>OY728147.1:1191781923-1193069423 GCA_963277665.1 Viscum album
ATTATAAAAGGGTACTTTTCCTTCTCATAAATTCACACCTCCAAATCCATTTGACTCAGCCATACCCTCCTCAAATATCCTGCCATATTTCATAACATCATCCTAGAGGCCATACATTGGCCAGAAAGCCATCCAATGGATCCCTTTTGTCCAAATCAAATGAAAGCACCCGAAGAAGAGGTAATTATTTCATCAACTCTTTCAATGATTTTTTCTTATTCTAAATCCACATTATTTTTTATTTTCATACTAAAATAATATATCAGGTAGATTATATATAATGAGATGTTATTATATATATTTAACATCCATAATCATTATTCATTCCATTCTATCAATGACAAAGTCACCATACATGCATATGTACAGCTTACCGTCTCTACGTCTTGGTGTAGTTTTTTATTCAACAAAACATTATTTTTATGGATATTATAATTAGTATAATTTTTGTAAATAATAAATATAACATGTTAATGAATCTATTTATATAATATACAATCAATTTAAAATTGATTTCATCATCAAAAGAATGATATGGTTTCTCGTGCATACAAACGACTTACCATCTCCATGACGCGACGAGATTTAATTCCTCATCAATACCATTTAAGAATAATTTTCATTTGTTGACTAAAAAAATGATTTTTAATATCATTATATCATTTTGGATATGAATTAAATACATCCTATACATAACAATCATGATTTATGTAACAAAACATTTAATGGAAAATGAATTAGTTGACACCGAAAACAATTATATTACAAAAATATTAATAAAAATGAAATATTAAGAAGATCATTTATGATATAATATTTGTGTATGTGGTTCTTGTATAATTTAGTAACAAATATTTATCCATTATACAGGATATTAACATACCCTCGACTATAGAAATGTACAAGGAAAGGGAAAATTCTAAAATCTTTTTATTATCTTAGGTTGTTTATATGTATATATCATCTCGAGTTATTTACCATCAACATTAATGTTTCTTAGAAATGTATTTTAAAAACTTTTTACTACTTCATGTAATATGGTTTAAATTCATTTATTCCTTTGTTTTAATTTATATAAAATTTTTGGAATGGACTCTTTCTGTTATTTTCCAAATAAGGATCTTTATGACTATTTTTGAAAAATTGAGAAACGATTGTTTTTTAGACTTATACAGTGGGTGTGGCCATTTTCCTCCATTATAACACCTTAAAATCATCCTTTACATGCTTATAAGAATAATTTTAAATTCAATGTTTTCTTTTAAAATTATGATACTTTTAAATGATTTCAATATAGAAATTGGTATTTCTCTAAAATAGATTTTGGATTGATATAATATGTGTCATCAGATTTTGATCGATTTTATGTTTTATTGAAGTTGATATATGATGATACAAAATTTCATATTGTATTGATAGTTTAATGATATTTTTGAATGTGGATGAGTTAGATTTATATCATTCTGGTTTTATGGATAATGTATTAATATTTTGTATGCTAGTTTATTTAAAATATTTATGTTATGATTCACCCTCTTCATATTAGGAATGAATTGAACATAGTAAGTGATAGGTGGGGCCCATTATAGCACATCGTTGCATTGATAGGTCTCATTTGAAAAACTAGTGTCTTGAAAAAAGGCCTTGAAAATATTTTTAATTGTACTTATGGAACAAGTCGTTGACTATGTATTTATGATGTTCGGAATTGTGCATTACATCGTTATGAGATTTTCAATTGTTATGAAATGGGTTTATTCTACGAGTAGGGTATCCATGTAAATAATTAATTTTCCTTATTTCATTTTTATTTTTCTTATTATTTTGATGTTTAATTTTAAAAGGATTGTGTTTTAGTTTAATATAATGCCTTAAATTTTTATGCTAATTTATGATAGTTTTCACTATAGGGTTATCCTTACAAAGCATATAAGTTCACCCCTTTCTTATGTTTTATTTTTCCCATGTTGAGAATAATTATATTTTTACTAACCTGGTGGAATATTCAGAGGGATAATAATGTGCTCAATGGAGAAACAATGTTTCTTTATCAATACCTATTTTAATGTAAAACTTATTTATGTATGTAGTACATCCAAGGATAAAAATAGGATCAGTCATTCGAAACATGATCTCTTGTGATCATGCCAATGTAATGTAATAATTCACTAACTCTAGGTAACTGTGGTTTGTGCATTACATATATAGAGTTCATTCATAGTCTATTTTTTAGAGTGGTCCTTCACATAATGCAAATGTGACAACAATTTGGGAAGACTCTACCCAAACTCATCATTTAGTGGTGGAGATTGAGACCATATATCCAATGACCCCTATCCGTTAATTCGTTGATTTAAATTCACGTTATTATAATGGTTAACATATTGCACTTGAGTTTTTAATGTTTCACTAGATGTTTGATGGATCATTCATTCTCTCAATATATGTTATGCTAATAATTCCATGAATACAAAGCCTTTATTTTAGGGATCATTCCTGGAGTGTTGTGAATTTCAAATTCCCTCTTATACATATGAAATAATTCCTTGGTAATTCATTAATAAAGACTTAATTATAAGTGTGAATCCTAAGAATGTGAAGAAGGAGAATGTTATTGAGTTCTTGGGTTATCGCCATGTTGAACTTCCAGTTGTGATGTATACTATAAATTAAAATGTTTGATATGTTTCTTACATAAGCTTGTTATAAAGGAACTCCTTAAGAATCTTGGTAATAGAAAGGATATTTATCCATATTGTTTAATCTCAATTCATTTTTCCTAGATTATTTCTTTTTATAAGATTATTGATGTCAGTTTTTTCATCTGGAAAAGAGATAGTTAAAATAGACGAATGGAAAAATGCCTCAATTTTTTAGGGATGGAATATAAACTCATAAAATTAATAGACATTTTGTGTGGAACAATATGGATAATATTAACATAAATAAAGGTTGTGTTGAAAAGTTCCATGATTTTTTAAAGGGGGTGGTATTTTGGGTCACCTTATACTATTTTATAGGTTGGCTTATCAGAATGGGATGTTTCAGATGTGTATTATATACTCTAGAATAAAGGGAAACAATTTCATTAAGATAATAAAACTTCAGCCATATTTAGTAGTGTTTATTTTATACACTTTTTATAATCTATTAGTATCTGAATATGGATGATGTTTATAATTATTTTTTTGATGTTAGAGTGGAATAATCTTCTGTTTTGTATTTCCTTGGATTGTCCTTTTCCAATAACATTTTATTTTCAGATCATTTTGTATTATTTTACCTCTGTATTTTTTAATTTTATTGTTTCATTTTCTTATTCTATCTTCTGTACATGGAGGTTCACATGGGGTCACATTACTGACTAGCTCGGGGCACTAATGTATGGTACCCAGGTTAGGATGGAACAATGTGGTATCAATGGAGTATTATTTCTATTCCTCTAGAATTCAAATTTACTAAGGATAGAAATGAAGAAATGATTATTGGACCTTGTTTATAGATCATTCGTGGGAGTAGCTTCACCAAGTACATGGATAAAAAACATACCCAGGGTGTGACTATTGTTATTGATGTGTGACATTACATTTCAATGATAGTCACCAAATATAAAACACTTTTAATGTGATGTGATTATTATTTTTGATATTTTTTATTATTTCACTCATGGACAAGTATGGATGTAGATATGGGTATGCCTTAATCATACTACAACTTGATATTTAATTTGACATGATTTATTTTTAGGAATTCAAGGGAAAAGTATGATGTGGGAATGTTTTCCAATAAAAAATTTTCTCTTTCCTTGTGTTAACTAAATGAAATAATGCCTAACATGAAAATTTAGAGTTAAAAAAAGATTCAATATGGGAATAAAATGATGTTTAATTAGAAAAAGTAATAAAATTATTTCTTTTACCTTTTACTAACCATGAAATAGTCTTAGAATGATTTAGGGTAGTGATATCGCCCAGGTTTTCACCGTGTAGAGGGGATTGGGAAAATAAATTATGATTGATATATTGAAAACATAATTTTAAATTTGTTATATATTTGTTATGTGTTCAAAATCATGTGTTTTGATTTTTAGAGTAATTCATCTATGATGAATCTTTATGGTTGAATGATAAAAGGATATGGCTAAAAATGTACCTCAATTAGTGGAATATGAAGCAAAGGTAGTGTCGGGTGAGGAATCGAGAGAGTAGTTCCAAGAGAACTTTTCTTGTATCATGTGGTTAATGTAATGATACTCAAGAAGGGTGGTGAAAATATTGCATGATCTGACTTGAATTTTTCAATTACAACACTCTCTGGTTTTTATTGGAGGGGTTGTTCCTTGGGGATATGTTAGCTGGATTGAGTAAATCCAGAATATTCTTAACAACATGGAGACTCTTGTATAGAATAGAGACAAAATTACTTCTTACTTGTTATGTGGTAATGTGAAAAATAGTTATGTTATCAATATTTGGAATGGAAAGTTGGATAATATAGACTAGTAGGATCTTCATGATAATCACATGGAGAACATTTATTTCATGAATCTCAGTTAGGAGAGAGTAGTTGGGTTTATGAGATTTAAGTTGGGGAATATGTCCATGATGGACTATACTAGTAACATTATATATCTATAGTTATTTTATATATTTTTCAATGTATATGTGGAGACAATATAAAATCAGTTTTATTATGGGGTTAAATGGGGAATTAATAGCCAATAAAATATCTTTTGGATGTAGATATTTTTAGAAGTGGTGAATTGGCCTCTCATTTCTAAGGGAGCCCTAAAAGAGAATTATAGTGTAGCATATGTGGTTTCTAAAAGATGGTAAAGAGGTATGAATATAGAAATATGGATGAATTTTTATGAGAATTTTCACAAGAGTAGTGGAATATATAGTGGATAGGGGGAAGGATATGTTACACAGGACCTTACGTGACTAATCTTTCACAAGTGTGGTAGGTCATGTCCGATCAATAGATTGTGTCCTTGAACACTGTTAGAATGTCGATCATGAACAAGGATTTGATATATATTAATGTTCTATAAGAACCTAAGAAAAATAGGTAATTTTGGAATAACTACGAATAATTATACTGGGGGAAGGGGTTCTTCAACACATCACTATTCTATAGGATTGATTTTTATATGGCATGGTGGTATAAGAATTTGAAATGATAATTTTGGGAATGAATACTCATATTAATAGTATGTGGAAACCCATGGTGCCCATACATCTTCATTGTGATAAGGGGAAGGATAGATTCATGTCATTCAACCCACACTTTTGGATAGTGAGGATGGACCATCAAGAGTTAGAGGTACAATTCATGTAGATTATATTGTAGCTCGTAATTGGGTTTATAAAGATAGATACACCACTAGGGCTATGATTGAGAGGCATCAATTTCTGAATTTGTTGTTATCTAATGGTGAGGGAGTATCATTTTAGTTTGCATCTTTACATACATTTAACGTTGTGTATTGACCAAATTGTGGTAATGGAATTGATAGAATCATATCGTTCGTAGGTTTATTATTAACACATGAGGGTAACATTTCTGTATCTTGAGGTTGAAACATATATTCATCGTTGAGAGTGAGATATTCTGGTAGGCCGTGTTGAGATATTTCATCTGTAATATGGGTAGATCAGGAAATAGATTTCTAGTATTTATATATATAATATAGAAGTAATGTAGGATTTCTTCCCAACAATTGTGGAAATATTTTGGGATGTATTTTTATAATAACTCTCTGCTATACCATCTAAGAGAGATGAGGAAATTGTTATTTACCTAATGTAGGGAAATGATATAGTTTCAACTCCACCATAAAAAAATTATCCAATAGGAATCCAAAAAAAATTAATATGATTTAACAATTTATAGATAAGGGATTTATCAATCTGAAGATGCCTCTATGGGGTTCTATGGTCTTTAATTTAATAAAGATGATGAGACTCTACCATTACATGTATATTATTGAATGTTGAACTTAATTAATATGAAGAATCAGTATCCTCAACCACATATTGTTGATTTGTTCAATAATTTAGGGGAGCTTTTGTCTTCCCTATGATTGACATGAGAATATGATATTATCTTTTGAGATTTGGACCTGCAGATATACCTCAGACTAATTTCATAAGTATTTATTTTATTTATGTGTATGTATTTATGTCTTTTCAGTTGATGAATGCATCAACATGGTTTATGGACATGATGAGATGAATCGTCCTCCCAAAGAAATATAAATTTGTAGTTGTGATTTTGGATGAAAACAAGGTGTACTCCAAGACTCATGAAAATCCTTCCCAACATCTTGAAATTGTGATGTGTATTCATATAGAGAATGTTATATACTCCAAGATATCTAAATTTCTCATATTGGGATCACATATTTTAGGTTACATCAAGAAGGGTATAATTATATTATCGATTTATGTGTCTGTGAATAATTTACACGGGATGAATAAGTGTTTTAAAACATGACCAATTTTGATCATTCATAAGCCAGTTAAGAATTATTCGAGGATTTGTGAAGTTTTTAGATTCCTACCTATAGTACTGTTGATGCAAAGAGATCTAGTTGTGTCATATGAGTATCATAATAGGAGGCCAAATAAACAAATATACACTATTCATGATCTAGAGTTAGCTGTAGTGGTTTATGATTTGATGTGATTGCGGAATTATATTATGGGTGAAAATTTTATTATGTATACTGGTCAGAATATCATAAGTTATATTTTTTCATAGTGAGATTTCAATATATAATAGTTTATGTGGTTTTATTTTATGAATTATTTTTTTCAAGATAGAATAAACACCCAAAAATGAAAATAGTGTTGTTCATGATATAAAAAATAAAACTGACACTCTGAAAGTTCATGTATCAACATCTTAGTAGATGATGATGAATATACTGGATGAGATTCGTGTTCTGGTTCACGATATCTATGAGAGGATTAATCTCATATCAGTTTAAATGGAGTCCATTATTTTTATAAGGATTAGGGATCAGTAGTATAAATATTTGGAATGATTTTTCTTAAGGGAAATACTTGAATGTGGGCAGAGTCCTTTAGACTAAACTATAGATGAGGATGCTGTCATCTATTTCAGTAATCATGTTTTTGTGCCTATGTACTTGTGTGAGTGGATGATGTGAGAATTTTATTCCATGGAATGGGTGGTGAATCCATGTTTGAGAAAAAATTCTTTTGACATATGATGATAGAATCATTGGATGATCATGAAGAAGGATATATCATGGTTCAGGACACCATGATACATATATAAATAGTTTAAATCCAACGATCAATGAACTAGTGGAATACTAGTAACATTTTCCATTCCATAATATATGTGTGACAATGTTAATATTGATATTATGTTATAAAATCATAGAATTACTAAAATTAATGATGATATTTGGGTGGTTTCGGACCGGTTTTCTATCTCATTTCTTGCAGTATGGGAGAATTTATCAATAAATCAGTTGGGGGATTTGTATGTTTGGAAAATACTATTTCTATGTTGAGTTCCGTTTATTATTTTTCAATCAGTGACATGTGTATTTATTCACAATTTGTAAAGGTATTTATAAATGATTTTATAATAATTGATTTACTACGTATGTATTTCTAGCCATAGTTAATCGGATAGTAAGATAATTCAATATATGTGCATGAGGATATGATCTGCTCTTGTGTTATATAATTTGGTTGGCCTTGGTAGATGTAACTAGAATTTTATGATTACTCTAATAAAATTTGTTACGGGAATAGTATTCATATGAAACCATACAAGATCTTTATGGTAGTTCATGTATATCACATCATTATTGGATGGTGGCTAGGGAATCAGGGTTATTGGGACCAAATTTCGTGCTGGAGCCATCAATACTAGTTAAAAAGTTTCTAAAACCATTATTATGTTCCTTATATTACATTGAATTTATATTTTTATAGACTTTGATGACCCCTAATGTTTACAATGGGTGGATTTGTATTATTTTGGGTGTCGCCAAGACTGGGTCATCATAGGAAGTTGAGACAAGAAAAGTTGTCACCTAGGTATGTTGGTATACATGAGGATATATAGAAAATTATACCAATGATGTAACAATTGAATCTTACACAGAGTTATATTTATATGACTGATTTTTTTGACGTGTCACAACTTTGGATGTATCACCATGACATCTCTCATGTGATCGATATGGATGAGGTTTTTTTTGGGACTGAGGTGACAATTTTGGATAATATGATATATATGTTAGATCAGAGTGAGACTTTTTTATGCCGAAGGTGTATGATACTAGTTTTTGTATTGTGGAGACATATAGGTGTGCAGGAGGAAACATGGGATAAATAAGGGGATGTGCAAGCTTCAAGGCACGATCTTTTCACAACAAGATCATATAGATTATTGGGAGTACAAAACATGGATGAGCTATTATAATGTGTGGTGATTGTAAATTCCTAACCATTTTTTGAGATCTATTGATTTAGTTTTTATGTAAACATTATAATTGTTTTGATTACTTATTTTGGGATTTTTCTTGGATTTTTTGGGTGAAAATTTAATATTCATTGGGGTTCTTTTGACAGTGCACAATTGGGACATAATTTTTCCAAACCATGAGACTTCACTAGAATCTAATAAAACATTAAGTATAGGATAAATTCATGGATGGTTCATGTATTGGAAAACCATACACCCTATTAACAGTATCCATGCTTCCCTGAGGTGTTATTGGCATGGTTTGGAACACGGTTATGGGAAACCATACGTGTTGAATTTTAATCCCCCAAAAATATTAAAAAAATTCCCAAACTCATATCTTATATCACCAAATATAATGAATCAAAACGAAAATGTTTTATAAAACCTGTATATGTTCTTGGATGAATTCCAAGTCATTACAACCCCCATTCTTGGCGAATCAGTGCCCATATTAAAGATCTAATCCTCTACAAATAACAGGGTTTCATCTGGATTAGAATCTCGCCACTCTTTATTGTATTTCTCCCACCCATTAAACGGGTTTACCCAAAATTTTAGAGGGGATATAGATCTAGTGTTTGATATATATAATACATTTAATCTATTATCTAAGTATCATATCTTGATATTATTCTTCATCTTGATATTTTTATTTCCACATAAATTGTGGATTCATATTAGTGATTGTTCATTGTCAATCTTCATGTAGGTGGTCTGAATTGAAAATCCCACAGTCGTGATTTAATTGATGGCGTATGATGAGATGGTCATAAATAAAATTCATAAATAATTTTATATAATGATTGGGGTCAATGATCATAAGATGTTTAATGATCAATGGAATTCTCAAGGCCTCAAAACTAGTTATGTTTTATTATCTAAATAACTTTTTGATTTATGTTATTTCAATGTAATTGAATAACATTTTTTTTCAATATCATTATCTTAATGTTGAGAAATTATAATATCGTCTAATAATATAAGAAAATATGATTATATAGTACACATCTAATTTACAGTTTAATTTTCATCCTCTATTTCTAATTAAATAAATTTCCAATAAATATATTTTTCAATGAAATAAATATCAAAAAAAAAATTTCCTGCATAAAGCAATGAAATTCACTTTTCAAAGATCGTAGCAACCCAAAAGGCGTGACATGTCTATCAGTCCATCTCTAACTATTTTCCAAAACGAAAATATTTTGGACATATAACAGTATATAAATAATTAATTCACAAAAGTTATACCAATTCATGTTCATTAATATTTACATATCAAATATTTTACCTAAATATGATATAAATAAGGGAATTGCATATGTTAGTGGTGGGTTTTATGCCCAACTCATCAATCCATCATGGGTTCATGCTGTATGACCCTTCGAGACATTATGTATTGTAACCCAGCATATTAGTTTTCATTATATAAAACACTATTAATAAAATTCCTAAAAAATTCAAAAATTTGTATTATGGGAGTCCTTGAAATAAAGTTAATTATTAAATAAAATTTTTTTACATTAGATTTAAATAAAATTTATTTTTTAAAAAAACATTAAATATCTTATTTGAAAATTACTAAAATTTTCTTTAATGACCATATTAAACCTAATGGCTAAAAAGAAATTAAAATATAGGTCTATAAAATTTAATGAAACTTTTTTCACAAAAACATTTACTTTCAATAAATTCTTCTAAAATTTGAATAATTTCTATATAATTTCATTGTATAAGTTGTAAAAAATAGTTTTTTAGTACATTAAAATTATGTAAATAATTAATATATTAATCCCTTTATGTATTAATAACTATTCATTCAATGAATATATATATTATTATAACACAATAAAATTATTTTCCCAGATTCATATAACAAAAATGGAACTATAATTAATGGGGATAAAATTTTATTTTTTGAATCCCAATACATTAATACATTACCCATTTTGGTTTAACATAAGACCATCCTTGGTAAATGGTTTAAATTAGATAAATTATTTTCATTAATATTAATATCCTTGTTAATTCATTATAATATAAATGTGAATTATCCTAATCATGTCCCCCCCGGAGTGTCAAACCGGGTTCGCTATAAAGAATAATTTTATGTACCATGTCACAGTTGCTTTAATAAATCTGTAATTATTAACCCTAGGAAGCTCTGTTCTATAATAACATCTAGTGTTTTTATCAATATAGGTATTTGTTTCTATGAAATAAAACATAATATTTACAATACCAAAAAATTATGATTTTCTTCAAAAATTATTCTTAATGTCTACAATGTGGTCATGATCACTAATATATGTTTATCCTAAATAATTTTCTCATGGATTAGACTAAATATTCTCTAATACAATCTTGTGATATCTTGATCCTTTTACCCCAACATCGTTTCCAAGTTATTATATTATCATACGAAATAAGGAATAACATCCAGATGAATTGAGGATTTATATAGTACTGGTAAACCAGACTAAAAAATTATTGTTTCATTACATTTGAAAAAAAAATTAGAACAATATTTTTTCCCTTGAAAACTATTATTCCATATATAATATCATTTAATATAAAATATAGTACTCTTCCTGGATTCTTGAGAAGGGAAAAAAGGGTGAACTCAATTCATAGTAAGTGTTAAGTATAGTTGAACAAATCACAAATCTATGATCATAAAATACATAAAAGTAAATAAAAAAACACAGATTCCATTTGAATTAATTGAAATCATGAATAGATAAGTCATATTTAATATTTTAAGGTAAATAACTGAACACAAATACCATATTCTCAATAATATGATAATAAAATTCGTCTATAGATTATATATTTTAGAAAGTTAACTATATAATAATAATAAATAAAATGATTAATATTATTAATTATTTTACATCATTCCATCGGAATATGATAATCCTTAAATTATTATCATTCACTGTATGTTTTATTCAATAGTTAAATAACATTTAAATTTTAGATTTACAGATATGTTTCAATATAACTATCAATAGATAGATGTGCTATATAATATCGATCCCCATCTATAACTATTGGTTCAAATAATTCTTCATATATTAAATAATAAATTTAATTAATCAATCCATATGAATTAACATAAAAAATAAATTTAATTCATGAATCATTATCCAAATCATTCAATGACACTTGAGGCCAGTGGTGTTTGCTTTCTTGTTCTCCCCTCGACTCTATTAGTTTTCCTCACAATGTTCTGGTTTGGTTCTCTATATGGGTTTCATTCATTTCTTCAGTCTTCATGTCTTGTTGTCTAATGATCTATCAATGAAGCCTTCACCATTTTTCAAATTCTCCTGATGGATGGATTACAGGCCACGCTTCCCAATTTTGGACTCATTGCGTACACTTTTTTTGGTCTTCCTTGTTTTGTTCCACATGATGAGGTCTGCTATTCTCTAGTATCCCCTACCATTTATCCTAGATAACTCACACAAAACTCCCCTTTTGTTTTTTTAAATATGTTCCCCAATAATTTGGGTTGTGATGGTGACTTCTTGCATGGTGGTGTAGTTTGGGAGTTCTATGATATAGTCAGTTTAGTGCAGAAGTGTCCATCCCATGTCAGTGTACTTTAATTATCCGACATTCTATGGCTTTGGTGGTAATGGCACAATAATGATAGTGGTTCTGCAGTGTTGTGGGTTCTGATCCTCAATTTTGGTTCTATATGTGATCGGTGTGGTCGGATCCAGTGTTCAATGAAGCCACAGTTGAATCACTGGTCATGTGACAGGATCACTGCTTGAGGTATCACTGGATTAGTGGTGGTTCGTAGGAGTGTATTATTGGCTTTTAGGAGACAATTTAATTTTCATGACATCATTGGTAGGTGTGGGGCTTGATGGTCTCCTGCAAGTGTTTTTCTTTGGTCTGTTCTGGGGTTGGGTTCCACGGACGACCTATTTTTTTGCCTTGTTTTTCATGGTTTTTCTTCTTGTTTATCGCTACCTTGTCTTGGTGTATAGTTATCACATAAACATAAAGTACCATATTTAAAAATATAAAATAATTATGGATAAATTATAATGATCATGGAAAACAAAATATTTCAATGGGATATTAATGTTGAGAAAAATAAATCTCCTGTTTTAATGCCAATAATTTAATTAGTCAAAAAGATGATAAAAATACATATAAGTAATAAGGGTGATATCAATAAATTGTATACCTATTAGTTTAAGAATAACGCGTTGATAGCATTGATGAATTGAAATACAAAAAAAATTATTCTAAAATCATTCTTAGGGAAAATATTCTTTTCATTATGAAAACAATTTGTAAATAATTTTCATTTAAAATTGAATAAAAAATAAGTTTTATTTAAAAAAATCCACACAAAAATTAAAATGAAATTTAATGAAATGGAAATGGAAAAAAAAAAAATTTTGTTTCATTTTATAAAATTATAATTCCTTTTAAAATGTAAAAAGGATATAAAGGTCAATGTTTCAAAATGACTATAATAATTCTTTCCAATTTTAGTAATAGAAAAATGAGATTTATTTGAAAATATCATGAATACTCTATTGAAAATAATAATTAAATATTTATTATTGAGTAATATTTATGTGGTTAATTTTTCTTGAATAATTTATAAAATATCTGAAATATTGAATAAAATAGATTTCTAATCTAATAGAAAATTTAAATCTATTTTTCAGGAATGTTTGATAAAAATTAATTTCACTATCAAATTTTGGAAAATGGTAATATTACAGGAAACAAATAATTACTAAACATAGGTGACTAAAATTAATGACTTTATGAAATAATAATCAAATAATTTACAACTATGAAAATTCAAGTGCGAACAATGATGAATAAAATACTTTTTGGAATTAAATTAAAGAAAATATTATAACATTGTATTGAAAATCAACCAATGAATGTATTATGGGTATCAAAATTAATTCCACATAAACCAACTGTAATTTAAAATTATTCTATAGAAAAATCAATGTACACATAATCTTATAATATTAACAACAAAAAGGATGTAATATAATCCATTGAAATGAAATTGAGTTAGGTAATTATTTACCACTTGGTAAATCTAAATTAATATCCCCTTAGAAGATGTAATACAATTAGAAACATAAAATTTCCGGATTAATTAAATATTATGATATTAAATGTAAATGGGGAATTTTTTAAACCCTATATAAGAAACTAGTTTCACAACATTATCAAATGCATTAATGAAATGGAATTGAGATGAAATCGCCTACCTTATGCTTTATTTTTGTTTGAACATTATTTATCCACCTGTATAATTTATCTAATCATGTTATTTACTTATCAAATTACCATATTAAAGATTATAATATCATATAATATCATTTTATAGCATCTTATTATATATTTATTAATAACAATTAGTTATTTTTATTGTTCTTTGTGTTTTGTGACTTATTTTTTCATTCTTGCCTCGTTATGAATGTTCCACTTCATGGACATTTTATATATTTATATCACTTATATATTAATAATTTTAAATTAATTATCATTTTTTATGTCATGATTACTTTTAAAACCAATCATAAATATTTATAATGAAAAATGTGGTAAGTTACGAACGTGGAGGTAGAAAGTCGTATATATGGTTGCGTAGTGTTTCCATTTTTCACTTATCATTATCAAAAGAAGTTATGTATTATGATATATTAATAGAGTTATCATGAAATAATATATATTTTATTATATACTAATACATATTATCCATGTTTTTTGTTATCAAGAAGTGAGGTATGTCACTATATGATAGTGATAATATACATGTACACGAATGATATTATCATTGGTACATAAGTAAAAAGGATTGAAAAAATGATATATATATATATATATATATTGTTTCTAGGATGATAATTTTTTCATTTATATAAAAATTATTTAATATTTATCACATATTATAATTATATTTATCTTTATCAATAACCATGTAATACATTAGAGAAAACCAAATCACATATATTCGTGATGTTGTAGTATGTCAGACACACATAGGAAATTATCATATATCAATATATATATATATATATATATTATAATGACTCCATATGTTTAATTATATTATAAATATCATATATATATATATATATATACTTTGTATCCATATTCACACCCAGTCTTATGGGGTGTAAATGTAAAAAAATTACATATTTCAAGATGCAGTAGTTTTCCTTACACATGGACGATGATTATATAACCCATTTGATGAAAGATTATATGTTTTTTTAAAGTTAAAATATTATCATGAAATAATAAGTATATTGAATAAAACTATTTTATTACATAATCGTTTAGTAATAATAACTAATATTGGTGGAGACAAAAGTTAAATAAAGATGCTCTTTGAAAAACATAACCTCTTCTCCAGATATAATCAAAAAGTTTTCACGGATTGCTTCCAAGATCTAAGGTGTGGCGTTTTATTTTATAAGGTTATGTTAGACATAAATATGTTTTAGGTTTTTATCTATATATAAGAGTGGGTATATTTTTATATGTGGGGGATATGACAAACATGGTATTTCTATAATGTATTGAGTATTCTATTCTTTTTACAATGAAAAGGGACCAACATGAAAAATTAGAAAATCTAATAGGTGTAATAGTATGAATATGGAAATAAAATAGTTATTTATCAAGTTAATATACCAATTATTACCTTATTATAAGATTTTTAATGCTCGATAAATCAATTTTTTACCATAACAAGGGTTATTAATATTTACTGGATTCACTATTTGTCATTGAAATAAATTTAGTTACATTAGACATTGTAAATTTTTATGATTGAAAATATTGAATCCATTTTTTGAAATTTTATTCATATAAGTGGATATTTTTAATGTAAAATTACCCCCACATACATGACATGAAATTGTGTTTTATTGTGAAAAAATCAAATATTTATAATGTTTTTATATTCAAATTAATTATAAATTTTATTCTACTAAACTATATTGGATCAATTTATTAAAATTGAACTAATTTTTATTTAAACCCAATAAAATTTAAAATTTACCCATAAAATTATTTAAAAATAGAATGTTTTAAATTAAGATTTAGTATCATTCATTATTCATTAAAATAGAATATCTCAGAAATATCCTAAAAATTCACCCCATGATAAATTAGGTATCCATATTGAAAAAAATTAATTTTATTTTATGATATAACTTTTCATAATGATGAAATAAAAAATTTTAAATTATTTGTAAAAATAACGCCTAATCTGTCTATTAGAAAAATACATTTTTTCAGAATTTTTTTCCATTAAATGAATCTTATTTCATTAATAATTATTACATTACTAATAAATATTTGTGGAATATATATTTTTGTAGCATTTTTATTCTAATTAATAACCTTCAACTGAATTTCTAGGATATAACTATTATATTAAATAATATCATTTTATTAATATAGGGTTATTCAACAATACAAAGTCTTCAATGTACCAAAATCTATTGAAGAAATTCATTTTACATTAAATATATTAAAATAATACTTTTAATGTTAATTAAATATACCTTATAGATTTTTTTGCCAAATTAAATTTATTATAAGGTATCATGTGTTATATTCCCATCTATATTAAATTTACTGTGTTATACACACTATAAAATACAATATTCATATTTTATAATATTGGTGTGTAACAATTTAATATAAACATAATCATGAAAAATTGTAAAGTAATCTTCCAATTATTGATTATTTCTAACATATCGTAATTCCATTTATGTCATGTTTGATAAAATAATGACATTTTTAAAACATTTTGTATAAAGTCCCTCATTTGAAAAATGACAAGAAATTTCCTTTTGTTTTTTTTAAATACAATCATGGGTGAATTTAATTATAATATATTTTTTTAAAATTGAAAAATAATTCCTCAAATCATTATAAAGAAAATATATTTGTGTAATAAAAATAATCCTTAGCAAAAAAGGTTAATTTTCCTTAAAACCCTTATTTCTCTATCATGAGTAATTAAAAAACCAAAATATCAGAAAACATACTATTTACATAAAACCACAGAGAGAAAAATTTATTTGTGTTTAAGATATATATATGAAATAATTCCCCTGATATATTCTTAAACCTAAAAAATGTCGAATAATGATGAGACTATAAAATATACCCTTTTTGTTATTGTAACATTTAAACCATAACACCCTTGACTAAAATAGATTAAAATGAAACATTATATATAATTAATATTAAGTTAATCATTATATAAAATTTAAAACATCTAGTTTATATAGAACAGAAAAGAAACATGTGGTGAATATAGTAAATGTCTCAAAGAAACAATGGTGTTTTATGGATCCCTATCCTCATTATTTACATTCTTCATATGTGGTTTTATCATCATTTATAATAAATTTAAATTTATTATAATTATATTCATGAATAATTTTTTAAATAAAATATCATATTCGATCAGTGTAAAATATTTTAACAATAAATTTTTTATAATTACTAATTAGAATTGTTGTTTCTAGTTGTTAACTCTCTTATATTTCATTAAATATATGTTCTTTAGATTCAGTTTGTATACATTGTTCATGGTTCCATCATCACCATAATTATGACAACGGTATAAAAAATATACATGTATAGTTTATTTATTGCAATTAATCTAAGAAATGTATAGGTATGGAAAAGGATTATATTATTCATTGAGACGGTATGTCATACAGAGACATGAACATAGTCTTCACATTTCTACAGAATGAATGAATGAATGGTAAATAAAAATTCAACTTTATAAAATAATTAATTTTAAAAATATATAATATATTTTTATTAAATATTCACTTATTATCATCCTTGAGAAGAATAAATTTAAAATTGATCATGTTGTATCATGGAGGTTGTAGTGAATACATACACATCAGCGACATTATCATTTGCCTATATATTGGATAGTAAGAAGGTAAATATGATATTATAATGAAAAAAATAATATTTATTTCATATTTAGCATTTAAATTCATTTTATACATATTTAATTCCTTGTAATTAAAATGATGCTTAAAATTTATTAAACAATTACATGGAGGTTGGATGTTGTATATATGCACGCTCAATTATCTATCAATCAACGTTTACAACTGGGCCAAAATCCAAAAGAAGATTGAAATTTTTTTTTCTGCATAGGATGAATGTAAAACTGCTATTTGGAATATTATTATGATATATCGAAATTTATTTGAATTTTATGGTATTGGTTTAATTCAAGAGACGTTTTTTGGGTGTCTTCAAGAGTTTCAAGAGAATCAAATATAGAAAATCAGGTTTTGAAGGACCTATATAGGATCTATGGTTTCTCTGAAACCGTGAGGCTCACATAAGAAAACTGGGTATCCAATAGTAGGCGGGTTGAGGTGGTGCAAACTCATGTCACGTGGTTTCTAAAACCATGTTACAATATTGCATGGTTAGTGGTAGAGGCAATACTTAATCACTATTCACCAAATGGTTTGTGCATAGTTTTCACACCATGTGGCCATCTAGTGAAAGATGATTCAGGTGGTTAGTAATGGGTGAATGGTTGGTGAACTATTTTCTAAAACATGTGGACTGATGAATACATGATACCCTATTTCTAAAATTAGAATTAATTTAAAAAATGAAAAAAAAACCTAAAACCAAAATCTACCCAAACCCACACCCCATGATCACGTGTCGCCCCTCCCCCTTGGGCTCTCCATGGCCGCACTACCCACATCCCTCCTGACCAGCTCTATGATCATCAATCAACTTTTTTCTCTTGTGATTTCTTAGTCAAAAAATGATATATGATCAGTCGGTCCATCTTTCATCCTTTTTCCAAATGATTTTTTACATCTTCATCCCTCGTTGAGGTGTGGTTGAACCTATGTTTTTGTCTAAGCCAGTGTTTTTATTTTTCATTTCATTTTATGTTTTTGAATGGTCTATATGGACTAATTTGTTCATATTCTAGAAACTACCACTAAAAAAGAGGTTCAGATTGTTTTGGATGACTTCCATCATTATGGGGTAGATTTATATTCGTTGCATGGTATATATTTTTTTATTTTGGGTCGTTATATGGATTTATGGTTTGTAAAAATATTATTATATTTTTTTGTTCCTCATTGGTTTCTTGCACACAATTACACAAGTGCATGTTTATATATATATATATACCCAATTTATATGTTCCCTTGTGAAATTTTGAATATGTATATGGGATTAATGGTTATAAATAAATATATAAAAAAAATTAGTTTGCAATGGTGAAGTGTTTGTTACAGACACCAATGTCATCATGTTCTGAGTGTTTGGTTGGGTGTACATTTTTTTGGTAGGGTCTTATTATTTTTTCCATTATTTTAATGAATTAATTAATTAATTTCATACTACGTTTTCTTATATTTTAATTAATGAAGTGGGGTTGTTATATTAAATTTCTATTTTATGTGAATTGGGTACTATTCATGAATGATGTGCTAAATGTGATAGATGATTCATTGATAATATATTTCATTAATTTACAATAAAACCCTTTAGAGAGAGGTGAGTTATCTTCAAGATAAAAAGTAGGAAGTATACTTTTCTTCTTTCCCTTTTAATTCCTTGGTTATTGGTTTATACCTTGATGTTATGATTGGTATATAGAATGTTGAGAACATGAATTTCGAGGTTATGAAATGTGTTTCTCATTTTCATTAAAATTGATTATGTAACCAATACTCCAAATGCGTTTTTATATTGGAATGTCTTTTAAATGAAGTTTCCCTGGTATAATGAGTGTTTCAATCCACGCAAGAAACCCCTTCAGTGCATGGTCCCTTAGGGATTTGAATTTTCAATGGGGGAATTTGATTTGTTTCATTGACTCTTTCCTTCATCATTGTCCATTGGGCCTTATATGTGAAATTTCCATGTTTTAATTTAGTCATCGGATTTATTCTGTTAAATGAATTCAATACATATGGATTAAATGAAATAGTGGAATCCGTAAAAAAAACCATGTCACCTTCCTTGAAAATTATTTCATGTAAACCATTTTTCCAAGTTTATGAAAATTGGGCAAGTTGACCCTATAGTGGATGAATCGAATAATGAAATGAAATTATTTGAAATGGATAAAATGGGATAAAATATTTTAATTTAAATCGAATAATATGTTATTATTTTTGTGTATGTTTTTAATGGAATTTTCTTTTATATTAGATTATGAATAAGGAATGGCTATGGAAATAGATAACTAGTACTGCCATATACATATTATTATATCTATGATAATTAATATAAATGTAATGGGTTAATAAGTTAATAAGATATTTATTTCCTCCTATAATATATTTTTATTTTTTATCTCTTAATAAACTATGAAAAACCAAGGGACCACGAGATCCCTTGGGAGGAAGACTGTGTGAGCTTCTAGGTCAATTTTCAATGGACCATGACAACATTGATTAGGAAGACCATGTGAACTTAAAAGTTTATTTTCAACAGATAGAGAGAGTCATTTTGCAGGAAGACCATGAGAGCATTCATGTATGAATATGGGTTGGACTGTGGGAGATTCCCATATTGATGGAATGTCTATGAGCTACAACCCAAATTCATCCAGAAATAATATCCTAGGTATAAGACCATTTGGATTTAGTACTCACATTGTTTGTATAGGTGGGATCTTTTTTTGAGAAATATAAACCCATGCCCTTATATTGAAAAAACTAAATAATTTCATAAGACGAAAAAGTGTATATTTTACATTTTTCCTAAGTAATAAGGTGAACCATTTCATTAGAAACCACTTTAGTCAGGAATCTTTTTTCTTCCTACACCCCTTTGTTGGAATGACCATCTGCAATTTAATTTTCCTCTCGATAGATGTGTGTGATAATGTAATTCAGAAAAGGAATATTTTCAAGGAAATTTATCCATTTATATTTATAACTATACTTTCTATATATATAGTTCTATATCAGACATATTTCAATGATGTGTTGATGTAGTTATAACCATCAGGTGACCATTAGAATCCTAGATGTGTGTTTTGTATATATTTAGTTATATTAATTAATTTATATAATTGTTCACTATTTAAATAATTTTAAATAGTTTGGATTGTTCTAAACATTGTGGTTGCTGGCCTACTAATATTTATATCTCACACTCTACTCAGGTCTCCATTTCACCGAGGTACCTGAGTAGACTCTCATGTTCACAATATTATATATCAAAGTTTATTGCTTTTTGTTGTGTTCATGCACATGGAGTAAGGATAAAAGGATTGAAATGGGGCTCGAGATTCTCATGAAGATCAATCATTGGTATTTTTCATTCATATAATTATTTTTTACTTTATTGTAATTACTGTTGCATGTTAATTTATTTTAGTTATGAAACGTCATTATATGTGCATTCCTTCTATACAAAATTGTTGGATAATTTTATCTTAGTAATAGTAATATTTTTCTTCTGATTCTTTTTAGTTACAATTTATTTATACCACTATTTTTTGTAATTATTTATATTTTCTTAAAACTATAAAACTAAGATAAGAGTGTATACTCTCACCACTATCACATCCAAAGACCCTTACTTCTAGTCAGTCACCTCAGGTATATAGGGAGACACACTTGAGGCCATGTGACCCACTAGTGTGGCTACCATAAAAGTGATTAGTTAGGTTGGGACATTACAAAGTGGTATCAGAGGAAAAAAATTATGTTTTTATAAATATTTTGGGATGGATGACATGAGACTATGGATGCATACATTCTTTGTAATTATTCATGCTCAGGATTGATCACCGCACACATGGAAAATGATCAGTTGACCAAGGATGGAATTATCGTTCATGTTTTTTTTGTTACAACTATTGTGATTTATCCTTGATTGATTGGAGTATTTTACACTTCTCAATGATATATGAAATTTTACATTTGGCCTAGTATAGCAAGGATGAGTCATTGAATGCATCATTATATTCACGTACGGTATAATATATCATGTATATGTCATGCTATGTAGTTTCATTTTGTAGGATACCATTCAATATGATTACGTTCCTTTAGCACTATGACATTCTTAGTTATATACCATGTTTAGATATTTTGTATCATGCCTACCAATATGCCATGATTAGTAGTCATTATTTCATGATTCCTGAGTTATTTATCATTTTTTGCTAATGTACCATGCTCATATGTTATAGAATACTTATGTGTTTTTTTATTATGACAGGTTTTTCTTATTTATAAACAGTTTGTTGCATGGGATAAACATATATTGGTTATCAATGAACGAGTACCAATTTAAAATTTTAAGGTGTGTGGGAACCTTAAAATCTAGAAAGTGTAACCCATATATAGAAACTATATCAAGAAATATATGTTTAGATATTATAACACATTTTTTATAGTGTGATGGCTAATAAATTAAAATGATAATTTAAATTGGTCTAAATAAAGAGTGAATATTTACAAATAATAAATTTTATCAGGGATTTAGAAATTTGAATGTGGCCACCCATATGCTTGGACAATTATTTTTTAGGAATTTATTAATTTTAAATGATATTTGTTTCTATAAATAAGATTCAATGTTAAATAAATAATCTGTATGAATGCATCAGGATTTAGAAAGTGGAATCCCATATTAAATGTAATGGCAAGATGTATTGTAAAATGGAATTAAATATATAATGAATGATAAATTTTCATATGAAATCAAATGTTTAACTATAATAGACACAAATAGACCCATGTAGGTCAGTTGGGGAATATTTTTATCAGATAACCTGTTTAATTGTATGAAACCAAAATATATGAACACCTAATTTTGGGTTACATTTTAATGGGCCCATGGTTGTTAAGATTTTACATTGGTAGGTTGCATTCTATATTATAAAATGTTTTCATTTGGATATAATTCCTAATTATGAATTAATTTTATGATGTGAAAAAATATTTAAACAGATTTTATTTAAATCATTCAAATTTTTATCTTGTGAATTTTCTTAATCAAGTACCTTGTGTTTTTTTGTAAAAGGGTACATAATTATTTGAATTTAATCTATTAATTTTTAAATATTGGAATCAAATAAATGTAATGGTCATGGAAATGGATCCTTTAGTGGTTTTATCTATTAAAAACCTTGTTTCTAGGTACTTTTTGTAACTCTTTGAGTACCATTGGAATAGAACAATGAGTGTCTTCCAATGGAGTTCTTTTCATCATCAATTTCATAAATGACCATCTTTTGATGCCAGTGACTTTTGTTTAGCGTGAACTCATTATGATTGGACACTTTCAAATATCTTAAGATGGATTACCCAAGGTAGGTATCACCCTTAGTGTTTAATGAATTTTATAATTTTATCATATTTCATATGTATGGAATTGTTTGAGTGTCATTGTCCCTAATAGGGAACCTATATTTTCATGAACTTCATTGTTCAGATTGGTGGTCAAGGAATATTTTACAATTCTTTCGATAGTAATAATTTATTAATGCTCCATTTTATCTAGTTATACAAGACCCAAGCATGATTACCTTCTTTATAGGTCTCTTGACATGTTCTTTTTCGCAGTGACAGACAACTTGATACAATTTCATCCATGTTATTGGTCATATGGGGAAATTAAAATCTAAAATATATAATTTATATGATCCACGTGCTAATAGTATTCTTGTTTTAGATAGTCAATTGGTAGTATCAATGATGTGCATTCCCATTTCTAATCATTAGAGTAGTATGAATTTTTATATATAGAATCATCGTTTGTTAAATTTCTTAACACATCAGTTTAGTTGATAACAATCATTGAACAATATACTGATTGAGTAAATTATCATGTCATATCTAGATTAGAGTTACCTATGGTATATAAGAGTGACGTGTGTCCAAATTCAATAGATAATTAAAAATGATAATTATGTTTTTTTGACATTTTGATCGGTATGGTTTTCTCTTTATTATAATGATTTTACATGTGATTATTGCTCAAAAGAACATCACTCATTCCTTCATTTTGATGCATTTTTCAGCATGCTTATGAGTGGATAGTTTTTTTCCAATTAATGACTACTAAACTCTTATGGTAAGGATTTCCATGTCAGTTTTGTAGGTTATGTGACCTTCTTAGTGGAACGAACAAACCACGTAAGAACATTTGAAAATGGTCAATCATTATTATATTCTCTTAGGGCTGTTGAGTATTGATTTTTTTCACTCGTTACTCAGCATTACAACATTAAAGAGATGGTTTGTTTTTTATGAAACCCTTTTGATACTCCATTGGTATATGATGTACATTAGTTGACTAATCCTAAAAGGTCATGGAAGTCCTCAGGAGGTAATGGTTTTTGATCTGTTGGAAATGAAAATGACTCGATATGCTATGTTGAGCCTCTTCCTCGAAGTCATCCATTATTGGTATGATTTTTTTCCTTTCCTGTTGTTGAGTCATTAAATAGAAACTATTTTAATTTTATTACTGTATTCTACATAGTTACGTGCATGTCCCTTATCAGGTCATTATCTCAGATGCACATAGAATGTTTAGGTCTTACACCGCACTAAAGCATTAAATTTGATTAAGATTGTTTTTGTGATTTTCTATGTATTTCACTGTGATTGTGTGGTTCTCACTATGGAATGATTGTTCTAATTGATACATGGGATCCCATTTAGGAGAGCCTTGGATGGACTCTAGAACACCAACCATTTATTCTGAATCGACATGTTTCCTACGTTTTAAATGATTAAGGTAGGATTGGAACTGTTTGAAAAAAGAATGCTAGAATAATGTGATTTTGGTTTAAAAGGTCGAACATGTATTTGATGGAAATTATGTATGACTACTTTCAATAAGTTGGTCAAGGATTGACCATTCCTCGTTAATGTGGTCCATGTTATGGCATTGGGATTGATTAGATATCCTGGTAAAAAAATCATGTGAGAATAATTTTTAAAACGCTTAGAGGTGTTCTTGTAATGAAATTGCCATGATAGGTTGAACTGTAGTTTGATTTTGGATACATTACATTAAATAATAAGGTAGGAAGTACCTTTGGCCAAATTTTTAATGAATGATGATGTGATCTTCTCTCTAGCTAAAGGTGTTTGTTCGTGCCCTTTTTCGATGTCTTGGTGGTAAAGTGAGAGTGGGATCAGGTGTTTTTTCCTTAAGTGTAGTTTTCAAAACAAATTATTGAATGTGTGTTAGGAATATTGAAAATAAACATGAAATATTTAATGAATATTAATGAAAAAATTAGTTTAGGTAGTGTATGTTTTTCTTTTGGAATTATCAAGTATCAGAAGTTATATTGTGGTATGTTTGTTACAATCGTTATTTTGAACAACACTAAAATCTAGAGTATGTTTTAACTTTTCATTTACATGATGGGATGAAATTTAAATTGACCCCCAAAATTTAATTCCTAATGTGGGAACAATTCTAAGATATTATTTTAGGATTTTTTTAAGGATTGAGATGTTTCTAGGGTGTCTGCAGGAGTTTTGGGAGCATTGTACATGTAATTTCATATTTTTAATAACCAATCGAGGGTGCATAGTTTTATTGAAACATTGAATCCCGTAATAGGAAACTGTGTGTCCATTAGAAAGTGGTAAATGATGATGTTCATGGGTGGTGCATGATTTCTCAACATTTGTTCCAACCATAAGTGGTTAGTGGAAAAGGATGTACCTATGTACTACTGACCACATAGATGGTGAATAGTTTCCAAACAGTGTGGCCAGCCCGTGTGGGGTGCTTTGGGTTCCTAGTAAAGGGCACATGTTTAGCAACTAGTTTTCTAAAATGTATAAACCAAATTTTTTGTGATGCCCAGTTTATAAAAATAAAATTATTTTA
Source organism: Viscum album (assembly GCA_963277665.1). NCBI lineage: Eukaryota > Viridiplantae > Streptophyta > Magnoliopsida > Santalales > Viscaceae > Viscum > Viscum album. The sequence continues at coordinate 1,191,807,364 of OY728147.1, forward strand.
ACTACTAATAATACAAAATTTAAAAACCCTAATCTACCAAATCCCACCCTTCCTATCGGCATAGTGCCCCTCCCTATTGGGTTCTCCATGGCCACCCTATGTTACAACCTCATGGCCTCCTATCTGATCGTTAATCCATTCAGTTCGCTTTTGATTTTTTGTTCACAACTCGAGGTGATATATTTTTTCCCTCTGACATCCCATTTACAAATAATCTTCTTTGTCTCCATCATCCATTGAGGTGCATCCCATCATAGGGTTTGGGATAACATAATGTTTTCAGTATTATTTGGATATTAGGTTGTGTGACGGCTCACTCATGACCTATTTTTGGAGATTCCATCAACCATTGTCAATTGTGATGTGTTTCACATTGTTTTGGATTGCTTCTGTCATTTTGGGGTATGATTTATATCTAATTCTTCATATGAAATTATTTATATATGTTCTTTATGTTTTTTTATGTTTCCTAGATTTATTTGTAGAGTGTATGGTGCCATAAAAAAGTCTCGTGTACACTAACACATGTGTTTACACACACATATATATCTGTGTGTGTGTGTGTGTGTGTGCGTGTGTGCGTGTGTGTGCATGCATGTAACTGTGTCTGTACCCCCGTGTCATCTTTCGTCCTGGACAGGGGAATGTGTTCTTGGGTTTTATGTTTTATAAATATGATAATATATATATATATAGTTATGTGTGTGTAAGGGTGAAGTGATTGTCTACAACATTAATGTCGTCATGTTTTGAGCATTTAAATATTTCTACTAAAGAGATCTAAACTTCTCCTCATCTGAATATTAAATATTTATTTATATATTTTCCAGAGTTAGGCGCTGAGACGGTGTGGATTTGTGTGGCCTAGTGTGCATGATATTATTTTTTATGAAAATATTGAGTATATTTCAAAACATTCATGTAAAGGAAAGTGGATAACTCTTAAATGGTCATATGGATCATAAATATTAAGATATGGTTGTGTTTAGAACGTTGAAATTAACATAAAAAGGACATAAATTTTTTATTTGTGTGACTTCTATGTAAATACACCCCTAGGGGAAAAATCAACAATAATATTATTAAACTAAATTATCATCCCCCAATCATCATATCCAATATCTCTCAAATGAGTACCTAAAATTGAAATTAGAGACAGCCATTGATATTGACAGTGTGTATTCTACCAAATCATGACATAAAATTAAGGGATATGGGATATTGGGATTCTGTGATGAGAAAGGACTCTAATAAATAGAGACACACGACTTCAATATTGAGGTTAGAACCTTATATGCTCACACACACACACACCCTCTCTCTCTCTCTCTCTATCTCTAACCCCACTATTCCTTCGATCCTTTATTCATCATCAGATCTAGAAGGAATCTCTTCCAGAACCATGGATGAATAGAATGAGATCAATACTGAAGCATCTTCAATGACATATGATCAATTATAGTTACAATTACATCTACATTTGAGTTATGATTCAACTATTAATTTGAAATTATTTTTTTCCTCCATGTTTGTGTTTTCAACCCAATATCATCGATGGTCGCATGAACATGACCAACGACCTCTGTTTAATTCTCTTTTCTTCTTATATTCCTCAAAGATATTTTCCACCCACATTTGGGGGAATCAAACCACCAATAGATTGTTGAGTGGATGTTATTGTTGTGAATCTCTCAGTTTGAGGATGAAATTTTTTTTCATGGATCCAAAATCAGATGAGTAGGAGAAGCCTGATGGACCATAGAATGGACAATAAGAGCACTGTCGGTGTGGGTGGACCACATATTGGAATAGGCACCATAGATTGTGGGTGGAACAATTTTAAAGAATACATGCCCTGAATTGTCAGTAATAATGACAAAAATGGCAGTGACCGACCAGTGGGTCATGCTACTGTCTACAGCGGCCCAGACCAGTGTCAGTAACGAGCTAGGTCCAAACCAGTTTGGTAGGACCCATCAGACTGGGTCAGATAATGTTAGACCCACAATGTCTTCTTGGTTGACCACATGAAATACCAACTAAGGTAGTCGACTGCAAGGGTCGGTGGACCGATTGTGAGTCTGTCCATTGGCCCCCTGACAGTTTTAATAAATTTCAAAAGCACATGTCTTCTAAATCAGTAATCCATTTGATACACTATCTGAATTCACAATAACATATCTTCAAGATGGATCTTTTGAGATAATTTTTAGAATGTTATGATTGGGGACATGATGTGTTCCACACATTGACCCGTTCATCCATGATTCAGTAAAAAGCATTCCATTTTCCGTTTATGATTTTATGGAATGTAAATATCTTATCCTATGTGCTTTCCATTGTAGAATGTGAGGGTGACCTCAGTTTAGGGACCATGTTTAACATGAAATTTCTTCGAAGCATGAAATATATAAAAGACTGTTCGATGATAGAATCAGTAAGTCTATGTTCTCATTGACTTATGAGTAGAACTATCCAGCTGGGAAAGGTATCAGTCCTCGATGACGCCAGATAGGAAACCTCCTTCCCTATTGGTTATGGCTCCTCGACCTTTCCTTAGTGGGACACTACAACTAGGCTGGGCATGAGTCATCATCCTTTTCTACAAGGAACCCTCCATCTTGGATGGGTATGGTTCCTCGATGACACTTGAGTGGAACTCTCCATCTTGGATGGGATTGGGTCCCCAACTATAAGTCACCATATATTGACTATAAATATCAAAGAGGAAACATGTTTTGACATAACAATGTACTCGTAATTAAGAGGGGAGATTTATCCATCAAGAGGGGTCCTTGTGACACAACCTCAAGCAATTTAGAGGATATAGACCCACCCAAATTTGTTAGTACCAAGATGTGGTGTATAAGATCCATTTTATTGCAGTTCATGGTTTACGTGTTGAATTTTTGGACTCAATGTGGTTTACTTATGGAACTATTGGTGACTCTTCTTTCTACGAAGATCATTGAGAATGAGATACAATTACTCTCTCTCAGTTTGTTTATTTACTATGTACACAGAGACACACATACAGATATATATATATATATCCTATTACAAAATAGTACATGATATTTGGTTACAGTCCTTCCTATAGAGGTGAAGACATGCGAGGTATTCCCTTTGATTTCAGTATCTAGATTCTACTGGTTCAATGAGTTTACTATCCTACTATAGGTTTCATATACTTGATATGGTCATCCTGTCAAGATTCTTAGATTTGGATGAGATTACATATAATCTTTATTAGGTTGAGAGGACCTCTATTTTTAAACTTTGTTCCATATAATATATCCCTTTAATTTTGTATCTCTAACTACACCCACATATTGTTTTTGGTTTCCCACTCGTTATGATTATACTCAACCTACATAGGCTTTTCCTGAATGTATCATGCCTTATGAAGATTACGGTATGGTTGACAGTGTCTTTAGTGAGCTTTGTGATATAGGTTATTGTACCACATACTATGGTGGAAACTTGTATTGTAGGAGTGGGGATCTCTCAGAAATTTTCTTTTTCCATTTTTCCATTTGATTCAGACATTAATCTGGTTGGGTGTATATTTTCCCCTTTTACCTTTATGTTTATATTTCTGTATTCATATTGGTTTAATTGTCAATGAATATTTTGGAATGTTTACAACATGTGTAATATTTTGCATTTTTCCCTCTATAATTTTTTATCATTGTTGTTTTAGTGTGTGTTTGAAAATTTACATAGGAAAAGGCCACACTAAGTTTTTTTTTCCATTGGCACATATCACCACCACTTGGACTATTGAGATTTTCTTGGGGTTGTAATAGCTTGAACCCTCAAAGGGTTCAGGTCCTGACAATATGGTATCAATGGTTGTTCAACCCTTGGGATGTGGTTCATATGTTTCCCTAAAAATGTTCATTATTGGGTTAAGAGAATATGGTCAACCTATCATGATTGTGGCTCTCAGGCTATGGAGTCATGTGATGGTGTGGTAGCCGACATAACCCTTCACGAGGACCCTGATTACCTGCTTGTCAACTCATCATGTTAAGAATTTTTTTTGCATGGATCATTGGTATATATATCATATAGGATTGATTATTTTACTTTACTTGTAGAGCCATATAACCTTTTTTGTTTCTCTTGTTGTATATATATTCTCATCTTACAATGGTCGTCCATGATAACATTCAGGATGCCTACATGATGGAAGCCATCCAGTATACCTACTTAAGTTCATAAAAATGTCCCCACGGGCAATGAGGTCTTGGTTCTGGTTCTATCATGTCATCCCTATCTTCTAGGATGTCTAGTAGTTGTACCTTGACCTGTGGAGAAATATATAGTTCCAGAATCCTAGGATGTGAAAGATCACAGGTTGATAATGCTCTATGAGTTCTAGCACCATTAGCTGCTGATGTTTTGTTTTGAGCCAGAACCTCAGGCAGCAGAGGACTGGTAAGAGTTAGTTTTATGATTATCTCAGCTTATACATACACTGGAAGACCATATAGTTTCGTTTTTATCCATCCATATTCATGGGATGATGGATCATTGGAATATACTATTTAACAATATGCATGGAAAGTCATCACTTACGTGGGACGAGTTCTAGAATATGTGTCACAAGGTGATCTACCCCACGTGCTAATTCTCAATTCGGATTCAATAGATTTTATATATTTGATAGGTAGGTATGATAGTGTTTGAGTATTTGGCTATGTTCAACGACCTGACTCGATGGTCTCTAGACATGATCCATGACAGTTACATTTGGGCATTAATGTTTGAGCATGAACTGTATCGTCATATCCTTGCCAACATACTACCCCTATGCATTCCCACCTAAACTAGGGTTCTACAGAGGGATCATGTGATGGAGATATTCTTATTTGTTGTAGTTTACTGAGTTTGTACTAGTGGAAGTCTATACTATGCTGAGATGTCAAAGGATGTTGGAAGGCATTCATTGGAAGGGCTACATCGTAATATATATTTCCATGATCCGGCTCAGGGATGTGGCCATGAGGCACTAGAGAACCATAAAGAAACATGGGATCCTTAAGAGGGACAATTTATTTCTTATGATTGGTGAGGATACATGGCATGAGACTGTCGGACCTGGATTGATGTGCAAGCCAAGAAGGCAGTAGGTGGACCACTACATTAGAGGAAGCATCATGATCAATGGAAACCTAGGGAGGTGGTGATTGAAAATGAGCCAAAGAAGATAGAGGTGGGAAATTTTTCTAAGAGATCATACCACCACCACCACTAAGGGGCCCACAGTAGGCTTAGGGTGCATGTGGTTGGGGGCGTAGCCAGCTACATGAAATGAATATTCATGATTATCTAGTGAATGAGATGATTTGAGGTACACTCTGTGTTTATACTAATAACTCCTTAGTATTTTTATAAAAAGTAGATCATCAATATTTTATATCTTTACTCCTAGTATGAGAGTTGGATCTCCCATTAGTGGTATGTTTCTGATGCTTTTGTTGGGGCTTGTGTTGTCAGGCTGTGACGCGCTAGCTGTTTCCCCGCATTCCCTCTTTCCAATGCCATGTAGCATACATTGCTTATTTATAGACAAATGTACTTTTATAAAATTTGGATGTTTGGATGTTGGTCTCTCCTTCCATGTATTCCTCCTCAGAAATAGTTGAATATTCTAGGTCTCCCACATTGATCTAGGTCATGGTTCATGAATCACATTATCAGTTCCACATCATTCTGGATGTTGGTTAATTATGCCGCTTCAGTCAAGAAATTCCAGGGGGTCAATCTATGTAAGCAACCCTTGATCATTAGAGTAGACACATTTGACATAACTAGCGTGTTTTGATGATGAATGATCAGTACACCTGGATTTCCTTTCCTTTTTTGATAGGGCTTCATGGGGGTGTAGAAGCCTGAGGCCTCCCACCTCGAGTGCGAGGAATTATATTCCATGGAAAGACCCTGAGATTTTCCTTAGGTTCCCATGACTAAAATAGGGTGTTCCATGAGTTTAACTTCTAGTAGAGATAGATCTAACTAATCAGACAATTTACGGGAGGGGATCAGATGGCTGGATCAAAACTTCTAATAAAGATGGATCATAGGATTCTTGGGTCCATATTAAGGGGATACTAATGTTTACCTCGATAGTTATTGAACCATTTGGAGGACTTATATGTATCCAATATAGAGTAAAATTACCAAAACCCATGTAGTTCACAGTGGTAAATGATGGGATAAGGGTGTACACAATGGACAAAAATACAAAGATATGTTGAGGCTTACGCATGGTCAGAAGTGAGTCACAAGAGGGGCACTCTTGGGTTGATGGTTATAGACTGTGTGATTCTTAAACGCGATTAGATGCTTATGTGGATGGAAATATCTTATTGGGATGTGGCAGCCTGGGTAAGAACTAGAAATGATAATGGAGGCTTGAATTACATGGATTTTGAATGTGATGGAGCAGTCATGATGATGATTGTGATGTTGGGATCGAGCATCAGGGAGGCTTCCAATGTATCCTCATGGGCACGAACCAAATTCAATGTAGTTCAGTTAGGTGAGGGGCCACCGGAGGAGGTGGACCGTAATAATTTATGCATGGGTTGAAGCCAAAGGGAGTATAAAATCTGTGTTGATGCATGAACATCTCAAAATTCAAACGGTTAAGGGAGGGAAAAGGATGGGACCTGAATGATGGGCTTGAACCTTAAGGAAGATTCCTACATATCCACGTGGAATGGACTAAATGACTATATATATCAGGATGGTGTTTGAGATCAATGTGTACACAAAGCGATGTAACCTTAATACATGTTGAGGCTTACATGTGGTTGGCATCCCATCACTAGAGTGACACTATTGGTCGGATGATTACAGATTTTGCGGGGATTCTTCGTAGTTCGATGTCCGAGTGCTGGTCTAATACCACTAAGGGGTGAAAAATGATGTGGGTACCAATAGGGGGACACTGATGTTTACTAGTATTTGGGGTTAAACCCCCTAGGGGATTCCCACATACCCTGTCCTGGATACATCGATCAAAACCCATGTAGTTCTTTCACAAATAGTTTAACATCATAGGGGATGAGGGTGAACCATCGTGAATTTGATGGGGTCGATTGGTGATGGGCTTGAACAATTGTAATGCTTCCTAAATTCCTTTAATAGAATGGAAAATTACAAATTCCATGTACTATGAAATGATGGGGGAGGGGTTTACACACTAAGGCCGCCCAAAATGGGGTGTCATGGTTGATGGTTACTCTAGGCCCACTTGAGTCGTGCATGGTGTGAGGAACAAGGGGAAACAATGACCTAAAAAACACGTCAAAAATGGTGAATCTGTGAGGAATAGAAAGGTTCTTATATTTGGTTATATGAACAAATAAGAAACATGGGATTATGCTTAATTAGTGGCCCGATGGAGATAAATTCCAAAAAGAGATGGATGGGGTATCAAGAGTCCCCTGGACCCACCTCCCCTCTATTCTTTTTGGTTAGAATAGGAGTAAGATCATGAGTTTTTTATTGATGTACGGATCTCTTTTTCTTGTTAATGATGTTCTTTCCTCTTTGTCTTAGACCCTAGGCTGGGTCATGGGACATATGGTTTATTTTTTGGAATGAAAGGTAAAAATAAAATGAAATTTGGTTGTAGGGAAAGTAAACATTGTGTTCAAGGCCTACACATCGTGTACTAACAGGTAACAATGTGTATCTAGTCTAGATGATAAAAAAATAAATGGATTTAAACGTTGTGTACTTGAGATACATGCCATGTACTTACCAACTGAGTTTTTTTATAAATGAGATAGTAGCTCATATTTTTTATGGACAATGATTTTCATCTCATTTTTGGTACCCAATACCACCGTAACATGTTTATAATATTGAGATGTCATCTGATCTCTGATTCTAGTGTTTTCTATAACATTGGGCCCACATTTGTGTTTAATTTATTCTGATATATTCATTACTAATTCATCAAAACAACAACTGCACTATTTCGGTTTAGGATCATATGCCTTAATATACCGTTCTTTGTCCATTATTCATAATTATTCTAAACCATGGTTAATAATGGATTAATAATGATTAATATGTTTACAACAACATTGAGGCAGGTTGTATATACTTTCTTTCACCTTTTCTTTTGCTTTTGGGGTGTTTGGCCGATATGGCATCCGTCAAACATTTCAGCACATCCCAGTTTTTGAGTGAGATTCTTACTTTTATCTTACTCAGACCTAGTAAGGATGCCCATAGGAACTATTTAGGTGTGTTTCCACAAATTACATGATTCAATATCACCCAAGGGGTGATAATCAAAGAAATTGCATGTTTATTTAGGTTTAAACACCAAAAGGTGTCTGTTCTTTTGCTTTCCCAGTTAGATGATGCTCGATAATGTCTTGATATCTTGAGTAGCTTGTTTAAGAGATGTACCTCATCCTTTTTAATGAATATCATGTTATTAGTAAACTATTTTGATAGTTTTGAATGATTAATAGATAATATTGGTGGTTATACATGTATTAAATGAATAATGGTATGATAAATTGTTTATATGGGACGGTTTTCCTATATGCTTGTAGTAGATTAATGGTTTTCCAAAGTTGGTAATCTCATGGATTATGATTGTTGATGTGACTGGGTATACTCACATAGAATGAATTTTTAAATTTAATTCTTGATTGAATTGTTTGATAGATTCCTTGGACAACTCTCCATGGATCTGGAATGTGGTATTGGATTCCTTCGGTTGGATTTTCCCATTAGGTCGTGATTTTGTGGGATACCTCAGTCCTTGTTACCCCATAGATCTAACTTGATTGGGATCACGTAGAAATTTCTATTTCCATGCTCCTACGATGACAATGTGTGCCTAAATGAGCTTCCACCAGGGACACCCATGGGACTTGATTGGATGCCATGGAAAAGCTCCTTGGAATTTTCCTTCTCTGGTATAGATATTTGACATGGATTCCTGGTCTACAGAAACCTTGGATTCAGACCTTTCTATCTATACATTACTATATGGCATGGATGTGGGATATTTTAATTTACTATACGGTGTCTCTATGGAATACTTGACTTCTCTATACAGTGTGGTTGTGGTTTTCATGATACAAATGGATGTATCGTGTGGACATGTGATATGGATATTAACATTGGTATATCTTCCTTGGTTAGATATGACTATATTTTGCATATCACCGTGAGGGATGTTTGGTTTTACTTATTTCAGAAGTCATATTCCATGGTCATTCACATTACATTAATACATTTTTACACTTTCTAGAACTTTTTTGGAATTACTATTACATATCTATAACCCTAAGTGGTTTCCTACTGGTATGTTTATCTCACATTCTATTTGGGCCCCTACAGGGCCCAAATATATTATATGGTTTCAGGTGATGATAGTGGCCAGCTCCCTAGTACATGTTGTTGATTGTGGCTTATGAGCAAGGGAGCATAGAAGGAAGCTGAGGATTGTGATGTCGGGATACCTTTTTTATCTATTTTTCTTTATGGGGTACATTTATAGTGTTTTATTGAAATATAATATTATGGAAGTTTTCTAGATACATTTACCATCTATAACTTTTGGTATATGAGACTCTTCTAGTAATAGATATGTATTCTTGTATTGAATTACATTCAGTTGTTAACTTTTTATTTAGATTCTCTATTTATTATATTTTTGAATTATTCATTAATAATCTATTAATTATGGAATAGTATCACCACTTACACACCTAGGCCCTCACTTCAAGTAGGATGCATCTTGAATTTGAAAAGATGTGCTTCAGGCTTTGTGGCCAACCAGGCTTGAGGCATTGTTTCGGGTGACATCCGAGTCCTGGATGTTACTAAGTGGTATCAAAGGAGTTTTTTATGGTTTAACTTATTTTTTAGAAACATTATATAAGGTTATTAAAGAAATAGAGTTTATTAATAAAATGTGCTCTGGAGTAGCTACCCCACGTACAAGGAAAATCCAAATTACGTTGAATTGAGTTATGATTTTAGAGATTTATTCTATCACATTCGAGTCAATTTCATTGTTAGGTGAAACAATTGATTTCAACTATTTCTATTGATGAAATTGTGGGTTCTAATTTAGTTTCAACCTGATGAGATGAGGACGTGCCATCTCATGCATCATATGAAGACTTGTTAGAATCTCCTGCAATGCATTATGCCATGCCATCTAGGATGAATTTGATATTAGATGTTGTTGTGATATTTGATGTGATAATTTTTACTTTTGTTGTGTTAGTTGGTTGAAATAGATTATGTGGTTATGTCATCATCCAATCTATATGGAGTATGGGCCCTTATAAATTGGAAAATGACACATCGATTGAATGTAAATGTTAAATGGACTTGTAACTTGTGTGGCTTGAATGGGAACCATGTTTTGGGTACATGAGTTATTATGTTCCCTAATGGATTTGGGAATTAGTAAACCCTTTGAGGATTTGTATGAATAAAAAATTTTAAAATAGAAATGGAACATGAATGGTGAATAGAGACTTAACCTAAACCTGATATTTGAGTGGGCATGAGGCAGGGTTTCAAATGGATCATAGTATGTTCTTTATAGAGTTATGGATCCAAGAGTAGGATGTGGATTTTCATGGTCTCTAGGAGGGTTTTGACTAGTCATACACTTTTGACCATTGTGTGATGTTGTTCTTCATTCCAGAGGGGTGTGTTTGGAATTGTAGAGACATGAAATGATGATTAACTCTAGTGGTATTTTGTGAGGGAGGCGATGACCATATTTCAGAGATGATAGGCCATGGGATACCAGTTGATCCTCCTATTGTGTAAACTATATCACCTGAGTCTATTCCATACAAAGGTGTTGATTCATAGTTCTTTGAGGGGTTCATTCAATATATATAGATTATAGAGGGTGCCCCGTAGACAGCCTTGACTATGGCGGAGCTGACATAGGAGTTCTAGAAGTAACATCCTTATATATTTTCAATAATGGCGGACCACATGCTACAAGGATGTGGCCTGACACCACATTATTAATTTTTGAATATTTTTAGATGCCTTTTATGGGGAGGGTGAAGCTCGCGACTTACATGGTACATGGGCCGGAATGGATCTGGTGTGGAATTTTGAAATAGGATGATGGGATTCAGAATATGGGTTGGTATGAATTCTAAACCCACTTCTATGACTAGTTTTACCCCCAAACCTCTATAAGAAAAGTGGGCTTGTTAGTTCATGTGTCTGGAACAGTGCGCGATGATAGTTATGGAATACCCAGTACACATTATAGAGTTACAACGTCTGGCACTAATGTATCATACTGATTTGAAGTGAATGAAGATGCACTTCGTGGAAGGTATTAGATATGCCATAGATCTGAAGTTAGTGTGATTAGATTTTGTTTTGTCATTGATATTGTCATCTAGGAAATCATTTCATAATGGAACCTATGGGATTCAGGGGGTATATTACAAGGGAGTATTGTTTCACACCCTATTGTATGTGCGTCTTCCAGTAGGAAGGCTATTTTGAGGCTTCCTTCAACATGAGTTCTAGTCACGCTTTGGGTACATGCAGCTTGGTATATTTCACTCAGTGTGGTAGGATAGGCCACGTGAGAAATCAGTGAGACCATGATTTAGTAGAGTGCAAAGATTGCAATAGGATTGGGCACATGAAATGGTTTTACAGGACCGTCGGTCTAGAAGTGAGTGGTAGGGAATCAACTATATTTTCATGTTTAAGAGAAGGATCATCAGCTTTGGGTCATGCTGTGAGATGGAACAGTGCAGGCTGTCCAGGCCAGGGCCATGGTTGTTGTGGTTGTGCTATCCAGACACCGGGTTCTTAGAGAGAGAGTACGGTGGATCTGCTCAGGGTAGCTAGGCATGGTCACAAGGCTGTGATGTGGGACATACTTATGCAGTGAAACAAACCCAAGATGAGTAGGATCCCAGACCATCTATATTGATAGGTATGATCATAGTAGATTCTACTATTGAATCTACTCTTTTTGATCCATGTTTCTCTCATAATGTTATCTTTTCATGAGTAGTAAAAAGCATTCATCATGAAGTATTTCATTCCAATGGTATTTTGAGGCTAGACATGACGTTTTGAGTTTGAATGGATGACATACACCAGTACATATAGTTTCCCATTGAGGATGGTGGTTTCTACTTCATCTGGGATAATTAGTTCCAAGAGTTGACAGTGTTTATATCATAAGAACAATGTATTGGTTCATGTCTTATCTAGAGTATGTTGACAATTATCACTAGAGTGTTACTTCTCATAACTTGATGTTGAAGCGTTAATTTACAAGGGTGAATGGGATGTCAATGCAAGAAACGATAGACCATAGTATCATGGGATAGGTGGGATGAAAGCCCATATTTCTAGTTTGTTTCTGGATGATTAGGAAGTGGGTTAGTTAGACATTCCTCCAGTGGTTGATCACATCAGGGACATCTTTTACAACGACTATTATGGTTTACCTCCAATGAAATAGGTAGATATGTACATTGATATAGTTCTAGGTGATGGGATGGTATCCATTACTCCCTATAGGATGGTAATGAAGGATTTTCAAGAGCTGAATTTGTAGCTAGTGGATTTAGAGGTGAAGGAGTTTATTAGACACGTTAATTCTATGTGGGGTTGTCTAGTCCTCTTTGTGAAAAAGACTAATGGTATGCTAAGTATATGTGTGGATTACCAGATATTGAACTTTCTAATCATTAAAAACTGACACCCTTTTCTACAGATAGATAGACCGTTTGATTAGATTCCTGGATCTTGAGTGCTCTTGAGTATTGAATTTATGTCAATATATCACAAGGTGTGTGTTCTACCTACAGACATAATACATAAAAACATTCATTAGATATGTCATTTGGTCTCATGAACACGCTTGTAGTTTTCCTGGAACTGATGAACCGAGTGTTCCATCTTATATGGAAACTTTTTTGGTGGTTTTAATGGAAGATATCATTGTTTATTCACACACTAAACAATACAATGTTAACCATCTGGATATCATTTTGGATACAATTAGAGTGCATCATTTAGATGTAAATCCCTCAATGTGCCACTTTTGGATGGATCATATTCACTTACCGGGTCACATAATTTGGAAACATGAGTGTTGGTGGGCCAAAAAAGGTGATAGATGTAGTTTCATAGGAACACACAATGAATATTTTTAAAATATAGAGTTTCTTTGGGATAACAAGATAGTATATGGATTTTATATAGGACTCTTCATACTTTTCAGCATAGTTGAGGGTCTTGACTAAGAATGTTGTTAATTTAGTGTCATTAGAATCTTTTGAGTCAAACTTTCAGGAGCTGAAAGGGAGGCTAACATCTTCACCAGTCCATGTACTTACATAAATAGAAAAGAGATACATGGTGTATTTTGATGCTTTAGGTATTGCGTTGTGGGCAGTGTTGATTCTAGGAATTCGAGTCATGATGTAAGGGTCTCATCATTTTAGGCCTCTCTCGAAGAACTACCCTACGTATGATCACCTTTTAGATGTAGTTGTTCATGTGTTGTTCTATTGGAGACATTATTTATTTGGAGAGCATTTTTTTGTACATAGACAAAGAAATCCATAACTCTATATTTACGCATCATGATATGAATTTGGGGATGTGAAGGTGGGTGGAGTACCTACAGTTCTTTGATATCGAGCAAGCCTAGACTCTTGGAAAGGGACAAGCGGTGGCTATTGAACTTATTAGGAGGACTCAGATACAAGAATTTCAATAAGCCAACAATTAGTGGAATCTTACAGTGTTGTTTTTTGAGATGAATTAAAGGTGCAAGATATTTAGGGGAGACTTTTCTTTTATACTTAGATGTGCCTCTCCCCTACTATATAGTTTTATGAAGTGGAAAACTATTTGATTTAGAAAGCCTATTTCTATGGGATGGTGTGGAAGGTGAGAACCCTATACCAGGTTGGAAGGTAGCTGATGATGAGATCCGATATCTCTAAGGATGTGTTTGGGTAATATTGGACATATGTGAGGAGTTAATGAAGGTGTGTCATTATTCAGCTTTGTTAGTGTATCTCAGGATCACCAAGATGTACCATGAAATTCGACATTAGTATTGGTGGTCAAGAATGAGGAGCGTAAAATATTTTTTTATTATGGGTTCCACCTTTCAGTAGGTGAATTCTGAACATCAATGACCAGTTGGGATTTTACATAAGTAACTTATCATTTAGTTATTATTGGATGATATCATTATGGATGTTGTAATTAGTTTACCAAGGACACCTAGAGGTAATGATGCTTTGTGGGTTATTATTGATATAATTATGAATGTCTCACATTTCATTCCGATCAAGGAGACCTTCATTGATGATGTTATTAGAATGTTGTAATATGAGATGTGTTATGACTTCATGGAGTCCCATGAATTATAATTTCAGATAGGGATGCCCTCTTTACATCGCATTTCTGGACATGTTTTCAGAGGGAACTGGGTATAATGTTTCTTCTGTGCATATTATACCATCCTCGTACTTATGGTCAGTCATGGCATACAATATAAGAGTTAGAGAACATGATGTGGGCATCAATCCTATATTTTGGGGGCTCCTGGGAGAGGCACATTCCCCTAGATGATTTCACCGAAAAAATAGTTTTCAGTCAACGATACAAATAGAATATTAAGAGTCATTATATATTATGCCATGTTTTTCACCATTGTTCTTTTTAAAGGTAGGGTAGGCATCTTTACTCAGACATCATCTCATGTTGGAGAGTTTTAAGAAGGTCAAGATGATTTAGGTGGATGTTGATGTTGTACAGTCTAATCATAAATCTTATACTGGTCATTGAATATATCCTTTAGAGTTTGAGGATGGGGATCGGGTTTACATAAAAATTTCAACGACGATGGGACACATGTGGATCTGAAGATAGGGTAAACATTCACCGAGATATATCAGGACTTTTGAGATTATAAGGAGAGTCAGGTCAGTACCCTATTAATTTTAGTTACCTCAGAGGTACCGAGCTATGCATGAAGTCTTCCACATATCTCATCTATGCCACTATTACTCTGACCATATCACATTTTTCGTCCATAGGATGTTCAGCTTTAGGTTGCTGCCTCTTTTGAGGAGCATCTAATTTACATGGTTTATAGGAGCGGGAAAGTTCTTCTAGGATGGTCAGTTATTCCTGTACAAGTTCTATAGATGTATGGCCATTTATAAGATATGATATGAGAGAGGGCGGCTGATGTACATGCTCAGTGGCAGGAGTTGTTCTTAGATGAATCATGACCAACCTTCAGGGAGAAATTCAAGGGCGAATTGCTATAAGAGAGGAAGATTGTAAGATCATGGTTATTTATGGGGGTATGGATATAATTTTCTTGGTTAATGTGTATTATTTCCTTTTTTTCAAATACCTTAGGACAGTTCGTGGGCAGGTTGGGTTTTTTTGGAAAGAAAGGGAAACCCATGCGAGAATCTGGCTACGGGAAAGGCACATGTCCTGTCCTTGGCCTACAAGCCATGTACTAACATGTCACCACTTGTAAATAGTCCAGTTTCAAAAAAATGTAAGTACACATCCTGACCTTGAGGTACACTCTATATACTTCTATAGTGGTTCTTTTTTAAAAAAGATGCAGTAGCTCATGCTTTTGACATAAAAGGATTTTCCAATCATATTTTAAACCCAAAACCACCGTACACATGTTTTTTCATATCTGTAAGTCATTCATACCCCAATTAGAGAACTATATGTAATGATGTAACCACATTAGAATTTATTAGATTCTTTTTGAGTCATTCATGATTCTTCAGATAAACTTATGTGCTATTTGGATTTAGTATCAGATGCCCCCATATCTCATTCTTCATTTGTTCTTATGATTTCATCCAAACTAGGTTGAATCCGAACATGATACTAGATGATCAATCTAATACAGAGGAGATGTAGTTTTTATATACTATCTTTTGGCTTTTATTTTTCTTTTGGGGTGTTCGGTCGATATGTCGTCTATTGTACATTCGGGCACAGTCCTATTTTTGGGTGAGATGCTTGTCATAAGATTAGTTGGGGGTAGTTTGATAGCCAATAGGTTCTTATTAGGTGTGTTGGAACTCGTTATATGATTCAAGGTTACCCAATAGGTTCAAATTAAGTAAATCAACTATTTATGATTGTTTAAACCACCCTAAGGGTGTGTTCTTATGCTTGCCTAGTTAGAGGATGACCATTAATGCCTTGATAGCATCAGTATCTTGTTATGAGATGTACAACCACCATGATTATTGAATATCATGTTATTCCTTGAATAGTACTATAGTTCTTCATGATATATATATAATATGATTGTTTATAACTGTATCAAATGACTAAATGAATGTTAAATGGTTTATATGGGAGGGTTGGCCCATATTCTAGTTTTGGATAAATGGATTGCATGAGTGGGTTTAATCATGGCTCGTGCAGGATGAAGTTAGTACGTATACTCACATGTAATTAATGTTATTTAGGATGATTGAATTCTTAGTTGAATGGTTTGATAGATTCCTTGGACTTCTCTTCATGTATATGGAATGCGATAGTGGAATCCTTTGGTTGATTCAAACCCTTGGTTTTGGATTTAGTGGGAGGCCTCAGGACCTACTACCCCTTAGATATGGCATTCTTTGGCTCACGCAAGACATTCTATTGAAAGGATCCTAGGACCCCTACCTATGACTAATAGATTTTATACAAGGGATTTCCATATGACTCGACATTATTCTTTGGATTATCTCCATGGATCTATCGCTCTGTGGTCATGATATTTTTCATGAATGCCTTGGTCCGCTGACAGCTTGGATCTGGCCCTTGCGGTCTACACATCACTATACGGCATTTCCGTTTAATATTTTACTTTACTACATAATGGGGCCATGGGGTACATAACTTCTCTATACAGAGTTTTTGGGGGTTTCATGATACAGATGGATCGACAGTGTGGCCATGTGACATTCTTGTTTACATTTTTATAGCTACCTTGGTATGAGATAACTCTCTTTTGCCGATAACCATGAGGTCTATTTGGTTTAACTTATGGGATTAGATATATGGAATGGGAGTTCCCTATACTTTACTACATTTTTAACACTTTCTATCACATTTTATGGAAAATCTTTTATAACTGTATAGACCATGGTGGTTTCCAATTGGGATGTCTATCTCATGCCCTGTTTGGGCCTCCTCGGGGACCCTAAAAGATTATATGGTTGTAGGTGACGATAGGGGAAGGTGCCCAGAAAATTTTGTAAACTGTGGCTTTGGAGCAGGGGATCATAAGACCAAACACAGGCCTATGATGCATGGATACATTTTTGATATTGGGTTCTTTTTTATTTATATGAATTTTATTGTTCAACGATGTCCTATTCTGGCTACATTCTAGATTCCTTTACCATATGCATCTTTTTTTAATATTAGACACTTCTAGTTATTGATATTTTTTCTGTATTGACATACATTTAGTTTCTACTATTTATTTCACTTCTTCCGTTTATTATTTGTAAGAAATCCACTGTGATACTGTAGTAATGAGGGAATAGTCTTTACACTTACTCACCTTGACCCTCACTTCTAGTCGGATGCCTCTGGTGATTGGGGTGGTTCTCTTGAGATCATGGGGCCACCCAGGCTTGGGGACCATTTTAGGTTTCATTTAGGTCCTAGAGATTACGTAAGCAAGGAGGGGAGAGGGTTATACCACTTACGAGAAAGGATATGGGGCTTACACCAAGATGGTTTCCCTTCCCCGCAGACAGATGTCATTACAAGTAAGGTGGATTTCCATCCATGTTAGGAAGATCTAATTCTCATGGAGACGAGTTGGAATGGAAAACAGCTAAGGTGGGTAACCCCATATATATTTCATAGGAAGAGTCTATAGTTTGAAATCATGTTCTTGGGATGATGATTCTTTGTACGTTAACATCCAGTAGCTTAGATGATGGGGATTTTCTTCTCTCCCCTAGGACATAAATAATCGGTGTGATTTAATTCATGGTGAAGGGATGGAACCAAAAAATATGTATAGAGATAAGGTTATGGAGTGATCCATTGATGGGATCAAATTATTGTTCTATTAAAATAAGTAATAATTTTTTTTTACCTATATGAAGAAGCATTATGCAGGGCAACTTAGTTTTAAGTGTCACTCAGGGGACCTTGAAATCCCATCGTACAATCCTTGGGGGCCGCATGGAAGGAGGGTTTATGAAAAAATGGGGTTCACAGTATGAGAACATGGATGGTCTGGTGCTCTACAAAATGTATAGACTTCATGAGGGTGTATGCATCAACAAGTGGAGTGGTCTATACTAGGATTGGAGTTTACAGGCATTTTAAAAGTGTATCGGATGAGCTAGTGCATGCATAAAGTAGGACTTCCCAGAGCATGGATGCCTTTAAAAGTATGGAATTCTGAATAAATGTACTTAAAACACAATGATCCTACCTTATAATATGGTTCAAATGTTCATGGAAGGTACTTGGGAAGCATGATTGCATTGCAATGTCTAGAGTTCCCAAAAGGATCTCCGACCTTTTTGATAGCATGTGGGATTAATGAATGGAATCCCTGAATGAAGAGGGGTTGAATATGAGAAATGGGAAATGTATTTCTCATTTACCAAATACTTTTATGTGTTCATTTTCTCTATGTTTTATATAGCATAGGTTACTTCGAAAATTGAGATCTGAGAATGCGAAAGGTCAGGGTATCAATCATTTGGGTTTTGGGGAAGCATGGTTTTTATAGGGAAAAAGATACATGAAGAATAGAAGTTGGGTAACGAAGGAATTTAACTCTAAAATCAGATTCATTACCAAAAATATCAGTGTAAATTTATAACTCTCCATCATCCACTTCACGGTACTCACAGAGGGATCTCTACAGTGCATCGTAGTCATGGATTTATTCATCAGCTTCTCCATAGTGGCGCAATGCTCTCTCTCAAGTGCATTATAGTCATTGAATTCTGATTTAGTAGCTCTGCGACAACCACAGTAAAGGATTTTCCCAATACTTTACACTGATCACTATGAAATAGGGGTTTTAGAGGCTTCTATATAGTGCCTCTCTGTGAGGCAATAATCCTGGAATTTTTATTGGGGTTTGCTCAACAAGGCAAAAAATTTTGTGCCAAAAAATTCCCCCAAAAGAATGTGACCCACGGAAGAATGAAGGTCATATTTTGAAGGTATGTTTCAAAAATCATGGTTGATTTCAAAGCAAAAAAAATTGATTTTGGAGAAAAATAGGGGGTCGAGAACTATGCCGATCGTGCTGGGAAGTGCAACAGTCGTCACCTATAAATAGAGGGTGATAGATGAAAGTTTCTTCTTCATTTCCAACCAATTTTTACAAGATTTTATCATTATTCATGAAGATATATGCACTCCTCAGTCTATCTGTGTGAATCTAGACACCATAGACCATACATTACGTGAGCCGATCTCTATGAGAGGGCTACATGATACTACTCTACGACCTAGCATTGCGAATAATAATTAAACTAATATACAATGTCTTGAATTGATGAAATGTAAAACCATGATGTTTTCCCATAAGTCATTGAAGTAGTTTAATTAAGGGTGGAAATAGTGGATAACATTGGAATTGGTGAATACACACACAACCACTCAGATCAAGAATCCTTGATAGCGCTAATAATAGAGGACTAGATGAACTATCCCATGTGAAAGAGACTACCATTATATGGATTATGGATGAGGGAAAAGGTCATCGTCCAATGATCCATTAGGGTTGAACATGCCTATAGGTTCAGGAGTTCCCCATGCCTACATCAGTAGTGCAGGGCCATTGATGGATATACATGTCCTGATCATACACATGTCACTTCCATATGCTTATACTGCCTTGACCATAATATTGATGGGAGTGAGTTCCAAGATGAGGCATCCCCTACACAACATCACACTATTCGGATGGCAGATCAGCGAATTTCAGCAATGGGATGGATCGATGAGTGGTACCTTTGCTTGGGTGGAAACATTATAGATGACTGGTCTAGGCCCAACTGGATATGTGCAACCTGTGAAGAATTTGGGGTGGTGCTGAGGAAAGTGGGCCTATATGAGGCACCAAGAGCTTATCAATTCCATATCTACAAGATGAAGAGCGTGATTCCAGATTTGTTGAGTATCTGGTCACCTTCGACCAACACAATCCATCTTAATCATGGGGATATATACATACTCCTTTGATATATCCACAAGATTTGTGGGATTCCCATTCTAGGGGCTATGTATGAAAAATTCGTCACATCAGAGAATGAGATGGGAGAAGATGGTTATATGACAAGTCTGGAAATGGCACTAATAAACATGGTGCCAGGTCCATACAAGAAATTAGTATGGGACATGCATTTCATGTTGTGTTTTAGACGTTTTTTAAAATGTCCCTTAGATATATGCTTTTCGATGAGGCCTCCCACTTACCCCCAGGGGGCCCAATGTAGTAATGGGAACTCATAATGGTGACTCTTGGAGGACAGACATTGGATGACATGGTGTTTTATCCTTGACCCTGAGAAAACAATGGTGGTTAGCTTGGCTACATTCATCTCAGTGCTCATATTTGGATAGATTCTACTAGTGAAATATAAGAACATGGGAGTATGTCCAAGTATATCTCTCAAGGAATCTATGCAAACGATTGGGTTCTATGTCTATCTCAATATTACACTACTAGCGATGTTGTACACGATGTCTTGGAATATTAGTGAGGGGATGAAGCCACTGTGATTGTGCATGCCATTACATTTCATTTATGGATGGATGGCGACACATGTGTGGGTTTAGGAGCACAATAACTCAATTTCTCCTCCAAGATCAATCTTTCGACCCTCTATTCTGAATGCATTCAAAAATATTTCATGCCATGATATTCCCAAAAATCATGTTGAACATATTTTTTAATGTAGATTATTTATTCCTCTATCCATTTCCACTACATGTGGGAGAGTTCACCAACAATGGTCGAGATCCCATTGATCATTGTTCATAAATTCGGGATTTTAGGGGTCGATTTTTGGTGGAAGAGGTGGACCGTGAGACCATCTACGATCGGAACACACTAAACTAATTTGTTAAGAAAATTTCATGCATGTAGATGCTAGCCCGGAAGCCTTTTTTGGGTGGGCATCATGAGGATCACCCATGCGTAATGAGGCATATGTGGCTCATGTTCACCAGGGAAAATGGGATGACGTGAAATGAGATACCTCTGATGGATGCTGCATTCAGGCTAGTGAAATAATATTCCATGATCTGGTAATTAGCCAACATATGGTTGGTGTTGAAAGGGGAACCATCTGGGTTAATGATGGAGTGACTCTTCAACCAAGAGGACAGAGTTGGAGAACAATGAGAGTGTGTGATGGTGGTAGTGTGGTGGAAGAGTTGAGATAGGCACTATTAGATCTTTCACTAAGTGGGGAGAAAGTAGTAGTGGCTAGCCCAGTGGTCCCAAATGAAAATGTTCAGGAATGGAGGAGGGTCCCAAAGGGTATTTGCAGTATTTCTAGTCAACCTTTGAGGAAGCAGGTGTGCCACAAAGACATGTCTCTGGATTCTATTTTTCGAAGGCTTAGAAAAACCGGGAGGTCAACCGAAAATTCCTAAGTCCTATCCAGAGCTGGGATCATATCATCCACCATGGAATGGACCTTTCATAGATTTATCATGCAGAGGATGGATTTTCATTCTATCGTGATGAAGGGGAATGATATGTCGCTGAGCTGGATGACTACGTGCATTCTCGAGGAACTCATCATCCAATTATGAGCTAGGTGAAAGTACAATTAGCTATGAAAATCTGGCCTCAAGCATCGGATACTGAGCTAAGGGATCTCTTTCCATTACCTGAAGAGTCAGATAGCTACTCAAGAGATAATTTAGACGGGGGAAGTCAATTGGAAGAAGGTGATGTTAGGACTTTAAAGTTGGGTGACACCACCTGACCTGTTGAGGTAACCTCAATACCATTACATCCCTCCATTATTTTATCTTTGTTACCCTATCTTCTCAAATGACATTTTTTATATTCATGAGATCCTTATAGATGCGATTCCCACCAACTTTCATGCCGATGCAGCCTCAAGATCTATACCCTGGATGATGGTGATTTCATAGTCAAGTAGGGTTGGGGAAATTATGATGTCCCTTTAGAAGTCCTCAAAGTTCCTGACCATATATTGGTGGTTATTCATGGTATACTATTGATTATGTCCTGTGAACGGATGAAATACTTCACCCTTGGTAAGTCTTCTTTATCACAGAATCCTTATCTTTTATCTAATGATCCAAAACTGGCATTTTCATCTCTGTTCCAGTTAGTGCTTCAAATGTCATAGGTTATACAGGAAAGGATTATTATGGGTCTTGATGATCTTCTCTGAAGGTGGGTACTTATTATAGTGAAATGGGATGTCCAGGATGGCATGAATATTATGACCGTGGATTTAGGTGGAGCTATTGGCAGGGAAGATCCAGAGCTTGTTGAAGTTGATCCTAACGATAAATATCAGCCCCATGATATGAAATATATTCCTCATATTTATGTAGAACACGAAATTACTATCATGAAACAAGAGTAAAACCCTTCTGCTAAGCTTATGTAAGAATTCCAAATGTACAAACCAGCAGACACAGAGGATCACGACAATACTTCTTTTGATGAAGTTGAGAAAAATTCTATCTTACATCTGTAATGGAAACTGATCAAGCACCTAATCTATAACACTTTCTTATCAGATTGGGTAAACCAAGTCATGAGTGTTTTCCCTTGGCTACATGACTTGTATTCTAGAGGAGGTTATTCTCAAAGGCATCAAATGATCATTATAAATTATCTTGCTAATAAGATGCGGGAGAAAGACAAATACCTCATCGTCACCTAGAAGTAGGGGAAGGAAGTTAATAACCACAAGTTGTAGGATATGGAGTTGGAAGTCTATCATATCGAGGCATGGGTAACTGAGCACTATATTCTTATAGACAGCCATGTAGGGATCATATCACAACTGTGAGCCCTGTTGGAAGAGGCTGAGGAGAAACAACAATGAACCATCCAATAAATGGCTAAATCTCAAGTTAAAAAATACCATGAGTAGGCCAAGGATGGTCAGCTTCACATCATGACACATGACGAGTAGAGAATTCTTGAGAGGCGACAACAATTTCTAGACACCACAAGCTGCAGAGTGGAAGAGTTAGAAATGTCCATCAAAACAACCAATATATAGAAGCTACATTTCATTGATCTCAAGAACAAAATATTCATTCTTTTCTTTGTTTAAATTATCTGCAAGAAAATATTTCTATCTACTATTATTATTGAATCTCAATCACATTTATGAAACAACTAGCAATAAAATACCTAAGCTCATGTGGGTAATACCCATGGTGAGAAACAAGAGATGGCCACATAGTTGTCTGTTCCGAATGAGACAATGAAAACAGATCACCAAACACTTAGGGTTTGGATGACCACCCATGGATTGGGTATGAGAGAGGGAGGCCAGACTAGAGAATGAATTTATTAAGATAGTCAAATTGCCTATTTCCCAATTTTATCAAGTTAATGAGTAGGGTAACGCTAACAATATTGGAATCAATCTGAATAGAGGGGAGTGAAAATTAAGAATCACGATACCCAAAATTTCAAAACACAGTATGGATGGCATTAAAATTATGGAAAATTATTGACCATTTTCAAAACACAATATCCCTATTGATTTATCCCGATATATGGACATCAAATGGAGGTTGACCACTGACCATGTTTGAAACAAGAGACATATCTCGAGATGATGTTCAAAAATATCTAATAATGATGGCTCAGTTAGTAGGTGAGCCATAGAATAAGAATCTATACTATTAGAGGTGTCTTCAAATTTGAAAGGTGATGGGGACCCAATTAAAAGGGTGCATGAAGCATGAAAAATGAGTGGGAGCATGTACATACAAATGTCAACACCCGAGATCCTAAATCACAATGCTTTTAAATGTGTTTATGTAGCTAGATATTGTTTGTGCATCCCAGTTTTATAGAAGTGACCAAAAAGATATGTAATGGGGTAAATGGGTTTACAATGGACTAGATTCTAGGCATGAGAGAAAGATTATAAGAAGTTTATTGTTTTGAGATTAGGACATGTGATGAAGGGGATCGTGAGGGAGGTGCATGAAATGACTCTTGCAAACCCGAATTGATTGAGGAACAAGGAGGTCCATACCAAGCCCCCTACCTATGTTAAATGTCCCATGAAAATGGTCCAGATGACATGAAATGGGAGAAATTTATAATTCTATGTAGTTTAATATCATGTTGTGAGGAAAAGTGTGGATGGATAGTCCCCCATATGGGATAACACAACGTGATAAGAAAACATGACATGATTGGGGATCGAAGAAATCCATATACCCTTGTGCACCCCAAATAGGGAACCCTCATGACAATGGATTGAAAGTATTAATGAAGTTGGGACTGGGCCTGATGTAAACTACACATATGATTCTATGTATCCCATGGGGATGGGAATCAATCATATGTAGTTATAAAAGAACTGAGTAGTTTAATGTCATGCAGTAAGGATGATATGTGGAGGGGATCTCTGAAGGGGTACATGATGTGGTAACTATAAATGTGATAAGAATTTGGACATAAGGAAGTATTCACTACATCATGTGCCTCTAAGAGAGATATCAGGCCAATGGTCCGAAAATGATAATTTTTAGGGTAGACACAAGGATAAATTCCCCTTTGATACTATATATCCCATAAGGATGGGAATCAATCCAGGAATAGATTTCAAAGTGTAGTGTGGTGAGAGACCAACACTGGCCTGTGTAAACCTCTCAGTTGGAAAATCTAAAGCATCCCATAACCATCATGGGGAATCATGAACTTATCCCTGGTAGAATAGTAATTTAAGTTCACTCATTGAGGACGTGGTTACCTAAAAAGGATATGCATAGTGCAGTACCAATCCCCACATAAACGAGGATATTAAGAGTGCACACCACCCAATGTGTGTCTAGTTGGATTAATTAGACCATAAACTAGTGGTGGCTAATCATTGGGCTGTAACCAAGAGAATGTACTCAAAATTTTTAAAAATCCCATGAGGATAGAATTCAAGCCATATGTAGTTCTATATGAGCCATTTAGATTAAAATAATACGGTTGGAATGAGAGTGAATGGAGAGATCCAAAAGGGAGAGTACAAGGTACGGCTGTTATAGACCTAACATAAATGAGGACCAAAGAAGTTCATACCTCCCTTGTAATCCTCGAGGAAATAATAGGTCATGTTACAGATGATTGATAAATTTGGGTTGTCCCCGTGAAAAAATTCCCAGGCTTTCCTACGTACCCCATTATGAATGGAATAAATCCACACTCAGTTATGAGAGTGAAATTTTTTTAATGGGGGTGAATGGCATGTGTGGATTGGCTACACCAGTACACATCTTACCCAAACCACTAAGCCCATGTATATAATTTAAGATACTGGAAACACATTGTAGGGATGGTATTTTCCAAGTATAGGGAGGCACACATTAGGGGAAATGGAATGCTTGGTGAATGATGTCCCAATAATAATGACCATCCGTCTTAACGCACATAGGTTCACAAAGAGTTAAAACCAAGTGTGTTGGAATTCCAGTTAAAAAAAGGATATGTATTGATGTGATTAACGGTGCCCACGATCTGGATCACAATAATTGTATCATGATGATGTAGGATAACTCTTTAACATGTTTGAAATAGAACATCTGTTATTTATTAGACTATCATGAGGATAGAAAATTTTGGGTCAACTGATGACCATGTTCGAAAGAAAAGACCTATAAAAAATGTCTTCTGAGCTGTTTTAGGGCATTGGCCCAAGGAATTATGTTATAGAATGTGGAATGAGACTTGGATGTGAATGGGGTCCCTTCAGACAAGGAAGAGTATGGTGATCCATGTAAAGTGATCATGATTTAGGGAAATGAAACGAGGAAATGTCCTTGTAAAATTCAACACATTTGGATCTACTCTACAATGAATATGAGTATGCCAATGATACTTTTCAGATATTGGGAGTCGAATCCGTTTCCATGTATAAGTGTTGTGGGGATGAAAACTCATAGTTTATGGTCATAGAGTGGACCATTTAGAGGGGACTTGGTTTCAAGGAATGTGCGCAAGGTGGGGATATAGAAAAACCTGACATGGATGCATATCAAATAAGCCTTCAATATTATAAAAAAATCCTTATGAATACCTGCACACATTTTAAAGTCATGATTCTGGGACTATGGTATGCATTTTAACATCAAGCACGTGGATGAATGAAGGATTTGTAGTACCTCGGGTATGACCTGAAGACTAAATTTCGGGGCATTATGACATATCCCATGAGTACAGGAATAAATACATATGTAGTTATCAAAATTAATTCATAATTTATGGTCATAGAACTTGTACAAGGCTAGGAAGAGAAAATGGAGTCAAAGGGGCATGTTATTGTGAAACCTGACGTGAATGTGGACAAAACGAGTTCGCACAACACCATTAAATCCTAGGATAATTCTCAGGTCGAGGGATCAATGGTAAATTTATGGGATGGACCAAAAGAGAAATTCTTGAATGTTCCTACGTATCCCATGAGGATGGGAATCAAGCCATACATGGTTTTGGAACGATCTGTGTAGTTTAACATCATACAGTAAGTATGATGGATGATCATTATATTTCGTCATAGATCTCATACTGTAGATGAAAAGGGGCATGTATTTATGAGGGAGGAACGTGGTGCGGCTTATTCTAGACCTGACGTGAAAAGGGATAGTAGAGGTCCATTATATACCATGTGCTCCAAGGGGAATGCTTAGTTCAAGGGACCAAAGGTGGAATTTGGGATTGGACCTAGGTAAATTTTATGGGAGTTCATATGTATCCGATGAACATGGGAATCAAGCCATACAGAGATATGGAATGATTCATGCAATTTTTTATCATGTGGTAAAAAAATTGGAGAATGAACAAAACATATTTGAAGGGAAGTACATGGTATGGCTATCATGAACATGACTTGAATGAGGACCTAAGAGTTTCTCACTACAGCACAAGATTATTTTTGAGGTTGATCCCAGGGATTGGAAAGATGGTAGGGATTGATGTACCAGCGATTGGACCCAAAGAAAAAATTTCACGGAGTTTCTATATAACCCAATTGGATTGTAATCAGGCCACACATAGTTCTATAAAATGTCATGGTAAGGTACCAATTCTTGGGGAAATACTGTCATGCAGGTCTAGACCACATAGTAAAAAAGTGGCATTTGATGGATATTGTTTGTTAGTTTTTCGAGTGGATGAGTTCTTTTTTGAAGAAAATCCTATGATGGATAATCTAGGTGTCACTATAGGAATCAAGCCAAATCTAGGCCTTTAAAAATGGCATGGTGGACGGACAATACCAAAAATGATGTCCCATCGAGTGAGGACACCTTAATGTTGTGTCGTTTTTTGTCCTGCTTCTAGGACGATTGTGTAACCGAATAGGGTTGTATGATAAGAATAGCCCATACATTTATACATTGTACGTAATGTATGAAAAAAATTATTGGCATGTGGGAGAATGCATCGAAGATTAATTTCATCTGTGTTAGAATGCTATAGAAGAATGAGGTTTCAATGTTAATGCACTGGGAGTGGCACGGAATGACTGATGTGAATGAGGACATCAGTCCACACCAAACTGCATTCAAACCCATGTAATGAATCCTTGGCACATGGGGACAAAAAAATTCAATGGTCATAGTAATGGATCCAATTATGAAAAGCATGGGTGTTCCTACATATCCCATGAGGATGGGAATCAATACAGACGTAGTTCTCGTAATATTCATAGTTTAACTTTATACTGTAAGGTCATGGGGGAGACTATCCCATTTGAAGAAGTATGTTTCTTGGATATTATAGACCCATTGTGAATGGGAAAATAAGTCTTCATACTCCACACCATGTAATCATAATAGAATAATTTCCAAAATACTGAAATAAAAATACAATAAGTGGAGCCTGAGATGGTTCTAAAGATACAAAATGTACAGGAATTCCAATATATCCCATCAGGATGGGAAATAAATCCATATGTATTTCTCAATATTAATGTAGTTTCACATCATTAGGTAAGGATGAGGGAATCAAATATTATGGTCATAGGGCACATACCAAAATAATTGAGATTCCACCAACCAGCTTTAACCATGACCAAGTTCCAAAGCCCATGTGATCTATGCTCAATGTGGGAAACAAGTGAGAAGGAGGTATTCACACCAGATAGAATGTTCAGTGAGGGGAAATGTTGTAGAGTCATGTATGACTCCATGATGTCGACTCTTAACACTTAAATGTGCATGGTGGGATGTTACCAAGGGTATCATAATTTCATTTGATTATGACGCAGTGGAATAGGATGTGAATCATTAGACCAATATTTAGTGTAAAATGGGATGGTAGAACAATGGAAGATAGCTATTGACCTTTTTTGAAACACAACATCCATATCATGTGTCCTGAAATGGTAACACAAAATGAGCATCAACCACAAACTATATTAACAATGAAAGAGTAGTGTCAAATTTTCATCACAATCCTATGGGATATTGGCCCATGTTTGTTAGAGATCATTGAGGACTAGAAACTATGCTATTCATGATTCCTTTTTTATTTGAAAGATGATGGAAACTAAAATAAAGGGAAATGAGAAGCATGGTGATGGATTAAAACATGTCCATGTAGAATCCGACACCCAATGTTTAAAATGATAGTGCATCTAGTCATGTTTTTGAGGCCCCAAAAAGGGACACAGGGGAATTATTATGAGCATACGACTAAAAGAGATGAGTGGGGGAAAGGGAAATGGAGATCTCTCTCTTGAGAGGTACATGGAATGGCTGTTGAAATCCCAATGTGAATGAGGATATTAGTCCACACCACACCACAAACCCCCCCAGGGAACATAATCCAAGGGTCCATATGGAATAGAATGATTCAAAAAAACTAGGCTAGAACTGAGGATAGAATGTTTGGGCATTCCAACGTATCCAATGAGGATATGAATCAAGCTGCAGTAGTTCCTAAAATTTTGTGCGGTTTAACACCATGCAACATGGATGTGGGGTAGATTTTAGTTTATGGCCATAGATCTCTTACCATAGATGCCCAGTTTAATGTTGTGTGCATGGGACAGAAGGGAACAAAATTTGAATCACATCTCCGATCATTTGGGAGACCATGGGGTGGCAATAAAAATTCAGTATAACTACTGACCATGATCGCAACATAGTATCCATCTTATGTGATAAAAAATGGGAAAAATAAATCTAGAATAGACTTTTGTCCATATTTTTAATTTGGGACTTCTATCTAATTATCATTTGAGATCATCCAGGGTGTTGGCTAGAAATGGGAGATGAGACAAGGTGGTGTTAGACCTGGCTATTTAATTGGGTCCATTCAGATTTGAAAAGTGATGGTGACCCAAATGACATGAATCATAATGTGTGGTGGTACCTGTGTAGTTTAATATCTTATGGTAGGGACGTGGGATGAAAAACAGGTCTCTCAATTGGATGTGTGCGTTGTGGAAAAAATAGCCCAATGTGAGTGAGGATGTGGAGTCCATACCGCACCACTCAATTTTATGTGAGGACTTGGTCCAAGAGTCCATAAAGGTTCAGGGACCTGGGGCTAGGCCATATATTAAAAGTATCAGTGTTCCTAGGTATACCATTAGAATGGGAATCAAGACACACATAATCCTTGAATTTATTGTTGTTAATGCCATACAACAAGGGAGCATGAGATATTAGTTTAATTTTGTAGTGCTTAGACCAATCTTTAGTTTATCATCATGAGAGATGTGGGTAGTGCTTTAATGTCTCCCAAGATCAGTTTAAGAATTTTAACATCATTTAGGGTGGTAACACAGTTTATCCTGATGCGGGATGAGTGGGGGTTCTTTTATATCCTTTATCTTATACATAACCTTTTAAAGTCATGTGTTACTACTATGAAAATACATCTTGGCGAATTTTTCATTGGTGGGAGGAGAAATATGCTAACCATCCATGGTGACTAGAGAGTATGAACCATTTGGGTAAACCATATGAAGGATACAAGGTCCCTCCCCTTTGGAATCATGCAATTATGGATTCCTTCTATGTATCATTAGCATTCTCAAGTCCAACACCATTTAACCATGTAATAAATAGAGGAAGAAAAGCTTTTTTATTGAAAGATCTCACTATCATGTTGTGATGAATTTATAGTTTCTTCAAGGCCTGAAGCCTATATTCGTCATGCACTTCCAGTTCAGAAAAATAAATTTTATCTACCTTGTGTGGTATCTATTGATAATAGAATGATGTGTATATCAAGGGTATCTGAATCTTGAGGGGTATGACTGCCTATATTTCTTATATCAGAGAATATAGAGTCACATGAGTGTAATTACAAGACATTTTATGGTAATCACAGAGAGCATTACAGAGTTTTTCTGGACAACTCTTCTTGTTTAGACAAACCAACTTTTGCAGAATGTTAGAGAGGGTTTTTTTTGAATTCCTAGATCTAAACATTTTATTTCGCATGATAGTGAGAGATATGTTTAGAATGGATATTGTACCTGGAGTATAATTTCATTAGTTTGACTACCTAGAATTTGGGGGTTTTATCGATGAGGATGGGATGGTGGAATCAGAATTGGTAGATGATATTGTAGCTCCCATACTAAGCGATATAATGCACATTGAATTACTTGAGTGGAACTATGACTACCCAATTAGAGAAGAACTATTTAGAAGTCGTGATCAACCTTCACTGACGAGTTTTCACCATTGGATATGGTCCCATAACATCGAGTCCCTATACCATAATGGGGAAATAGTACTTTGTAGTGCGGAGAGGCTCTAGTGGACGTTGAATGAAATTAGAAGGTATATGGAATGCATTGAACCCATTGGAGAACTTCATTCAATCACAGATCATGGTGGACCAAATGTATAAATATCATCGGATCTAATGAGAATGTTTTCTCCCATCATGATTATCCCCACATGAACCAGCATCGTCTTCCTATATGACCTGAGAAATTTCCCCTCTTGAATGAAATGGGTCTAATCAAGACTAATTCCACTTTGGATTGTGAATAGCATTGTGCACTATCGGATTCCCTCACTCTTACCGCAATATTTCAGGATATTACCATGAAGAAGATACTTGATAAAGGAATTATTCTAGTCATGTTTCCCTTAAAATAACCTGGAAGGGTGGCCATGAGCTCCTGATGTGGAGGAATTAGAGGTATGGTTGATATCCGATGGGTTATCATCATTGTCCGTAGAGATATGATTGATGGATCTTCGAAGTGCCACATCTATAATCAAATAATCCTTATCTGGATCTTCAATTGATGCACCCAAGTAGGCCAAGGCATTGGATCGGCCATTCACAGATTGAGGGACATGATAAAAATCTGTTTGGGAAGGATACTTGTCCATCTGCAAGCGAGAATACTCTAACAGAAGTATCAGCACTAGATTCCGGACGACATAGTCACTATTAATCTGCAATATTACTAGTTCATAGTTCCCTTTCACATGTAATTATGGAATGTCATTCTGGAGGGTCATCTCGAGACACATGATGAGATCCTGGTGCACTTCCTCATGGTTGGTACAACCTTCTAACAACAGTAATGAGTATGGAAGGACAACTTCTTCATGCATGATGAAGATGATACCCATTACCACATTATTGATTTTGGGATCAATGATTTTTCTGCCAGTAGGACATCAGAAAGTTCCATAAATGTGGATTTTTAACATTCAATGTGATGATCCACTAAGAGGATGGGTTCATATGGAAATTTAAGATCTAGAGCCTAGTCCATAGGAGCTATATGGGCGGAAAGAAAGTCTACCAATTCATATCCCTAGATAACCTTTGTGTGGACAATGTTGTTAACGAACTGCTAAAGGATAACTACTCACCGATATAGAATTATTATCAACATTTCTTATTTTAGAATATACTTAAGAAAATCCACTTTGGACACTAGATATATCTCATGGTGGTGCAAGTAATGTCCCAATTTCTGCACATTTATACAAGTGTGAGGTGGCATTCCTCGAAATACTAGTATCTGGTCTCTCTATCAATGGGCTTGTAGATAAGATAATATACACAATGTAGTCCCTCATTTTTATTCAGATTGAGAAGGGAACTGAGGGATTGTTCTAGAGTGGGCACATTACGGAAAAACTGCATTCTAGAAATGGGTGTCTTTAGAACTAGAGGATATAACAGTTACTTCTTAATTTCCTCAAAAGTAGTCTTCCATTCCTTATTCCACTAATAATCAGAACCATTCATCATGGCATTGGAAATGGGATTACACATGCCAGCTAAATTTGATATGAATTGGTGTTTGTAGGCTATGTGGCCTTGAATGACTCGGAGCTCCCAAATGATTCATGGAGTTTACCTCTGACTGATGTCCTTGAACCTTTTTGGATCCATCTCAATGCCTCTGCATCTAACAATGATGCTGAAAAAAAATTCATAGGTGTCCACAATGACACACATCAAGGGGATAATCTATATATAGTGGGAATATAGGAATCCAAAAAAAATCTCATGTTCTCTGAGGTGGTCCAAACATAGGTGAGATATAACTAACAAATATTCCAGATAATATTTCACCATTGTTCTGAGGATCATCTTGAATATTTGGTTCTTGGAACACTAATAGGTACCACAGACATTTTTTAGATCAAAAGTCATTACTTGGTATGAATAAGTACCTTGTTGTGCCTTGAATTCTATAGACACATCATATGTTGGGTCCATTTGGATTTGATTATTTCTGGAATACCCATCCATGAAGCACAATGTCTTGAACCCTGCAGTAACATCAATCAATAGTTCTATCATAGGTAGGGGAAAGTCATCCATTGAACAATGACTATTGAGATCCTATAAGTCGATGAGGACACTGAACATTATGTTCATCTTCCGGGTAGGCGTGATATTACCTTACCATATGTGATACTAGACCCCCTCCAAGAAGATTTATTTTATGATCTTATAAACCATGGCTTGAACCATTTCCCCATGAGAAGGGTTCATCATTCTGGGAGACTACATGAACCTATGATGATTTTCTAGAAGACTGATTAGGATGATGGAGACATGAAGATATATTGATACCATCTCATCATAATTCCAATAGAATACACAATAATGATAATTCAAAGAATACATGTATCACTATCACTCTTCATTAAGAATATCAGCATTAATCTACATTTGCTTCAGATCAATCTCATTACTAACCTTCACTTGTACAAATTCATCGACCGTGATAGATAAAAACTCTTTGATTGTTGGAGGGGAATCTTGTAGGTCCTCTTCTATGTCTATGGTGTGAAAATCATCAGGAAGAGGAAACTCTTCCAATTTGACAAGTCCTGAAGATACAACAATGCAAGGGGGAGTGGTAGAAGAAACTACATCAGCAGACTCTTGTACTGTTGAAACACTAGGGATATTGTCATTCATGCAAATCACATATGGAATTCGACCCAAGAGGCCATAATTGATGATATCCATTAAATATTGGTGAATCAACACGATCTGTTTTATCCCATCCCTAAGGAAGAAAGTATGTATGTTGTATTGTCGTTGCCATGGGGTGGACATCTCGATACATTATATGAGTAGGGGGATATAGGATCACCCATGCCTGATTTGAGAAGGAATATGAGGTGATATTCGAACATTCATGATACCTGGGAATGATCATCACAAATTTTCAATATAGAACCAATCATTACACCATGTCTGAGTTCGTGGCTTCCAATTTGTGAGTCATGAAATTGTAGGAATCATACAGGTCTATCCACATGTTGGTCATATCCATAGCGTGCTCAACCTTAGTAGATTGAATCATCTTGTCCATGCTCTTTTAATAGTAAGTATCCAAGTAGTGGGATTATCAAGAGGAAATTAGAGACACATAATTTTGGAGTACTCCTACATAACCGTTAATGGAGTACATAAGGTAATAGTGATATTAATAAGGGACTCACGCGTGATGGTGGAGCCATGGTCTTCCCATAAATGCGTTGTATGAAGTGTCTTATGATACTAATATGATCTCGATGTTGGCGACGTGGCCACCTAACTCGGACATCGTGAAAAATATTTCCAATTGGATTCTACTCCATCCTATCATAACCATTAATTTCTAGGCCAGAGGGACTCAGATATACCTCAAAAAGTCCCATATTTCAGAGTGTTTGGGTCAGGATAAGTTTGATCTGAGAGCCCCGGTCGAAAAAAAGCAGAGGACCTCTATGCTATCGAAATGGACAGTGATGTAGAATGTATGGATGGTCCCTCTTATAAGATAACCTTCATCTTCTCTAGATAATTTTATAAAGTCCTGGCATTTTTCACGCTCGACTGTATTAGTGTGGAAGGCTTCTGCAGCTACTACATATCTCACAAACTGGAGGGTGATTTTTATAGAAGCTACAAGGGATTTGCGCATATTTGATTCCAGGTGAAGATCCATGAAGATAGAGAGTTTTCTATGAAGGTTAGAAATATTATTGAGGATTTTTTACTTACGTGACAGTCATACAATTCTATTGAAAGGATGTAAATCTTTGACCGGAGGATTGATGGGAAGTGCTGGTTGAATCGGTGTCTGACTCATACTGGGAAGGACTCATTTCTCACCATCTAAAGTGCATATAGAGACTAACTGTTGAGGTTCAGATTACTATGGAATATCTGTGACAAGACATGGCTGACCATAACACAGTTTTGGTGATTCTTCTTGATAAAATAAAACAAATGCTGGTGGATGAAGATTTAGTTAAATGAGATGAGAAGGTTTCATGTGTTGGGCTATGAAATGGACCTGTTTTCTAAACTTTTTATCATGAATGGATTGTCATTAAGGACTGACCAATTAATTCCCGTGACCCACATTTCTGTGAATCTGTTGATGCTGGCATAGGATGGGGATGATGGGAGGATCCGTCTGGAACACTTCATTGTCAGGAACCAAGTAGGGGTTTACCAAATCCACGGTGGTAACTAAATCATTCCCATGGTCTTCAAATAAATAATCCAACATCGCTGGTATATTGTGGGGGAAATATCTATCATAGGGGGAATGAAATTACAAAGAGTATGTTATGATAATGGCATCATTGAGGGGATTTCGTAACCCTGGAATCTTTGATGTTTTCCCTTATTAGAAGAGGAAAGATAAGATTTTGATGTTGATATAGTGGATATAGGTAATGAGATGAAGTTTAAATACTCTGGATCATTCAGACATGCAAGGATAATACGATGGGAACAAGAGACTTCCTTGCGAGCCATCATTTTTTCATATTTTTTCAGACCCATAGTTAGAAACCAGCTGCCATTCCCAGTCTCTATAGATGTAAGGATATATACACTCACATGCCACATATGCCGAGGTTGGACCTGACCTAACTATGTTTTTATCTACCTAGACAAGGTTCCAATCTTTAAATACATAGCACTACTTGAAGGAATTCTCAAGGATCCGATGATAGGGATAGTAATTAAGGCGATCACTGAGATCTATCTCCTTAGACCTCCTACAACTAGAAACCAAATGATTCCTTATCCAAGACACATTATAAATAACATGGTACATAGGATTCATTAAATTTTTAAGGGGGCTCTTGGAGCCTAGTCCAGATAATAGGAAGGAGGAGCATGTCGATATGGTATAACCTAATTATCTCACCTAGGTGGAAGCGATACATTATTGGGGGCACCTACGAAATTTGAAGTGGGCGCAGCTGGGCTTGAGGATGTGACTAAGATGGTGTCCCATGTAGAGTAAATGGAGGTTATTCCACTGGTAATACCCCTAGCTGCCTGGGGGTCCCTATTTGTGCCACCACAATGGGGCACGCCATATTGGCTCCTCTCACAGGAAATTTATAAGGAAATGGATGTGATTGTTTGTCTTGCAAGATGGATTAATCTAGATTCTAGGATTGGTCAGATAATTCCTGAAATACCCCCAGGTTCTTCTGAATGATGAAAGAGGGGACCCATTCTGTCTTGAAATTTCCCACAATCATTGTTATCTGTTGTTCTTGAGTTATCATAATAACAAGGGAGTATGTAAGGACATTCCACCTAGCGAAAAATATTTTTACATGTTCCTCAGTCCTCTATATAATATTTACAAGGTCCACAATACTCATATTTCAGGTGGTGGAACTGAACATCAAAAGACACTACCCGTGAAGGTCCTCTTAATTGTCTATTGAACTGATGGGTAACTGGCTGTACTAGAAAATTTTGGGCCCTTTCAGTGTTTTTATGAAGCACTAGATTTGGTTCCCTGCTATTGTTCAAGAGTTTAGTGAATGGTTCCACACCATGGGATGAAGTGAGCCAGATAATGCAGTGGGTTGCCTAACCCATTTTTAGGGTAGAATGATGGATTTCTAAAAGTAGGGGAAATGGAATATCAGCCAAACATGTCGAATACAACTTTCTACAAGGCATGATGGTGAGTGATTGAGTTTCCGAGGCATTGAAGAGGAGAATGAAAGCGGTCATTTTATCATCTTGGTGTGAATTGTTGTCTTGATGATGATCTCTGACCCCTAGTGTGTTGGAATTTAGTTTAACATGAAATGAGTCCCAACGGCTCATGGAGAGGCTGGTGGGGTGACTTGTGGGACTATCAGGGGAATTTCCTATGGATTGGTAGGGGGAATCTAAGATGTTCCCTAAGTATGATTATTATGCCACTCATGTAGATTTGGTTGGGGGGCTGAACTGGGTCCTGAGAGGGCATATCACCTAACATGGCTGGTGTTGGTGATTCATATTTTTCCCTCTGGCCATATACTCGGACATCTAAACTATCTATATGGGTAGGATGGTCAGGTTCACCCAGTGGAAAATTTTTTAGGGTGGATTTTACCATCCCCTACATCCCTTGTCGAGGATTACCATAATCTGGATGCCATTACGTAGCAAATTTTGTGAGAAGGTCATCGACCATCTTTATAGGTTCAAGGATTTGTTGAAGCAACACATCTTTTTCAGGGTCATTTTATGTCTTCTTCTCTAAGACATATGTGTCAGAGGTGTAATTCTTAGACCTTTGATACCCAGAGTAAGTAAATTATTTCATAACAATGGAATGATCAGAATATATCATGTCACGAAAGATAGATTTGTTTAGTATCCTTTGGAGTACTAGAAACATAAATATGTTTTACATTACACTATGAAAAAAAAACAACTTTGTGTCTCCTTCGAACACATTCATATCCCTATGCATTTCCCTACAAGTCAGTGATAATATACTTCCTCAAATACTGGTAAAAACAAAACAAAGAAATGGTTGAGCTCAGATGCTCAGTAAGGATAACAATATAGCAGAATCATTCATAAATAAGCATAATCATTTGAGGCAATGTATAAGACTAAAAACCCAATTATTGTAAACAAATAATTCAATATAATATAGAACATATAAATTGAATTTTTATATTAACAAATTCACATGGATATTAAACTAGTCGAATAATCACATTTAATATCAATAGCTAATTTCAAAATGATGGAATTAATATTGATGGAAATAATACAAATATAGTAATGGCCTCATGTAATGACTACAAATAATATTTTTTCAAGGCCTTATTCCAAGATGATAGTTTGTCTCATGATACATACCAATGCATCGAGGAGCTAAAACGGGCTCCATCCATTAGTTACTAATTCCAATTAATTCCCCTTATTAAAAGTTTGAAAAATAATATAAACATTCGTATTAAAAATAGCATGTGAAATGTTAATAATCTAATTATAAACAATGAATGGTTTAAAAATAACACATCCATAGACAAAAGTATCACAATAAGTTTAATACAATATGGAAGATTTTATCATAATAAATGAACTTCAAACAAGTGTGAAATCCATCAAATGATGTTGACATAGATGAAATCAAAAATATTTGAGAAAAATATCTCTTTTTATGTTGAAATCATTTAAAAGTCACATAATTAGAAAGAAAAAAATTATTTTAAAAAAATTATTATAATATTGTATGGTAATCTTCAAAGGTGTTATAATGGATGAAAATAGTTGTAGCCGCCATATAAGTTAAAAACAATTCTTACATTAATTTGTCAAAAAGGACATGAAGAACCTTTTTTGAAAAAGAAACGAAAGATTACATTAAATACATTTTATAAAAATAAAAAAAACAATAGAAATGGATATAACCCATATTCTAGGAAATAGTTAAAATTATTTGGAAAACATTATTATGAAACATGGATGTGGATAATAAAGAAGTCCATGTAGATACTTACATACAAACAAACTCAGATAAATAAAGATATTATAAAATTAACCCGTACCTTGTACATTTCATTGGTCGAGGTTATATCAACATCCTGGAAAATATTTAAATATTTTTTATTAAATTATATAAGAACCACATTCATAAATATGATATCATATATGATCTTCTAATATTGTTATGTTAATAACATTTTAGTAGTATCATTGTTTCGGGTGTTTACTGTTTCACTTTACATTTTATGTTTTGTTACGTAAGTCATGTTTGTTATAGAATGGATGTATTTTATTTATATGTAGAACCATATTAAGTTCTTAAATATTATTTTTAATCATAAAATGAAAATTATTTTTGAATGGTTATGATGGGGAAATGAATTTTATCACGTTCGTGGAGACTGTAATTCATATGTACACACGAGCACCAATATCATTCACTGATGGAAATATCATATGTAATTGGATGTTATATTACATATAAATAATCATTAACATGTTATATTTATTATTTTCATCAATTATACTGATTATTATTACCATCCAATTAATGAAGTCTAGAAGAACAAACTACAACATTCCGTGGAGACGGTGAGTTGTACATATGTACGTATGGTCACATTCTCATTCATAGGATAGAGAGAATAATTAATATAGTTGTACCTTATATATAATAAAATCACAATGTTTACATGATACTGGAGTTATTAATTTGGTATTGGAACAACAAATAAACAGGAAGTGGAAGAGGAAATGAACTTTGAAAGAGATTATGAAATTATTACCTCTTCTTCGGGTGCAATCATTTTATTTGATCAAAAGGCATCCATAATCTGGATTTATTTTCAATATAAGTCCTATAATTTGAAGTTAGGGATGTTGGGAAGATTTTTCAGCATGTTTTGGTCGACCCAAATGGCATCAGAGGTGTGAAGAAAGTGAATGTGATGTTCCCTTTTATAATAGAGGTGAGGGTCACTTTATGAAAAGTTGAAATATTACATATGTATAAAATCATTTTCATGTTATAATTCGTCCAAAAGGATTTATATCGAGGTTAAGGTGGGGATGGATAGAAATAATATCAACCAATTGGTTATAGACTAGTTTAGGTCACTATATTAACCTTATATTTTAGATTTAACTCTATGTTAAATAGTTTAACTTTTACAATGTTTTCTTATATTATTATAATAATTGGTTAATATACATACTATAATAAGCCAAGAGAACCCCAAGTGTTTCATTACTAAAATAAATATCATTATGTAAGTATTTTTTATGATCCTTATATTTATAAGAAAATAATATCTTTTGATAGTATCATCGTTCTTTTAAAAACACATTAAGGTCAATTTTGACCCTTTTTAGTATTTTGTTTTTTGGAAAGTCAAAAAATCTAAATTACATCGAATAAAATACATTACATCAATCCTAACATGTCATATTAACCTATAACTTTTTTTTAATTTATCATAAGTATAAATTTAAATTTATTTTTGTATTTATACTAGTAATTATTTTAATCATTCATTAATAAGTTAATTACTACATTATCATCATGTCAAAAATAAATTTAATTATTTTGTATGAAATTATAATGAAAATAAAATTATATAAGAAATAGTTTTATCATTCTATTGAATATTTATAGTAGAAATTATCTTATGTATAACCCTACATTAAAAATATTTTAGTTATTAAACGTTGAATTTTATATTTTAAATTTTTTCCTTGAAATAAAATAATAATAAATGTTCTAATCTAAACCAAGTTGATAAAAGAAGATCATATTTTATTATAAATGTTAATTTTGGATGAAATATTCTTCTAAAATAGAATTAAAACATGTTCAAGGGTAATTATAATATTATTTTTACCTTTAATAACACAATTTACTTTTAACCATCGTAAATAAAATTCCAAAGTTACTATTCACAAAAAATTATTTCAATTCTATTGAACCACATTTTAATTACTGATGTCATCCACGTCTATTGGATTTTTGAAATTCAATACATAAAAGCGGTAAAATTATGTTTTTTATCAAATTTACAAATGTTCCTAGAAGGTGGGTAAAAGATGCTAAAAAGTTCAACAAAATTTTATACATCTAATTTTATTACAAAATTACTCTAATGAATTACAATGAACATATATATGTATTCTATATCTCTCTTGACATAAAATAAATATCAATAAAATAAATAATTATTTATGTTAAAATGTTTGTTTTAAACAATAACACAATGTTTTTAAATATTCATAAAAAATTGAATGTTTTCTGAAAAATTCCTTAAATTCCCCATAATTTAATTTTTATATTCTATATTTAAAATTGATGTCCATTTTAAAAAAAATATTTTATAAAATTTTAAAAGGTGTGTATTAGTATTCATAATGGAATGTTTGATTGGTTGTGGTGTGCTTGAACTCGAATTTGTGTACAACACATGCTATTCTATTATTAATATAGAAGCGAATTGTGGAACATTATGGTGTTACATTATTCCCTCATTAAAAATAATTTCATCTTAGATATTTCTCGAATATTACAGCATAATAATTTTCAGGTGGTTCTTCCTCATAAGTTCCTAAGATTCCCACTTTTTCTGTTCCATCTAATGGTTTCTCCATATAACTTTTAGCAATAGAGTCGTCTGATTTCTCAACACATGTTATCTGGTAAAATGAATCCTTATAGGCTCTTCACA
Source organism: Viscum album (assembly GCA_963277665.1). Classification (NCBI taxonomy): domain Eukaryota; kingdom Viridiplantae; phylum Streptophyta; class Magnoliopsida; order Santalales; family Viscaceae; genus Viscum; species Viscum album. The sequence continues at coordinate 1,191,848,617 of OY728147.1, forward strand.
AAAAGACAGATCGAGTTCTTGTTCTATTTCATTATAGGTGACTAAATGGATTGGGTCAGACAAGAATTTTCTCCACAGTGATATGTGTAACATGTCAGGAACATTGAAAATAATTGGAGGCATTTAGAAAAGATAATCTAAAAATCTAATTCTTTGTGTAATTTATAATGGTCTGATGTACATGGGACTTAATTTACCCTTCATACTAAATCGTAAAACAACCTTCCATGGAGATTGTAACAACCTGACTCATTGGTAATGGTGTGGATCTTTAGTTTTTCTTCAAAATCATTCCTTAAAGATTTTTTAGTGTGTGTAACATCCTGAGGAAGGGCTGGGGAGTTTCCAGGGTTTGGTTAGAGACTAGGATTTTGAGAAATGGACTTGCAGACAATGGCGCATGGCCTGTGCACGGTCTGCACATGGTTTGTTATAAACTATGCAACTGTAGACAGGGGCACCTGTATGGGCGCATACCCCTGTGGACTAGGCCACATGACCCTGTAGCTTTTGTTTGGGAGGCAGTGAGATGCACATGGTTTGCCCATGGTTTGGGTAAACTGTGCACCTGAACCATGCTATCCTATTCATAGTGAAATTACAATTTAACCTAAAATTTATTTTAATCCTAAATCCATTCCTCTTTCATTCCAACAGACAGAACTATGGGGAGAACTATTCGTTGAGTTCCAAACCCTCTCCTTCAATTTTCATGGTCTATTTTTTATCCGGAATCCAATCCTCGATCCGTGGAAGGTGTTGGATCACCATCGGTAAGGCTTACCTCATACACCCTTATTTCCTTGGTGAATCTCGGTTTCTATTTTGTTATTTTACCACAGTCTCATATGCCCTATTATTAGGGAATTGGACTGGAACATATATCTCCTCCAACCTAATGTGAATCTGAGGTGGATATCAAGTGAGCTAACGTCTACATCTCTAAGGTAGGTAGTCACGTGGTTTCCATTTCAGGTTTTCGCCACTGTGAGTTTAAATCATTGTGTCATGGTTTTTCTTCTTCCTATCCCCTTATTTATAATTAATGATTCATATCTAAATGACCCATGTGCTATTATATTGATTAATCGAACTTGGATAGGGCGTTTAGATGAGGTATGGACTGGGTAAGGTCAACCATAGGTGTTATTCCTTAATATTCGGCCCTTTTTCACATTTAGACCTTAACGATATGTCTTGAAAAGAATTTTCCATGTTAGGAAAATGAGATGACATGGTTAGAGGTTGGCTAGAATGATTTTTACTGAACCCCTTGAATGAATTGAAATGTATGTTTCATTGAGATGTTATTAATTAATATTATAAGATTGAAAGGCCATGCTTTTTTTAAAGTCATATGATATTAGATGGATTGCCTTATATATTGTGATGTGAATGGTTATGACATACTGTGTTGACATGCTTGTGATATCCTGTGTGTGGGTGGGAGGCATTCCTACCTCGTGCCAGTTGAATCTCTATGAGTGGGCGGGAGGCATTCTTACCCCGTGCCAGATGAATCTCCATGTGTGGGTGGGATGAATTCTTACCCTGTGACAGCTGAATCATTGTTTAATGGGACATGATGAATTCTTACCTCATGCCAATATAACATTAATGGGTGGTAGGCATTCTTACCCATGCAATATATAGTGCTTATGGATGATATGCATGCTTACCTCGAGCCAGTGATAACCTATATCTATGTACTTATACTCTATTGATTTGTTTATTCTACCAGCTATGAGATGAAGTAGTTGGACCTGCCAGGTGTCCTTCCAGAACCTAAGTGGGAGGGTTGGTTATTTACTTTTCTTTACATACTTTTAGTATATTACTCATTGTAACTTGCGAACACCTATTTGGATTACATGTAGACACCATTAGTGGTGGCCAACTGAGACTTCTCTCACACCGTACCCAGGCAGCCTCCTTGGCACCCATGTAGACTTTACTACTACAGGTACTAGTAGTGTAAAAGGCCCATCATCAGGTTGTTGAAACATATATGTTCTAGCCAGAGATCTAGAGCACAAGATCGTGCTTTACTAGAGAAGCTCATGGACTAATTTTGTTCCTTTTTCAAATTTTTAAATATTTTATACCATCATTGCGAGCTATTTCTACTATATCAGCATGTCGTACATTGATTTTGTATTGGACACTACCTATGTGGCTTTTGTATATCTATCAGGGTTTTTCTTAATTCTGTTTTTTGCTCTGTATGTATCCTTTTTTTCTCTTGTTTACCATTGGTTGTGCTTCCTCTATTTTTATTGCATTGATAATATACTATTGTGTACACTTACATTGGGGTATAGTCTCCCCAATGACATACCATTACAACCCCGCTGCTAGTCGGCTGCCCCTGGCTTTTGGGGAGATGAGCTAGGGGTAATGTGGCCAACTGGGCTCGGGGTTCGGGTTGAGGGGCGGCCGGGTTTAGGACATCACAAAGTGGTATCAGAGCGGTAATTCATTTTTTCTTTACTATTTGGCGATGATAGAAATGGATAATGGGAACACATAGGGACTTAGTTATAAGTCGTGCTTGGGTGTCCCGAACCCATGTACGGGGAAAAGGCCAAGTTTCCTAATTTTGGGTGTTATTAATTCTGCTATTTACTATTGATACCATTTCACCATTCGGTGCTTCACATATTTTGTGATGTTATTGAAATTGGAAGTGTTGGAATTTGGATATCATGGTTCTACCTGATGAAATGAGGGTTATGCATTTGAACATGCATCATGATAGGCACAATATTATTAGGCCATGCATATTTCCATGCCATGTTTAAATTTTCAGTGAGCATTTCCTGTTGTTTATTTCCACGGATTGTTAATATGTTTTCAACTATGCTAAATCTTCTTACACATTGTGAATTGAGGAATGATGTGGTTTTGGTTGGTGTCACTCTTTGGTTCATAAGGTGTATGGGACCTTATGTATTGGAAAATGACATTCCAACTAAACCAACGATTTTCGTAAAATAGAAATTCAAATAAATAATTAGCATAATTAAATGAGAAATGAAATCCAAGTGTGTGTCATATTTCAGTTCATGATGAGTATTAGCCCTTAGGGGCTGGGAAATTCCATATGACTAGATTAATTTAAATTTGAATAGTTGAAGTTTTTACTAAGAATTTTTTATGGGTGTGGATAGGTAATCATAGAGGTCAGAAGGCATAGTACCTGTCCTGGATTCTATTGTTCAACCTTCAATTTTTTTGTTTCTTCATTTGAGACATTTATTTGGCATTGCAGCACTATGCCTCAGAGATGTCCTCGAGTCACGCACACTGAAGGAGGCAATGATCGCATTCCTGAAGTTGTGGGACCCGAACTGCCAGATGATATTCATATCGAGCCACATGTCGCTCCACTTTCTATTCGAGAGATGGGAGACGATGCCCTTTTCCATGATGGCTTATTTCATATGACACAGAGTATGCAAGGTGGAGTGCGAACTACCCCGAGTATGGCAGATTTGACCTGTGAGTTTTAGTGCAGCATCCTCCAACATTTACGGGATATGGAAGACCACATGCGGCAGAGTGTTGGTTGGAAGCTATTTTGACCATCTTCAAGCACCTAGAGACTCCTCCAAGGAGGAGGGTCAAGCTTATAGCTTATATCCTATGTGGGTCAGCCAGGAGGTGGTGGGATGTCATCACCCAGTCGGGACAGCAGAGTGATGTGATCTGGAAATATTTAAAGATTGTATTCTACAACTATTTCATCCCCAGGCATTGAGGGATGAAAGAGTGAGGGAGTTTATGAATCTGAAGCAAGGGAACTTGACAGTCATGGAATATTTGTCCAGTTTCACTAAGTTAGAGCATTATTCTGCGACAGTAGCTAGTGATTATCTCACGACCAGTAGGCGTTTTGAAGATGTGATGTGTTACTCCATCTGGTCACAAGATAATGTGATCAGGTTGATGACCATGTCAGTGATTTTCAATCAGTCTTTGATCAGAGAGATGAAATTGAGAGAATTAGATAGTGTGAACAGAGGCAGTTCGACACCTAAGGGTTCTAGTGGATCTGCTTCTTGGATGAAGTAGTGTTTTGAGGACTATCATTTTGTTTGTAGTGTTTAGACCCTTTTCCCAGGTGGTAAACCTATCTATCACCAATGTGCGGTGACATGACATATGAGGAGGCAATGTATGCGAAATCCAGTGGAGTGCCGAGGTTGTGGTAGGTTTGGCCATCTCCACAGTTTCTGCAGGGATTTTACCCTATGGCATAGTGAGAAGGGATCTGTACCTACATCACGAGATGGTGCTGGATCGGAAGGCTCACATCAGTCAGATAGCTCGAATGTCGTCGATTTATCATGCCATGGATGAAGTCGAGGCAGAGGTAATTAGGTGCATGACTCTCAGTGCTAGCAGGGTGGGTCTGCTAAGGGTAGCAAGGGTGTGACGTAGGGCCCTGGTACTTGCCAGTTGTATACAGTCGAGCCTATTCCATAAGGGCAGTATGTTGGAACATCTACTGTATGAGGTAAGATTCTAGTTTCTTCTATGTTTGTATCTGTTTTGTATGAAATATGCACTTCTCACACTTTTATATTGGAGGCAATTATTTGAAGTTTGGGCCGTGACGTTGACTCATATCATGGTATGATCACAGTAGATACCCCTTTAGGTATATTTTTTAGAGGGAATTCTTCTTTGTTATAATTGTCCCTTAGAGGTGGGAGTATAACTTTTATGGTGGAACATCAATGTTCTAGATATGATATGTTTTGATGTAATAATCGGGATAGACTGGTTGGTTCCCTATATAGCCCGGATTGATAGCTGTCATCGGAGGGTTGTGTTTACATCACCAGAGTGTGACACACATATGCATAAGGTATAATGGGATCTTAGTGTGACAGAAGAAGTACCAGAACACCAGAGTTTAGGTGGTGTCATGACACAGGTTTCCAGTCATTATCTCGATGACAAAGGGTTACAACCCTTGGTTTATCCTCCTATGGTGGAGCATTTCAGTGATGTCATTCTGGATGATTTCTCTGGTTTACTTTCAGTGAGAGAGGTAGAATTTACTATTGATCTTATACCAGGAGAAGCAGTAGTGACCATTCCTCTATATAATATGGCACCTAAGGAACTTCTGGAGCTCAAGATTCAGCTGGAGGATCTAGATGAAAAAGTTTTTATACGTCCCAGTACATCTCTTAGGGGATCATCAGTTCACTTTCCCAAGAAGGTAGATGGTACTCATTGTCCTTGCCTGGATTATTGTAGGTTAAATCAGCTGACTATTAATAATTGGTATCATTTACCTCGAATTGATGACATCTTCGATCATCTTCGAGGAGCGAAGGTGTTTTCAATGATAGATTTGAGGTCGGTCTATCACCAGGTTCATGTTAGGAATTCAGACATACCTCGCATGGCGTTCAGGAGTAGGTATGGTCTCTATGTGTATCTAGTGATGTTGTTTGGGCTTACGAATGCACCTTCAGTGATTATGGCTCTTATGAATCAAAATTTTCACCCTTACCTTGATTATTTTGTGGTTGTATTAGTGGATGATATCATATTCTATTCACGCTTGAGTCACGACCATGAAACCCATATTGAGATCGTGATGAATACACTAAGAGAGCATCGGCTTTATATTAAGCTCAGTCGATTCCCCTTTTGGATAAATAATGTTCATTTACATGGTCACATTATTTCTGAGTTTGTAGTTTCAGTTGACCTTTAGAAGGTGATTAATGTAATTTCATGGGAGTATCCCAAGAAATTCTTGGATATTAGATATTTCATGGGGCCTTCTAGATATTATAGGTGGTTCATTCATGACATTTCACGCCTACTAGCACTACTAACAGGTTTTACCAAAAAGGGGGTGAAATTTTATTGGTCATAACCTTGTGAAGTATCTATTCTGGAACTGAAGGGAAGACTAACTTCCACACCGATACTGATCTTGCAGGAGCCAGGAAGAACATATAAGGTCTATTGTGACACGTAAGGTGTCAGGCATTGAGGTGTCATGATATAGGATTAGCGAGTCATTGCGTATGGTTATCGTCAGTTAATGCCTCATGAATGGAAATATCTGACACATGACCACGAGATCGCAGTTGTTGTACATGCCTTACATTGTTAGAGACAATATTTGTAGGGAGATAATTTTATGGTATTCACTAACCACAAAAGCATCAAATATATATTCACTCTGTGGGATCTAAATCTCAGGAAACATAGGTTGGTCAAGTACCTGCAATCCATTGATTTTGAACTGGCCTACACTCATTGTAAAGGAAATTTAGTTACCAATGCATTGAGTCAGAAATCTGAGTCACAAGTGGTTCGATAATGTAATGAGGAGTGGAAGCTGATGGTCCTATTATCGGAGATTCCCACTGAGGTTTAGGAGGTTCAAGGTCAAACTGTTCTTTCATCCATTGCAGTGATAACAACTCTTTTGGAACGGGTCAGTGCAATACAGGTATAAGATCTAGAAGTCTTTGTTATAAAATAAAGTGTCACTGATGATTCCTTTACAGACTGGGCCATGGATAAAGGAGATACTTTAGAGTTTTATGGGAATATATGGGTCCTAGAAGACATTAGAGAGGAGATGATGAGGGATTTCCATGCCTTATTTATGGAAGTTCACCCAGGCATCCCCATAATGTATTGTGATTTGCAGCAATAGTACTGGTGGCCTATCATGAAGCATGATATAGCCAGTTTTATCACGAGTTGTTCTATCTATTAATAGGTGATGGCGGAAGATCAGCATCTGGCAGGGTGTTTGCAACCATTGACCATTCTGGAGTGGAAATTGTATGATGTTTCTATGGAATTTGTAACCACTTTACCCAGGCCACCTTGTGGCAATGAAGCAGTATGGGTTATCGTCAACCATCTGACGAAGGTTGCACATTTCTTACCTGTGTAAGAGACCTTCACAGTTGATGACTTGGAAAGATTGTATTTCAAGGAAATAGTGCGCATTCATGGAGAACCTCATTCTGTTGTCTCGGATGGAGATCCTTTTTTACATATCTGTTCTGACAGGGTATATATAAGGCCTTGGGTATGCATTTACTTTTGAGCACGGACTATCACCCACAGAATGACGGACAGACCGAGCAGACTATAAAGGTACAAGAGGATATGTTACATGCTTATGTTCACAATTTTGGAGGTTCAAGGAAGAACCACATTCTTCTTATTGAGTTAGGTTATAATAATAGCTTCCAGGCTACCATTGATTTGGCTCCCTTTAAAGCCATATATGGTAGGACTTATCGCATACATTTGTGTTGGATTGATGTAGGGGAGGAAAATGTTCTAGGACCATGTCTAGTACAGGAGAATGCAGTGTAGATATAGCTTATTAGGATACGAATGCAGATAGATTAGTCTAGACAGAAATCTTATGCTAACAAGCACCAGTGACCTCTTGAGTTTCAGGTTGTGAACTGGGTTTTCTTAAAGGTCTCGCCCAGGTTGGGGAAAATAAATTAACGAAAGCAGGGTAAGCTTTCACCGAGGTTCGTAGGAACCATTGTGGTGATAAAGCAGATCAGACCAGTAGCTTACCATTTTTCACTTCCGTAGAGATATCAGGCCATGAAAGATGTTTTTCATGTATCTCAGATATGTTGGTACTTTTCAGATTTGACTCATTTTTCATCCTGATGTAGTTGATCTGGATATGGATGCTTCCTTCGAGGAGTATCCGATGCGAATAGTTGACTGGAGCATGAAGACACTCCGTGGTAGGTCTGTTCAACATGTACGGGTGTTATGGAAGCCCGACCATGTATAGGACGAGACCTGGGAGCGGGAGGCTGATTTACGTTCTCAATGGCCAGATCTATTCATTAATGACACCTTTGTACCATCGAAAGGCCAACTCGGAGACAAGTTGTTTTATGGAGGGGAGGTTGTAACAACCTGACTCATTCGTAATGGTGAAGATCGATAGTTTTTCTCTCAATATTTCCTTAATGCTTTTTTAATTCTTGTAACATCCTAAAGAAGGTTTGGGGAGTGTCCGGGGTTTGTTCGGATACCAGGAGTTTAAGAAATAGTCATCCAGAAAGTGTCGCATGGTCTACGCACGGTCTGCGCACGGTTTGGGAAAAACCGTGCGGTTACTGACAGGGGCACCTACAGGGGCACACGACCATGTCGACCAGACCACACGACCATGCAACTTCTGTATGGGAGGAAGTGAGGTGTACATGGTTTGTGCTTGGTTTGGGTAAACCATGCACCAAAACTGTATGACCCTGTTCTGGATGAATTTAAAATTTTTTCATTAACTATCTTTTAAGCCTAAATCCCTCCCTCTTTTATTCCAGTGGACAGAACTGAAGGGGATAACTCCTCTTTGAGTTCCAAACCCTCTCCCTCTCTTTTCATTTTGGATTATTCATCCGGAATCCGATCCTTGATCCGTTGATGGCATTGGATCACCCTCTATAAGGCTTACATAACCCACCCTACTTTCCTCAGTTATTCTTGGATTTCATTTTTTTATTTTACTACAGGCTCATATGACCTATTTTTATGGAATTGGACTGGAACATAGATTACTTCCAACCTACTATGAATCTGAGGTCGATATCAAGTGAGACTATGTCTACAGCTCTAAGGTAGGGGGTCACGTGGTTTCCATTTCAGGTTTTCATTGCTGTGAGTTTATATCTTTGTGTCGTGGTTTTTCTTTTGTCGAACCACTTATTTATAATGATTTCTTCATATCTAAATGACATGTGTGGTATTAGATTGATGAATATAACCTGGATAGGGAGTTTAGATGTAGTATGGACTATGTAGGGTCAACCATATGTGTTATGCCTTAAGATTCGTCCCTTTTTTCCCTTTATACCGTAACGATATGTCTTGGATGGAATTTTCCATGTTAGTCCAATGAGATGACTTGGATAGATGTTGGCTAAGATGCATTACCCAGAACTCCTTGAAACAATTGAAATGTATGTTTCCTTGTGATGCGATTAAGTGATTTTATAAGATGTAAATTCCATGCTTTGATAATGTGATGTGATATAAGATGGATTGCCTAATATATTTTAATGTGAATGGTTATTCCATACTGTGTTGACATGATTTTGATAACCAGTGTGTTGGTGGGAGGTATTCATACCTCGTGCCAGTTGAATCAACATGAGTGGTTTGGAGGCATCCTTACCCCATTCCAGACGAATCCCCATTTGTGGGCAGGAGGCATTCTTACCCCGTGCAAACTGAATCTTTGTGTAATGGGACGTGAGGCATTCTTACCTCGTCCCTATATAACCTTTATGGGTGGGAGGAATTATTCCCCATGAGATCAACATTGATTATGGACAAGAGGCATGCTTACCTCGTGCCAGTGATAACCTATATCAATGTACTTATGCTCTGGTGATTTGTTTTGACTACCAGCAATGAGCTGAAGTTGGTGGACCTACCAGCTGTCCTTCTGGAACCTCTTCGGGATGGTTCTTTATTTACATTTCATTACATACTTGCAGTCTCTAACTCATTATTACTTGTGAACACCTATTTGGATTACACATAGACACCGATGGTGGCGGCCTACTAGGACATGTCTCAGACCCTACCCGGGCGGCCTCCTTGGGGCCCGTGTAGACTTTACTGCTGCAGGTATTAGTAGTGGTAGAGGCCCATATTCAGGTTGTTGATACATGTATGTTCTAGCTGGTGATCTAGAGTAGAGAACCGAGCTTGTCTAGAGATGTCATGGACTACTTTTGTTCTTGGTTCACTTTTTGTATTACTGTATAGCATGCTTGCCATATATTTCTAATGTATTAGCATGCCATAAATCCATTTTTTATTAGACACTGCCTATGTGGATTTTGAATATCTATCATAGTTTTTCATACTTCTATTTTTTGGTTTTCATGATTCCCGTTTTCTCCTATTTTCCATTGGTTGTGCTTCCACTATTTTTATTACTTTTTTGCAATACAGTTGTGTACTCTGACATGGGGGTACATTCTCCCCACTAAATTATAATTCTACCCCCACTGCTAGTTGGCAGCCCCTAGCCTATGGGGAGATGAGCCAGGGGTCATGTGGCCAACCGAACTCGGGGCTCAGGTGAGGGGAAGCTGGGTATGGGACGTCATAGAGATACCATTAATAAAACATGATCTATTACATGAAATTTCAAAATTTTCATTCTTTTAACAACATAGATAATTTTCTACTCTGAGAAGCTTTGATGGGGGCTTGGATAATCATCACCTTTTCCATTTTTTCCACAACAAGTAATGGGCCTAAAATTTTTCATTCACCAACATCATCCCAACAATTGGGTGTGCGACATCACTTTCTATATGATGCTTCATAAGGGTCAATATGAATACTTGAATGGAAGCTATTTTTAATGGAAAATTACAGTAGAGGTTAAAACATATCCTACATACATTGAAAGTAAAGTGAGAAAAATCACAATATGTCTTCTAATGGTGGAATAGTATATTCTGATTATTCATCAGTTTGAGGATGGTAGGTAGTGCTTAAACTATTTTTAGTATCCAGGGATTTATGAATAATTTTCCTTAATATTGATGTAAAACGGGGATCATGATTACAAATAGTCGACAGGGGTACACCATGATGCCTTAAAACTACATTAATATATAATATTGCAAAAGGTTCAAGTAGTAAATCTTGTCTTATAGTATGAAAATGTAATGACTTGGTAAGAAGATCAATATTGACCCATATTTCATCATTCCTTCTAGGAGACTTTGGAATCCCCATGAAAAAGTCAATAATTATATCATCCAATTTCAACCCATGTATGGGACGAGGATGCATGAATCCACTATGATGTAGTTTTCTAGCCTTAAACTATTGAAAATGATACATCTTGACACATAATCCGCAATCTTCTTCTTCATGTTGTCCCACAAAAAAATGTTCCTTAAAATATCTTTACATCTTAGTACTACTAAGGTGTATAGAATAATTAGATCTATAAGAATCATCTATCAATTCCCTTTTAAATCAGGTATGTCAGGAACATAATGTCTCTTCCAAAATATCAAAATTCCATCACCATATAAGATGTCAATAAATCTCCCATAATTAATATATTTAATTTTCATTTGAAACTCCTCATTATCAGTATAGGAAATATTTATGATTTCTAATAAAGATTGTTTCCCCAAAATTTGAAAAAGAATTGATGTTTCACATTCTATGATTATTCCCAAATTTATCTTTACAAAATCGTTGAATATAGTATCCCTTTAAACACACATCTTATTCAAAACTCCATGATCCCTTCTTCTCAAAGCATTTTCCACCTTATTTTCCTTCATAAGGTGGTAGTATATAGTAAAATCATAATCATTGAGTAGTTCAAGACATCACATTTTCCACATGTTGAGTTCTTTCTATGGAAAAATATTCCTCCAACTCTTGTGATCAGTATATATTTCACTTTTTTACAATATAGATAGTGTCTCCATATATTTAAATAAAATGTTACAGTTGATAACTCAATATCACGAGTAAGATATCTTTCCTCGTGAATTTTTATCTCCCATGATGCATGGGAAATAACTCTATCATTCAATATAAGGACACGACCAAGTCCATTATTTGATGAATCACTACAAAAAACAAACCCATCAATTAATACATCAATCATACTCCTTGGTTTATATATATAATCATTAACATTCCTTTCTATCCTTGTAAAGTATTCATCATAATTTGAAAAGTTATCATCCTCTTTTTTCTATAGACGGAGATATTGTCTTTTCATATCTGCTTGATGGTCAGGAATAAAGTATTTTAATAAAAAAATATCTTTAAAATCCCTCCATTCAATTTTTCATACTTCTTTATCCTCATTTTTTAAAATTAATGACCACCATTGATCTGTATCTCCAATTAGGAGATAATCTTCTAGGACAACATTTTCCCGTTAACTAGTCACCAATGCATGAAATACATTCTCTACAGAACATATCCATTACTCAATTACAAATAGATATTTAGTCCCATTTAATGATTTTGGTTCTTTCCTCATGAATCAGTCTAACAATGATCCACCACGTTGTTGATCAGGGTGCTCCAAACAAGTCATGTTATTATTTGTAAGCAGAGTTATTTGTCCTAGTTTGGTAATAAGTTGTTCTACACTAGTTGCATCACTAGCACCATTATAATTATCCTATGTAGGAGGTAAATTCATACATTGATTACATTCATTGATACAGTTTCCATTACTTTCACTAGGCATGATTTCTAAACAATGGCATACACTAGTTTAGTTATTGAATCGCAATACAAAATTTCAAACTAGTAAAATAACTAACATATATTAAACAATATATGAATATAATCCATAATCATAAATAATGTTTTCATTGAAGACATATTTACTCATAAATCTTTCCTAATGGATTGTAATAAAAATGTATATTATCCTAAGCATATCCGATGGGAGTGTCGTAACCAAGAGTTCACCATGGCCCATTGTCATCTACCGACATACCCTATGTCATGCCCGAAAACACCTTGTCAGTGTTTTCACTTCTAGGTAGTTATATTCTAGAGTTTAAGCTACCTAGTTGTATCCTAATAGGGATGTATCTCTTGGAAGAATAAAAAAATCTAAACATTACCAAAATTTTAGGAAGTTATTCTACATTAACTCTCAATGTCTATCCTAGGTTAATGTAATTTAATCAGAGTTTTTAATCTATTTTCCATGTATTTTACAAAACTTAATCTGATACCAACTGTAATGCCCCAAAAAATGTTACACACAGTCTGTGCAATATTACATAACATTATAATGATCTCAAAAGATAAACTCCCAAAATTATGATTAGTATAGTATCCTTTCATGTACTAGATAAATACATATGTTTTAAATTACATTTTGAAATGCAAAAAACAACATTTTTTCTCCTTAGAACACACTCATGTCACTTATCTTATCCATACATGTATGTCATAAAATACGTCTTCACAACCTCTAAAAAAAACATAGAAAGGGGTGAGCTCAGATGCTCAGAAAGGATAACAATAAAGCAGAATCTTTCATAAATAAACATAAACATTTATAGAAATTTATAAGACAAAAACCCAATCCTTTTAAGGAAGAAAATCAGCAAAATATATAAAACATAAATCAAATTATTTCATTTACTTGTTAACATGGATATTCTTCTTCTCGGATAATCACATGTAACATCAATATCAAATTTACTAATAATTGAATGCATAATGTCAGACATCATAACCACAGAGTCAAGGCCTCGTTCAGAAACTACAAGTAAGATTTTTTTCACGGCCTTGCTCCAAGACACTAGTTTGTCTCACGAAACCTACTAATGCATCAAGGTGAAATATAGGGCTCCACCCATTAATTATTAAGTCCAATGCATTGCTCGTATAAAAAGGTGGAAAAAAATATAAACACTTTTATTAAAACTAATATACATAATGCTAATACATTAACAATAAATTATGAATTTTATAAAAATATAATATCCACATTAAAAAAATCACAAAACCTTCAATACAATATGGAAGGTTGTATCATAAAAAATGAACTTCAAACAAGTGTAAAATTCCTCAACGTATGTTGACATAGATGAAATAAGAAATATTTGAGAGAAATATATATTAATATTTCTAAATCATTTAAAAGTAATATAATTATAAAAGAAAAATGTAATTATTATCTTGTAATAGATGTTTCAAAGGTGTTATAATGGTTTAATGTATCTACACCTTCTGTATATGTTAAAAATTCATTCTTACATTAATTTGACGAAAGTTCTTAAAGTACATTCTTTGGAAAATGATGGAAATATTCCATTCAATACATTTTATAAAAAGTCAAAAAAGGTATAAATGACTTTAACAAATATACTAGTAAACTATAAATCTATTTTGAAATAAATGTTTTAGAAACACAAATGTGGATGATAAATATGTCTCAGTAGATACTTACGTATAAACAACCACATGTAAATAAAGAAATTATAAAATTTACCCTTACCTTGCACTTTTCCTTGGTTGAGGGTACATAAAAAACCTCTATAATAGTTAAATCATTGTTATTAAATTATACAATAACCACATACATAAATATGTTATCATATATTATCTTTTAATATAACTTTGTTAATAATATTTTTGTAATATCATTGTATCGAGTGCTAACTGATTTGTTTTCCATTATCTATTTTGTTACATATTCCATGTCTATTATGGATAGAATTTATCCTATTTATATCCAGAATGATATTATGTTCTTAAAAATTATTTTTAATGGTAAATTGAAAAATTATTATTGAATGGTTTTGATGGGAAAATAAATCGTATTTCTTTCGTAGAGATGATAATTTGTACGTACGCATGAGTGATAATATAATTATTTTTTTGTAAAATAATATGTAATTGGATAGTATATTGTATATAAAGAATAAACAAAATGTTATATTTAATATTTACATCAATTATACTCATTATTATAACCATCCAAATAATGAAGTGTTGAATAACAAACTACACCATGACGTGGAGATGGTAAACATTACGTACGCATGTATAGTGACATTGTCATTCATAGGATGTATAGAAGAATGAATATAATTTTACCATATTTATAATAACATCCCTTTATGTCGAAGGTGATGGATTTATTAATTTGGTATTGAAACAACAATGAAAGTAGAAGAGGAAGCAGAAAAGTTCTATGAATGAGATGACGAAATACTTAACTCTTTTTTATGTGCTTCCTTCTTATTTGATCAAAATAGCTCTTTAGGTTGACTTTCTAATCAATGTAAGGAATCATGATTTATGTGAGGGTAGTTGAAAAGATACTTAAGTAGTGGTTGGCTGAGCCAAATGGATTTGGAGTTGTGATGTTATTAGAAGTGGAAGTACCCTTTAATACAAGAGGTGAGGGTTACATTAGAAAAAACATGAAATATTATTTTATTATAAAATAATTATCAGTTAATAATAGATCCAAAACGATTTATATTGAGGATAAGGTTGGGTTGGGTCTAAATCCTCTCAACCAATAGATTTTTGATGATTTTAGGTCACCATATTAGCCTTATCTTTTAGATATAACTTTTCTTAAAATTGTTTAACTTTTACAATATCTTATTGTATTATTGTAATAAATTCTTAATAAATTTACTATAAAAATAAAAAATAACCCAAAGTGGTTATTTAATGACATATATATCATTATATAAGTATTATGTCCCAAACTGATATTTTAGGAATATTATATTATTTAATAATATTTTTTTTAAATAATCATTTATGTCTATTTTGACACCTTTCTGTATTTTATTTTTGAGAAAGTAATCAATACATGATTTATTCGAAAAGAGTACATTAAAAAAATCATAACATGACATATTAACCTAAAAAATCATGGAATTCTTGAGAAGTCACGATATAAATTTATTTTTATATTTATAATAACAATTATTTTAATCATTCATTAATAAACTAATTGTAGTGGCATAAATAAATTTATTTATTTAAATTATAAAATAAAAAATAAAATACGATTATGTAAGAAATATTCTTATATTTATAATGAATATTTATAGTCAAATTTATCTTTTGTATAACCCTATATTAAAAATGTTAAAGTTATTAATCCTTAAATTTTACACTTTTAAATTTACATTAAATAAAATAATAATAAAAGTCCTAATAAAATCCAGGTGGATTAAATAAGATAATATTTTATTACTAAGGTTTACATAGGTCTGAATATACTTATCTAATTGAATTAGGAAATGTGTTAGGGTAATTATTATATCATTTTTACTATTAAAAATTCTATTTACATAAAATTACAAAGGTACTATTCATCAAATATTATTTTCATGCTAATGAACCAAATTTGACTTACTGATGTCAACCGTGTCTCTCAGATTTTTCAAATTCAATACATAGATTTGGTAAAATTATGTTTAATACAAATATTCTAATATTCATAGATGTTGGATAATAGACGTTAAAAAGTTCAATAAAATTTTATACATCTCATTTTATTATAAAATGACTCCAATGAATTACATTGAACCTATATAGGTATTATGTATCTATTTTTAATTAAATTAAATTTAATTAAAATAATTTTTTTTAACAAAATGCATGTTTTAAACAATTACACATTGTCTTTAACTATTCATAAAAAATTTATGTTTTCAGAAAAGTAACAAAAATTATATCTAAGCTAATTTTGATATTCAGAATAAAAAATGATGTCCTTTTTGAAAAATAAAATTTATCAAATTCCCATAATTGGCTAGTAATATCCATAATGTCTATGATGATTGGTCGTGGTGTTCTAAAACTCAAATTTGCTTATATAGTATGATATTGTATTATTCAAAGAGAATTTTATTGTGGATGCTTGGGGAGGTACATTAATCCCTCCTTAAAATAATTGCATCATTGAAATTTTTAGAATATTAATACATAAAAAATTTTGGGTGGTTCTTCATCATATGTTTCTCAGGTTACAAATTTGCCTCTTCCAACTTAGGGTTTCTCCATTGAACTTTTACCTAAGGATTCATCCAGTTTCTCATCACAGGTTCTCTAGTATAAATAATCCGGATATACTTCACACAATTAGATAGACTGGGTTCCAGTTCTATTTATTCATAGGTGAGTACATGCATTGGGTCAGACATGTATTTTCTCAATAGTGATATGTGAACACTTCATGAAATTTGGAGAGACTTGGAGGCATTTTCAAATGGTATGTTACTACCCCAATTCAGTCTTGATTTTTAAATGGTCCAATATAGATGGGACTTAATTTAAAATTCTTACCATATTGTATAACACCCTTCCATGGAGATACCTTCATTAAAACATGATCTTCTACTTGAAATTCCAAATCCTTATTTCAGTTATATCTATAGATATTTTTCCTACTTTTTGATTATTTGATGTGGGTGTGGATAATCATCGTCTTTTTAATTGTTTCCTCAAAATGTTCTGGGAATACGAGTTTTCATTCACCCAAATCATCCCAAAAAGTTGGTATGGGACATCTTTTTACATATAACGCTACATATGGTGCCATATGAATACTTGAATGGAAGCTTTTATAATAGTAAAAGTATACAATAGGTAAATACTAATTCGACATACCATGAAGGTCAAGGGGACAATATCTCAAAAAAATTCTAATGTTTGAAAAGATCGTTCAGATAGTCCATCAGTTTGATGGTGGTGGGCATTGCTTAAACGAAGTTCATTGTCTCAGGATTTCTGATGAAATTTCTAGAATCTTGATGTAAAATGGGGATCATGATTAGAAACAATCGATATGGGTACACCATGAAGTCATACACCTTCATTAATATATAGTCATACAAAACATTCAAGTGGTAAATCATCTCTCAGAGAATGAAAATTTGCTGACTTTGTAAAAATATCAACAAAGACCCATATTGCATCATTCCTTCTAGGATTATTTGGTATCCCCATTACAAATTCCATTGTAATATCGTTCAATTTCCACTAACGTATGGGAAGAGGTTTCATGCCTCTTCTATGATGTTTTCTTCAAGCCTTCACTTGTTGAAAACCCATTAATCATGAAACATATTCAGAAATCTCCCTCTTCATGTTGACCCACACAAAAAGATTTATCAAATATCTATACATCTTAGTGCTACCGGGTTGTATAAAAAAATTAGAGCTATGATCACCATCCATCTATTCCTGATTTAGATCAGGTATGACAGGAACAAAAAATCTCTTCCCAAATTTTAAAATTCCAACTTCATATATGAATTCAATGAATCTCCCATCATTCAGAGCATTATTTATTTTTGAAACTCCTCATAATTAGTCTGAGAAATCTTTACCCTCACTAGTAAAGATAGTTTGGCAACCATTTGAAAATTTATTGATGTTTCACCATCCATGGTTATTCCTGTATCCATCTTTACTAGTTCCATGGATATAAGATCCCTTGAAACACCCATCTGGTTCAAAACTCCATGATCCCTTCTACTCAAAGAATTTTTCACTTTATTTTCCTTCTTTGGATGGTATTTTATAGTGTAATTACAATACTTGAGTAGTTTAATCCATATCTATTGCCTAATGTTGAGTTCTTTCTTTGAGAAAATATACTTCAAACTAATTTGATCTGTATATATCATACATTTTTCATAATAGAGATTGTGTCTCTATAA
The DNA here is from genome assembly GCA_963277665.1 of Viscum album. NCBI lineage: Eukaryota > Viridiplantae > Streptophyta > Magnoliopsida > Santalales > Viscaceae > Viscum > Viscum album. The sequence goes on from OY728147.1 coordinate 1,191,866,874, forward strand.
ATTCAACGAAAATATTACAGCTTCTAACTCAAAATAAATAGTAGGATTCATTTCTTCATGAATTTTCTTTTCTGCCATGATGCATAGACAATAAATCTACCGTTCTGCATAAGATAATAACCACATCCTTTCGTTGATGCATCACTATAAACAAAAATCCCATAAATGAATCTATAAATATTACTCTTTGGGTTATGTATATAATCTGTAACATTCCTTGTAATCCTTGTAATTTTAGCCTCATACATTGCAACATTCTCATCCTCCTTTTTCTTTAGACTTATTAATTTTCTTTCCATATCAATACGATGGTCATGATGATAGAATATTTCGGTAAAAAAATCTTTAAACTCCCTATATTATATATTTAATACTTCTTCATCCTCTTTTTTGTTTTGAATTTATGACCACCATTGATCTGCATCTTCTGTGAGGCAATAAAATACAATAAAAACAATTTCCATATTACTACTCCCCAATACATGATATATTTTTTCTAAAGAACGTACCCATTTCTCAACTACAAATGGATTTCAATACCAATTAAATGTTTTGGTTTTTTCCTCATTGGGTAGTCTAATAATTATCGTCCTCATTGTGGATCATGGTTCTCCATATGGGAGAGGATATTTTTCATAACATGAGTGAGTAGTCCCAGTAGGGTTTTAAGTTGTTCAGCACTAGTTGAATCACCAGCTCTACAATAATTATCTTGAGTAGAAGGGAAATACCTATATGGATTATGTAAATTGATATGATTTCTATTCCTTACACTTGCTTCCATTTCTAAACAATGGCATATGATAGATTAGTTTTTGAATCAAAATTCATAATTACAAACTTGTTAAATACCTAACATAAAGTAAACAGATTATGCTTATAATACATAATCATAAAAAATGTTTTCTTAGGGGAGTTATTTACTATTAAATCCTTCATAATGATTTTTAATGAAAATTTGGATTATACTAATCATATCCCATGAGTGTGTCATAATCATGAGTGCAGCAAGGCCCGTTTTCATGTAAAAGGATACCCCAGTTCATGCTTGAAACTCCTTGTTATAGTTTTCACTCATACATACATCTATTCTAGAGCTGCCTCAACCTGCTCGAATCCAGACAGGGATGTATCTCATGATAAACTCACAAAATCACTACATTACAAAAATTTTAAGACATTCTTCTATATTAGTCCTCAAATTCTATCTTAGAGTAATGTTATATAATATGTGTTTTAAATCTAGTTTCCAAGGATTGTACTAAACTTACCTTGATACCAAATATATTGTATCAACCCTGGTTACCCAGAGTTAGTGCATTATTACATAACATTGGCATGATCACAAGAGATCACGTCCCAAAAGACCGATTTGTTTTGTAGCCATGGATGTACTAGATACATACATAAGTTTAATATTAAATTAAGAAATGAAAAACAGAAAAACTTTTCCACTTATAAACACTAATATCCATAAGCTTATCCTTAAAATTCATTCATAATATATATCCTCAAATACTAGGAAAAATAAAACATAGAAATTGGTGAACATAGATTTCAATTAAGGATAACAATATAGAGGAAACATTCATAAATAAGAATAAATATTTAAGGAAATGATCAAAAATAAAATAGAAGCCTTTTAAACATAATCATCAGAAGAATATGAAAAATATAAACAAAATAATTCGATTTACATATTTTTATAGATATTCTACTAGTTTAATAATCACATGTAATATCAATATCTAATTTCATAATGATGGAATTCATAATGACAGAAATCATAACAACATAGTCATGGCCTCGTTCCAAGTCTGAAAATAATATTTTTTCAAGGCCTTGTGCCAAGACACTAGATTTTCCCATGAGACCTATTGATGCATTAAGGAGAGATAGTGGGCTCCACCCGTAACTTACTATGTTCAATGCATTCTTCATATGAAAAGGATGAAACATAATATAAATATACATTTTAGAACTAGAATACCAAATGTTAATAATTTAACCATAAACTATGAATGGTATAAAAATAACACATATACAGTCAAACATATCACAAAACCTTCAATACAATATTTAATATTGTATCGTAATAAATGAACATCAAACACTTTTAAAATCAATCATATGATGCTGATATAGATGAAATAAAAACTATTTGAGAGAAATATCTCATTTTATATTGAAATATTTTAAATGTAACATAATTATAAAAGAAGACATTTATTTTGAAAATATTATTATAATATTGTAACGTAAGCTTCGAATGTGTTATAATGGAAGATAATAGCTACACCTGTATAAGTTAAAAGTCATTTTTACATTAATTTGTCGAAAAGGATATAAAGTTCATTTTTTGGAAAATGACATAAAGATTCTATTCAAAAATTTTTTTTTGTAAAAAGTAAAACATGTATTTAAATGAGTTGAGCGCATTTTCATTGAAATTGTAAAAATGTTTCAAATTTTTTTTTAGAAACACACATGTGGATGATAAAGACGTCCTAGTAGATACATACGTATAAACCACCGTAGATAAATAATCAGATTTTGAAATTAACCTATACCTTGTACTTTTCCATGGATAATGGACCGTTATCCTCCTCTACAGTAGTTAAATCATTGTAATTAAATTATAGTAGAACCACATACCTAAATATCATATCATATATTATCTTCCTATATTTCATTGTTAATAATATTTTAGAAGTATCATTATTTTGGGTGTTACCTAATTTGTTTTCCTTTATATGTTTTGTCACATAAGTCATTTTTGATAGGGATAGGATGAATTTTAGTGTTAACCAGAATGATAATATGTTCTTATAAAAATATTTTTAGTATTAAAAAATAAATAATTCTTGAATGGTTATGATGAGGAAATTAATCGTACCACGTATCATTATTGTGATGGTAAAATGAAAGGTAATTGGATGCTATATTACACATAACAAATCATTAGCATGATATATTTATTATTTATATCAATTATACTCATTATTATACCCATCCAAATAATGATGTTTTGATTAACAATCTACAACACGGTATGGAGATGGTAAGCCATACGTACACACGTATGGTGAATTTGTTATCCCGTGGATGAATAGAGTAATGAATATAGTTGTACCAAAATTATAATAACAATAGAGTATGTATAAGGTAAAGGAGTTATGATTTTTCTATCGAAATAACAATGACAGAGGAAGTGGAAAAAGAAAAGAACATCAAAAGAGGTGATGAAATTATGACCTCTTCTTTGGGTGCTTTCTTTTGATTTGATCAAAAGGGCTACTTGGGATGGATTTATGACAAATGTAAGTCCTATAATATGATGCGAGGGTTGTTGGAAAGATATATTAGTATGGTTTTTCTGAGAAAAATGGCTTTTGTGGTGTGATGTTAAGAGAAGGGGAAGTACATTTTTATAAGAGATATGAGGGCCACTTTAGGAAAAGCTTGAAATATTATTTTATTATAATTTTTTTCAGTTTATAATGGCTCCAAATGAATTTACATTGAAGATAATGGGGGGACTGGTCGAAATCCACTTAACCAATAGGTTTTATACAAGTTTATTTCAACATATTAACCTTATCTTTTATATTTAACTCATTCTTAAATAGTTTAAATTTTACAATGTCTTCTTCAATTATTATAATAAATAGGTAATAAACATAATATAAATATCCAGTATAACTCCAAGTGGTTTATTAATGACATATATATCATTATATATGTCTTTTCTCTAAACCACATATTTTTAATATTATTAAATCATTTAATAATATAGTATTTGTTTTAAAAACTCATTTATGTCAATTTTGACAGTATTTAGTATTTTGTTGTTTTGGAAGTCAACAAATCATTATTACATAAAAAAAATTAAATAAATCCTAAAATGACATATTAATCTATAAAATTTGTGTAATGCAGTAGAATCCTCAATTTACTATTTTTTTTATTTATAATAACATATATTTTAATCTCTCATTAATAAAGTAATTATTGGATCATCATTGTTTCATAAATAAATTTAATATTTTAATCTATAAAATTATAAATAAAATAATACTATGTAGGAAATTCTTTTGTCGTTGTAATTAATATTTATAGTCAAATTTAACTTATGTATAACACTATATAAAAAATATTTTAGTTATTAAACATTAAATTTTACATTTTTAACTCTTCTTTAAATTATATAATAATTAATGTCCTAATCTAATACATGTGGATCAAAGAAGATCATATTTTATACTATTGCCGTTTTTGGTTGAAATACACATATCCAATAGAATTAGAACATGTGTAGGGGTAAATATAATAGCATTTTTACCATTAATTACATTATTTACTTTTAACCGTGATAAATATAATTCCAACGATATTATTCACCAAATATTATATTAATCCTATTGAACTAAATATTACATAGTGATTCCAACTGTGTCTCATGGGTGTTTAAAATTAAATTCCCAAAATCAGAAAAATTTGGTTTTTTGCAAATTTTCAAAACTGCGTTGAAGATGCAAAAAATATGTTAAAAAGTTAAATAAAATTTTATACAACAATTTTTATTATGAAATGACACCAATGAATTAAATTGAACATTTATATATATTATGTATATATTTTAATAAAAGAAATAATTTTTTAAATAAAATGTCATTTTTAAACAATAACACAGTGTTTTCCACTATTCATTAAAAATTGACAGTTTTCAGAAATATACCAAAAATTTCCCATAAGAAAATTTTGATATTCTGAATCAAAAAATGAAGTCAATTTTGTAAAGTAAAATTTATAAAATTTCAAAAAAAGTGTATTACTATTCATAAGGCAAGTTTGCTTGGTCGTGGTGTGTGAGAACTCGAAGTTGGGTACAACACAAACAATTATATTATTCAAAGAGAAGAATACCATGGATTCGTGGCCTGTTATAAGAGGGTTTGACCCCCCCCCCACATACTTAACCATTATTGGTGTCCATACCAAAGGGAAATGACTCAGAAGGTTTGGGATAGTCTAAAAACATTCTTTGCTAGATAGTTACCATGGCAAAAGGATCCAATAGGTCTGGATCCACACAAGTTGCTATAATCACTTTAAAGAGTTCTAGCATGATTTCCTCCTCTGATGTGTCAACCTTGTGAACTATGGATGTGCTTGGATGCATAGCCTCAATATCACCTGGAAATCTGGCTGGTGCTGGATAGGACTGAAATTAATGGGCCCTATACTACACCCATCCACCGATCTGAATTTGGGAGAAGGATCATGAATAATTATATAGGTCACTACAATGATCTAGACACATCGTTAATATAGGGTGTAATGATGACTGAGTTACTCATGGCATTGAGAAATATAGTTTGATGCCAATTTGACCATGCGATATTCCTAACTGATGTCGACATAGTCTTCCTAGTTCTTAGGATAATACATCCATCAATCATGTAAAAAGATGTATATATCCTAGAGGGTTGGTAGTAAGCATATGACCTACACCCAGGTAAAAGATTCTAGATTACAAATGTTTGTATTGGAAACTAGTTAGAACATCTCTAGGAATGGGTCCTTTAAAAGTATGTCTGATAAGATCCTCAGCTCCGTCTCGAGATCAATCCCATGGTTTCCCCACTTATTTTTTGGGGTTGTTGATGGACCAATAATGGCACTAATGTGGGATGTTGTTATGGTAGAACAATCATCGGAGAATATAGTACAATAGCTGACAATCCAGCGCATCTTGGGATGTCTTTTGAAGAATGCAATGTTTTTTCCACCACATTCTGGTAAGATGGACTAACTACCATAACTACCCATGTAGGGGATTTGGTTACTAATGGTGGGTCATGTTGCTGGTTGTCCTCTATCGGTCCCTATAATAACTCATTGTGATCTCTAATTGAGGTAGAGAGTGGTCATTTTGATGGTAGTGTGGATTGCAAGGCCATGACCTAGAAAGAGGCAAAATATTTCTCCTCTTGGATGTATCTTTAGAGGTATGCATGAATCTGGTGGTCCTAATATACAAGATCGGGGTGAGGGTTCCGTCATTGAATCACAGTCTTCCTTATAATCTGATAAGAATATGGGTTTAATCACAACTTCGAACATCAATGAATTTTTCCTTTGGTGGAGGTTACCCGACCATCTTACATGTGATTTTTGTTCTAGATATAGAAGGGTTTTTGACATGTGGAGTTCCTTCTTAAGGATTAGTGCTTAATTAGAGAGGACCTCCACCCATATTATGGGATATGATTAGGGTCATCATATCAGTTGTTGATGACATAGGGAGTACCCCTACTCTGATGATTCGGGGTGTGAGGCCCCCCCAGAAACATGAAAAAGGGAACATGTTGAGGACCTCCATGTTTTCCATTGATAAAGTGGGGTGGACCTACACTTCAGTGATTAATGGCAGGTGGCATACCTCTGCTTGAATCGATGAGAACATATCGTGGGATTCTGTGTTATTGAGTGACTAGGGAATGAAGACCCTTGACTTGAAAACCTATTATGTTAAGGAAATTATCATACCCAATGCTTGGGGCATGAGGGGGTGTCCATTTTGGTTAATTCTGATAAAGTGGGGAGGTCCTCTATAAGAGTTAATGATTGTGGCATGAGGAGGACCTCCAAACAATCTAGTAGTTGTATGTAGAGGACCCTTGTACTAGATGAAATCATTATAGGTCATCATTTGAAGACTGCTTCTTTCCCTGATAATGATGAGATACAGTTCAACCTACTCATAGGGTGACTCGGGACTCAACTTTTCTTGTATTAGAAGTTCCCCTACCCTGTAACTGGGGGTTCCCCTACAAAATGATGATAGTTGGAGGATATCTCATATTGGTGGAGGCTCCAGCGAGTGATGTCGTGGATGGTGGTGCCCCCTAGGTGGAATACCATTGAGCCTACACCTGACGATGATGTCGGGTTTGCTAAACTGGTGCCGACTGTTCAAGGCAGTGGACAACTTTCTCATCGTTCTGTAGGCTCTACTGGTGACGCTGATGCGGCTGGGTTGGATCCCTTCTTTGCGGCTCCCTAGCTGAAGTCCTAGCCAGGCGGACCTGAAGATCGCTAACATCATTAGTGTAATGGATTGAGTCATATGAGCACTCTGTGGATAGGCTTCTAAAGATGTTAAAGGTTAGAATGAGGAGGAGTGGCTCCTTGTGTGGCCCTTGGGGAGGGGGGATAATAGGTCATAGAGGCCTCTATATCTTGGGGGCCATGTCCCTCATCAGGATGGCCCATTCCTGTTCATATCATAAAACAAGAGTATCAATAACCCTCTTATGAATAAATTTAGAGGGTTGTAAAGGTTGTGTATTCTTAGTAACTCTAGGCATGGGATCCATCACAGACTATATGATTCCTTGGGAATTGCAACGTTCGTACTTCCACCACCCATGTGTCTATGATAAGGAGATGATCATTTTCATATATCCCAAGATTTGGTCCTATATAAAAGATGAATTACAAAATCAGTACAGAAAATATAAAATCAATTACTACTGTCCCAAAGGAATTAAATCATCCACGGATGGTTAGAAATATCCATGGTGAAAACATCACAGACTGGGATGATCAATGATCAACTGCCCCAACATTGGTGAGTTTCACACTAGGCCCACTAATATTTTGGTGGGAACTGGTCCCATACAACTATATCTTTTGGATCACTTATCTATTGATGTCTCGAATGCAACCAATCTCTATATTGAAGATAAAATTCCTGGCAAGTTCACTATTTCTCTTTCTAACACATTTTAAGGGGTTTGCACCATAGTTTTGTGACATGCTATATATTGCATCACATTCACTCTTTCCAATGGTGGAAGACGTCCTTCACTTATTCTGGGATGTTTACTCCCTGATCGAATGGGATAATTGGATATTGATCTCTCATTGCATGGATTTCTCCTCAGAATTCATTTCCTTGTTTGGGACTCCCTAATAGATTAGAGTAGGGGTTAGTTAATATCATTCAAAATGAAACATCTTTGTGTACACAGGTAAATTTCATGGCTTTTGTCTGGACATTACAAGCGGTCAAGTCATGGAAAAATCATCGATTAAGGGAGTAGTTATATTGCACATCACTGGCATGTCTAGATGTTGATACACTGATACACCTGTATTTCACTCCCTTACGATATGGCTTCATGAGTGGGTGGAATCCTATGGTGACATTGATTGATCAGAGTATGAACCAAGCTATATGATGGAGGTATGATTGACATGGATGTTTAATGTGATGAAACCATCATGAATATGAAAGCGATGTTGGGTAATTAATATCCATGGGGAGGATTGCAAATTATCCTCATTGTAGGATGCAAGGATGGAACCCGAAGGGAGTAGAACCGCCTAGTTGGGGCATTACCTACCCAAAACAAAAAGGTTCAAGAGAGAGAACATGATGAGAAATGAATGATGGGGTTGAACAATGAGGAGGATTCCTATGTATCCATGTGGCATGTAGTCAATGTTTGTGTACTTCATGATGGGGCATGAGATTATGGTGTACAAAAAGGACACCAATCCGAAGACATGATGGGGATTACACATGGTTATCTTCCCATCACAAGAGGGACACTAATGGTAGGATGATTTTCGATTGTGTGGGGATAATTCATGGTTAGCTTCCTTGGTGCTGGTCTAATGCCTCAAAAAATGATCCATGGATGTGGGTCCCAATAAGGGGGACACCGAAGATTACCTATGTTTTGGGGTTGATCCTCAGGGAAGCTTCCTATGTACCCTATCAAGGGGATTTGTATCAAATTCCATGTAGTTCGTATGCATTTTTTTTACCATCATACGTGACGAGGGTGAGATGACATGATGTGGTTGGGACCAATGGGTTATGGGCTTGACCGGTAGGGATGATTCCTACGTACCTTGCAATGAATGGGAAAAGATAAATGTCCACATAGTTAGGATATATGGTAGATAGGGATAAGGAAATAAGGAAACCCAAAAGAGTGTTCATGGTCTATGATTACACTACGCCCACATGAGTCATGCTTTTTGTGAGAAATATGAGGCAACAGGGTCCTGAAGATCATGTTTTGAATGGGTCATTCGTGTGGAATAGGGCATGGATTATGTGTAGTTAGCTGTCCAAATAGAAAATACAGGTATACACTTAATTAGAATCCCAATGGTGATAAATCCTAAATGGATAGGGAAAGTGTATCAACTGTCACATGTGCCTATCTCTCCTCTTGTAATTTCACTCATAAGAGGCAAGGATGAGGGAGGGTGCTACCTCAATCAATAAAGGATAAGGTGCTTACAACATGATTGTTTTTTATCCTTACAAATTGATATTGTTCTTTGGAAAGAGAATTTAATTCCATGGGAGGTAGACCTCACTTCCATGGAGATGAGTGGTCTTGGAAAATGTATGAGGTGGGGCACCCCATGTATATTTCATGGGGAGGGTCTACAGTTTAATGTCTTGTGCTTGTGATGATGACCCTTGGTAGTTTAATATCCTGTAGCTTCGACAATGAGGAATCTTTGCTCACCCCCTGGACTTACATAATTGGTGCGCTTTAACCATTGGTAAAGGGAAGGAACCTGCTACGCTATATGGAGATGTGGTTATGGATTCAGCCATTTAGGGGGATCACATTAGTGTGTATATGTGAAGAAACAATATTCATTATAATGCCACTACGAAGAAGCATTAGGCAGGGCAACATGGTATGATGTGCCACTCTCGGGACCTTGAAATAACAATGTACAAGCCATAGGGGCCACATAGAAAGAGGTCTTGTGAGGCAAAGGTGTTCACAAGAAGAGACATTACATTCCTATAGTGCTCCACACCAAGTGGAGATACTCAATGAAGGGTTATAATTCATGAAGTGATGTGTTCTAGCCAAGGAATGGAGTATACATTCTATGAAGAGTTCTTCATGATGTGAAAGGGATTTTGTGAAGTAGGACTTCATGGAGCATATGTGTCATGAAAATAGTGACATTACAATATTATGTACAATGCGAAGCACAATAGTTCTTCAACAGTGTTGGATCAACATGTGAATGGAATGTGCTTCGTGAAGCATGGGTGCTTTGCAAAGAAATACGTTCCCATATCGATCCCCATCCATTGAGATGTCCCATTGTCTTCATTAAGGGAATCACTTCATGAAGAGGGGTTGAATATTTGGAAAAGGAATGGTATTTATCAATTCTCAAATACCGTAAAGAGTTAATATTTTTAGTGTTTCATAGAGCATAGGGTGCTTCACAATTTTAGAGATGAGAATATGAAATCTCAGTGTATTGGTCTTTTGGGTTTTAGATAATCCTGGTATTTATAGTAAAGTAGTGGTGCTATGATCAGAGGTCAGGTCATGAATTAATTGGAAATAAAAATTATGGTTAGATCTATTATATTTCTCAGACTCATGGAGCTCTCTATCAGCCACTTTGTGGAGCTCACAAAGGGATCTCTCTAGTGCCATGTAGCGATGGAGTTTTCAATCTGTTGCTCCATGGAGGCACAAAGCACACTCTCAAGAGTGATTTAGTCATGGTGTTATCCTTCAATTTCTCAATGTAGACTATAGAGGATGACTTTCTTGCAACTTCACACTGACTACATAGATAGAGGGGTTTTGCGAGTCTTCTTTGTGATCCTGATGGGTGATGAAGGCTTACTTGGAATTTGGGGGGGGGACTATTTTCCCAAGGGATAATACATTACACCAGCATGGTTCTATCATAGTGGATTTTTCTCAAGGTTCTGACGAGAAGTGCTTATTCTATAGCTTTTATCTACCTGCATTGCGATGAATCATTTGAAGGATAAGGGTCCATCTAGGACCTACTGTTCATCACAATGGATCCTGATGATGTAATTTTATACATGGATTGGAATTCCATTTTTCAATACCAGATTCACTATAACCATAGTCTAGTCATTTGATTTCACATTGATGGTAAGAGGATCTCATTTCTCAATGAATGAGACCTCATATCAGACTAGGTGGGTAATTTGAAAAGGAGGCTATAACCTTTTATCCATCAGTTAGAATGCATGACCCTTGGTGTAGAGGAATATTCTGCTCCTAGAATTAGTTCTCTAGTATTATATGGAAGAGTTACTTTATGACTTTCATGGACTACCTCTATAGAGGGAGTTGGGGTTTTTTATTGATATGATACCAAGAACAACCAGTATAAATTATGAAGAATATTAGATTGAAACCAAATTGATTTGAGAGCTACAAATATAGATGAACGACCTTTGCGAAAAAGGTTTCATCAGGCCCAATGTTTCCCCATACAACATTGGTTCTATTCAATAATAATGAAGACAATATATTATGAATTATTCTGGATTATAATTTCATGAAACATAAAATGATAATGAAAAATCACACCTTTTTGAGGATTTATGACCTCTTTGACCATTTTCAATATGGAAGATGGTTCTCTAAGAACGATCTCAAATACAGCTACCATGAGCTAATGGTTCACGAGGATAGTAGTCCTAATATGTCCTTTTGATGTCACTATTTTAATTATGAGTTCCTAGGGAATCCTTTTGGTGAAGCAAATTTCCCAACCATTTTTATGGCATTTGTAGACTAGGTCTTCCAGTCATACATAGAACTGATTTTCATTGACTTCATTGAGAACATACTCGTTAACCCTATGATGGAAGAGGATCATGCAGAACACTTGAGAATGGTTCTAGATTTACATTGAGAGAACTATAATTAGGTAATTATCTCAATTTTCCTGTTATGGAATCATGAGGTTCACTTTTTGGGGCATGTCATCTCAAAAAAAGGTTTAGTCCTGGATATAATGAATATCAAAGGAGTTATTTCATGGGGGACACCACATAATGCTTTATAGGATCGACGGTTTCAAGTTTTGGGAGCATAATACAAGCATTTTGTTGATGGATTCTCAATTATCGACGCCCCTTTGACCGCTATAACCTAGAATGGATAGATGTATACCTAGTCTGAGTAGTTCCAGAGGGCCTTCGAGGAGTTGAGGCAGAAACAGAAGAGAACTCATGTTCTTAAACTACAATAGGAGGTCGTTGATCTCATTGTGTGTTGTGATGCCTCAGTAGATAGGCTCAGTTTTATATTAATTCAACTGTAGGAAGTCAATGTATACTGGTTGAGGTAGTTGAGACCCCATGAGAATCACTATGTGAATAATGACCTTGAAATCATTGTGGTGGTGTTATACTTGAGGATTTGGATACACATACTCTTGGGAGAGCACATTGTGGTTTACTCCGACCGTGAGATCCTCAGGTATATCATTACCTAGAGATATCTGAATCTGAGGTAGTGATGCTGGTTGGAGATCCTATAGGATAGTGACTTTGAGATAATATATACTCCATGAAGGGATACTTTGAATAATATTCCCTTAGTATGATGTATGAGGCTTTCCTAGTGTAGGAACCTTCAGAGCAGTTAGCTTCCCAACAATTGAACCTTGGGGATCATGGGGGTCTAACTTTTCTATAGTAGATGGTGCTTGATCCTTCTCTCCATGAGCATTACATAGAGTCTCAAATGGGAGATACTGAATGGGATGTTCTTCAAGACCATGTATCCATAGGCGAGTCACTAGATGGGCATTCTAAAGGAGGGAATCACAAGGTATTTTTCCAGGTGTGAATAGTGATTTTAGTTGTGATATTGAAGGAGGTGATAAAATAGTTCCATACATATACCTTATATATAAATCCCATTGAATAAAAAATAAAAAAAGCTAAACAATGGAATTATTGGTGGTCTTGTATTAGAAAAATTATACCTGAGTTCATTTCACAATGCCTTACCTATCAGTAGGTGAAGGTTGAGCATCAAGTTCTAGTGGGATTGTTGCAACATCTTGAAATACCTGAGAGGAAATTGGATGTAATGCCAATATAATTCTAAACAAGTGTTCTACGTATAGTGAAGATCCATCATTCCGTCTGGGTGATTGTAGACTGACTCACCAAGTTTCCACACTTCCTTTATATCATGGAACAGAGTTATGTGGAGTGTTTGGGGAAGTTTTACTAATGGGAGATCATCTACCTTTATATTGGGTCCTCAATGATTGTAACCAAACATTATATGTGGTTTAAATCATTATTTTGTAGATTCCTACTATCGTCATTCATGATTCATATATGAATGAGTATGACCATTCATCCCCAGACTGATTGTTAAACTGAGCTCACTATCCATGTGCTGGAGTATATGATGGGGTCCTACATCTTATATTTCTATCAGAGCTGGGAGGATCACTTACCTTTTGTAGATTTTGCATACAAAAATAGCTACCACAATATTGTTGGCCTGGAACCTTTTGTTGACCTATACAAGAGACCTTGAAGGACACCTCAATGATGGATGATGTTTGGAGAGTCATCCCTCATGGTCCCAATATATTTGAATGATACAATGGAGAATGTATGGGTCATCCTTGAATGGATGAAGACGGCCCAATGCAGACAAAAATCATATTCATACCACCATCATAGGCCCTTGATATTTGAGTAGGGTGACTAAGACTTCTTGACAGTATCCCCATAATGTGAAATTTTGTTGTTTTCCTAGGGCTGCATGTTATCCCAAAGGATATTAGATAGTTCAAGATCGTGTGTAGGGTTGGCGAGGAAGCCTATTGCCTTTCCATACCCCCACTGTTATATTTGGAGTATAATATCTTCCACGTTTCACAGTCAAGGAGATATATTCATTGTCCTACACACGATATCGACTGGGGAGAGAAATACATTGATGATGGATCCTACTTTTTAGAGTACAATGTATCGATCATGGATCTACAGGCTCATACCTAACATGGACGGGCCATACCTTGGGTTTACAAGCTAGGGATGCCTAGAAACATGCAGGAGAGTTCATGGGAAAAAGAAATATAGATGTGGGATCTATATCCCAATTATTACCCACTGTTTTTCTTTTTGTGGGAAAATATTGAAGGGTCAAATGATGATGAGTTCCAGTATCACCTTATAATACATTTAAATACTTTTATATACATATTCTATAGTTAGGTGTTGAGACAACATAAATTTAGAGGCATCATTTGCATCATACTAATAATAATAAAAATACTAAGTATATTTTATACTATGAACATGATGGAGATAATATAAATCATAAATGGTAAATCAGATAATATATCTAAGACCACAGATGAGTCCGAAGCATGGTGTTTTTCCTATCTAGGACCAATATTGTTTTTGGTGTGGGACATCTATGGAAAAATCCACCTAGGGGATAATCATAAATAAAATTATTAAACATAATTATTATACAACTAATGTTTTATCGAATAGATCTATAATGAGGACTCTGAATAGAAATAAATGACCTCTATTGACTTTGAAATCAGTTGTTTAAACTAATAACAATTTAAAATCATGGGCCGCTGGAGATTTAGATTATGTGCTGGGTCAGACTTCTATAAATAGAGACATACGGATTTGAGATTAGGGTTTTACCCCAATCACTTATCTTTATCTATCTCACCTTCTCTAGCCCCACCAATACCACTTTCAATTTTTTGTCATCAGATCTAGGAGAAACCTTCACCAAAACCTCAGAGGATAAGAGTGGGTGTGTAACAAAAACGTCATAAACGAAAAATGGTCGATTCAAGGAAGGATTTCTATGACTTTGAATTTATGATTCAACTTTTTATTTGAATATTTATTCATTGCCTTCTAAATTCACATTTGAAACATAAATCATTTATTGATAAAACATATGGCCATCAATCTATGTTTAAAACTACATTCTTCATTTGTTCTTCAGAAATATTAATCGCGCACATTTTGGGCTCATAAAACCACCGAATAAATAGAGATTTGGGGATGGAGATGTTAATATCTTGATGCAAGGATCACATATTAATCAGTAGATCTAAAATAATATGACAGTAGAAATATTGGTGGTTTTTGGAATTGACCACTGCTGCTTCATAGGCAATGGGATGTTGCACGGAAACACCGTGTAGTGATGCCACAAGGGCAAGATGGTTGGCTGTGTGGGATTGTGTGGATCAACCCAGGTGGAATTCGCCATAAAAACATGTTGTGTATGTTCATCCTTGCTGACTATGGTGGCATGAGTGGCCGCCAGGCCAAGTCTGTTTTGACAGTGGTTTGGGCCCACTCAGAGTGGGTTAGGATTGATCATTACCAGGCTGGTCAGACCTACCTTTCCACGTCAGACCTGGTTCACAACCCCTATCGACCCCAGGTGATGACACAATCAATTGTGTAGTGGACATACTGTAATTTGCGACCTCCATGGTCATTGTACGGATTGTGAGTCGGTCCAACGGCCCTGTGACCATCTTCTGAAACATAAAACACGTGAATCATCTAAATCATACATCTATTTTAGGCATTGTTTAAGTCCATGAGACCCTATCATTGAGAAGGATATTTTGAGATAAATTTGATATTTTGATGTTCTGGGTCAGGACATAGTATCCAATTTAACCCGTTCAGGCTTGGTGTTGTGAAAATAATTCTTTTACCCAGTTATCCTTTTGGTAAATGTGAATATCCTATCCTATACATTTTTTAGTGTAGAACATCAAGATGATGTCAGTATAGTAACCTGGCTTATGATGAGGTGTGTTTGGAGAATGATGATTATTATGGGGTGTTCGACAATAGCATCAGGCATGATATGTTTTTGTGGACAGCTAAGTGGAACCCACCAGTTGGGCTAGGTATAGGTATTGAATGACACTGTAATAGAACCCTACAACATGGAGGGGCATGGGTCCTCTACCAATTTATAGTGGACACCTCCATCCCGAATTTTCGTGGATCCTTAACCATTTCTAGGTTGAACCCACTAGGTGGACTGGGTATGAGTCCGTAATTACACTATAGTGGTACACTATAGATAGAATGGTCATCAGTCCTCAACCTTATGACAAAAAATCTTGAGATTACAGATTATTGAAGACACATATTTTGACATTTCCATGGACTCAAAATTAATAATGGAACATTACCTACTATGTTGGGTCATTTTGATGCAAATGAAAACCGTGAGGGTGACACCGAACCCTCCCTAAGTGGATAGTATCAAGGTGTGGTGTTTCATCCCCTTTGGCTTATAGATCAGGGAAGACATGAGGGATGTTGGGAATCAATGGTGGATACATATAGAACTATTGGTGACACTTATTCTTAGGATGAGAATTATATGGATGTCCCATTAATATCTCTCATTGGTTATCTTTGGCTGAGAAAATATATTTCCTTTTCCAAACCCACTCCATGGGTTTTGGTAACACTCATTCTAGGAGAACCGAAGACACATGAGATTTTCTGTTCGATTTATTTGTCTATCAACTCAGTGGAGGATGAGTATAATCTCATAATATAGTTAGAAAGGACTCAAATTTTATTTTATCTTCTCATCATTTATATGTCCTTATAGTTGGATGAGAAAACATCACTTCCTTGTTGGGTTGAGATGTACTCTTTTATTTTACATTTTTCAGTATACTATTTTCAATTCATATTGTATCTAATATTAGTCCCCTTTAATTTTATTGGAGTCATAAATATTATGATTATATTTACCTATTCATTTGATTTCCCAAAATGTATCATTCCTAATGCAGAAGAATCATCAATCTCATCATGACATCATCAAGTTGGTTGTGTGTGTGCGTATATGTACATAAGAAAAGTCAACCACATATTTGTTGTGCCTTCAGTTCATGTTGCCACTCATTGCCTATGGAGGTGGGTTTGGGGTTGTTGTGGCTTAATCCGATACATAGGTCGATTCATGACATCTAATATCTAAGGTAGGGTCCCTTTTATTTTTCCCATCACAATAAATAATAAATTATTTAGTTGCCTACAAGAATTTTATCCTATTTTAATTAGTGTATAAATGTCTATAGATTAAATACTTGTTAAATTTAAATTGAGTATTATTATTTAATGGTTGTTTAAATGTGGAAATAATTAATCAATAAAAAATGTAATGATTTAATAATAAAATCCCTCTAACAGAGGTGTTTTTCGTTCAATGTAAAATTTAGGAAGAATTATTATCACATTCTTACTTTATTTCCTATGTGATTTTTTATACCTTGTTGTTATGTTTGGTATATATAACGGTGATACCTTTCCTTCTTTAAGGATATGAAATGAGTTTACCCTTTTTCATTAAAATTTTGCATGTAACCAATATACCCTATATGATCATAACATTTCATGTATTTTAAATGATGTGGAATATGTATCATGTTTCATTCAATGTACCCGAGACACCCTATGGGCATATGGTCATTTAGGTATGGAATTTTCCAAATGCGCATTTGAGTTTTTTATATGACTTTTTCCTAGACCTTTAACCCTTGGGACATATATGTGTAATTTCCATGTTTTAATTTAGTCCTTGAATTGGTTAAATAGAATAAAATTGATTAGAATTACACAAATAAAATAGTGGAATCCTTTAAAAAATGTCTATGTAACCTTCCTTGTCACTTGTATCTTGTAAACCAGTTTTCTATATTTAAAAAAATTGAGTTAGTTGAACCAATATAGGATGGATTTCTTAATGAAATTGTCTTCATTGAAGTCGGTTAATTAGGGTAAAATGAGTTAATTTGAAATGTTTAAGAGTTTGTTACTAATGTATTTGTTTTTAATGGAATTTCGATGTTTCTTAGATTCTGAATATAGCAATGATATAGAAATCCACAAGCGAAAATAGCATATTAATTATATATTAAAAATGATAGTGATTTTAAATGGAATTGGTTAATTATTTCCAGATTATATTATTAACTCATGTCATATATTATAAATGATTATTCCATGAATAGGATTTGGATTCTAAGGGACATTGAGAGCCCTTGTGGAGGAAGATTGTGAGATCATCCATGTCAATATGAAAAGGACCATGAGATAATTTATTGGTAATACCATGTTAGATACCATGTAGATTATTAAAGGTCATTGAGAGATTTTGAGAAGGAATACTGTGAGAGTCCATGTTGGGACAAGAGTAATACCATGATAGATTCCCCTAGTGATGTGATTTCTATTAGAGAAATCCCGATTATGTGAGTAATATTATACTTGGTATATGTCCATTTGACATCACTCTACATATAGATCATATAAGAGGATTCGATATGTTACAATACTAAATATATAGTTGTTGATCAGACATATTCAAGATATGAGATGGATATGGTATAGTCCCCAGGTGTCTCTAAAAAACATGGATTTGTGCAGTATATCAATTCAGTTCTGTTTATTAATTTTATATACCCGCAAAAAAATTAAATCAAATTACACTATCTGTATTGGGCTAGACAGCATGGGTGCCATCATACTGCAATTTATATCTCATGCACTACTCTGGCCACCATTTCACTATGGTGCTTGTATAGACTTTATTATTCATAGAGCTATTGAAATTGGTTTATTTATTGTTATTGAGTGCATGTACATAGAGTTACAATGAAAAAGATCGAAATAGGGCACGGGATGCTCATGGAAATTTCCCATGGGGATTGTTATCACATTTATATTATTTTTTACAATATAGTAAATTATGTTGTAATTTTATTTCATTAAATTAAATATTTTATCTATTACTTCATTCCATGTATAATAAGATGGTGGAATATTTTATCTTAGTTATAATAATATTTTTATTGTACTTATTTGTCTTTACAATTTATTTCTCCCATTTTTATCTGTTGTTATTTATTCTATAATACCATTGTAAATTTCAAATAAGTGGGTATAGACACCCAAATATCATCTTCTGATGCCCTCACTAATATTTTTCAACTAATGAAATACAGGAAGATGTTCTTGAGGCCCTCTAACCCACCCGTATGGCTACCGTACAAGTGGTCAGCGGAATTTGGTTGTTACACATGATTTTTCATTTCATATTATAGAAAATTGTTGTATATTATTTTATAGTTTGTATAAATCAAAATAATTTTTACGATACTAGATGACTTATTTTTGGATTGATTAAAAATATTTTTAGGAATTTGAAGTTTATAGAATGATAAAAGAGTCAAAAAATATGATAACATCTTCATCAGTAAAATTTTTTTATATTAATTCTTAAAGGCAAATAGTATTGTATTTTAAAAAAATTAGCACCCCTAGTTAATTTATATAGAATTATATAAGGTAAATTTTTATGTTTTTTTCTTCACGATATATATATCAATGCATTGTGAATAATTGAATTGGATATCTTTCTTTTTATATGTGAGGGGAATTATTAGAATCATATAATGTTTTAAATTTTATAGATTAATTTAAATTAATAATGGAACCAAAATAATATTATTATAATATAAAAATATTATTATCTTCAAGACTACAAGATTATATAATTTGGACAATTTTGGGTCGTGGTTTGAAATTTATCGCATAGTTATAAACCTTTTTTACTCTTTTTATAGTCAACAGGATAACAATGTTTTTTAAGTTTTAATTATCAATAATGCTTCCATAAAATGATTTTTGACATATACATGGTTCATGTATGATATTTTAAACGATTTCCAAATCAAATATCTTAATCCAAGGATTATATAAATTTTAAAATATTTATTTATTTTCTTATATTATATCATCAATGTCATTTTGGAATATAAATGAAATATTATAGTATAATATATATCTATGACATGTAAAATGGTCCTAAAATGATAGGGATTATAATATAAGGAAGATTTAGTATTTATATAATCATCCATTAAATTTTTAATATGTTTTAATTTAATTTTTTAAATTATATTTTAGTTTCACCCATTGATTAACCAATTGTAATATTAAATGTGTTACTCACTTTTTCAATATTAAATGACTATAGTTTTTCTTAAAACAAATAAAAATGGATCATAATTAGATAATGTATGAAATTTGAAAACTAAATAAATCATCATAATGTTCTTATTTCACAGTTTTTATTTTCAATAATTTAATAAATATTTAGCCTGAAATATTGTTAATTTCATTTTAAAAACTCATCAAATAATATGGCAATGAAAACAATATGATTGAAATGTAATTAGAATCTAAAATAGTTACATATTTTATATCATATTTATCTTAAATATACATGTGAAACAATATACCAATAAAACAATATTTATTATACTATTTTTAAAAATAATTTATTTTACTTTAAAAAAATTAACAAAAGAATTGTACCACCTTTTTAGAAGAATATAAGGAAAACAATATTCAATATAATTTATAAATAAAATCTAATACTAAAAAATAATTAATGTATGAAATAAAAATTTACAACCTAACTTAATATATATTTATCCTTATGAAAAATATTATAACTATTAAAAACAACAAAGTGAGATTTTGGACTTTTTATTTTACAAAGAAATTATAGAGGATAAATGAAAATAATTATCATAATTTATAAGTTTTTATGTTTTTTAATTAAATATTCTCATTATATTAAATAATGAAATGTTTTTAATGAAATTTAAGCATTATTACATTATTTTTATAACTAATTTAAAATTTTAATCATTTTAGTGGAAATCAAAATTTACTATGGTTACTATTCCTAATGAAAAAATTAAAAAATCTAACATATATTTTTTTAATTGAATAAATATATGGAATCCATTTTTTAATATTAAGTTTAAATAAATGTCACAATAAATTTAAGTTAACTACATTAATCAAAATGAAAAAATTTTATTTAGAAAAATTTATTTTTAATTAAAAACTGTTGGTATACCAAATTCGACCATAAAATTGATTCTATTGAAAGTAATTGTATTTTTATTAATATAATATATATAATTTCTTATTGAAATTATATTTAATAGAATATACAATTTTAATGTCATGAATAAAAAAATATATTTTTATAATAACCTATATTTTTCACTCTTCATGGGAAAAAAATTTATTTGAGAAAACTCAAAAATATTCTCTCAATGTTAATTTTTACATATTAATTTAAATAAAGGTATCCATTTTCAAATAATATTAATTAATTATGTAAAACTTAATTACATTATTCACTCAAATAAATAACCAAACCCATATTTTTAGAATATATAATTTTTGAAGAATAAAATTACTTTACTATAAATTTTTTTATTTTTCCCAAGAATTAATAAATTTATTTTTATTGAGTAAAAATTTCCATATATATTTCATAATTTAGCCAATAATATTCATTCCCAACAATTATGCGACTAGGTCATAACTATCATATTTTAATTATAATCTTTTTGTTTCTTTTAATCTTGATGATGAGTATATTATAATTTATACAATTTATAATTAATTTATAATATCTAGATATTATATTCCCTGCCACATTAATAAATTTCTTCTTCAAAATTTGAACTTGATTATAGTAATTATGGGTTTTTCATTTTAAAATACCTATTTTAAAAACCGGCATTATAATAATTCCAAAACAAATCATCTTTAACAAAGGGAATGGGAACTAAATGTTCACCTTGAATAACACCCAATTAGAATTCCAATTATTATAAAATTATTTGGAAGTAAATAGATGGACATGGTGGAAAAATTAATTAAAAAATAATGATTGGGAGTGATAGAGGAAGTTGATCATAAGAATGTGAGTTCTCACGATAATGTCAATGAACACAAAACCACAAATCAATAAGGCATGAAAAAGGCCATATATTCATTGTCAATGAATTTAATAGTGACAAATTAGTATTTAATTATCATTAATCTTATATTTGAGTATTTCATGTTCTAAATAGACAAGAAATAATTATAAAATATACTTACATTATAAGAATAATTTCATTCATTAATTAATTTCAATAAAAATATAAACATTTTCTCTAAATGAGAATTATTTATGATGACTTATTTATTCCTATGGAATTAAAAGAAAATTAAATTGTTTCATATATATAAAGATATTCAAACTATATTTAAAAA
The DNA here is from genome assembly GCA_963277665.1 of Viscum album. Lineage (NCBI taxonomy): Eukaryota > Viridiplantae > Streptophyta > Magnoliopsida > Santalales > Viscaceae > Viscum > Viscum album. The sequence continues at coordinate 1,191,888,901 of OY728147.1, forward strand.
AATAGAAATGATTAAAAAATGTAATATATTACAAAAAAATAATTAACTATTATAGGAATAAATAATACATTAATATCTAATATTCAATAATAAAAATAAAGTAGTGAGATTAATCATTCCCTAAATAAATTACCATGTATCCCATATAACCTCAATGACCTCAAAATTAACTAATTTTATATTCTTAATATATACCTCCTATTTTTTCATATAAATCCAAAAAAGAAAAAAAATCCTAAAAAATTCATTAAATAATATATATTGGTTATGTATACATCATGTAAATAAAAACTTTCATGAAATATAATTAATATCCAAAATCTTCCCAAATATTTAATGAAATTGGATCTTATAACATGTTTCTAAAAATAATAGTAATCATAAACTATCAAATTGTTTAATTTATAAATATTCATATAATCAAGGAATCATATAGTTTTGTTGTAGGAGTCATACAGTTGTTACACATTAGTTTTGAGATCAAGCCACATGCATTTTCAAAATATGACCAGTTATCACTCGAAATGCAATTTTCCTCTTTTAAGACAAAATATTTCTTATAAAATTAACAAAAACATGATGAAAATACACTACATTAACATTAATTTTATTATTACAATTTAATCACTTATGTTAGATATATTAATGACTTTTTATAGAAAATAATATATAAATATTATTAACATAACAACATTTAAAACATTAATGAAGAAATTAATTAGTATCACTAACCTTTTGTCCAAAAAACATAAAACTATTTTTTAAAAAATAACCTTTCCACTAAAACATATAATAAATAATGTGAACGCATTCAAAAAAATGACCCCCAAAATATACATAGTTATATTGAGTGATGGGGTTTACACATATTATTACATTATTTTTTAACATAAAACTTCATTCAATTAAATCCCCAATGTTTATGAGACCTATTGGTTTTTGAGAAAATGGATCATTAACAATCTGTTAAATTTAATAAATTGATTCCTAATTTATTCCAATTTATAATTACATACTCTTAAATCAATTAGATATCCTAAAACTAGATTTCATAACCTGTGTAATACATATACAAATTAGGAAAGCATTAAATTATAGTTATGTAATTAACATTATAAGGAAAAATAATTTGTGGATAAAAGGAATAACTAGATATCATAGGAGATAATTCCCTTTAATAATCACATATAAGTATAACATAAAGAACATAGTGTTATAAAATCATATAATAATATTACATATAGAATAAACATAAAACATGCCACAAAATTTTTTCATGTATAATTTCTTATACTGTATCACATGGAGGAGAAATTTCAATAACATATTTGGTTTACTCCATATTCTTAAACATGACATCTCATGAAACTATAATATTACCCAATTTATTAGTGAACTATCTAAGTACACCCATCTTTGTATTTTCATGATTTATGCTTCCTATGTAATGGAAGTAAATAATAAAGTATAAAATTAGGATTAAACCTAGTAAAAATTTGTTTCATAATATTTTCTCACAATTAAAATGTAAATTTCACAGTATTATAATCTATGTAATAAACATAAGAATTGAATTACCTCATAAAATGAATTTATAATAAATATTAATATGAGTGAGAGCTATATATATAGAACATATAAATATTCTATTTAATAAATGTTTGTTATAGAAGATAAGTGTAAATATATTAAAAATATTAAAATAAATCGTTTTTGATGAAAAGAACCATTAAACATTAAAAAATAGTTTCAAAAAATAAACTCACTAATAATTAAATAATAATTTTTAGTTTAAAATTTCACTATTTATAAAAATAAATTTATATATTGGAATAATGGTAATTAATGTGGGTAGTTACAAATGTACTGTATGAGTTAAAAAAAATTATTTTAAACTTGGGTAGAAAGTCAAAATGGTCCTCATTCTGATAATTTAATGACTATTAATTTTCAACATTTTTTATGAATTAAATTACAGCTGTAAAATTATTCAATCAAGAAAATGATAATATTTTAATTTTTTTATTCTATTATAGACATTAAATAGAAAATGTTTTTTTAATGAGAAATAATGTAAATTTACCTTAAAATATTTTCACTGAATTGAAGTAAATATTAGATTAAAATAGTACTATTTATTGAAAATTTAAATAATAACCAATGAATAATTAAATTGAAGTGCTTTATTACAAAACGGTTAAATAATTTCAATGAATTGATTCCATGCACAACCAAAAAAAATTATAGTTAGACTAAATAATAAACCCTTGTCGCCATTGTATATTTTGAATCAAAAATTCATAAAATGATTTAAATTAATTTTATCCTAAAATATCATTAATATATATATATATATAATATTTTAATTAATTTTTTAATAAAAAAATATATGTCTCAAAAAAGTATATTATTCAATTAAAAACTTCTATAGAGACTGAATTTTTATGTGTTTTCTCTATCTAACTAAATAATTAACTTATATTAATTAACTAAATATAAATAATATATTTATTATTTATTATACTTGTAATTATATTTTTGACCATTCCATATTCAGTTACATGAAAAATTAATTTCATGTTGTATGTTTTGATGATAATCAATCTATAAGTACAACATCACATCTGAAAAATGACTAATATCCAAGGTATTTTAATTTAATAAAATAGTAAATAATAATAATTAAATAAATATAATATTTATAAATAAATTATATTTTAAAAATAACCATTAATTATATGGTTATGAAAAATGAACTATGATACACTCAGGGATACAGTAAGTGGTCCTTAGAGATGAGTAGCATTTTGATTTTATGATGATCATGACCAAAAAAGGTAAGAATTATTTTATATTTCATTAATTATAAATATGCAATTAATAAAATATTATTTATTTAACTATAAATAATTATACCGTAAATTTAATTCTCTAAAAAAAATTATCATATTTCATGGTGTAGTTGTAATCCCCCCATAAATCCAAACGACCATATCGTTTATTCAGTTGACGTTAAGATAAAAGAGAATATTGCATATTTTTTTAAATAATAATTAATGTTTCATTAATATCATATATAAATGTCAAATTAAAACTCATTTACTTCTTCAAATTTTATGATGGAAAATTAATCACATCTCTTCGGGAGGTAGTAATATGTTGTACAAACAAGTGAAGCCATTGTATTGTCTACGGAATGGAATGTATTAATTTATATATGATATTATAATTATATAAGTATAATTATATCATAAATTTCATATATACATGGGATATACATTATTATATATTTCCATTAGATGTGGTTATGGAAAATTATTTCCCTCCATTTTCTATGAGGTAATCTTCCATACACACGATCAATGGTTTCTTTTTTCATTAGATGTGGGGAGACTATTTTGGATCATTCACTTAATAAAAATAAATATAAGTATGTGTAAGATATTAATTTAATTATATTTGTAGAGACCCAAAGCCTGACGTACATGGACATTACATTTCATTTGCAGAATACTTAGTACATAACAAAAAAACACACACACAAAGATCGTAATAGTTTAGTGTCTTCGGAAACTCGGAATATAATCTTCTAATCGTGGTGAAAGATATTCAAAATATCCCATAAAGATCTTCCTTTTTTTTACCTAAAACCTTTATTTATATCCTGGGGAAAAGAAAACATAAAAGGGTGAGCTCAAATGCTCAGTAAGGGTAAACAAAAGAAATATCAATCACATCATATACATAAGCACATAACTTTTGAAAATCTTAACCTGCAAAAGAGATCATAATTTCATAACATGGGGTAAATCATGGAAGTGAAATGTAATCACAATAATCATAACTTAAAACATGAAACTTTGTGTCATTCATACATAATCATAGAGAATCATTTTTTGTTAGTCAAGACTCATTGCCCAGACTATCTTAGTGGACAAAGTCCCTTTCGGAATCGAGTAACCCTCGTTTCAGTCCTGTTTCACTGAACCGGTATAACCTACCATTTCAGCCATGTCTATCTCATGAGATATAAAATCTTTACCCAATGCATTGGAGGGAGATATAGGTCCCACCCATCTCATAATGATACCATTCTTAGGTGTGCCACAAAATCATAAATCATACATCATTGCATAACCCATGAAATAAAATGGGATTCTTAAACAACATGACATCATACAACAATTCATATAAGATAAAGGAATTCATATAAATATTTCCATCACAACATAATAAAATCCATGTAATAATAGGGATAGAAACAGAACCCTTTATTATCTTAGATGGAAAATAATTTTGATAAAAAACTTGAAATCCATTCTTGAGGAAAATATCCTTTCTACTTCAAAAACATTTTTCCTTTCATAACATGTCATACGACATTAAAATAAAATAAGTTGATTAAAAATAAACTTGAAAACTTGTAAAGGAAGTTTCTTGGAAATAATGTTTTAAAAATCCACTCATGCCGTATAAGTTTTAAAAAAACATTCTTCGTACTTTTGTTGGAAAAATCAAAAAAGTACCTCGTATGAAAAACGACAAAAGATTCCTTTCATACATATTACTAAAAATTCACCGAAGGGTAAAAAATGGATTTAAGAAATTTTAGGTGGATTGAAATAATATTACATATTGATGAAACATGGATGTGGATGATAAAATACACCCCAGTAAATACTTACGAATAAACAATCTCGGATAAAAATGAGATTGTGATATTTCCCTTACCTTAGGTCCGATTTTCTTCGTATGTGTCTGAACCTCCTGTATAATGATTTAAATAATGTCATTGACTTATTCCAGAATCATATTCATTGTTATGGTATCATATATGGTTCACTTATGCCATTATATTACCCGTTCTTTTGTAAATTCCATGTTAAAGAAGCGTTTTGGGTAAAATCGTTTCATTTATTGTAGGTGTTTTGACTTGTTGTTCTTGACATTATTATTACTTATATCATGATTTACTTACTTCCTGAATATAAAATATGATTTATATATCATATATATTCAGTATATATATAATATATAGATAAATGAAATGAAAAACACCGTTCATGGAGACGGTAGTCCGTACGTACGCATGAACGTTGTTTTCCTTTCCTTATTGTCTTGAATGGAAGTAAGTAGATGACATACATATATATATATACATAAATACAGTATCTTTAAAATGTCATATATTTCATTATTATTTCTTATATATACTTTATAATCATTCTTAAATGGTTAACATGGAGAATGAATCTCATCGCGTCGTGGAGACGGTAGTCCGTACGTACGCACGAGCGATGATATCTTTTCCATAAATATTGAATTGAATTGGAGTGGATTATACAATATATCAAAATCAATATGATGTCGTAAGAACTATGTATAGTTATTCTTTATACCATTATACCCATCCATGTAAGGTGGTGGTGGAAAATAGATTACACCACGGCGTGGAGACGGTATTCCGTACGTACGCACGCGCGGTGATTTCTTTTCCCGTAGGATGGATAGATGTTGAAATAGGGTTCTTTAATACTTATAATACATATCAGTATATGAGTGATACTGATGTTATTACTTCATAATGAAACAACCTAAGAAGAAGAAGTGGAGGAATAAATAAAGATGAAAGAATTGGTAACGGTAATTACCTCTTCTTCGAAGCGCCTCTTTGAGACCTCCTCTTAGGGAACTAAAAGTGGTCTTTGAGGAAGACCAGAACCTCTAGAATGTTTCTAGGGAAGTGGAGATGAGATTTTGTCAGGGTTTGGCCGAGCTTGAGTGCTCAAATTGGTGTGAGGAGGAGGGGGAGTAGGTGTCCTTTTATAGGGGAGGAGAGGGGCACCTTAGGAATACCTCAAAATATTATTTTGTATTAATGTCAAAATCGGTTTATAATGGTTCCAAAGAGTCTTATTTCGAAGCTAAAGTGGGGAGGGGTAGAAATCCTATCAACCAATTGGATTTAGACAAGTTTAGGGTATTATGTTATCCTTATCAATGAGATTTAACTCTAAGTTAAATAATTTAACTTTTACCGTGTCTTTTTGATTTCTTTCACTATATGGTTAATACACTTACAATAACATGACAAACGAACCCAAAATTGTTTATAATTAATATATATATCCTTATCTAAGTCATTTTTCTGATCCTTAGATTTTTAGGAATAAAATAACAATTAATAATATAATATTTGATTTAAAAACTATTTTGTGTCAATTTTGACACTATTTGATATATGATTTTTTTGAAAGTCATAACAGAATTATATGTTCGAACCATGTTGATTAAATCAACATTAATATATAATAGTAACCTAGAAAATTAGTTTAATTCCTAAAAAGTCTCAAATTACATTTATTTTGGTGTTTATAACATCAATTATGACAATATTTCATTAATAAGATAATTACTGTATCATCATTGTGTCATAAATAAATTAAATTATTTAATGTCTAAAAATTACAAATAAAATACCATTATGTAGGAAATATTTTTATCTTTCTAATGAATATTTATAGTCTAATTTATCTTATGTATAACCCCATATTAAAAATGATTTACTTATTAAACTTTGATTTTAACTATTTTAACCCTTCTTTAAATAAATTAATAATAAATGTCCTAATCTAATCCAAGTGGGCCTAAATGGTCATATTTTATTCATAAGGTTGTTTTTGGTCGAATTACACTTATCCAATAGAATTAGGACATGTGTTAGGGTAATAGTAATATCATATTTACCCTTAGTTACCCTATTTACTATTAACCGCGGTAAAAAAAGTAAAAAGTTACTATTCACCAAAAGATTATTTTTATCTCATTGAACCACATTTTACTTACTGATATCAACCGTGTCTGTCAGATTTTTGAAATTCCATTCACAGAAGCGGTAAAATTATGTTTTATGCAAAATTCAGTTTTTAACCTACAACTTAGTGGTTTCACTATTCATCAAAAATTGAATGTTTTCAGAAAAATACCAAAATTTCACCCTAGGATAATTTCGATATTCTAAGTCCAAAAATGAAGTCCATTTTGAAAAATAAAATTTCTAAAATTTTAAAAGGTTGTTATTACTGTTCATAACGGCTAGTTATAATAATATTTTAATAGCATATTGTTGTTTAGTGAAACTCGGTATTGCGTACTACACACGCTATCGAGGAAGGTTGTGATTGTGTGTAATGCAAGGCAAGTCAAGGATGCGTGTTGTGCAAGCTCCTTTTTGGTGTAGCGTACAACACAAGAAATTAGTGAAATAAAAAGAATATTTTTCATAAAATCTCGGGTTGTTACAATATTCATCTGTATTAGTACAATTTTATGCTGTTGTAAGTAGAAATAAATTAAAATGCTCAGTTAATGTTGTTAACTCTTAATTTGAAACACTTTTAATATTGCCTCAAATGCCTTAAAATGTATGATTTCAGATCATACCATGTATTTAATAAAGAGGGTAAGAACATAAAGAATTTTTTGGGAATTTATTTTTCGAACCAATGGTTTCTTCATGTGTATATAGTATAAGAGAGGTGGTTACCTTTTATAAGTAGAGGGATCAGACATTTGAAATTTTTGGGAAAAAACATTTACACCCACATCTTCTATAATACACAAATATTAATAAAATTGACTATTTTATAACCATCATATACATATATTCACTATAAGATAATAAAATATGAGTTATATATGTTTTTGGATCCTTTTTAACCCTTATAATTTTAGTTTCTTACCCTGTAAAAACATATTACCTTAACTATAATAAATAATTTTAACTATTGACGCTCTTTATTATGGCCATTAAATAAATTGAATATATTAGATAATATAAAAAATTAATATAAAAAATATTAAATCCATTTGAACAAGTTAAGATAAAAAAATATAATATTTTAATTAAATTTTATAACCACAAATCTATTGAAAAGGAAATTGTCATTAAATTCATTTTTATCAAACAAATTATTATCATAGGACAACTATTTGAAATTTAATAAAAAATAGATTAAATTAAATTAAAATTTAAACCTATATAAGAAATTTCATTTAAATAATTCCATTTTTGGTGTTATTTAATGTAATTAAAATGGAGAAATATTTTTCACTTTAAAAAATATTTTAGAAAACTATCATTTTTATGCCAATGAATAAACATATAATGAAATACAATATAAATATTGTTTATTTGTAATTATTTTTATTTAATCAAAATTATTTTTTTTAAATTTTAATTAATATTATAAAAGTAAATATACTTTTAGATTACATATTTTATTAAAAATAAATAATATTTTTACAAACATCATTAGTTTTCACTATTTTACTGAAAAATTTATTTTGTAAAAATTAAAAAAATTCATCCTATGTTAATATAAATATAAATATTTACATAAATATTTTAATTTTATAAAATAATTGTTCTATAATAAGATAATGTAATTAAACTATTTTCTTATATAAATTAGAAACAATTGTTCTTGAGTAAAATATTTTTTCAAGGAATAAAATTACTTCTAAAAATTAGTTGACTAGTTAATTAGACACTATAAATATATTTATATTAATTAGGAAATTTATATAAATTTAATTATATATTAATCACTATTAAAACAATCTAATTTAAATACTATGATAATATGATTATATTTTAAAAAAATTTATAAAATATATTTTAGTTCATATAAACTCAATGATTCATATTGAATTCTCTATAAAATGTAGCATTCCCTTAGAATATACGGGAGATATATTATTATTTGGAAATGAATTTAATATTCAAAAATTGAACTTATTTTTATAAACCATGGTTCTTTCATTTGAAAATTTATTGGTAAAAAAACCCACTTCATGAAAAGTATTATCAATCATATAATTAATAACCGGCAATGTGAAATATAATCGACATCACATAACATTGTTTCCATAGATAATAATAATAGTTGTGAGAGAAGATATGAAGATGTAATAAAATTATGAATAATTATAGTTAGTTATAGTCTTTATTGATCATTATAATTTGAATTATAATGATAATGTAGACAACCACAAAACCATAAATATGTGATTAATTAAAAGTCCATTTATTCAATAAATAAGAATGATGTAGGATAAAATATTTAACTCATGACCCCCTATATTTTAGGTATTACATTACTATTATGATATGAAACATTATAAATATAATTTTATAATAGGTATTTATTTTAGGAACATAATCTCACCCTTTCATTGCACTTCAATCAACTTCCACATAATCCATTACACTATCTAATGAATATATAAAAATAATTTCTTATTCTTAAGGCAGAAACATATAATTTTAATGTATCATAACATCAAAAAATGAGTAAAATTATATTTAACATATTTTAATCAAAATAAATTTTTTTGGAAAATATAATATAACAGCCAAAATGAATATTATTATATTAGTCTCCAAAATTTTAAAATCTAACCAATGGTTAGAAAAATTATTCTTTGAGTAAATAATCCTATAACATAAATAACTTTAATAACTTCAACAAGAAAGTTGTTTTTAACTTTAGAGGTTATATAATAACTTATCCACATACATATCAAAAAACATGATACCAATCTTCTAAAAAAAATATTTTAATCCTAGATGTTATCTATATAAATATTAATCCAATAAAATATTTCCCAAAAATATCATTAATGTGTTCAAAATCATTAATTTTCAATAATATTTTATCATATAATATGATTTTCAAATAAAAAATATATATATCCACAAAATTTTTTTAATGAAAATAATGTTACTAAAAATCACATCACATGGAATTATGCTAGGTGATTCACACTTGTTTCCCTTAAATTGTGAGTTTATGCACTACAGACTTTTAGGATGTGATGTGGTGCCACCCAACTTACTAGATTCCATTTTTTTAAATATTTTGTAAAATTATACAAGATAATCATTTTCATTATTCACCAATATCCTATAACATTATCAATAATATGATAAAAATTATCAAAAATAAGATAATAATATAAGCTTCATTTAACCACAATGATTTTTTATAATATGTTTCCCAATTATTAACAAAATATAATTGACTACATTTACCTCATCTTTTGGAACAAATTTAACATGAAAATCTCCCCAATTAATTATTCTTACATTGATTATAACATTTCCACTAAATCACCATTCTTTGTAATTTGTACCATTCAACATATTCTTAACAATAATTATTGAAAAACTACTGCATAATGATCCAAAAATGTATCATATTTCTTGTAACAAAAATTCAATAGATAAATAAATACTTTAAAAATATGATTCATTATTTCTAACACCTAAAAAAATAAATCATCCACATCAATTTTTTTCATAATGATGGCCCATATGAATTAATCCTTTTATTAGGTAATTGATCCAAATAATTACCAACTTCACTATATCTGTGACATTGAAGGGTTAATAGTTCCTTACAGTGAACATTATAAAAATTCATCAGGTTAAATGGTCATTATATTTTTCATCAACAATTTTTAGATTTTCCCTTTGATTTCTAATGGAAATTCATATTGTTATTCCTTTAGTTAATTTTCCATTGTTCTTATTCCCAAATTATAGGGACGATTTAAATTTGCTTTCATTTTATTCATCATCATTAAAACATGAACATCCATGAGATGCCATAACTTTCTTATTTTATGAATTTGTAAATTCAACCATGTACTAGTATTAAATCATAATACAATAAAGATAATTTAACATGCTCACAAGATATTAAATTGACATTCCGATTAGGTTAAGAATTTCATTATTTAAATCATTTGAATTACCATCAAATTTGTTTTTCATTATTTCTCCTATTATCATCCATTTAGTAAAAAATGGAAAAAATACAATAATATAAAAAAATTAATCATGCAAACATGGTATAAAAAAATGAAACATAAATAAAAACATCTGAATCTAATGGTTTCAATATATGTTATATATGGTAATGTTTTATAACCCCATTTTTCATGGACCAATTAACGACTGCCCATATCCCACCTTTTATAGGCAAGGGGATGATGCCCAATGTCATGTACTCATATACTAGAAATAGGATGCATTAGCCTAAATTATATTTACAAAGAGTCACATCTATTAGACTACATAATAGTGAAATGTAAAAAAACAAAAATAATTCATGAATACATTTAATATCCAATAATAGTGTACAATACTAAAGTAATAAATGAAAAAAATGTTTCCAAATACAATCCCAATCAAAAACTATAATGATTCCAACCTACACAAAGTGTGATTACTAATTCAGACTAAATCTCCTGGTAATATCCCTTGTCTAACAAGCACTAATTATTAACCACCTACTCTATGTCCTCCTATGAACCTATTAAATGGGACATTTTAAAAATAATATAAGACTTGTTTGGGAAAATCACATGCATGTGTGTCTATAACAATACCCATTACGACACCCAAATGAAACAACACATTAAGAAATAATTATAGTCATTTATATACAATATTTAAGAATTAATGTATAAAATACACATAGATATAATTAGAAAATACCTCACACCACCAGGTGGTCATAACCAATTCTTAGCAACATTACCTAGATCGATAAAATGATCGTTCCGGGATAACTAAGACCACAATACACTATATCATTAGATAAAAAATGGTCAGATCTCATTACACCCTACCCAATGAATGATCACTGGGATAAGATGATATAGTTATATAGATAGGGTTCAATTCCTTAAGCATTGCAGGACACCACAAATCCAATCTAGATAGACCCTCTATGAAGGGTATTAAATGGTAAAAATTACAAAAACAATTACTGATATATCATGACTATTGGAGGATAGACTCCCTTTTAGTGTGGTCACTCTAATTCCACCAACCCCACCTACGAAAAAAGTGATATAGGATCACACAATAGTCTCACTGAGGGATTCCTTCTCTCTATCTAGTAATCGACATCTAAAGGGGATAATGATAAAATTATAGGGATGTAATGATGCAATATACCCTCATGGTAAATGATGAAGGGAAAAAAATACACCTATACACTTGCAAACTATGGAAATAAATAGCCACAAGCACTCATGTAAGGAGTTCATGACATGTACCTGGGAATACCCATCATTTCAATATTTCCCTATTCTTTTCAAAGTGGAAAAGCCTCACATGGCATGTAGTCTCTATATACATGGTTTGTAGTATGAGTACATGTCTTTTATAGATGTATGGTTTCTTATTTGTTTCACATAGTTGTGTCAATGTGATGAGGTCTTATTCATGTAACAACTCATGTATGTCGAGCCGTGTCTAGGTACAATTACATGGAATGCCATCTACCTGTCCATATTTTTATATGTCTAGGTATATCCTTATGTACACATTGAGTTATATGAAAGGATTCAAATTCACTATGATAGTGGTCAAATGACTTCTGATCCTTAAATTTGGATAAAATCCTAGTACCACTGCCTGGGGGCCAACATGGCACGTAGATCTGACCAACACACCGTATAACACATATTTTTTTTCATAAAAATGTTTCTCCACAACATCACATACTTACCATATTTTCCAAAATCGATCCAACAATAGATTTTCTAAAAAATCCTAGATTGATCCTTACAGAGTTATGCCTTTATTAAATTATCATTATCCTAGTTGATGAAATTATCAAAAAATGTTATTTTTCATCATTCATCCTTACACAAAGAAGAACAAGAAAATCTTGTACCCACGTCATCTGATTCTTTTCAACCTCCTTCATCCCACTACATTTGTGTCTTTCTAGTCCCAGATCTACGATATCAGATTGTTACGCCAATAAAAAGGTGTGAAACGATATATTTTTCACGATATGTCAATTCAATGGAGGAATGAAGAACACCCATAATAAATGAATATCTAGTAAATAAATGAATGAGAAAATTAAAGATGAATAAACCTAGATTGTTGTTAGTGTTGATCTTGAATGGTTTCCATTAAAATAAAATAGGTGAAAAAAAATTATTCAATATTTCTCCCAAACCTGATTAAATCGACCTCAACCTACAATATTATTGGACCATAGATCAATATATTCATTTATCGATTCATTTGGATCATAGAAACCAATTATAGGGAATAGATCAGATTAAAACAATTTCCTATCTAGTTTTTGGATTAGTTGTTGATAACGATTTTTTTCATTGTCATCAACGACGAGATCCTCAAACTATTTCAGTACAATGATCCACAATTTTATATCGATCTGTCGTTATTTACTAAGAAATATCTCCTCCAATGGATTATAGGCCTCCATGATTTAGTGTCCAACCATAGGAAAAATATATTTCTATACTCTTATTTTAGAAAAAATAGTCTTTGCATTGAAAAAAATAAAAATAAAAAATGTTTTATTTTATTTTATTAATTCACATAACAATAACATTTTAACTAATTGTCCATGTCAATAAATGTTATGTATTTCCTAGGATAACAAATGCATTTTGAAATCAACAGTTCCCTTTGCTATATGATATGAGAAATATTTTAGGAATTATTCGATGTTCTCAAGTTAACCAAGTATTCTATTTAATGTATTTAATATACATTAATAATTTATGATTAACACAATAGTAATCAGAATCTCATTTTTTCTTAGTGCCTTCTCTATAAAATAAATTTTATAATATCCAAAAAAATAGAAATAAAATCTTATATGTGTAGTTCTCCCCAGCATCGGGCATTATGTCATGAAATTCCAAAACAAGGGCTACAAAAACAGATGTGGGCACTAAGACATAATATGTTACTCCTGATCCCTTATGCTCTAATAATGATTAATTTTATTCTAATAATAATCCATAAGGGGAATCTCTCTCCAATGAAGGATCCTCTCATGTAGATGCAGGATCTCCACCTAGTGTTCAGAAAGGGTAACTCCAACCTTAATATCCAGATCACCGAATCAATAATGTGTGATGAGTAATTCATGTACATCATCAACTGTAACATATGGAGGACATTGTATACTCCACTAAACAGTAGTGGTAGATCTATTTAGTATGAAACATCACTATCTCAATTAAATATTTATAAGGGAACAATGATTCGTAGTTATAACTTTCCACCACATAAAAATATCCTTCATCGATATTGAGGTGAATCCAATGGGTAAAAATGGTTTCCATCCCAAAACTCTCTAGGTATTTGACAGTGGTCATCATAATATTATTTTTAGCTCTATACAGTCTTATTCTACATTTGGATGACAATAAACTTTGTTATTATAGATCACACCAACATTGCACTCATGAGTGTTGACTCTCCTAGATCTGTCTGAAAAATGTGGTGACCTACAAGGTCTACTAAACAATGTCTCAAATAGCGTAGTACAATTGGTGGAATGGTAGTTTTTTCATGAAAACTCCACCAATTGCAGGTTATCATCCCAAATCTAGCCCAAGTCTAATATGTGATCCGGAAACATGTTATTAAAAACAAAAAAGGATCTCTCTGTCTGGCCTGTATTCTCGGGATGAAATACCAAAATCATGAATAATTTAATCTTTAAGGCTTCTTGTAACGCACTCTATAATTGATATGTGAAGTGATCATCACAGTCATAGAAAATCGCCATGGTAACCCATGGAGTCAAATTAACAATTTCATGATGAGGAATCTAAATATCTATATTGAACTCTTATCTCGAATACTTATGATGTGGGATGACATGGTGAGTTGGTCTACAATCACATAAAATGGAATCATGATCCTTGGACATATATGGTACACCAGTCATGTAGTCGATGGATTTCCCATCGAACTTACACTCTAGAACCTCTTGTTTTTGAGCTAAAAATATCAGATCTTGATGCTCAATGTTTACTTGCTGACATGTAAACATCCAGATATGAGCTCTACAACTCTAGTAGTTATACGTGGCCACTTAAACTAATTTCATAGATTCTATTACCGCATTTCTACACATGGATATACTAGAAAATGGTTTGTTAGTAATTTATGAAAAAACACCTACCAAAATGTTAAATGAACCATCATCGACCTTTAGAAAATGAAAATGTGCTCTCTAGATTCGTAATATTCATCATGAACATGTCCATTCGATATTTGAGTATGTAAGGTCTCATAGTCAATATCTTCTTTCTAAGAATGTTTTTCATGATGTAAAATTGGCGGGGGGTTACAACCATAAACTGAAGATACTATGAAATATCTATTTCAAAAAATGATAACTTTAATGAGATTAATTTCTCTGAATCTGTAGATGACAACTGAGGACAAGATATTATGTTGATAATGTGTTCCAACACAATCCCCTTCGTAAGAGTATCGATAATCTCAATGTCATTGTCATTGATGAACCAAAGACATTAAAATTTCATCTTGTTAATATACATATGAGAGATAATATACTTGATAATTTTGTGAACATAGTAAATGATAAATTGTTCTCCCATCAGGTATTGTCATAACGCCATCAATGTTAATACTACCACTACGAACTGAATATCATTGGTCATATAGTTCTACTAATGTGGTCTTAACTGGTGTGAAGCAAAGGTAGTAACCCACATCCTATACATCATCACACAACATATATATTTCCTGTCAATTCAATGAAGAGTACATACCCATTACCATCCTATTAAAATATCAAAGTGGGATCACTTTTGACCATTTATCTTTGCTAATAAAATCACTATTGAAACCATTCTATCCAAATGAAAAGAAATCCCCATATGAGACAATTTTTTTCCATGGTTCCACCACTATAGATAAGTTGGATACAAACCCCTAATAATACCCTTACTAAACAAGGAAAATCGTCACCATTATTGAAACTCTTCGATGTACCCTAAATAAGCGCAAATTCAAACTAAACTGGATCCACTACTACTACGGTCTATTAGATGAAATTTCATTGAACGCAGACCTCTAAAATTAAACAAATGACACTTTGTGAGCTACTCGTATGGCTATAACAATCATAGGGTTTCCATGACCATACTCATGTGTCTCACATTCTACTCCATGGACACCAAATACACTTGGATTTCATCGATGAATACTACAAAAAACAGCTTTATGAATTACTATAAGATCTGGTTCATGGGACCCATGAATAGTAATGGGGGTTCATGACGAAAGGCATAACCAATTATTCCTAGTTTTTAGAGAGATATAATTTTTTTTCATTATATCCTCATCTCTAACTCAAAATTGGTGATAGCATGTTTTGTGGTCAGTCTTCAAGAACCGTTGTTCCCCTCTACATTGATCAAGGAGGATGTTGATCATCAGTAGTGTATTTTTATTCTTCATGGTCACATGATTAATGAATTGGTAATCTACATATAACCTCACTATCCCATACACTTTATAGGAAAGGAACATTTGGGATTACTTGGGGGAATTCTAGGTCTCACAAAATGGTTCTCCCACAAGTCCTACTATATCATCTTTATGTTTTACAATCAATGGGAACAATATGATATGGCGTTGTAGATATCAGTTTAGTACTAGGATTTAAGATGATGTTGAATAATATCTCTTGAAAGGGAGGTAATCCTAGTATTTCCTCAAGAAATACATCCTCATACTCAAGAAAACTACATAAAAAATAGCCCAAAGAATCCACTACTATAAGAGATATGCTTGAAAAACTCATGAGTAATCAAATGAACTCTCTTATTCCATGCCTTGTCCTTCCCAAATAAGGTTTCCTTTCCACCAATATGGGAAAAAAACATCCAAATAATATGGAAACAACACGTCCTCCAAAAAAAATAGTTTATTTTGTCATGAAAAATTACTAGATATTATGTACCTGAGATGAAATGGTTTGGACTAATTGAGGAAATGAATAGATATCATACTAACCACATTCCTATAAGAGTCAGGTTTCATTATTGGTATAAGATCGAAATCACTAATTCCCCACTTATTGGAGCCTCAAACCACAAGGGTTGACAACATAGATCAACAATAAAATCTAAGTCTCAAACTGATGAAGTTTACATAAAGGAATATCTATCACTAATGTCTATTAATGCTACATGTATATTTTAAAATACATAAATCATACTATGTATAATCCATGGAGCCTCATGTTCATAAGAGACTATGTCATACATCTATCATGTTCCCTTACCACTGGATCCCAAATCATTTCATGTAAAACATGGGGTTGGTGGTGGAAATAGAACAAACCTTTAACCACCACATTATTCCTTATATGACCCTCTTCAATGTCCACCAACATGAAGATCTACCTACTCTTACCTATTACATTGTCTCAGTAATTCGTCAACCATATCATATTTAGCTATATAATGGTTCATGAAATACAAATTTGGATGTCCCTTATAGTTTTTAGAGAATCATTATCTATCCCTCAGCTGATTCGAGATACCCTGAGATCCCTTCACTACCGAACCTGATTCTTGGGATAATTTTCTAAAGCATTTGGGAGGCTTGGATCTCTGTGACTTCCTTCAGCTTCCTACATCTGTGGTCTTAGCTATTGGGTGGCTATTACTTGCTCCCAATACCAGTTTCTTCACTTCCATGAATTTATATAATAACAAGTCTCACTCATGAACTCCATCTTTGGTGGAAATGAAAAGGGATAGAGGTGATTCCATAATGTCTTGGTGCATGCCCTGCTCAATAGAATGAGACTTGAATATTTGGTTTGACACAATTTCCAATGTGTAACATGAGAGATTATAAAACCTAACAGATTACTATGCTACATTAATAAATCTCTTCCATAAATACATATTCTATTATATGTGTATAGATATCACTATTGAATAATAGAACTACTCTTTATAGTGATATATAATGTATGTCATGGATAGATACATCTTGTCATTTTACTGAGTCACCAAACTCCAATATCACCTCAATAATACTTAAATAAGACACTCCATGAGGGCTTCAATTTAATCTTATGGAGTGCTCACAATTTGTTATCAGGAGTGACTGTCTCTAAGTAGTTTTCATCCCCAATGGGGCCTGGATTACCCTAAAATATGGTAGGTCACTACCACGAAAATTCTTGCTATGCACTTAAACTCCATGCATAATTAATTAGTACAGCTAGCTCTAGATACTTCTCAATTGATAGTGGTATAGTTGGTAAACCACCCATAGGTCCTACATCAGGAATAAGTCCATATACTAATGCCTCGTTAATAGAATTTTTTTCACTTGATCATATAATGGAATCATGGATGAGTATCATTGAGTAGGAGTATAGAAATTAGAACATAATGTACCAATATAGAAATTGTATATTTTGGGTACTATTCCAAAATGTAAATTGGAAAAAACCGATTATATATTAGTCATGTATCAAAAAAATTCAATGTAACCTATTTGTTGTGGTACCAAGTCAAAAGAATGATGATTACAGTCCTGATGTGTAGATATATCGAAAGTCACACCTTTAAAAAAGTCCATGTCTTGAAATAAGAACACAAAACAATAAAAAAAATTTATCCCAACTAATAAAACTGACTCTCGTCCTATGATAGAGGCAAATAATCTTATGCCACTCTACCACCACCCAACCATCTGTGGTCTAACCCATTACTACCACATTCCTGCTTCCAACTGTCTATGGGATGGAAAATAGTGCTAATTAAGAATTTCTTATAAATTGGAGGAATTAATATAAATTATATGTACAATGATTCATATGTATGGCGTCAAAATGCGGAATATTATAACAACAAAAACAATGCATGAATACATATAATATCCCACGATAGAGTACGAAATTAATGTATTAAAAGCAGAAAATGGGCCAAATATATGCCCAATAACCATTTAAGAGTCCATCATGATCAAAGGGTGAGGAATTAGTAAAATTAATGCTCATTGTAACCACCTCGGTCTAACTAGCCCTTGATATTCTCCACCTAATCCATATCCTATAAATAGACCATTGATTGGGATTTCATCTCCTTAAGACACAACATGTGTTGGAAAATCCCATTAAGGTGTGAGTATAATGGTACTATGAAAGAAATCCAAATATACAAAACATGAAGCACTATGTATTATCAAATAAATACTATATATACTAATAAATTTATAATTGAAAAACCATGATACACATATGAAATACATCCCACCACCAGGTCATCAAATCAAACCATCAGCCACATGATTAATCTCAATGAAACAATCATTCTAGGAGAACAAATTCCATGATAATTGTTATTATAGGACACCTTAAATAAAGAGGTGTAGTTTATTGGGAACCACCTAGTGAATGATCACTTTTTTAATAAGGATCTGGTACACATATAGTGGGTCATACCCAGAACCACTAGGGGACACCAAGAACCAAATCTCAATCAACCCTATATGAATCTGATCAAATTCCAATGATTCCAAAATCCCAATAAACACGACATGCAATATAGAGGATCAACACTCTTCTTAGAGAGTACATTTTGATGCACCAGCCCCACCTAGGGAACAATGGTGATTATGTATCACAATCCAGTATCATAGAGGGATGCCTAATCATTATCTGATACTCAACCTTTAGAGGCTATCATGATCATATGGTATGGATGCAATAATGCACTATACCGTATAAATAGAGGACCAAGAGAATGAAATCAACCTATAGTGGTCCAAACTAGGAAAACCATGAGATATATGCACTCTTTAAAGTAGTACATGGCATATACTAGGGTGTAAACAATATTTCTAGTCATTGGAATGCCTTCCCACGCAGAAAATCCTCATATTTCATATAGTTTCCATATATATAGTGTGTTAAAGTATTAAATGGAATTTAGTGACATATTGTTTCATTCTTGTGTCTCTTGAAAATTTCGTGTACCAAGGCCATGTCTTTATATCAGCCTATAAACACCAAGCCATGCCTTTGTACAAGTACACAACATGTCATATTTCCATTTAATTTTTCTAATTTATATGTTCTTTCTTATGTATTCATAAGGTCACATGGTAGGGGTATCATGCCATGTTAAAGGGTTCAAAGACCATGTGTTCCTTAACATTAGATGAAACCCCTGCACCACATCATGGGGGCCCCACAGAATATATAGATTAGAATTAAATTCATTTTAACAGAATTGTTCCGAGAAATACCTATCTTATACAATGAATCATTTCCATTCACCCTTCTTTTATATGGTGTATGTTTTACCCAAAATAGTATATCGAGATGCATCGTGTCATTCCATCATCAAGTAAATAAGATATGTGTATTTGATCTTAACAAAAAAACATGATTTTTCATTGTTATTTGTTGAGCATCAATGAAATTTTTACTTGAGTACCTACATCATTAGACACACTTTATTATACATTTTCACAAGACCATCATTTTATTCTAGTCCCATATCTTGGTTATCATATAATTTTTTCAACAAACAATTGAGCAATGATTGATTGATCACGTTATGTTGAAGCCTCTGAAATTTATATAAGGCATGTGGTGAATGAAGAACTATGAAATAAAGTAAAATGAAGAATAAATAGGAATGAAACGTGATCAAATTTTTTAATCTAATCCTGATGAAGTGAGAAAAAAATGAACAAATCAATAATTATAAAAATTATTTCACAAAAATATATTAAATATCATACATCCCCCAAGTGGACCGAACAACAAAGGCATAAATTTGTTAATTGAAACAAATTCAATATAAAAAGAAACAATGGGGAATATGTCTATCAAATAAACATCATTCATGGTATTTAGTTCGATCATTGAAAAATAATGGTTATGTTTCCATCATTAATGGGATCCTATAACTCTGTTAGTGTAATGATCCGTGATCCGGTCTAGAAATATTATTGTTTTATATGAATGATCTCCTATAACAACTCATTAGTATTCTATGACTAAAATAAAACCCTGGGAAAAAATCCATAGTTGTACACTTATAGTCGAAAAATATCTGGTAAGTATAAATAAAAGTATAATTTAATTATCATAATTTATATCCTTAGTTCACAGACAAGATTAATTTTTTAAAAATGGACCCTTCTGATAAACATTATGTCATTCCTAGGTTAAAACCCATTTTACACAATCAATGGTGCCATAATATATATGACCCATGGCCCCTTTGAGGTGTTATTATACTATTTAATGAATAATTTGAGAAAATTCTTTATAATATATTTCAAACATTTATTTTGGGCACACCGGGCTTCCAAATCGCACAATGTCTCAGATATTGGTCACTAAAATAATCCATATAATGTCCAGAAATAATAAATGGGAAATATGATTTAATTCATAATTTTTCCTATTAGGATTCACAATGTAAAAAACTCATTTAATTCCTTTATTATGTTTCATAAATATTATGTGAATATCTAAAACATATATCACCACAGTGACAAACTGAGAAAGTAGTAAGGATGGTTTTCATGTACTAGGTAATACTCGTGTCGACATTATTAATAAATTTTTAGTCTTTTCACCTCTAGTAACATAATTTTATAACCATGTCTTTATGTATTATCCATATTGTTATTACACTGATCAGAAACCACTTGCACCATCCATTTAAAATATTAGAGGATATTTTTATCTAATTTTGGTTATCCTTGGACTTATCCCAAGGGTTATCAATATTATTTTTTCATCCTAGTTTCAATTGATAACTATATATTTTCTTTGATACAAAAAATAGAGACACATTACATTTACAAAAAAACATTCAATGATTTTTATAAAAAATAAAAATCCAATAATAATGTCCCATATGAATATTGTTCCTAGTGTATTTTTATGACTATGATAATAATACATCAATAGAAACTAAATCCTGGTATCATTAATTTTTTCATAATTCCACAGGGATATCATAAATAAATTTTTATCTCTTAAAATAGGATAGTATAACATTTGGAATACATATAAGAATTTGGTGACAAAGAAAGACAAATGGGTCAACAAACATGATAAGAAAATATAACAAGTTAGTTAGAGTTATAACATGATATCATAAAATAGATGGTATATAAATAATAAAATTGAAGAATAATATAAGAAACATGGTATCAAAAGATCATACCCTTATGGGAAATGATGATGCTATATATTACATGACATAAACATGAGTAAAGTCAAACTACATATGAAATATTACATGGGGGACAAAGTCCCATAATAGTTTAGGTTTAATCATTAATATCATACATGACATATCATTACACTATAATATTCACCACTTCAATGGAGTTATATATGGGTAATTACATCATAACATGTTCAGGATCTATTTGTTCCATACAAGGTATATCAGTCATGAATCATAACATAAGAATAAACCAAATATAAGGGTCCCCATAATTTTGTTTCAAATCACTATCAATTTAATTTTCATAATGAGAGAATTTGACAAAATAATAGAACACATTATTACATCATAAAATTAATAGATAATATTATATTAATATGTATAATAATCATTTATAATTATTATATAATAAATCCATATATATAATAGTAATTTTTGTTAATGAGTATAAATTCTATAAAAACCTTAAAAACATTCATGACAACAAAATTCCCAATTGAAAATAATTTATAAAAAATGAATAATTAATATGTAATTTTGGAATTAAATTTCATTGAAAATAGCAATAGAAACATATAAAATAATATTTAAAATAAATAGTAAATATGAAGGTTGGAAGTTTTATGCATGTCATTTAGGCTAAAAAATTTAATTTTACATAATGATAAAATCACAACATGCCCCTAGATAAGAAGATGATTGGACAATTCATTTTAGAAATTCTTGTATAAATTTAAAAATGGGAAAAAAAATTTTTAACAATATTATAATAATTGATGCATGCTTTTTTATTTTTTTTAGAAAACATAGATATTGAAAAGAAATGGTTTTTAGTTGAAGAGAGATGTAAAGTTGATTTTCCTTAGAAATTATTTCTGAATAATTATAAATAGAAAATAGATGAATATAGTAATATTACATGATATGTTCATTAATAAATATAAGAGAATAAAAATTAGAGGTTTTATTATGATAGGATTAAATATTTTCTATTAGTGGAAACTAAACAACTAAAAATCAGAATTAACATTGGATTGAAACATAAACCCTTACAGCTTTTGTGACCTCTGTATAATTAATCTTTTGATTTATGTAAATTAATTATAAGAAACAAAATCATGAATTATAAAGGATTAATTACATATTATATAATTGGTTATTATTTACACAATTTAAATTAATTTGTTTGAATAAAAGAAGACATGCCTCAATAAAGCTATTTTTGAGTCGACACTCTTACCTTCTGCCACAATTATCATGAAAGTTTCTTATATTCCTAATTAATAAAATAATATAACCTATTAACAAGATTATAAAACAATTTCATGTGTATTATTAAATTTAATTTAATTTTTCCCATGTTATATTAAATTACAGGAAAATTTAATTTCAAGTTGGATGTTATGATGATAGTCTGTTCTTGTGTGCAAAATAGCATTTTCATGTTGAATAAGGTCAAATATGTTGTTATTTAATTATATAATAAAAAATAATAATTTATTATTTATCAATTTTATAAAACACTTATAAATTTATAAATAACAATGATATATGTTTATGATAACAAACTACATTATAATCATGGAGACTGTAAGTCGTACAAACACATGGGTAACATTTACAATTTTCAAAGAATCACGATGAAAAAATGGGATGTGTTTTTTAAAAATTATTCATTGTAAATTTATATCATAAATATCATATTATATCATTACAAAAACATACAAATACCATTCATGGTATGAAAAAAAGAACCACGTTGCTTTTTGAGTCGCCATTCAACCTTACACACAAACAACATTATCAATTTTCAAATGAAAAATAATTTAAGAAAATACATTATTTATTTATTTTAAAAAATTACGAATATTTATTAAAAATAATATATAATAATATAATGAATCCACAACCCCATTAATTTTAATGTGTTTTTAAAAACTATTTCCATCTCTTTGCATGGTGGTAGTCTGCCATGCAACCAATAGACGCTATCATATTTTTCTAAAGAATGTATTGTAAGATGTAGAATGAGATATTATTTTTGAAAGAGAATATTTATATAATATATTTTACGTATATTAATTATATAAATCATTAGGCCCATTTGAGAGAAGTGGTGACACAAATAAAATTAAGTCAGTTCATGAGGTGGTTACCTCTGTACACATGATCAACCAATTCATTTCTCATTTAAGGGAGGATTAGTTGGTTTTATATAATTATCATACCATATAATCCTAAAATAATTTGTATTACATTTATGTTACTTTATCGATATATATTAATATAATTGAATTGTGGTGGAATAAGTAATAATATAAATCATTTTGCTGAAAACATTTCATCATTATAAAACAACTTCTTTAGTTTTTTACAAAATACATGAAATGTAATATTTATGGTCAAATACATTTTCTATAATGAGGGGATGTAATTAAATAAATGGTTTGGGTTGGTCTGTGATAATAAAATTTATGAAGAGAAATGATATGGTGTCCATTTATAAGTAGGAGAGGTGATACAATTTCAATTTTATTAAATAATGAATTACACCCACGTTTTCCAAAAGACAGAAAGATAAAAAATAGACTATTATTAAATTTGATAACATATATTGTTTAAATATGACAATAAAATAGTAATTAGGTATCATTTTTGTCAATTATAACCCATATCATTTTAGTTTAACCCATGATAAACTCGTTTAAACCTTAACTATGGAAAATACATTTTACAATAGTTTCTTTTCATTAAATTTAATGAAATATTGGAAACTTATATATAATATAAATTATTCTGATTAATAATATGGAACCAAAATTTCAAATTTCAAATAATGTATTTCGTATAATTCAATTTTACAATAATGATACACACATGTCCAAAAAAACATTTTTCAAGGATTCTTTTTTTCTTCTACATAACATTATTATATAATGAGTATCCTACAAGTAATAAAAAAATTAAATTAAAATTTGAAAATATATTATATATAAATTTATTTTAAAAAGTTACTCATGGAGGGTAATATATATTAGTTAATATTTATACTTAGTATGCACATTTAAAAATATCAAGAAAACAAGAGTTTTTAAGACTACGAATAAACTTAAACTAAAATAAAGTTAATATTTTATTTAATGATAAATAAATAATTTTTTAAATAAAATAATAATTTTTTTAATATTAATTCAAATAAAATCAAAAATAGGACTTTTAAATATGATTTTTTTAAATAAAATGGAAATTTATTAAAAATTTATATGTTTATCCATTCAGTAAAAAAATAATATTTTTAAAAAAATTAAAAAAATAACCCAAATTTATTATCAATATTATGATTTAAAAAATTAATTCCATTTTGTAAAATAAATTTCTAGAAGTGGAAATTTAATTTAATTATTTTATTTTCTCATAGAAATCTAAAAAATTTATTTTTGGGAAATCATGTATTTCCAATGAATAAAATTACTTTTATTAAAATTGGTTCTCTAGTAAATTTGAACATATAATTGATGTTTTATTGATAAATATATTTACATAATCATATTAATATAATTAATACTATTTATAGCCACCAATTTATATTTTACTTTAGAAATATCATATTTGTATAATAATATTGTTATAATACAATCTGGATCATTTAAACTCAATGTTGCGTATTGAATATTCTATTAAACATAGTGTTATTTTAGAATCTTTTGGGTTAAAATTATTAATTTTAAAACAACTTCACATAAAAAAATGGGTATGTATGACTTTAAAATAATTATTATCCATCAAAATATGAACATAGAACCCTTTAGGTATATCCTATATCAGTATAGAATATAATTAATCTATATAGTATCTCTTCTCTCAATAATAAATATTTTTCATAAGAACATTTATTTAACAACTGAATATTCATTAGGAGGGTCAAAATAGGTTATTTTTACTTCTATAGATTCCATTCACAAGAACGATTCCTAGAATATACTTCTACCAAATATTTTTTATATTATTACCACACGATGAATTTGTACTAAATCAAAAACCAATTTTAGTATCCAGGAATGGTTATGTTTCTAGGAAAAATACATATTTTCAATTTTACAAAAACATTGATTTTTTTATACCCAAGTAAATATACATGAAGTTTTCCATCACTAATTAATGTTGTAAAAAATCTAGTTTCCCATGGTTTTACTAAACAATATCTAATACAAACTGTAATGCCCTAAACTTTAGCATCATAGAATGAGTGGTTACATTATCACATTGGAATTTATATGTTATATTAATGTCTTTATAGTCTTGGTGAAATAGATATAGATCTTAGTTTTTCATAACAATTGAAAAGCTAAATTAAAATATCGTGAATGATAATATTATACCTCCTTGAACTCGTTCATTGATTCATTATCCATATCATTGGGAAAAAATAATAAATAAATGCTGAACATATATTCTCAATTAGTGAATACAAATTAAAAAATATATGATATATGATATATGTTACAACCAATATGGAAATGATAATAACTAAAATCAATTTTGATTTATTCGATAACATATGTGGGAAGAATAATATGTAATTAATATATGATGATCAAATATTTTAATATAAATAATCACATGAGATTGAAACTTATCCAAGAATATCATACCTATTCAAATAATAACATGGTTATCTCAAACTAGTTTCATAATGAAGGAATTAATAATGTCAGGCATCATAATTTGGTTATTGAGGACATATTCTAAAAAGGAAAATTTAAACATGTATATCATACTCTAATTACCAATACTTGTTTGTATCATTAGACCCACTAATTCATCAAGAGGTTATAACATGACCCACCAATAAAATTAAAATTTTAATTAAATCATAATATGGAATGAACGCATCATAATAAATATAAAAAACATGGTTTTCAAAAATATCAATATAAAATTTTAATATCCCCCCTAGTACATATATATAACATAAAAAATTGTCTTTCAATGTAATCAATTGAACAGTATTGAAAGAGTAAATCTCTAATAAATTATAATATTCCACCATTGAATTTTTATATACATGTAATTACATTTAATGTATTACTTGAAAATTTCTTGAGTAAAAATAATTCATACCAAAAAAATTATTCAAAATATAAAAACATATCATACAATGAGTGAAATTTATATTCAAAAAAATTCTAGAAAATTAGTAAAGGAATAATAATATCACTAATCTATCAGGATCATAAGAATTTTTTTACTATAATTTACATTAATTTTTTTTATTTTCACATCATTAGAAAAAGATTCATTTTTTTAAAAATTACAAGACATGCCCTTTTAATTTATTATTAAAATATTCCAAAATTGGTAAAAAATAAAAAATATAGTTGGATAATTTTATAAATATTACATAATTTTTATTATAAAAACATGGGTGTGTAGTAAAATGTTTTCAAATAGAAAACATAATGTAGTTTTTCATAAAACCAATGTTTTGTTAATTGTAGAATTAATTGAAAAAAATTAAAAGAATTTTTTTAATTTTTTTAAATAAAAACATTATGACAAAATACACTAGGTTTTAGTTGTAATGATTGTATAAATCTAAAAATAATGACTTAAACATAAATAATCAAGAAAAATTATTAGAATGTAAAATAATCAATTAACAATTCAACAATGATTAAATAATAACACCACTGATTGATATGACAAAAAATGAGAATTTAAATGAAATTAATATTAATGGAATTAATATATATCAAATTAATTTTTTATATAAAACATATATGAAATTAAGTGTTTAATATACCATATATCTCATAGAAATTTTTTTTAATAGAAAACATTATCGTAGGTTCGAGTTATATAATCATGTATTTTAACTCTCTAAATAATAAATTAATATTTATTATAAATCTATACCAAAATAACTCTTAAAAATTTAATATAAAATAGTATCAACTATTAATATTTTAAAAACATTTATTAATAATTATTTATTAAAATTGATGTTTCTGGATATTAAATATCTCGCACATCAGGTATGCCATAGATTGGTAGATCTGATATTTATAGCATTATCATGGTTAAATCAGCTCAAAAATTATAATAATGATATTAAAAACTTATATATTAATTATATATAAATAATCATCAATTAATGTTAGATATTGAAAAAAAGATTACATTATTCATGAAATCAGTTTGTAATATGTGCGCATGAACACTATTTTCAATTGTAGATGGATTTAACAAAATTATGGTAAATAATTATTTGCATATATAGATTCATTATTATTTAATATAATTATATTTATTTTCAGAATATATCATTTTTAAAAATAATTTAAATAGTTGATTCAAAACATATCATATCACATTATGGAGGTGGTAATCTGCACCTATGAAGGAGTGAGATTATCATTTTGAAAAAGAATTGACAAAAAAAGTTAAATAAGATATTATAAATTAAAAAGGATAATTATTTCAGGAAAATATAATGAATAATTATTTACATAATTATAGCTATCCAATTAAAATGGTTATTGGAAATGAACTACATAGCTTTGTGAATTAAATAAGCCATATATATATTCATAAGTGAGTTTTTCAAATTTCATAGGGTAAAAAATTGATGGAAAATTATTGTTACATTATCATAATAATATATCCATATATTGATGGTATTTGTTTTATTATTTTAGTATGGGTATTATAATCTAAGGGGATGTTGGAGAAGATAGAAATTTGAAATAGTTGATAATGATGATTAAATCTTACTTTGTAGAAATCTTTTAGATTCCGTATTAAGGACAGCTGAAATGGTATTTAAATAATTGGGAATGATATAATTTGATTCTAGGGAACAAAAAAGAGATATTTATAGGGGTTAGTGAAGCTATATGTATTACTATGGTTCGAAAATTTGTGGATAAAGGGTACTCTTTTGTAAGTGAAAAGAGTGCCACTCTCGAAATAAATAATGTATTATATCAATATAAAAAAATTCATTAGAAAATGGATTAAAATTTATTTAATATGACTATATAATTAGGATGATCCTATGTAATCTAATAATTTATTATTGATAATATTCTATTTTTTCACCCTTTTCTATTTGTTTTTTCTATTTCGTTAGCTATATTGACAATCACAATGATATAATTTTTTTACAATTTTTAGTTCAAAAAATATAGAATAAATATATGTAAACAAAAAATGGAACATGTTTGACTATATTTACATAATAAAATTCAATTTTTTTAAAATATATGGTTTTTATAAATTTTAAATCATTTTAAAAATTATTATTTATTATAAAATATCAGTAAAGCTATTTTTGGGAATACGTGAAATATTATAATATAATATCCATCAATGTAATGAAAAATGCTTCCATAATGACATAAATATAAATATAAGGAATATATGTTAACAATATAAATATTCATAAATAATTTATTGGTTTACATATAATTTTGATCATTTTATTTTATTTAACCAATTTGTTAAAAAATAATCCATAACTAAGATAATAAATTTTATTAATAAGAATGGTTTATATTTGTACTTATAATTTTAACATAGGCCAATAAGTTGACAAGAGAATTAAATATTATACCATTTACCATCCTATTTTTTTCAATTTATGGTTTATATTATTTGTCAAAAATATAATAGAATTAATTAACATATAATACTATTAATGAAATTTTATGAACTATTCACCAATTTTGTTCCAATGAAAATCATTAAAAAAATAGAAATTTAATATAAAACCATTATTTATCTATAATATATTATATTTATATAAAAAAATTTATGAGTAGCCTAATTTAATCACATAAAAACACAATTTATTGTTTTTAAAAATAATATATTTGAGTTTTAATGGCTCACACATGAACCATGTCGACGTTGAAAAACCAGTTTAGGTTATAACTTTAGCTCTAAATATCAATAATAAATAACCATAATAAATAATTGATTAATATATAAAATAATAATTATGAATATAATAAAAGTTGTTTTATCATTGTAACTAAATATTATAGGTTTTAAAAATTAAAAATTTAATAATTTTTTCAAATTCAATTTTTTAAATATTTTGAAATTAAAAATAAAGTCAAATTGATGAAGACCATATTTTAAAATTACGATAACTAAATATCAAACATGCACATGTAATGAAGTAAACCATTTTTTTATCTTAATTTTAATCCTTATCACTTTAATTTTATAACTAATTAACCCATTTTTCATTTATCATGATAATGAAAATTTACTATAATTAATATTAATAATAAAAAAATAAAATATAATAACATAATAAATATTGATGATATGATTCTTTATATGGAATTTTGTTTCATGATTTAATTTATAGAACCATAAATAAAAATTTTAAGATAAAAATTATAAAATATAATGAATAATGGTTTTTCTGGAAAATTTCATTTAAATTTTAATTTTTCAACAAATTCAAAACTAAAATTCATTAGAATGAATATTATTAGTAATTTTATAATTTAAATATACTAATATTACTTTTATTCCATTTAAAAATATTTATCTTGGAAAATTATAAAATGAAAAATATAGTTTTGTATATTAACAAAAAAAATTCATCATTCATTGAAAAATCAAACTATTTAGAAAAATACCAAAATGTCACTATAAAATAATTATGAAATATTTATTTCATAAATAATTTCATTTTTATCAAATCAAATTTCTGAATATTATATATAATAGTTATAAAACTCACCCATAAAATAAATATAATAAAATTTTCAATAATATTAATATTTTGAGGAATAAAATGACTAATAATTATTTGTTTCATATTTCATATGAACTAATAAAAAAATTGAATTTTTAAATTCCCTTATATTTATATATAATTGTTATAATCATATTAAAATCAACTAATTCAACTACTAGGTCGTAACAATCAGATTTAAATAAAAATGATATATTATTCATTTAACCTTTGTGTTTTGTGTGTTATACATTATCCCATATTATTCGTTTTAAAATATCAATACATTATATAAGAGGGAGGATTTTTTATAAAAGATTGATTGGAATTACTAAATTACATCAAACTCACCAAGAGGATCTTCTCCCTTATGAAACTAATTTCATTCATATATGATTGATAATGATGTTAAATAATCTTGTTGGCCAACATAGAGAAACCAACTACATAAGGGTCACATCAGGATCATATGAAAAGTGATATACTCTCCAAAAAATAAATTACTTAAAAAATTAAATCACTTACGTATTCCAATAATGAGTACAGTAATAGAAACATATGAAAATATATTACAGGTATTCCCAATATTTATAATTCATCTAAAACAGTGGAATATATGAAACTTATCTTAAAACAGGTGTCACATAAATTACCACATCATCCACAACTAATATTAATAGAATAGAAGCTTAGAATACTAACTACTACACTAATTATAATTCATTTATTACTAAATGGAAAGAACAATCAATGAGAAAAAACAATTTTTACATATGGACATTCACTTGTATTATTCATGTATAATGGAAATAAATAATAATTTAATAATGGTAAATAGGTGGTTCCACATGACTTAGTGTTATCTCAAGAAACGAAATAACACATCCTAAGATTTTGGGGAATAACCCATTAGAATCAAGATTCTCTAATAACACCATTCATATCTAGTCATCCAATAATACACACAATAAACAAAGAAATATAATGATTTCATAATATAAACACTCCAAATAAATATTCAAAGATTCCAAAAGTAACACACAGAAATTGAGGTTCCTAAAACCTCTATTGATTGCAATTCATACAGTATTGGAACTGCAAGAATATAAATTAGAAATGACACCTGGTTTTCTCCATGTAATTACAAGAATTCCTTAAAGAAATTAGACTATTAACATAAATTCTCACATAGAATGACATCCACGAATCCCATATCACCACAATGAATTCCCCAAATTGATACTCACATATGATAGACTGATAAATAGCACAAAGTATGGTTTGAAGAGAACCTCCATCAATGAATTACTACATTTGTTAGGATACATTTTTCTAACACGAAAATATGGAATTTTAAAAATTTAGAAAAAATCAAGACACACATCCACTGTATTATAACCCTAACAGGTGAAAAAATTTATTGGTTTCTTCTACAGAATCATAACTATTTAATAACCCTTTTATCAAAGTTAACTCAATAAATTATATCATGTATGTATTTCAGGGAAGGGACATTCAACCACACCATTTATTAGTCATCATGAATGACCAAAATTACCATATATCCAAGTTTATGGATAATATTCAAGATTAATTATGGATCCTTATACCTGTATAACCACATCACTTCCAAAATCCAACTCCTACTGTCATAAAATTTAAATACTTGAATTATTAATTTTAGAATGTTTTATAACAACACAAGGAACATACCCACATAACATTTAATTTTTAATGGTATAGTCAAGAACATTATGACCAATCCTATGTAATGATTGTAATTCCCGATAGGATCACTCATAAGAATAAAATATTCCCCTCTAATTAATGAATTTCATGAGGTAGATTTCAAATAGTATAAAATAATATTCCAAATAATTTGAGTTTCACTAAACAAATTAGATCATTCCTTCAGAACATAATAAATATTAATAAAATAATTATCACTAATGTAAATTTATTTTAAAACAAAATAATTTTATCCCATGAACTCAAAAAAAAAAATTCATCAAATCTTTTTAAATGATTCACATAAAAAAAATCAGATTCGATGACACACAAAAATTATAATATAAAACCAACAAATGTTCATAAAATAATTCTTATGTTGAAATATATTTTAATTAAAAAAACACCATTTCATTACAATTACATAATTGAAAACGGAAATTAACTATACCTATTTTTAATGCATAAAAATAATTACATTTATACCCCAATACATCATTTTGAAATTTAATTCTTCACGTGCTTTCCCATTTCATAGGATTCAGTCATTGAAATACATTTTATTATTTTCCTCCCATTTAGAAAAATCAAGAATATATTTTTAATTATAATATCATATATTGAATTCAATCCATTAGAATTAAATATTTTCTTAAAATCAGTGTTGAAATATTTTACAAGCCTTGTCCAAAAAACACATCAAGAAAATAAAATGATGTTTAATAACAATATTTGATGAATCATTTCTAATTATACCAATCCATAAAAAACCTTTCAAAAAACATTAAGTGTTTTACTATTGAGATATATCATATGATTTAATTACATTATAAAAATAAAAAACAAATTCATAAAAAATTATCCACATTAAATAAAAACACTTAGCCAATAACCAATTAATATTCCCCAAGAATATACATGTTATTATTGTTAAAAAACGTGAAATAATTACTATTTTAAACAAATTTCATATATAATATTCCTCTAATATCAATTAGTGAGAACACAAATCTTATACCCAAAAACAATTCAATTTAAATTACCAAAGGTAATCAATTCCAAATAATCAATAACTAACAACCTCTATTTTTGACATACAATAATTACTATAAATTATTACAACAATCCTAAAATGTACAAACCTAAATATATAAATATAAAATTCACTCATAATATCTCTAAATATGATAATATCAAACATCAAAACTCACTCAATTACTCTTATTTTATTATCAATAATAATCAAAGTAATTTCAAATACCAAAAGGGTGAACATTTTGAATATTTAAACATGATTATCCTATGAAATATTTAGATGAAACGTTTCATGAATAAGTCACCAACTATACAAAACAACACTTAGTGTGTTGGGGACATGACTTCACATGTTCTACAGGGTATAAACTAACTATTCACCTAAACATTAGGCTGTGGTTTCCCATTTTATATTCAACTTGAAAGAAAATGTTTCTAAAAAATTATCTTGGGTTTATTTATAACAAATAATAGTTAATGGAATAAAATGATAAATCATAAAAAAATAAGCATTTATGTTGAAGAAGTAACTGCCAACTACCCATGGAAACTCGACGTTCTACATGAAGAAGAGTTGGCTAGGAAATACCTCACAACTAACCACCATGGTCTAACATTAATATATTCATTATAAAATTACTCCCTCAATAATAATAGGGATATATTACTATTTTGTAATTAATAAGATCGGGATAACCTGATAATTGATCCAAAACATCCCTATAAGTTTTATAAAATGCATTCCCAGTAACCACATGACCATAGTATCTATGAAACAATTTTCAAAATACATAAACCAAAAAATAAATAATAATAATAATAAATCATAACTCATTAAAATTATGATATTAGTATAAACATTAATAGAAAGAATCCATATAAAAAATACAACAAAATAAATAATGGGGAAATGGAAAAGCAAGGAATCATAAAAAATAGAATAACAAAAAATTATCTACATGATCCCAACACTCTCCTTGAAAATTTATTACCTCAATCACTAGAAGGATGATGGTTGATAAATCATTGTAGGATCTCCAAAACTATATGTTTCCTTTCTATATAACTATTTCTTACCGAACCAATTATATATATTCATAATAAAATATGAAGGGTGTGAGGAATATCCGATTATGATTTTACAATGAATCTATATTACATTATATCTAATATACAAATTTTCGAGTTTTAAAACAATTGCAACACCATTCTATTTGAAAAAAAATTCGATGGATCATTTTTTATAGATCTATATATCCAGGTAATATAAATTAAATGATGAAATATCTGAATAAAATATTATTTTAATCAATTATATTATAGTCATATCTACCCATGGCTTTGAATAAATATTAAGACTCACCTCAAGTAATAAATAAGATAGATCGATAAAATTTCATTCTATGTGTTCAAAAGGTAATTAAAAAATTCTCAGGAATCACTGGCTAACATATGTGACACTAAAAAAGTAATAATAAATTATCCCCTTGTGTAATAGCTAGAAATAAACCCAAACTAAAATCATTGTTATAATTAATTAGGTTTTTATATATTATTGAATTGATTCTCAAATGTATATATCTATATTTATCCTCAGAGTTGGTAAGGTTATTGGGTTTCTCAGGACAAAATAAATAATTTATTAAAAAATTATCTTGTTTTAATGCATAATCAAATAATTTAAAATTTTAGATGGTTTACAAATCCTTTGGTATCTCATATAATAATTTTTAGACCATATATGGTTTTAGAATATTGGTTTTACGCTTAGATGAGTGTAAGTATAGGTGGTCATAGTCGTTCTAATTAAAGAGGTCATTTTTCTGGGAGTGTTTAATTAAAATAAATAAATAATAGATTTATTTTATTTCAAATTAACTAATCACATATCATTAATGTAAATGTTTAGAAAAAATCACTGCTGCTTGACACATAAAATGAAAATGATTTCAAAGGAGGATTAATATTCTTCATTGTAATGTTGGGATCAAAGGATGAAAAATGATTTGATCATGGATGGTAGAGAGTAATCCAACTAATGCAGTAGATATATATCAATAGAAAACAAATTCTTAAACAACAACAATCAATAATCATGGTCGTTCTGTTTATATATGGTTATTGTAAATTTTATTTAAAATTCATTGATTATTTTGACATTATAAATTTATCTAAAAATAACTACCCAATATATGAGAAGAAAATAATTTTAATTTTTAAAGAATATCTTATATTTTATATATCATGGATCGTCATTGTTTTATATTTATGTTTTTTGGACAAGATTATATAGGTCGATGATTTCTGACACTTTTTTCAACTGATTAGCTCAAATTATTCATCTCATTATAAATCGTCATTCATAATGGTTGTGGTTCAAAAGTATTTTATAGGGTTAAAGAAAAATGAGACCCCAAAATTCATAGTGGTTTCGTGATCATTTGAAATGATGGGGAATTGAGGAAAATTCAAAAGGATTCATTATTTTAGGTGATTTATTTTCATTTCTGAAACGCCATAAATCGTAGATGTGGGAAATATTATTGAACCTGTCATTTGATACAAATGTACTATTAGATAGGGATGGGAATCAATTAATGGATGTGGTTTCCGTGGATTATTCATGATAATATGGTGAGATATTTTGTTTTGAAGGATGATATGAAAATATTGGGGAGTAAAGTAGCTTTATTTTAAAAAAATAAAACTACACACAACATAATGTGGAAGAACATAAGATTAGTTTTTTAGAATGGGTGGTGTCTAGGGTTTTTTAAGTGATAAATATCACAAATTTTTTACACCTAACCAAATGTATTTTGATTAAATTTTAACCTTATATCATGTATTTTTGGAGTACCAAGAACAATAATGGAAAAATCTCATTCCAGGATACCATGGTCTTGGACAGGTACTTGGACACATCCATGAAACTAGAACATGACCATGTCTAATGGAAATGGATAATTTACACATGAATGATCCATAAAAGAAATTGGATGGATCTAGGTGGATGAGACACACCATGAACCACCACTACAATATGTGAATAATTACATAGTGTCAAAATCATTATACATGGGAGAACTCAAACAGAAATTAATCTAAGGACACATATCTTGAAAACCAACGTACACATCATTTACTTCTCCCATGATATTATACCTATCATATCTCTTTTATCCATAATATGATTTGGGTACATGAGTAACTTATATTGAGTTTCTTTCTTAAAATGTGTGATGTTGTATTTTTTGGGAAAGAAGTATTTGACATGTGGTGTTCCATGCATTATGCTTCTTTATTACATACATAGGTATAATAGTGATCATACATGAGAAGATATATGATTATTTGTGTAATCCACTATTGCATTAGTGCATGGGTAACCCATATAATATAAGTAGGTATCATTGTTAATAACCCATACAATATAGGGTCATCGTTCATCTCTCTATAGGGAGATACTCACATGTATTTATGTTACGATGTAGTGTGGGTCCTCCATTGGAAATATGTATCCCTCATCTGTGAAGAAAATGTTGGGAGACCAAGATACCCAAATGACACTATTCAGAGGTTTTTCATGATTATGGGAACTAGAGATAGACTACTGGGGATTCATGAAAACTAATTGTTCTTAGATCAGATGTGAATATGTATATCCCCTTTTCCTCTCACTTGAATTTATTAATGATAACATATTTTGGTATTATATTTCATATTATTCATTATTTAATTTGATATAACTTATGTTGTATATTTATATTTCTCCCATTTTGGTTATAGGGGTGTTCTAATGTGTTTGTGTGTATTCACCTATTCATTGAATTTTTATACACATGTCATGACTTGTGTAGATGAATAATTGATCAGTTGTGACATCATAAAAGAATAATGATACCATGGAACATTGACCATGCTCAGAGGATGATATTAGAGATGAGTGTGGATCTACAATTATTTTCCTAATTTTCATGTTTTTTTGTTGGGGCATCATTTATGGTTTGTCATGTATTTTATTCCATTTTACACTTTTGATTTAGAGTGTGATACTCAGATATAATCCTCATATTTTATTGCATTCATGGTTTTTCCCAAGATGTTGTTGTGTTTTATTTTTCTGTTATAATTATGAATACATATGGTTGTTTATATAGATAATGTTAGTTAGGCACATTCCTAAAATTTAATATATTATTTTTTTGGAAGTGGTCACCATCCCTTTGACTATAGCAAGTGTGAATTGGGCTGTCACCCACAGTTTCTACTCGAGATGGAAGGCCCCTGTGGGGTAGGCTTTCATAGACTGTAGTCATTGGTGCATCATCATAAGGATATTGTTTGAAGTTAAATTTGTGGAAATGATTGGTTTAAAAGCATAGTATAATTGTTTCAAAATGTCTCACGTGTAGTCTTGAGGCCAAATAATATATTTTTGGTGTGGAGAAGGACATATCCATTCAATCATTCTAGGTATTAATTATTCTTGAAATGAAATACTAATACATTATTTATAAGGAATATAGATTGAAACAAAATATTATATTGAGTATCTTGACTATACCACTCGATTCATATCCCAATAATTATAAGTATATATATTCTCAACTAACCATTCAACATCTTGATCAATTTCAAGATGCATCTAGATGGACAGCCAACTATTTTACCAACATATAATGGTAATTACAATTCATCGAGTGATTATGTATTAGTAGAGGGGTTGTCTCATGAGGTGTTATCTCTTTGTTGAAAGGGATCAATTCCCCCACTTGCTGAGAAGATGGTGGAATTATTAGGACTGGCAGATGATGTGTGGTGGGATAGCACATTTTCCATGTTCCATAATGAAAGACCGTTGAATTTTTATAATGATCAAGATTCTTTGGTAGTGATATATTGGATTTAATTTTTTATTTGTGTCTTAATACTTTTTTGTAAACCGAATGATTTGATGCTCAATCTTGTGGAAATAATTCATTATAGAGAAACAAGTCATTGAAATAGTCTAATGAAGTAGACCCATGATGGGAAATTAGTATCATGGTATGAAATCAATAATCTTTTTCTTGATTTTTATTTTACCTCAGGATTTCACATTGTGAAGATTTAGGAGACTATATAGCTTGATAAGGATTCTATTACGATATATGAGTATTTAATGAGGTTCACTGGCCTCAGTTGTCGCTAAATTGATATTGTGTTAGACATTTTATTTTGGTAATAAGTGATTAATAAGGGTGTATGTATATAAATTCAAGTTATATTTTTTGATTTGTGTCTATTGAACACTACTGGAGTGATATAGTAGGACATGGTGAATTAGAACATCCTATAATAGGGATTTTGTGTACTTCAAGTAATGGGTGGCCATTATGTATATCATTTGACATAAATATCTAAAATAAATAATATTTAGAAGTCTCAAATGATTAGGAATAATAATTCTCATACTCATATGCATTTGTTTCATCCCAAGGATCATGTATAGGATCCAATCATGCAATTGGGGGATGATGCATTGCTTGTGATATTAGGTTTCAAATGGATTGTCGTTTCCAAAAACATCATGTAGATAATGGTAGGTAGACATTTTATCTAAAACCATGGAAGTGGTATAATTGTTATATGTGATCATCCAGGAATGGTCTAGACAGTCTTTAAGGAGGAAGTATAGAAGGGGGATTTGTTAGCGATTTGTAGGGGGAGATTATAATTAGATGCATAGAAGACGATTCATGGCATGATCAATGATTTTTAAACTCATTATCTTATATGTTTATATATAGTATCATGTCATTACATTATATGAAAATTATTAATTCATGATATAGATCTCCTTGTTGATACCTTATAACCAAATCATTTTCAACAGGTTCATACTGAGCGAGATTCATTAATATCACATATCTATTAGAAGTGTATGTTTTTGTTCGAACAAGAGTGTTTATCATGGGACCTCATGGTCACCATAATGGAACAATATGAAATAATATTGGTTTTTGACTGGTTATCCATTGTTTTGTAAAAGAATTAATGTAATCACAGAAGATTTATATGCCTTCAAAATAGATGCGATGAGAATCTCTTTTTATGGTGAAAGTGATCTCATGGTTGAGATATTGGGTCCTTTGGTTAGTAATTTTCACCCCACCACCCATTAGATGAAGATGTTATAACATTTTGATGTTGGGACTTCATTCATTTTGATTCCTATAGTAGTGGTGGACTACATGGTTGTATTATTGACGGATGTTTTGGGACAACCTCTAAGGTGGGATATTTAATTCTACATTGAAAATAACCTTGAAATGGAAGTAATATATTCTAAATCATATTGGGTGGAAATTATTGAGATCATGTAGCCCATAATGCAATTAATTGACTTTAGTGGGAGGGTTTCATCAAATTTAATCCTTCCCCTTAAGAACCTGTAAATTTTCTCATGAAAATGCTGACATGAGTTTGAGTACATTTTTTTATGTTAATCATAATAATTATGGGATGATATAGATCATGTAAAACTTTCCAATGATCGATTACCTATTTTTCCATTTGAGGGTCCAATGATGGTTCTCAAAGATCGATCATAATTCTGGATACCACATAAGGAGGGTTTTTTATGAGTATATTTCCATGATGGTATTGCAATGTCTTCAAAGTCAATATGATTTCATAGAGATTACATTCATATTGATTAATTCATCCTTCATGCATATGGACCTCATGAATAGGTTCTTAAATCCACATAGGGATTTATTTGTATTGATCTTCCTTGATGTACAATTAATTTACTATATGTCAGGGGAGGAGCATGCATAGGGAACTGGGATGGTCATAGACACAACTCTTTAGAGCCATGTAATTTGTAAGCTCTTCATGTTCAATATTTAATCTTAAAGGATTAATTTAATTATATTTATATTTTCTAGTATGGTTTAGCTAATCAAACTACAAAGAATTATTCACTTATTTCATGGTATCCATCTAAGATCTTGTCGATGTTGTGGGCATTCATTACCACTGAGGTGTATAAATGAAGTTCATGGAAGAAATATACCAGAATTTATCCCCTTTGAATACACTGAGGATATAAGTGACAAATTTTACCTAGATTTATAACTGTAAGAGATCCTTCAATGAGCTAAGGCTAGAGATTTCTAGTTATTCTATCATGACTCAATAATAGGATTGTGTGGATTATATAGTTCTTTGTGATGCCAATGAAAAGGGATTTCTATCATATTGGTGAAATGGTAGAAAATGGTCACATATGGGTCAATATTGCTGATTTCCAGGAGAATAACTATTTAACACATGAAGTTGTGCTGTATGTGGCCATTTACACATTTAATGTATAGAAGAACTGTATTCTAGGAGAGTGGATTTTTATTTACTGAGACCACTATAGTATTATATACATCATAAATTACTCATATATTACCAAGGGATAGTGGTTCTAGTAGGAGTTACAACAAGACTTCATGTTCATGATATTAAATACTCGTGTGTAGGTATACATGGAGGATGATTCTATTTGTATAAAGTATTTTTTGTTCCTGGTAGAGGATTTCTATGAGTATTTGGCTTCATTGTGATTCCCCTACTGATGATTTGGGAATGACATATCGTTATTCAATGGTGGTCTATCCTCTACATTTTTAACTTGTGATATAATCTTAGAGGAAGGTATGGACAAATGATACTATATACAATCACATACCCTTAATAAAATTAGTATATGGATTTTTTTTAATTGAGTTAAGAATTTTATCCTATACAGAGATAGTTGGTGGTTCCAATCACATTGTGAGTAGTACATCATGATGTGATAATGACTTGAATGGAAATTAGGAATATTTTTTGGAGGGCCAGCTTGAGGTTGGGTTCCATTGAAAATTTATATCAATATATCACATGAAAATAGGTAATGGATGAACCATAGATCAGGATAACATTGGAAAATCCTATTTAGATCCCAATATGGAAATGGGAAATGATAGCAAATGATTTTCTGATGAGTCATCCATGTATATAATGAGGTCTAGGTTCTATATCTATTTTTATTTATCAACTTATGATGATTTTGCATTTCCATTCTATTACGTATCTGATATCACTTGTGATTCTGGAAAAGTTTTATATTAAAGATATTATTAATTTTCACGTGGTACCCTTGATGATATTATTCTCCTATGATTGATTATTTACATCATTGTTTTGGAGATTTCTTTTGGAGTACATTGAGAACCTGTTGTGGACGAGTACGACATTGGATCACCAGAAAGGAGGATAGACTTAGAAGACTATCCAGGTGTTCATGGATTTTATGATGGATGTTTGGTTGGAATTAAACTTGATCTAATAGGTTAAAACACCATTGGAAGAGTTTTCATTAAAAAATTGATATCATTATACTATTAATATTATGCAATGAAAATACCGATACACGATACCCTGAACTTCACCCTAATACATGATTGAAAGAAGAGATACATCTTTTTTGGGAAAGTTATTGTGCAAGAAATGATGGAGAGAGTTTTGGAAATCTATAAATACTTGTTAAAATCCCATGGAAGAGTGAAATAATATGCATATATAAATTTAATTACTTGGAGTTCAACACTAGAATATATGTTTTGTTGGGATTCTCCCCATGATGAGGATTTTTTATGTTTCATCATGGATGGAAGTCATCATTGACGTTCATTTGGACATTCATGATAATATGGTGGGTTGGAGAGGTTTTTTACCACATAAAAATCCCCCCCCCCCACAACTGAATTGATTGAATGAAATTTTACAATTGTGATAACATAGTAGATAAATTCTTCATCCTACAAAATTTATTTAGATGATCTCGATTGAAATCAAGAATAGAGACAGATTTGTTGAATACCCATTAGAGATTTAGGATTAGCAGGAGAGAATCATGTGTGGATGGTCCATTCACTTATTTTTAATACATTGCAAACATTTTAGAATGATTAAGGTCTCTATAGAAGGAGAAAGTTAGATACATACTCAACACCCCCCATATTTTTTGGATTTTTATTTTTTGAAGAAAAAATCATTGAAGGAGGGGAGAATTTAAAACATGAGTTTTTATTTAT
Organism: Viscum album; assembly: GCA_963277665.1. Classification (NCBI taxonomy): domain Eukaryota; kingdom Viridiplantae; phylum Streptophyta; class Magnoliopsida; order Santalales; family Viscaceae; genus Viscum; species Viscum album. Next base: position 1,191,931,648 of record OY728147.1, read on the forward strand.
TGTTCATTTGAATATATATATATACATATATATATATATACCATCAGATTAGATGTGTTGACAGTGGGTCTTGGGACCCCATAATTAATATATCATAAATATTAATATATTTTAATGCATATATGAACATAATTTTGGTTCAATTGGATTCTTATTGTTAATATAATCTTTTATATTATTTGAGACCATAACTGATCTCTGATTATATGGTTTACCTGGGAATGACTAATGTATAGTTGACATTAAATGTACCGATAATGTATTCTTAGTGTTGATGAATTTAATTAAGATGAATGAATAAATAATAAATTTTATTTTTAAAGACCTAATTACCTCTCAATAAATACCCTTTCATGAAAAAATAATCATGAGAAAACATTAAAAAAACTTAGCTGATTGGAGTAGTGGAGCAGTAATAAGAACTGGATGATTGGTTTGAGACACTTTTCCATGATCCAGTCATGGTATATCCAGAGGAAGGTAGAAAATGAAATGGATCTTCATTGTGGGAAAACACATTCTCCACTACTGATTGGCCATAAATTATGGTGGGAATTGGTATTTGTTTTTTCTATGCTATTTTATATATAAACCATGTATTTTTTTATATTTCATTCAATTAACCATCCATCACATGAAAATATAATAAAATTAAATTTTTTTTAAATGGATTTTTATTTCTGACTCCATTATTCACCCCTTTCTCCACCTCTATAAGATAGTTCATCATTATTACATAAGACAAAAATTATTAGCACTTTTTTTGTGTTTATCTACCCAATTATTCATTGTTTCCACCACCATTGACACGAGGTTCATTGTTTGGCATTGCCAATGTAGGTTTAAGTTTATCAAACACCTAGAACTATGGATTTTGTGAGGATGATAAAATATATGTTTATTTGAGGATGGATAAACAAGAATTCATCTTTTAAGGTGATGTATTTTTGTTTTAGAAACATTAATATTGGTGGGAACATATTGGATCCCTACATTGGTAGTTAGATAATTTCTCGTTCATACTTATAGGCCTCTTGAATGGGTTCTTAAATCCATTCATGGATAGATTTGTAGTGATCTTCCTTGATGAAATATTAATTTACTATGCGTCTGGGGAGGAGCTTGCATGGTACATAAGTATGGTCTTAGACACAATTTTGTAGTACTAGTAAAATTTTATGCTCTCAAAGATCAATGTTGATTCATAAAGGGTTAATTTATTTGTAATTTTATTTGCAGAATGTTTTATATATGAAAACTATGAATATTGATTAACTACATTCATGGTATCCATTTAAAATCTTGTTGATGTTGTGAGGTTTCATTTTTATTGAGGAATTAGAAAAGATGATCATTGATGAAATCTACATGAATTTATTCCCATTGAGTACCCTAAGGATATTGGGGAAGTCTTTTTCCCAGATTCATCACTGTAAGAGAGAATTCATGGATCTATGTCTAGAGATTATCAGTTATTCTATCTTCAGACAATAATAGGATTGTGTTGATTACATAGTGTTTTGTGATTCCTCTGAAAAAGGTCTTTATTTCATTTTGATGAAATGGTAGAAAATAGTCACATATCAGTAAATATTTTTGAAATCCACTAGAATAACTATGTAAACCATGATATTGGGTTGTATGTGGTAGTTTACACATTGAAAGTATGGAAGAACTACTTTCTAGCAGACTGGTTTGTTATTTACTGAGACCACTATAGTCTTAGGTATATTATTTATTACTAATATTTTACCATTAGATTGAGGTGCTAGTAGGAGTTACCACAAGACATAAAATTCTTGATATTAAATACTCATGTATTTGTATATGTGGAGGAATATCCCATGAGTCTAAATTATTGTTCCTTCCTGGTAGAGGATTTATATATGTAGTTAGCTTCATTTTTCTTCCCTAGTAATGAGTTGGGACCAATTTATCCTTATTCAATTGCGGTCTCTCCTCCAATTTTTTAACACGTGAGATAATATTAGAGGGGGGGTATCAACAATGATATTATACGCAATCACATACCCATATGAACATCAGTATATTAATTTTTTTTAATAGATTAGAGAATTTTATCCTATCCAGATATAGATGGTGGTTCCACTCACATTGTGAGTAGTACATCACGATATATAAATGATTTAAAAGGAAAATAAGAAGATTTTTGGTAGGGATAGCTTGAGTTTGGGTTCCATTAAACTTGTGTCTCAATATATCAAATTACAATATCTAATGGATGATCCATTGCTAAAGATAGGATTGAAATAAACTATTGAGATCACAAAGTGGAAATGTGATATCATACCAATGGATTTTTTTGATGAGTCATCCATGGATATAATGTGGCCATCGTTCTATATGTTTGTTTATTGATAAACTTATGATGATGGTTCATTTAGTTTCTATTAGTTATCCGAGACCACTTGTGATTCTGGTATAGTCTTATATGAATGATATTATTCAGTTTCATGTGGTACCCTTGATGATATTATTCTCCTATGATTCATGATTTACATAATGGTATTGGATATTTCTATAGGATTCCATTGAGAACCTGTTGCGGAGGAGTACGACATTTGATCACCAGAAATAAGGATAGACTGACCAGACTATCCAGTTGGTCATTGATATTATGATGGATGTTTGGTTGGAAGTAAACTTGAACAAGGAGGATAAAACACCATTGGAAGAGTTTTCATTAAAAAAAATAGATATCACTCTACTATTATTATTGAACAATGGAAACCCCAATAAATGATACCATTAAATTCACACGTATACATGTTTGAGTTAAGACCTAAATCTTTTTTTGGGCTAGAGATGGTGCAAGAAATGATAGAGATACTTTTGGTGATTTATAAGTTCTTGGGGAAATCCCATTGAAGAGATAAATATTATGCATCTCAACTTTTAATCTCTTGGAGTTCAACAATAGAGGATATATTTTTTTATAGTCTCCTAATGATGAAGATTTCAAATGTTTATTCATGTAGGGATGTCATCATTAATGTTAATTTGGACTTTCATGATCCTATGGAGGGTTGGTGAGTTTTTTTACCATGTACTAATCCCCCCCCCACCACAAATGAATTGAGTGAATGGAATTTTACATTTTCAATAACATAGTAGATAAAATCATGATCCAACATAACTTATTTAGCTGATCATGATTGAAATCAAGAATATAGCCACATATGTTGAAAACCCAGTATGGATTTAGGATCATTATGATAGATTCATGTGTGTATGGGACATTCACATAGTTTTAAAACGTTGGAGACAAGGTAGAATTTTTATGATCTCCCTAGTCATAGAAAGTTAGATACATACTCAACACCCCCATATTTTGTTTTAGTTTTCATTTTTTAGGGAAAAATCCTTGAATGAGGGGATAATGTAAAACACTAGTTTTTATTATTTGTTCCTTGGAATATTTATTTTTATATATGAATATTAAAATTTAGTTTCTATGAGTTGATAGGGGGTCTTGGGACCCCATAATTAATATATCATAAACATCAATATATTTTAATGCATATATGAACATATTTTTGGTTCAATTGGATTATTATTATTAATATCATCACATAGGGAATTTTAGAACATAAATGTTTGGGTTTACCTAGGAATGACCAATGTATAGTCGACATTAGATGTAAAAATGAAGTATTCATAGTGTGGAAGCAATTAATTAAACATTTTGAATAAATAATATATTTTATTTTTAATTACCTATTTACCTATCACTAAATAAACTATAATGAAAAATCATCATGGAATACATTAAAAACATAGGATGATTTGAGTGGTCGAGTACTAATAAATATTTGATGATTTTTATGAGATGATTTACCCTGATCAGATCATGGTAGATCAAGAGGAATGTAGAAACTTTAATGGATCTTCATCGTGGGAAATAACATTCTCCACTATTTATTGTCCATAAATTGATGTGAGACTTATTATTTGTTGTTTCTATGATATTTTATATAATTATAATGTATTTTTATTATATGTTTACCTATTAACCATCCATAACATGAAAATATATGAAAATTAATTTTTTAAAATTGTTTTTTCTTTTTGATTCGACGATGCACCCATTAATTCCACTATAAGTTTTTTTCATTATTACATTAGAAAAAAATTATTAGAACATTGTTTGTGTTCATCTCCACTATCATTCTATTCATTCACCAACATTGACACAAGGTTCTTTGTTTGGCATTGACAATGTAGGTTTTAGCATTATCAAACACACAGAACTATGGATGTTTTGTGAATGATGAAAAATATGTTTATTTGAGTATGGATCAATATGAATTCATGTCTAAAGGTGATGTATTCAGGGGTTAGAACCATTAATGTCTGTGGGAGCCTATTGGATCCCTGTGCTGGTAGTCGGATAACCATATTATTCTTTCAATGGTTGATATTCTATGGGCCTAAACATTTTCTTTTAATTTTGGATGTCAATTAGTGACATTTTTGGTGGAGTATGTTTATTATGAAATGACATGGAGTAAACGAGTTATGTAAAACAAATCTAACAAAAAATTGTGTATTATGGAAGAAAACATGTTGTGTTATTCAAATTTCATAGTAGGTAGATTTCCTTATGTGGATAATTATCAAACACTGTTTAGACCACACCACAAGTCATGTGACCGAGTGCTAGAGGCTCTATGTGAATAATATTATTATTAAATTATCAACAAGACCATAAAAATTTCCATGAATAGTGTACTCAAGCATGACTACGTTTTAAGACATGGCTATGATTCCAGGACATAACATTTTACATTGACACAAATCAATGTATATGGGATTGATCTATAAGAGAAATGAAATTGTCAAGTAGTTGAGACACTTCATATGAAACTATCACAAACCATGTATACTAACATTCCTTCCTAGGTTTTATATTGGGAAGAACAAAACAATGAAATGAAGTAAGGCCACATGTTGTGAGACCTACTGTAATTAATATGCCCTTATCCCAATAAATTTTTTCATTAATATCTGATTTCTCAGTATACTAATAATAGCCGAATAGTATCTTATTAGATGTGTTTTAATATTTATAATAGAAAGGAATAATTAATTTTATAATATTATTTATGTTATTATTTTTTCATAATATGGATTTTCTTTTGGTCATATATGTTGATGGAAATGATCGGGAAGGATTAGAGTGATATAATGGTTGGTACTCCTATATCCATAAAGGTAGGGGTCCCTCATATCCTTTAAAAGGTTATTTTTTGTAATCCCAATATGATATATGGAAACATTTCATATTTATATGGAGAGATACTCGCTCATCTATAAGTCCAGTTGGGGAGTGGATCCTCCACTGGTGTCGTGGCCCCTCATGTGTGATTTTTGGTTGCATAAAGTAATCCCTTCAACTCAAACTATTTTAAGGTAGTGCATGATGTTTGACATCAGAGATGGATTATTGGTTGTATATGAAAACATATTTTTATTATCTAGCATGGGGAGATCTAGATCTCCTTTCAGTCACTCTTGGGTTTCTTTATGAGAATTTTTATGTAGTGGGTTTGGATTACCTCTTGCTTGTGGTTGATATGGAATCTCATGAATCATAATATTTCTCCACTTTGGGTTTTATATGAATCATAATCTATAAGTACATACCCAACCCTATATTTCCATTTCCCATGGGTGTCATGTCTTACATGATGATTCACTGATCATTGGTGACATCTGTTCAACATTGTGTCACATAGGTTCATTGATCATGTTCAGTGGTTAGACAAGTATATCATGATATAGTATCATTTAGTATTTACCATTTTATTGTTTTTATACAATTGGAGATAACATATCATGTTTGGTGTCTATTTTTAATATTACACTTTTCTATTATAGTATCAGTCTTTGAAATATTCTTTAGAGATTATTGGATGAATGAGCTTTCTCATGATGTTGTAGTCTTCTGTCATTATTTTTCAATAATTCATTGAGAGTGTTTTGTGTTTGTGTGTTTACATGTACTTATGTTAAGGCCTCCCATTTAATTTATTCCTTATCAGCACTAGTTTCAATCCCATAGCCTACAGGTGGATGTTTTGAGTTTTGTCACACCCAATATACTAGTGGCTAATACGGCCCTAGAATGTCATGTCATGAAAATGCCTAAATATATGATGTTTCCTTTATAGTCATCATCATACCCATGGTAATAAATGTCCCAACAGAATCAATATATTATCTAAAATAAATAACCAATGGAAACCAATCACATGACAACAAGAATATCAAATTCATACATTTTTATTGAAGAATAACATTTGAAATATCATTTAGAAATATATAATCTTTATGAAAAAATTCCTTAAATAAATTGTAGTAACAATATATATTTTTATATTAAAACCCATTATAATAATATATTGTTCCATCAAAAAACATATAATAAATGATATACCAACCACCAGTCATCAATTAAACTTTTTTAAATATTTAATCAATAAATCAAATGAAATGTAAATAAAACAACATGTGGATGGATGAACATGAATGATGATGAAGTAATAATAACTAAAAAAGTTGAAAAGAATGATTAAATAAATGAAATATACCCAAAACTCAAATGGAAACCACATAAATTCAATGGGTGAACCATTTTTAGTAGAGGTCTAGGTTTAGAGAATGAAGAAAAATGATGGGGAAATAGTTATAAATTTATAATCTAAACCATGTAAAATTATTTTTTGTTGAAATATTTTTAGACCACATGGTTTTTAAAATAATAATCTAACTATGTTGGTCATCTCTCCTAAAAAAATTATTCCTCATAATATTACTATATTTTTTGGTATTCTATAAAAACAAATCATTTACCATGTAAAATTGAACTATCACCCAAAAACCCCTCATTCAAGATGAGGGGAATAGTTATCATTATACATTTGATAGCTATTTGATCCATTCCATTTCAACAAAATAGGAAATACTTTCCCCAAATATTTCTAGGAATTCCTTGATAAATAATACATAATCAAAACTAATACCAAAACATGCCATTTACATATTGGAATTCGTACATATGTTGGTGAAAAATTACAAAAATATAGAGAAAAAATGACTCCCACCCAATGAAAATTAAAAAAAAATGTGAAAATTAAAAAAATATAAATATATATTACACAAAAAAAGTTCCAAAATGAACAAACATTTTCAATAAAGAACACATAAAAAATTATTTTTCAAATTTTTAGCCATTAAATTTGCAATACAAAAATATATATTTATTTGTGCAGTTTTTTCAAGACAGTTATAGTTAATATTAATGTAATTAAAAAATGTATGTGATTCCAATATAAAATTCAAATCCAAATTTTGTGACTAATTCATAGATTTATATAATAATTCTACAATTACTATGTTTAACAAAAAGTAGTTTTTAATCTATTTATCAACTTAATATTAAATTATTCCTCAGTTATAAAATTTAATTGATAATCCTAAAATCATAAAATGTTGTGTTTAAAATATGTAATTTAAATGTTAAAATATATGAATATATTATATGTTTCAATTCTTCTACACAAAAACCTTGTAACCCTAATCAAGTAAACTTTCATGATAAATAAGAAAAAATTAAAATTCTAGCTAATATGAGCCCTTTTTAACCTAGAAGTACCAAACTATATTGTATCTGTATACTTAATGATAATAATTTCTTAATTTTTTATATTCAATTTATTTCAAATAATTTTAACCCATTATATATTTTTATACTGACAATTCAAAAAATATTTCACTGAATACACTTTAATGATTTTTTTGGAAATGTAATTATTTTTTAATTACCATTGAAGGGATTAAATAGGTTTTCAAGATTTATTAAGCACTATATAATGGGTAAATTATTTTGACATATCATGTGGATATAATAGAGATATTTTGAAGTATATAGTGTTTGGATTCTAATGATAAATCCTTGAGGTAAATAAGGCTTTCAACTCTATAACAAATCAACACTAGTGATTTTTTATTTTCATTTTGAATATAATATTGAATAATATTATTATAATATTTATTTCTCTTCACCCCTTATAATTTTCAAGGATACCCTTTACAATTTTTTTTCACTATCATGGATTCCCTTATTTCCTTAATTTTGATACATATTTTTTCTTAATTATTGATAGTTGAGAGGAACATTGACAGTTAATCTAATGTGTGTGAGATAATTATTAAACTAGTTTGGGATTTATTTACTTACTATTTATGTGTGACTAGATATTTCTTTTAATAACTTTTTTTCCACATCACATTTCATCTTGAAAATTCATCACATATTCAAGAATTTTTAAAGAATATAATTGCTTTATTACTACAGAAATTTTTCTCTATCCAATACACATAAGCTTCATGGGTATGTGACTATTATAATAATTAAGTAGTAACCAAATTTCTTTTACCCCTATACCACTTTTACATTTAATGTGTGTCATTTTTTCTAATATTAAATTTAGAACATATTTTATCATTTAGTGGATGCAATCCACATTTTACATAAATCAAATTTTATAATTTCATTCACATATTTCTATGATGTAGAATCAATCATACACTAATTAATTGTATAATTATTTTGAAAAACCACCTAAAAACTATTTTAAAATATTCTCACTTTATCCCATGTATAATTTTAGAAACTTGTTCCATCTCATAATCACCCTCCCCATACACAAGAATTTCACTATATCAATGAATCCATATATAGAGCCTTGTATATGCATATTTTCTTATTTTTATGTGGATATATAAATATTAAATCATATATATTATGGGTTTTAAGGGTTAAATGTAAATGTACTCTTGAAGAAATACTTAATTATAAATTTTTTTTCAAAAATAAAATTAATGAAATGATTATTTTGAATAATGTATTTGAATTTTTAATTATGATGAATATAATAAAAATTATGTTTTTGTTAATAAAAAATGAATTGTTTTAATAATTAGAGTAGGGAATATAATTATGATTAAAAAATGGATAATATTCCTCCTAGATAATAGAACATGAAATATATGACAATACATCATGTTATGAAATTTTAAAAAATAATGGTCCTTCAATGAAATTATCAGACATAAAATTTATAAAATAAATTCTTTTTAACATTAATTTAATTTATGTAAATGGGTCAAATTAGTTTCACCAAAATGAAATATACATAATGTTTTCAAGTGAATTCCAATTAAGATAAATAGTTTTATATTTATTTAAATATTATAAATTAAATACACAATTTTTTTAAAAGTGGAGAAAAAATCAATATCAAATTTATTGAAAAGTTATTACTAAAATGGTTTCCACCTCAAACATAAATGTTGAATTTCCCTAAATTAATTCAAGAATAAAAATCATGTAATCATATATTAATATATATCACAACCAGAATGTAAACAAAAAGGTGAGTTATGAATATATTGTTTTCAGTGGTAAGTATGATTGTGAACCGTGACCTCCTCCATAGTTTTTTCATATAAATTTCCATAAAATATTGACATTTTATACACATTAATGGTAAATGTGGTGTTCAATATATATTTAATAATCATGAAAACATATAATGGTTTAACATTAGTTATTAAAAAAGGACATCCCATCTTAACAATGGTTTTTCTGTCATCATCTAATGTTTTGATTTGTAATTATGTACATGGTCCCTTCGATTGATGTGTTGAAAATAAATTCACTTTTCATGATCCAATCAAGTTAATTTAATATAATGTTTTATGTTCATAAAATATTCTCATCAAATATTTTTAAATTATTACGACAAAAATTTCTGTTCACATCATGCTCTTTCCATCTCCAAATTCATATATATCAACTCTATGTTTTATTATTGTCCAAATTTAATGGCATGGTGAAAACCATTCATATAAAATAGATAATAATAAATCATATAAATAGGTATTTATTCTATAATTTTGGCTTATATGGTTTCTTAAACCACTGGTTTTTAATTTTATTGCTTTGGATTAACAGTTTTCCTCATAATACATTTGATCTCCCTATATGAATATTCAGTTTTGACATTTTACATTGTGTGGAATAGTGTTTATATCATATGATTCACTATAAAAATATTTATAAGGCCATCCATGATCCAACTGAAAAAATGATTCCCATGACAACTAATGATTGACATTTGAAACTGAATCCTTTACATGTTATTAAAAATGAAAAAATTATGGATCACATGAGCATCATTAGCCTTGGTGGACTTCAATTCCCCTAATTCTAATTTTTAAAAATATCTTAGTAAAATGTAATTATTTAAAATATTTATTGGAATAGTTCCCATGATTTTCCATTAAATTAAAAAAATTAAATGTTATAATAGATAGCTTGTTTTATAGAAATTTTTTTTCAGCATTAAATGTTTCAATAAAAAACATATTTGAATTTTTTCATCAAAATTAATTTTAATATTTGAATAGATTGGGAGAATAAATTATTTATTTCAAATAATTATTTACATTCATTTGATATTCCTAGTAGATTCAACAATCTGTGGTTGAAATAATAAATAACATATTACATTCCTAACCATGGTAATCGACTTCATATGACATGATCACTATAAATTTTATAGAGATATGTATAATCCCAAAACAAAAAAATTTAATCAGATATTTGGCATTTATATTATTAAGAAATAAATTGATTTGATATATGATAAGGTACCTAGTAGTTTGACATATATACATTCAAATGTACCTACCATTCATCAAAGTATAAAATTTCTCAGTCAATTTAATTATTTACAATACTGTGTTTTTCATTAATCATCATAGTAAAATAACAATTATTATCTTGATTTGAAAATATTTCAATTATAGATCATAACAAATATGATTATTATTAACATAAATAATTTAGAATAGTTTAAAATTATAGTTTTGTGGTTGTGTAATTTAGATTAGTATCATCAAATATTCTATAATAATATGAAAATATTTTTGATCATAATACCATTATTTGAAATAGAACCACTATCTTCAGGTATCTGAATTCATTATAGATTATCTAAAATTGTTGATCCCACTTTCGTGGTACATAACAAGTGGATTGATCAATTTGTTAATATTTTTTATAAATTATCCCTAAATAAAATTTGATATAAAATCCATATTTCATTATATGTAACTAAAATAGAGGTAGATCAATCATTTTATGTCCCTTTATGAACGTCCTATAAAATCCTACACATCATTGAATCGATCTATGATGTTTCACAGAAGTTGGGTACTGAAAAAATTTTAACACATCCATTTCTGAAGTATTATATCTAATTTAATTAAATGAAAGGAAATTCCCAAATGATATTATTATTTTTACTCTTATATTGATTTTATAAAAATAATAACATAATTCTTCTCAATATATATTTTCCAAAAAAATCTAGTTTTTAATGAATTTGTCAAAAAAATTCAAAAAATTGTTAAATCAACAAAAATAAAATCCAAAAATATCTATTGTGATAATAAAATATACTTAACATATTCCTATAAATGGTACCTAGATCAATATAAAAACAAAATTGGATCACATATATAAGATATGGTTGTAAAGGGACATGTAAATTTGTTATTCTTTGGGCCCTCTATTGGAATGGATACCAAATCATGTACATAAATACAAAAAAAGAACATGTATATAAATTCTTCACCAATGTTTTAAAAATATGATCAAAATTAAGAGTTATAATTAAATCTCAATGACCTATTTCAAATTCCAATAATCTATACATACTCTCAAGATTTCTGTAGTTATACATTGTATAAATTCATTTTGATCATTTCTTACAGTGGTTGTTCTAGTTTTTTAGGAATTATGGTTTTGGAGATTAACCAATGTGTTTCCAAGATGGGGAAATTCATTCATAACTATAAATTATTCTATATTACCATCATTTATACCTCAATCTTGGTGATTTTAAACCACACATGGGGCTTCCTAATAGGTATATAATAACATATACGAAAATTCATACATGAACATGTCTTTGGATTAAAATTTGTAATATCAATTAAATTATGACTTATAAAACACACCTTATCAATTAAAATTACAATAATATAATTTTGAACTGTTATGGATAGTTTATTAACTATAATAATATGTAACATTTATCATTTCATTATATTATTTTACATTAAATCTATTAGAGAAGGTTTTAGATCCATATTAATATGTTTTTACGGGAACAAATTAGGATGAGGATCCTCACATATAATTATTGTATTTTATTCAATTATAATTTCATAGTAGCTTCTTCTATATGAAATAAAATTTCAAATCCTTTAAATATGTCAAAATAAACTAATTTCTCCAATAATTAAATAAATTTTATAAATTTATATATTACTTTATTTTCCCCAGAATTTTCAATCATGTAATGTTTCCATATAGGAAAAAATTTATGTAACACTCTTATAATTTTATTTCGTCCAACACATTCAATGAAAAATATTGTATGAAGTGACTAATCATCATATATTTACATCATGGAGTAAAAAAAGATTATGTTGACAATGTTTCCCCTAAAATACATTGTGATGGTTCCATTAGAGATATCTGTATTTTTATGGCTTCAATTAAGAATTTTATCCCTTAAATGACCATTGATTGTGACAGGACCAATCTTCATCAATTTTTAATACATTAAACGAGGAATAGAAAATCATATCATGGGATATAACTAAAACATATTGATGATCTCTACTCAGAAAGGATATATAACATTCAATATGTTTACCAAAAATGTAGAAAGATATAATTCTCATATTTACAAATAAGTTGATAGTGATTTAGGGATAACATTAATTGAAGATACTAAATTATCTAATGAATCTGTGAATTTTATTTAACCAATAGTGTAAGGAATTTAAAATGTACATAAATATTTATAACTAATATGTAGTTATAATATGATCATATTTGATTCACTTATTCGTAATTAGATCCTATAATTACCTTAAATCCTCATAATTTTGGCTAAAATTTCATTATGAAGAAAGTAATTAATTATTTATTTTTTGATATCTTTTTGCATGAGTTTCTAAAACACCATATTATTGAATGTTTCCAAATTTTCAATTTGAAGTAATTACTTTGACATTTTAATAGAATTTATAATTCATGATGGTGATAGAAGTGATATATATTACATCTATATTTTCAACCATTGTATTGATGCTTGTTTTTTCTTTATACTTGGACTAGTCTTCTCCTATTACAATTTATTCTATTATTCGTTGAAGTGGTTTCAGAAATAATACACGAGTCAGTATAATTATTTTCTTAAAGTTATTATGATATTTTATTATGTTCCTATTGAGATAACTAATCATTATGTTTGAGATATATCTAGTTTAATTTTTAAAATTTAATTCATCCTTAGATATTGATTGAGATTAATGTTTTATTTATAAATTTTATAGAATTTCCCGTAAAAAATTATTTTGGTTTTTGAAATTATTTTCCCCATTCCTATGATCATCATCCTCAAGTACATTTCAATAATTATAATGGTTATGGTTTATCATTATATGCATTTTATAGAAACATATATTTTTTAATGGTAGATATATTGTTATCTTTAATATGTCTAAGGATTATATTGTCGTCATTCGAATATTGGTCCATTCTTAATGTTTTTATTTTTTTATATCAATGGGGTATACTAATTTTATTGTTATATAAAAGGTAGAATTGAATGGTTATTTATGAATCCCAATAAATAAGTAAAAGTGATATTATCTCCCCATAATGGGTTTTGGTATGAAACATTCCATAGTAGAATCAACTGTTCACAATTTTATGTATCATATACTTTATATAATTTGTTAGTAATGTGAATAAGTGATGAAAAAACCTAATAACAGTAATGGTAATTGTTGTTAAATGAGTTGTATCGATTTAAACTATCTCATATTTCTATTTAGCACTTGTATTCTATATTCTAATAGAGGAGAAGAATCAAATATTATTACCTAATCGATACTAATTTGGGTTTACCTCATGTTCCAAAAATTATGATTGTTAGAAGAAATCTCTCTAATGATACCACTGTTATAAAAATTATCCTCTAGATAATGCGTCTAGTATGTTTCATTTGTTTTCATGTTAGACATGATAAAAATAAAATAACAATGTTGTGCTTATAATTTTCTTGATGTCGGAAAGTTGAATGTAGTTCATTTATCCATTCATAGTACTCATAATGTGCATATATAGAAAATATACTATTTGATTAAATTTAATTAATTATTTTATTTATCCTAGTTTAAGGTATGAAATATGTGAAGGAATAAAATTTTCAGGTCCACCAAGTCATGAAAATTATGTAGTTCCAATATATATAATAACTCAATGGATTAACTTTCTATTTAACAGAGAAATAACCTCTAATTATTATTCACTTAACAAAATCATTTGGGATACATTTTTGAATATAAAAAATAGAATTTAATTATGTTATTATTTTGATATTCACATATGGATCTATGAAATTTTTGAATTTATTTTATAAATCCAGTATTAAATTGAAATAGTTTTTAGAGGATATATTGAAATTAATTTTCATAATTTATAAAATAGGTATAAAACAGGGCTTTGTGGTCTCATTAGGGTTTCGTGAGTCTATGATAGTCTAATAGTTAATATTATTATTTTATAGTGATAGAAGAGATTCCATCAAATTATTTTATTATTATTATTTTCAAAATCCTTTTTAAAATGTTTTATTCCATTTTAGTGTAAAAATTAAAAACATTGTCATTAGATGTTGATGTATTTAGATGGTAATGTTTTGATTTGGAGGAACTACAAAAAATTATATTTTTATAAAAAAAGTATCTCAGGGTTTTTTGAATGAAATTATATCCCCAATTTTAATATTGTTAGTAGTGGTAACCATATAGTTGTATATTGATAAGAGTGAAAAAAATGATTTTTCCCATTGTTTAACTAAAAAAATTAATTTTTTACATTTGAAAAACAATTTAAGGATGTAAAGGATTAAAAAAAAATGATTCCAGGGTGATTGGGTCAGAAATTTCTTCTCAATTATCATTAAATCCCAGTCCCCAAATAGTTGGATCATCATCCTCTCAAACATGGATGAGTGGATTTGGAGAGAATAATTTAAAAACATTCTCCATATACCGACATTATAAGTTGTAAAAATATTACAATAAAACGGTCCAAGATCCCTCATGAAATGCCCAACTAGATCATGTATGTCTCAAGAAATCAAAGGGTTACAATTTCAGATTCGACACATATAATAGTGGTATTGAATGTTAGGAACTGAAATTTTCATGTGGTGTATAATATTAAATTATTTATCAATGGATAACTATATTAGTAGTGGTATGTCTATAATTACCTAAAGTCATGAGTGAAAAAACTAGATGTCCATTTTTTCCAAAAAAAATTATTGTATTAGGAAATTGTTATATTTTGACAATAAATCAAAAAATTTGCAGTAATAAATTAAAATTAACATTATTAAAGTGTGATTGAAATATGGTTTCATTTAAAAAAACTAATAATATTTTATTCTCTTAATTATTGTGACATCTTCCTCTATATTTATAAATGAGTTTTATTTTTAATATTTATTTACCTTTCCACCATTAGTAAATATATTAGGAGAGGACTCGAAAAAAATTCACTGTTTGGACCAACCTACTTTCTAAATTAGAAAATTATTTTTAAATTAACTCAAAGTTCTCTAATAAATCACATAATTGAGTTTTCCACTCCCAATATATATGAGAGTAACTAATTAATTATCAACATATTATAGAAAAACCCATGCACATAACTAGTCTTATAAGTCTACACACCATACATAGAATATAACTAAGATGAAGGATATTGTGGAAAATGGATCACTGAAATATTTAATAAATTCGTTAAACCATACATCAACACATTTGAGGTTTTTAGAAACCAAGGAACACAAATATTTTTAACTAATAAGAGAGAATTTATTCACTGATGTTCAATGATTGGTGATTTTAAAAATGATATCCTTTACATCATTGATCAAAAAATATTTACCCTTATTTTCAAATGGTAACATATATGATGGATGAAGGATCATACATTGAAAAAAATAGGGAAAAATATATATATGGAAAATATTAATGAAAATATCGAAAACAATATTGTAAGGTCCCTCCTAAAATATCAACTAAACACTTTCTTTCTTTGTGATCACTATTTCCTCCCCTATTTATTGGTTAACTCATCAATATCCATTCTCTTTAAAAAAAATTATGTTTCAATATTTATCATTCTCGAAAATGTTCATTAGATTTATTAAGTATATTGTGTTATCTAGTTTCCTTATCAATTACTCCATTAAACATAGTCCATATTGAATGTATATATTAAAACCATGCATAATAACATGGTATCCCAAGGAATCATCTTGATGTGTTGGGTAATACCCAAAATTTTTATTCTAATTATAGTTTTATAACTTTTATCAAAGGTATTCATTAAAAATATTAATTTATTATGAAACATAAATAAATAGAGAATCACATATTCTTAGGTAAAAAGCATAAAAATACTATAGAAAAATAATATCTAAATATAGATTAAATGAATCATACACAATGAAAATTATGGATACATTGTTAAAATATCACCTAGAATGATAAATATGACTCCAACGTAGACCCAAAATTGATACATATTTTGTTTAAATCACACATACAAAATATCTTATTTTCCATTTTCACAATAAAAAAAATTTAATACATTAAAAAATTAGAAATGTATTACATTAAAAATATAAATCCAAATTTCAATATTAAAGCATTATTCCAATTAATTTAATAATTACCAAATATAATATATATAATGTTTCAAGGTACTTTACAATAAAAATATTAATTATTCTTCCAAAAGATAAATTTTACAATTCAATAATAGAAAAACTTATTGTTTAAAAATAATTAATTTAGGGTAAATTATATATATGAAAATATATTTTTTATCACAAGTTAATCTATAATATTTTATCAAAGTGGTCCATTTAAATTAAATGAAAATTTCAACTTAACTCTACCTTGGATAAATAGATGATACAATAGGGTAACAAAAAAATTTATTCCTTCTTAGGGATGTTTATATTTCTATAACACATGGAATCAAATCACGTGATATATTTAATAAAGACTTAAAATAGAAGAAATAAATGAATGTTAAACACCAATATCAAGTAAATATATGACTATAAATGAAGAAATAATTATTGTACCTATCATAATTGATGGTACAGACTTATATGTACAATGATCTATAAATATAGTGTCAAATTTCTTGGTTTCTATATGATTTAAAATCTTATCACCTTCATTGTTCTTCATCTTATAAAAACCCTTCCAATACAATAGTCAACATCAACCTATAGACATGTATCAGTATAACCTTTTATATTTAGAAAAATATGATAGATCAATTTAGCTTTTATAATATGAGAAACCCACTACACTTCTATGTACATAAATTAATATATAAAATAAATATAGGATAAACACACATCCACAAGAATGGAATGTAATTAATCTGTATAGGGAAGATATTTCCATATCCCCATTCATTCCACATTGATGTAAAATGGTAATTCAACATCTACTTGAGATGGATAACCCATGAGATAGATATTATGATAACCAATATTGGCACCAATTTTGGATTATACCCACATCCTCTTCTGCATAAGAAACCCACTCTACCTGCTACTGTGAATTTTAGGAGCTTAAGTCATCTAAATATTTATTCGTTGATCAATTTCCCTAATTAATGATTGAAAAAACACCTCTATTTGAGAATTTAATATTTAGGAAATATTCATTGGAGAATATTTTTAGATGATATATCATATTAAATCATAAATCCATTATTTCATTATTTTAATATCGTCATTTCAAAAAATAAAAAGGCTCATATATCCAATTAAAATATTAAACTATGAAATATTTACTCAACTGAATGGATATTGACTCCTAGGAAATGGCATGTGTTATAGTTTCATGGTAGAATTACTATGAAAAATCAAATATATATCCTTCAAGTAAGGATTATGAATAATTTTTTCCTAGAATAATAATTCTCATGACATTAAGATGGGCCCATCAGTATGTTATACGTCTCTTTCAGTGTAACCATGTAGAGAGTCTCCTAAAAATTATGGATCGTGTTTATAATTTACATCCATTCCTCCCATTAATATATATTCCTGAAACATTAGATGGTATGTGGGAATTAGAAAAGACATTAGTATTCTTTTCCTTTATGCTCTCTCATAGATAGACCTATCATGAAGGGTTTAGTCATATATGTTATTTATCCCAGATCAATAGAACATTTTTCTTGAACCACTAAATCAATAATATCTGTATCAACAATGGATTAAGAGCTAGAAAATTATACAAATATCTCGTTATAGGTTTTACAGGACAATTTTGAGGGGGTATGATAATACCTAATTTTTTTAAAATATGAGAAATCCTTTGAAACCAAAAAATAATATCAAACATAAAAAAAATTTCTGTTAGACTACGTTATAAATCATGAAGTGAAAAAATTATATTCTTCAATAAAATAGGGTTATTCAACATGGTCTACAGCATGATAAAATGTCATAGTATTTGGGATCGATCCAATCCAAAATCAATGTTTCACATATTTGGAACACCCTAGAAATTAAATACATGATATAATAGTTTTTTGAAAATTAATATTTATTACTAAATATTAATCACAAAATAAAATAATATATACTCTATAATGAAATACCAAATAATAAAAAAAAGTCTTTGATTATTTAATCCTCATTATGACCAAGTTACCCAGGAAAATTGCACTCGAGCTAGTCTAATAAAAATCATGAGGAGAATTCCCAATATATAAGGGTTCGAATGTAGTGATTGGGTATAATAAAAAAACATTCATATTGTTTTCTTCTAATTAACCAATCAATGGGTCCTAACTGATAACCTAAAATGAAATTACTACACCTCACCGTGTCATGAAATCTACTATATTGATAATAAATAAATACGTCAATAACATGAAAATTCATAAGGATTATAGTATAACATATTACCCATAACATGAAAAAAATTGAAATATATAAGTGCATCTATCAATGCAATGTGAAATTAAACTAGATGGGAATTTGAATTGGTGATATGTTATCTGCAAAAACAATTTAATCTAAATGAAGTAACAAAATATATTTGTTACCAATATATATAATATATGGGAGATAATCCCTCTATATCACCACCACCAACACAGATATAATCATCTTGAATATCCTCATAATATGTGATTTTTCTTACTACTATTGGTATTAGTGGAAAACAATTCTACATAAACCCACTTGATGTATGTATAATGTGAGAATAAAAATTCATGTAGGTCCCCCCAATCTATTCCATGAAAAAACCATTGATATAATAACCAATTAATTCATTATGATGGTATGTGTACATGATATCATTTTTTAACATTAAATGAAAACACAAGTAACGTTAATATTTTCTTTTATAATCAATAATGTATTTTATACCAAAAAATGAAAAAATATGCCAAATAATGGTTTACTATATATATTTTTTCATTACCCTAATCACAAAAAAATGAGTAGAAAAATAATAAATCCACCACATACAATCCATTAGCTATATTTATTCATAGAAAAAAAATATAACCTCACTTGAAATGGATAGACACTAATCTAGAGAGAAACATTCTATATCAATATCCCTATTATCCAAAGAAAATCACATAGGTTGTTTTCTAGACTCATAAAAATTTTAAAATGTTTATTCTATAACAATTAATTTCATTAACCATTGGATATGAAGTACTTAATTCAAATGAATAAAATTATACAAAAAGTAATTCTATAACTAAGTATAAAAGATGAATCAAAGGTCGATTATGAAATATAATTTAGTATTACATTTTTCTTCTTATATATTTTAAATATTTCACATTTTCAATATTGTGAACCCAATAACATATGGTTCAAAAAATAATTGTATAGGATGGAATCACATAGCATATTTCTCTATAGATATTTGAAAATATAGTGATTCCACTTGTAATTGGATGGGAAATTATCCATAATCATAGATGATCAATATACATAAAATAACAAATTTAATTAAATCCTCTAGTAGAATCCCTATTCTGCAATGGAATAATGGGAAGAAGGATTCTAATAAATAAAAGAGAATAGAGATAAATAACAAAATACGAATAAATGACATAGAGTTATCTTAGTGAATATATGAAAATAATATAGAATGTATTTAGTGATGATGTAAGGGGAGTGGGGATCATTATATAAAGGATATCGGTGGTCAAGAATGAGGAGAAACACTGGTCAATAATAGTTTATGTAAGGCATAAATGGGAAAATGTTAATAATTTTTTTTTAAATGGGACGCCAAGGAATGGTTATTATACATCACAAAGTTGTGTCCCAATACAGAAACCAATACCATAAGTCCTCTAGGTATATTCATTTTCAAAAATATAAATTGTATACCTTGGTATCCCATTTTGCATCAATTTAGTTTTCATGATTTATCATTAACCATTGAAATTAGAAAATCACTTCGGCTCATGAAAAAACTCCTTGAAGTAAGAAACCCTCCTCAAGTAGAGATTGTAAAATAACTCATTTTGATAACAGAGACCTACCACCCCATTATTACTTGGGAAATGATACACACTACTATAGTTTACATCTGTAAACCACCAAAAAATAAAAATAAAAATATAGAACAATTAATGTAAAACAATATAATAACAATTAAAAAAATCATGTTCCTTTAAATTAATTTTATATTTTCACTTATTAATATTCATCAATTTAGAATGGATACCTTTTATGATATTGATATTATTAAAATAATATTAACTTTAACCTTCATTATTTGATGGAAAATATAATCAAGCATGTCACCAAAAAATTAAAATATATCATAAACTATAGTACTCTTAAACTCTTATGTATTTTGATAAAATTATTTCTTCTTTAATGTATGAAATTTTATGACTCCAATAATCATTTATCAAGGACATGTATAGTTTTAAAAAATTATTCTAATAAAAATTTTATTCAGAAAAATATGCTTCATTTTAAACCCATTAATCAAAATCAATAAGATCACTATAATCAAATAAAAAAAATATGTATTTTTTCTTATACAAAGAATTATCTTGTTTTTAGTATTATAGTGAAAAATATTCTTTTTTGTCCCCACATCCTTCATATTTCATTATATGAAATCAATCTTATATAGTTAATTTGAATTATAAAACCCTAATATTATTATCACGTAGATGATACGTACATCATTTCTTTTATTGTTTGACTTGTTGGTAAATGAATCGATGTGTGTATTCCTGAGTGTTTATGATGCACCGATTTTTAGCAATAGTACCATACAATTAACATTGGTAATATTAATTATTTATTAAAAAATTATCCTCCATATTTCGGATGAACATTTTTATGAAAATATTATCATTTCCTTCACCACCACCATGGATAATCGATGTATGTTTATGTTATCTAACAAGTAATTTTTTCATGATTTGTCTTGATGATAAATGTCTATATCTATCAATTATAATTCATCATAGAATAATTTCCTTATTTTTTCAATCTAATTGATTTATTAAAATATTATTTGAATGTATAGTGTTTTTTCTATTACTATAGGTATACATAAATTTTATCATTTGACAATGACTGTAGCAGTATTACTGTGAAAAATGAATCCTTTTTACAACTTTTTAGGATTGGTACATTCTCCATAACTCCTATGATTTGATTAAATTTGATACTAATGTCTATTTTAGTTTATTTATTATATAATTTATTAGAACGGTCACTAATTATTTACTGTATAATATTATGTTATTAAAGAAAATATTGTGTTTTGGGATATCTCATTGAATTATGTATAAAGTAGTTGTAGTTTGTATTGATGAATTTATATACAAAAATATTTTATCAATTTTAGATCATAAAATCGATCACTTTTTCTATCTTCTTCATACACCTTAATGGATCGTTTAGAAGCTTTAAATCAATATGGAATTACAATATTATATTTTATGTGGATATACTCATTTTTCTATTTATCATAAGAAAATTTATATTAGAAAAATTCTTTATGATGTGGACAATCTTTTCATAATGGTGTATTTTGATGTTTATACCCATTTACCAGTACCTAAAACATAGATCCATTTCCATCATTTGACATTTATCCATTATCTATACTATATTCATTAGCTATTTTTTTGATAATTATATTTTATATTACAGTTAAATAATTATTATATATTCTTTCTCAAACACACTATAGTAAACCTGTTTGGTTAGTTAAAATAATAATCATCTATTAATGTTTTTGCAAATTTTTATTTCATATAAGGAGTCACACAAATGACTTTTTTCATGTTTTCTAAATGGGAAATTGCCTCGTTAATCATATATCATATCAAACTATTAATAATGCAATACTATATCATATCTTTTTTCCCATGCAATAAAAAAGTTTTACTTTACATCATTTCCATGAATACCCATGTTATATCAACGAAACTGTCACAACTCATAAAAAAATTGATTTAAATTATTTTAAACACATTAATTTTTTTTATTATAAAAAAATATGTTATTATTATTATATCATTGATCATGGGAATATTTCCATCCACACTATTGTGATTTATGATCTAACAGGGTCTCTATTTTTCAGTTATCTCTTCTTTTTTCACTAACACCTATGATTCATTTTTCCAAAATCCTCATATCTTAGGCTAAGACTCTTTGGTAGTCTTCCCCTCATATACTTATCTAAAAAAATCAATCCATAACCATGATATCCCATTATAGTCATTTACAAAACTTCCAAGACAATATCCAAATAACTCTGTTGTTATTTTATGATACTTCCACTAATCTGTTGATCATTATATAACTATACGTAGACCACCTCCCAATTACCTTACATAATGATTGATTCCTATTTATATACACTAATATAATTTTTTCTACATTTTTTGAATGAAAATGGGTTCCTGAATGAAATTTTAAAGATGATATTATCACATTAATCAAGAATATGATGACACCAGTTGTTGAATACATTTCCCTAATGTAAATTTTGGGGATGAAGTAGTGTTGCAAAGACTTGTCTCATGGAACTCTATAATAGAAATTTATTTTTTTGTTCATCATATTTAATCTTATTAAACATTTTATTAAAATTTCTGAAATTATAATTTTATAGTAAATAATTCTTTAACATTGTTAGTTTATTTTAACATAATTGAAAAATATAAATTCCATTTATCATTACAAATATCATGAATCATGAGCCATATGTTTTTTATAACTCTAGTAATAAAATTATTTTTAAAACTCTAATATTAGTATTTGAATTTTTCATTTATGTTATTTATTAATATTATTTTTAATGTATTGTATTGTCATTTTTATCAAATTATTGAAATATTTAAAGCATTATTATTAATATTTTTAAATATTTTGAGTTAATTTAGTCATATATTTGAAATTATTTCTTCCTGATTTATAAATTCATTAATTTGATTTTTATAATAAATATTTTGAATTAATTATAAAATAATGGATTTATTATAAATAATATTATAATATAGATCACTAACTAGGTTTGAAAATGAGAATATGATGCAAAAAATATCAATATCCTAAAATATGGAATAAGACAATATCGAGGATTGAAATCCAATATCAGTCCTATAGAATTAGTTTACGGAACTAGGGATACATTACACCCTAATAATTAAATTGGTTCTCTTGTTTTGGATGCAATATTATTATTACCATTCAATGTCCAAATCCATGATAAAAACCAACCAAGAGAATATAATTTCCTAATGAAAAAAATAAAAACATTGGAATTATGTCTTTTAATACATAATCCTTCTCTATAGAGGAAACACTATAATTTCAATATATTATGGATTGAATTCTATAGGTGAACTCAGATAAAATGGTCTTATATTCTAGAACCCAACCTAAATTACCCAAGATACAACCAATTTTAGAACACTACTTGAATATGAATTTTTTCCCGACAACACCCATCTAACTCCCTCTATCTACATGTTCATCTATTTGGAAATTCCCATATAATGCGAACCAGCATAACAAAATTATTTGATGAATATGACCTGATCACGATATCTATAGATGATATTCCTCAAAATATTTCTTATTACATACTTTGGACTACCTTTAGATCATCATGGCCATCATTCACTTCATCAAAGATACCATCAGCTACCCCACCTTCGCACTACATCAATTACTAAAATCCATTTGAAAATTATTTATAATATTAAATAACTACTGTAATATTCATTATACTCAATCATATATATACTGTTATTATCTAGTGAGTTATTCTTATACAAATCCATTAAAAAATTATAAAACACATCCTCACACTTACACAATAAATCATAAATAATTAGTAATATGATTACCATGAATCATATTCTAGTAATTTTTATTCTTAAACACAAGGGAAAGAATCGATATTTTCTTGATCAATAATATAACATTATTATTGAATCCTTGAATTCATTACACATCCACCCATAGCCCACATTGTACATTCTTAGTGTTTCAGACGTTCCTACAGTTGGTTATTGAATCTTATCTGATTTTGAAAGTATTTTTTGAATTTCATATTTTAAAAGAACCAACACCTTACCATGAAATAGTTATCACAACAACAATAAAATAATATTCCAATACAAATTCTTTTTCCACATCCATATAAAACCCATTATAATGCCTCTATAATGAAAGTTAGCAATATTTGGAAACTATCATCTATAGTGCCTATTTCTATTGTGTGAGAATATTCCTTCTATATTATTATTTATATATATTACAAAATAATAATAAATATGTATTATAAATTTATCATCAAGATTAACTATTTAATTTTATCAAGAACATATGAATTCGTACAACGAAAGTAGCCCTGATCACCATCTGAATTTACTAAAAATTAATCAATAAGTCATTCTATTTATAATGCACCTTGAACATCAATTCTCAAATAACATGTTAAAAAAACTATAATAATGATTCCACATTTCATGATTTTATTGTACATTTAACATCATATAAATCATTATATTCAGCCTCTATCTTAAATTTATTACAATGTTGTTACATAGTGTGTAGTGGAATCATTGAAGATTTTAATGAATTTTTTTGTACATTAGATTGAAATATTAATATTTTTTTGTGAATTGATGCACTTAGTGATCAACACAATGATATCATGTGAAATGAATAATCATGGCAAATAAACCACGAATTTTAGTTGAAAATGTAGTCATATTCAGCTCATTAAGGCTAATTATTTCTCTATGAAAATAAAATTGTAACAAAACTAATTTTTCACAAACAATCCAAATGCTTGTTGGGATTTCACTGATCTGTGTGATCCAAACATACATTATACTGTCAATAATAATTTACTGAAGGGTGAGATACAATTAAACGTATAGAATAAATATGTTCTGTAATTTGGGGTTATTTACCTATATATTGTTACATTATAAATTTTTAGAGTTTGTCTACTTTCTTTGACCAAGTATAACCTTCATAATAAATCCCAAATGACAATAATTACCAACTAAATGTGTTACAATTTACATCCATAATTTTGAAATCTGATGTGACATCAATATGATTATACATGATAAAATATAATTCACTAACTGGACTATAATCTCCAATAAAATAACTATCAAAGCCTTAATAATGAATATTAATTCCGAAAACAATTTCTTATATACATTTTGTGATTTAGAAATAATTAGTTATTAAATTAAATAATTATTAATATAATTTAGAAAAATATATATTTAATTTATATTATTATGAATATTCAGACACATTGATTACAAGAACTTTATCACGGTGTTCCCCAATTACTAAACATCAATTTAGTACAATTATGACCTATTCAAAATAAACTAATTATGTGACCCTCTAGGAAAAAATCTCGATATAAATATGTCTCGATCTTTTAATATGAATGATTTCATAAAATACATCAAGACCCATAATCTAATTACATTTAGTCATTATCATTAAAACTTTCTATTAGTGTACGCTATGTAAAATAATCAATTTTCCATGTGATATCTCATAATTAAGGGTGTATACATTATGCCAATATATATTAATGCTTCATTTATTATTATAATAAATATACCTAATGGCCATAAAATCATATAAAATATCCAAGAATTTTATAAGGGTACTAAAATCATTTTCAAGTGGTCCCATGATTTATCTTCAACCACGCAATACTAAAAAATCAAATATTGATCACTTAGTTAATGTTAGACCACCAATAACTCTCCATATAAAACCTACCTTAGAAAAATATAAATTTCATTATTCTAGTCTTGTATCAATGAACATATCAAAATATACACATTGATAATAAAATCAAGTCGAGTGAATCATATACAATCTCAAATATAGGAACAAATATTGTCACATGAAATAGGTGGTTCTTTTATTATCAGGTCATTCCTCACGATTTACTCTACATGTGAATACTGTGTTTTAGAATAATACAAATAATTTTTAATACTTATAGGATATAAAACATAATAGTAATGCATCTTATATATCATAAAATTAATGTCAATGTAGACCTGCAGACAAATATTCAACATTACTACCATATTTTCTCAGGGATCTCATTATGCCTAAGAAATTCTAATCATTTTGAAAAAGTAATAATATTTAGAAATTTGCATGAAGATTTTGTACATATATATAACAATTTTTTAGTAAGATTATAAAATTAATGAATTTAATTATAAATGAAATTGTAATAAATTGAATTTCATATTATGTGTATATGATACCCACTTTTATAACATTATAAATTCTGGTTTCATCAATCTATAAAACTCCCACTATTATATGTAGGGACATTTTTAGACCTCATAGGATACTACATCCAAAGAATTAAAATCTTCTTTTCTACCTATTTATTAAAAGGGGATAATATCCTTATAGGGTCCCATTAATGTGTTTTAAATTTCAAACATTAATGAAAATTTGTATTCCACAATTCTTAAATATGAAAATAATTCATCCCTAAATAAATTTTACAAAGAAACATGATCGAGACATTGGGATATATTTATTCCATTCCAAAATCAAAATGGTTTTGTATATAACCTTCTGATGACTTTTATGAGACTTGTCATGTAAAAAATCTACTCAAAACTAGAGTATCATAGGATGATCAAACCAAAATGAATCTAAATAACATTGAACCATAAGATAGTATAAATGTTTAATGAGAAAAAAACATCATGTTCCCTTGTTTATTACCTAATTTGGTAATTTTTTATTTTCCTTATATGAAATATTTTTAGATACATCAATATGAAATCCTTACATATCTTGGAGGCCCAATGACACAATTTCAGAAATTATATAGCCTAATGAAAAAGAGGTATAATATGCATGACATATTTATTTGACAGGACTATACTAGAACAACCATAATCTATTACCAGAAAAAATAAATGACAATTCCCTTTTTGAAATTTTTAATGTAAAATAGTTATCTATGTATATATACATGGTTCGATGGAAAATTGGCTATATCCATCATGAATTTTGGTTTGGTTATCTTCAATTTACTACTACTACTGTATTAATATATCAACATAAGAGTGATCTAGTAAGGGGACACTATCAGATTCTTGGCCCAAAGGGCATATATATTGATTAAATTATGGTATACTTAAGTCTCTATAACCCAAACATGATTTATGGTTTTGTGGACTTATGGATAATAAAACAAATTATGTTTCTCTAAATGCCAATTCTAGTGAATAGTTCCGTGGTAATAATACCAATAAATTTCATTCTATAGTTCTTCAATAGTACAATCCCCTGTACTACTTGTGTATGTTTTTAATATTATTATTGAAAAAAAATATCTACAATAACTCCAAAATAAGGAATGCAAATGTGTCCTCTTCCTGATTATTAGACTCTCATACAATGTATGAACATTCATTTAGTTATACAAATCCTATGTCTTCCAGGTCTACCCTTCTCAAACCATATGAAGTCCATGATGGAAAACCATCATAAAAACTATTTCCATTTTAACTCTAAAAAATAGTACATTAAATGTTTATAAAAGATATCAAAACAAATTGCCTCTATTCATTTATGGATTCAAATCATTTGAATATTTTCTTTATAAGAAATAGTAATAAATATCTATAATGCATCATATATGGAGATAGAATGTACGTTTAAATTTTTGGAGAATGAATAATAGACAGTAAAATCGCAGTTCCCCCACTTCCAAATTTAAGATCACATTCCACTACTCAAAAATAAAAATAAGCCATGCCACTTAATTCATGTTACCAAGCTAATAGACTTTTCATAGTGAGTATTTTTTCCTATTCTCAATCATGTTTTTAATTCACCAACAACATAACTCTTAAATTTCATTAGAATATCTATATCATTTATCCATACAAAAAATTGTGGAATGGCACAATATTTAATCTCACAATTCTGCTAAATTATATAAAATTTAATTTAATTTCTATATTAAATTAAAATAATTCAATTTAGAAACTCAAAAACTACAAAACAAATTGAAATATACTATTATAAACATGTAAAGTTGTTCATTATATTGAATTATTTAAAATATATTTTCTTCATCAATATAGATACATCAATTTTTCCCAAGTATATAAGTGAACACCAAATTAATTATTTTGAAGATAGACATCAAGATTACATTTTAAGACATTATATAAAATACGTGCCTATGTCATGAAACTCAATGTATGGGTTGAAACACTATAAAAATTACCACAACCCTTATCCATGATATTTTTGGATCATATTTGAAATTTATACTATAGTGAACTGTGTCATTATTGGTTATGAATTTTGGTCGATATTAGAAATTTTTTATGGTGAATTGTTTGTTTAAAAAATTGAGATTAATATTTAGATTAATAATGTTGGGAAATATAAAGATTTTAATTTTGGGAGTCATTCATGATCTGGATGGTTTTACAGATTCTTGGGGAAGAATCAATGATGGGTCCGGTGGTTGGGTTAATAACAATCTAA
Source organism: Viscum album (assembly GCA_963277665.1). NCBI lineage: Eukaryota > Viridiplantae > Streptophyta > Magnoliopsida > Santalales > Viscaceae > Viscum > Viscum album. The sequence continues at coordinate 1,191,960,981 of OY728147.1, forward strand.
AAAATTGGGAATTCAATACATGAAAATGTTCCAAAATTGTTAATGGATTTCATGTGGTTGGGTGGATTCATTCCATAAATGGGAGATAATTAGTGGTTAATACAAGATATAATGAGCTAGAACATTCTTCATTCTATGAGTGATGTATGTTTCGGGGCTGGTGGGGCTTTCCCATGAATGGTTTACAACCTAAAAAGGCTGTCAATATTTTCAGTTTTTTTCCATCACACCTTGTATCATTCTCCTGTAATGATACTGAAAGTGAAAATTGTTAACCTATTATGATTCTAAATAATATTAAATGCATGATATTAATTTCAAACTTATTTATTCTTCCTCCATTATAAGAATTTGATTTAGATAAAACTTGGAAATTGTTTGGTGATAAATTTACCCGATAAAGGTAAAATTAGACCACTATTATTGTGATTTCACGTGTGGTCAGTACATGAAATTAAAAGGAACTATCTACATGTCGAAACAAATTATTTTTAATAATACATGAGTCAATATTGTTTTTTATGATACTTTTGAGTATAAATGAATTGGATGCTTATTTGGGCATAATGATTGTTGATTTTTCTTGTATTAATTTCAGGTCCATATCTATACTGAAAATATTCCCAATAATCACGAATTCATAAATATGATGATTCATGGTGAGTTTTTATGATATTTTCCTCAATAAATTAAAATTTAAAAATAATTACACGTGTTTTTCATTAATTAATATTATCATGTGTTGTGAGACAACTTATCAGGAGCGTGGAAGGTGATGAAAGAGGCTCATTGGCGAATGTCCAGTAGGTAACTCTATGTTCCATGTAGGTGGCCCCAATGAAACAATTACACATGAATGTATACTTAAATGTGATCAATGAATATATATTTGTAACACCCCAACCTTCTACGGTACGCTTCTCTTTGAATAATGTGATAGCGTGTGTTGTACGCAACACCGAGTTCTAACACACCATAACTAATCAAACTAGCCGTTATGAATAGTAATACCTACTTTTTGAAATTATATATATTTTATATTTGAAAACAGACTTCATTTTTGGATTCGGAATATCGAATTTAGCCTAAGGTGAAATTTTCGTACATTTCGGATAACTTTCATATTTTGATGAATAGTGAAAATTACTATGTTTTAATTAAAAACAACTTTTTTAATCAAAATAATTAATAGTGATAAATTATGCATTTGAGTGGTTTTAAAGTATATTTAGAATATATTTTTACCATTTAATATAATGTTGGTCATTGGACATAATTTTACAATTAAACCGAACATAAACGAGTGCCAATCTTTTGATAGTTATTATCTCTTAAAAACACGCTTTTTGTTTTGACAGCGGGAATTAATTTTAAATTAATTTCTGCCACTTATGTGTTTTTAATTTAGGAAAATGGATTCCATATTTGGAATCAGGATTTTCAAATTGTGTAAATAGGTAACTTTTATTTTTAGACATTTTGAATAATTACTGCGGTAAATATTTTATTTACCATGGTTAAGGGTAAATCCGGTAAATAAGGGTTAAAAAATAATATTATAATAATACTAAATTACCCTAAAACGTGTCTTAACCCTATTGGTTGATACATGGTCGACCATGGGAATCTTTGGGTCTATTTTGGGACCCCATGGATCCACTTGTAAGTGATAATAACACTTTATTTTAATTAAGTTAAAATGAATACAAAAATGAGACAAGCATATATCTTTTAGAAAAACAATTGTTACATAGGGTTATATATGTTGGATTTTAGATGATAAATATTAATTAGAAAGATAAAAGGATTTCCTACATAATGATATTTTATTTATAATTTTTATACATTAAATAATTTATTTTATTTATGACACAATGATGATGCAGTAATTACTATAATAGTGAAAAATTAAAATAATTGATATTATAAATACCCAAATAAATATAATATGAAACTTTTAATGAATTAAACTAATTTTCTAGGATAATATGATATATTAGGATTTATTTAATTCACTTTTTTCGAAGTAATCAATCTGTTATGAGTTTCACAAAAATCAACTATTGAATAGTGTCAAAATTGACATAAAAGAGTTCTTAAAATAAATATTATATTATTAATTGATATTAAATTCCTAAAAATCTAAGGTTCGGCCAAGAGACTTATATAATGATATTTTCATCATTAATGTACCACTTGGGGGTCTCTTGGATATATATAGTATGTTTATTAACCACATTATATAAAAATACAAAGAGACATTGTAAAAGTGAAACTAATTAACTTAGAGTTAATAATTAACGATAAGGTTAATATAAGTACCCAAACCTGTCTAAATTCTATTGGTTGAGTTTTTTTCGACCTATCCCAACATTAACCTTTTAATAATAAGCTTTGGAGCCATTAGAAACCGAATATGAATTTATTATAAATTAATATTTCTAGCTTTTCCAAAGGTGCCCCTCACCCCTCTTATAAAAGGGCACTCCTCCTTCTCATTTCTTCACACCTTAAAAGCCTTTTGGTTCGGCCAAACTCTGCCCAAATACTCTTCCAACATCCCTCAATACAACCTAGAGGCCTTATTTTGATCAGAAAGCCAACCTAAGGAGCCCTTTTGATCAAATCAAAAGGAAGAACCCGAAGAAGAGGTAATGATTTCACCGCCCTTCTCCAAGTTCATTTCTTCTTCCACTTCTTCTTCCTTTGATCTTACCATTCTAAAATAATAACTCTAGTATCTCCAATATACTGTGATGTTATTATAAATATGGTACAACCATATTCAGTATTCTATCCACCCTTTGAATAACATGTCACCATACGTGCGTACGTACGGACTACCGTCTCCACGTCGTGGTGTAATTGTTATTCAATATAATATTATTTGGATGGGTATAATAATGATGTGTAACTCATGTAAATAATAAATATAACATGTTAATGATTCTGTATATATTATATACCATCCATTTATATATTATTTTAATATCAAAAGAATGATATTGTCGCTTGTGCGTACGTACGGACTACCGTCTCCACGAACGCGATGAGATTCATTCTCCATCGTATCCATTCAAGTATAATTATCATTTGATGATTTAAAAATGATGTTTAAGGACTAGATATCATTCTGGATATGAATAAGATACAGCAACCATGTCTTATGTAACAAAACATATAAAAGAAAATGAGTAAGTTAACTCCCGAAACGACGATAATTCTAAGATATTATTAACAAATCAATGTTAAAAGATCATATATGATATCATATTATTATATATGATTCTTGTATAATTTAATAACAACTATTTCACCATTATACAGGAGGTTAACCTACCCCAACCAAGGAAAAGTACAAGGTAAGGGTTATTTCACAATCTCTTCATTATCCGAGGTTGTTTATACGTAATAATCTACTGGGATATCTTTATCATCCACATCCATGTTTCTTAAAAATGTATTTCAAAACATTTTTACTATTTACAATAATATGGGTTAAATTCATTTATACCCTTGTTTGACTTTTTATAAGAGGTTTATAAAGGAATCTTTCCGTCGTTTTCAAAACAAGGTCCTTTTTAACCTTTTCGACAGAATTAAGGTAAGAATGTTTTTTTAACTTATACGGCGGGTCCGACTATTTACCGCCGTTAGAAAATCTTCAAAGCATCACTTACAAGCTTACAAGGACATTTTAAAAATAAAGGTTTTCTATTATAATTATGTTATTTTTAAATGATTTCAAAAAAAGAGATATTTCTCTCAAATATATGAAAATCCTGTGCAAATGTATACGTATTTAACGCAAGCTTAAAAATGTTTTCAGAAAACCTGACTCTCGAGTTTGGTAGACAGGAAGGGATTGGGAGTGGACCCATCATGGCCGGTAATTAGTCGAGCAGTCTCAGAATTAGTTATTTTGTTTTCAGAAGCTTGCATAATGTTTTCAGAAAAACACTGGAGTGTATTTTAGCAATTTTTAACGTAAGTATCTTCTTAAAAAAAATTTCATCGGTAGGTCTCATGAGACAAACTAGTGTCTTGGCACAAGGCCTTGACAAAATCTTATTTGTAGTCTTGGCACGAGGCCTTGGCTATGTGGTTATGATAGTCTGGCATTATGCATTCCAACATTATGAAAGTGGTTATTGATTTTTGCATGTGATTATTCGATTAGTAGAATATCCATGTGAATAAGTAAATGGAATTATTTCATTTTATTTATGCCATACCATGTTGAAAGTTCATATTTAAAAGGCTTTTGTTTTAGTTATACATTTCCTTAAATGTTTATTCTTATTTATGAAAGTTTCCGCTATATTGTTATCCTTACTGGGCATTTGAGCTCACCCCTTTTCTATGTTTTATTTTTCCCAGGATGTGAAGAAGTAAGTTATGAATGACCTGTAGGGATTTTATGAGGGGTTAATAGTGTGGATTGTGGAAACATTATGTTGTTGTAGTAGTTTTTCATTTTATGATGTAATGTAAAACTTATGAATATATCTAGTGTTTCTAAGTCTACTAAACCAATCGGTCTTTCGAGATTTGATCTTTCTTGTGATCATTCCAATGTTATGTAATATTGCACCGACTCTGGGTAACTGGGGTCGGGGCGTCACAGTTGGTATCAGAGGAAGTTTAGTACAAACCTTGGAAGCTAGATTTAGATAAAATCTGATTAGAGCACGTAGACCTAAGATGAACTTTGAGGATTAGTATAGAAGAACTTCCTAGAATTTTGGTATTGTAGAGATTTTGTGAGTTTTCCGAGCAATACATCCCTGTCTGGATACGAGCAGGTAGAGGCGGCTCTGGCACAGATGTACCTAGGGGTAAAACTTGAAAACACCGCTTTGAGCTAGACTCGAACGGGAACTGGTGCACGACAACGGGCCTTGCTGCACTCTTGGTTACGACACTCCCAGGGGATATGCTTAGGATAACTCTCATTTTCTTTACAAATCATTTTGAAGGGATTATGAGTATATACTTCCTCAAAGAAAACATTCTTATGATTATGGATTATATCCATAAATAGTTCAATTTATGTTAGGTGTTTTATAAGTATGGGATTATGTATTTTGATTCATAAACTGATCTAGTTTATGCCATTGTTTAGAAATGGCGCCCAGTAGAAGGAATGAGAACTCCAGAAATGCACATGATCCAAAGAGAAGGAAGGATCATATCTTTCATGGTTTTAAGCTAGAATTTATAAGAGAAATAGTCTCCCATGTATTATCATCATATGAAGAAATAATATCATGTATTTTACTGAGTCATATGGATTTGAAGTGAAGCAAGAGAAGAAAAGGATAGAAGAGAGAAAGATGGATAAAGGGAAGAGGGAAAAGAAGAATTTTCCCATATGTGGTAACTGTGGAAAGAAACACCCTGGAACTTGCCTGAAAGGAATGGGAGTTTGTTATAAGTGTGGAGGAAAAGGGCACAAAGTACGTGACTGCAAGGGTAAGAAAATGGTTTTAAATGTACAATGCTTCATTTGCAAGGAGTTTGGACACTACGCGAACCTATGTCCCAGTCATCAGACTATGCCGCAAATGAAGTTATTGGATAATAATCAAGTTATGATACTACCACAGATGAAGAGGAATGATTAGAGTTCTTATGTTGATTATGTCAATTGAGTGTTGTATCAACAATGTACTTGTTATAATAATTATGGAGTATATAAGGATTGTACTACAGTACTATTTCATTAAGTACTTGAGATTGGGTGGAACAAAGAAAAGTGACTCAATAGCAAGATAAATTTTTGGAAAATATATGGTTGAGAGAATATAGTTTTGATACTGAGGTAGTGATTTTGGAATAATATGTGATTATTTTGGATAAATTATATTGGATATTCTTGACTACCCTGGAACTGATTAATGATTTGTATATTCCATCATTGTTGGGGTTTAAAACATTTTTGGATTAATGAAGTATATCCAGCATTCTATATGGAATAAGGGAGCATGAATGTAATCAATAAGGAATATGGTAATTCAGGATGTTTCAGTGTATTAAAAGAATACATGATGAAGGTATTCATATGCTATTACGGGGTAAAAAGGTTCTACATTATGTTTACCTTACTTATAAATGTTGGACTGTGAGTTTGGATAGAAGTATTTTGGATAGTTCTAGTTTGGATTATTTTGGATTGCCATAAAAGGACAACCCGGAGGTCGGGCGACAACCCGTCGCGTCCGGCAAGGCTGCGAGACTTGAACCCGCAACCGAAGGGCGCCAAGGGTGTATCACCTACCACTGGCCCACGAGATGTCCTAGATTAAATAATGTAGTTTTTATTAAAAGATCTTGTAGATGAATTATAAATTCGTTTATTTTGGAACCCTATACGAATAGTGTAAATAGAATTTTTTTTTTACATTCTATTATCTTTTAGAGTGAAATATGAGTTTGTGGTATAAATTTATTAATGGATAAAACTCTAATTATAAAGTAAGTATATCTCCTTATGATCTTAGCCAATCTCATAAATAAATTCCTCAATATTAAGAAAAGAAACTTAGAACAAAAATGTTTTCCTAGATGGTACCTTAAATCATCACTAATTTATGGCTTTTTGATTTTTGGCCTTTTCATAGCCATGTTCTCTACCACTCTCCATCAGATAATTGATGGTTAGATTTTTCTTCCATATCCATATTTTCTTACATGGAACCCTAGTATGTGTTATTTTCGGTAATCTTCATACTTTCGACTCTTTATTTTAAATAGATGCCTCGTTAATTCATTTTTCGATGTGGGATTTCAACTAAGATATTTTGAAACGTCAAAAATGTGTTATCCCAATACCCTATATTTTGTTGAACCGATGGTACTTCAAATCATCGTAGATTGATGAGTTTAAGGACCTCAATTACACACTTGTTTGTGATTGATGACCTCAATCACTACCTATAAATATTTACGTTTTTCCTCCGATTATATTTCTCTAATTTCCACCAATGTTCTCCTAATCAAGATCATAATTTGGTGGTGACCCTTTCATTTCTCTTTTCCTCATATTAAGACTAAATTTTAGTAACCCAATTTCCGATGTGGGTTCTCCCACAAATATATTATCTATTTTCAACCTTTTATTTTCGAAGAACAATTTCAAATTGCGAGTACGCAATTTATTGAAGGAGGGGAGAATGTAACACCCCAACCTTCTATGGTACACTTCTCTTTGAATAATGTGATAGCGTGTGTTGTACGCAACACCGAGTTCTAACACACCATAACTAATCAAACTAGTCGTTATGAATAGTAATACCTACTTTTTGAAATTATATATATTTTATATTTGAAAACAGACTTCATTTTTGGATTCGGAATATCGAATTTAGCCTAAGGTGAAATTTTCGTACATTTCAGATAACTTTCATATTTTGATGAATAGTGAAAATTACTATGTTTTAATTAAAAACAACTTTTTTAATCAAAATAATTAATAGTGATAAATTATGCAATTGAGTGGTTTTAAAGTATATTTAGAATATATTTTTACCATTTAATATAATGTTGGTCATTGGACATAATTTTACAATTAAACCGAACATAAACGAGTGCCAATCTTTTGATAGTTATTATCTCTTAAAAACACGCTTTTTGTTTTGACAGCGGGAATTAATTTTAAATTAATTTCTGCCACTTATGTGTTTTTAATTTAGGAAAATGGATTCCATATTTGGAATCAGGATGTTAAAATTGTGTAAATAGGTAACTTTTATTTTTAGACATTTTGAATAATTACTGCGGTAAATATTTTATTTACCATGGTTAAGGGTAAATCCGGTAAATAAGGGTTAAAAATAATATTATAATAATACTAAATTACCCTAAAACGTGTCTTAACCCTATTTTTTGATACATGGTCGACCATGGGAATCTTTGGGTCTATTTTGGGACCCCATGGATCCACTTGTAAGTGATAATGACACTTTATTTTAATTAAGTTAAAATGAATACAAAAATGACACAGGCATATATCTTTTAGAAAAACAATTGTTACATAGGGTTATATATGTTGGATGTTAGATTATAAATATTCATTAGAAAGATAAAAATATTTCCTACATAATGATATTTTATTTATAATTTTTAGACATTAAATAATTTATTTTATTTATGAAACAATGATGATGCAGTAATTACTATAATAGTGAAAAATTAAAATAATTGATATTATAAATACCCAAATAAATATAATATGAACCTTTTAATGAATTAAACTAATTTTATAGGATAATATGATATATTATTATTGATTTAATTGACTTTGTTCGAAGTAATCAATCTGTTATGAGTTTCAAAAAAATCAACTATTGAATAGTGTCAAAATTGACATAAAAGAGTTATTAAAACAAATATTATATTATTAATTGATATTAAATTCCTAAAAATCTAAGGTTCGGCCAAGAGACTTATATCATGATAGGTTCATCATTAATGTACCACTTGGGGGTCTCTTGGATGTATATAGTAAGTTTATTAACCATATTATATAAAAATACAAAGAGACATTGTAAAAGTGAAACTAATTAACTTAGAGTTAATACTTAGGGATAAGGTTAATATAAGTACCCAAACCTGTCTAAATTATATTGGTTGAGTGGTTTTTGACCTATCCCCACCTTAACCTTTTAATAATAAGCTTTGGAGCCATTAGAAACTGAATATGAATTTATTATAAATTAATATTTCTAGCTTTTCCAAAGGTGCCCCTCACCCCTCTTATAAAAGGGCACTCCTCCTTCTCATTTCTTCACACCATCAAAGCCTTTTGGTTCGGCCAAACTCTGCCCAAATACTCTCCCAATATCCCTCACTACAACCTAGAGGCCTTAGTTTGATCAGAAATCCAACCTAAGGAGCCCTTTTGATCAAATCAAAAGGAAGATCCCGAAGAAGAGGTAATGATTTCACCACCCTTCTCCAAGTTCATTTCTTCTTTCACTTCTTCTTCCTTTGTTCTTACCATTATAAAATAATAACTCCAGTATCTCACATATACTGTGATGTTATTATAAATATGGTACAACCATATTCAGTATTCTATCCACCCTTTGAATAACATGTCACCATACGTGCGTACGTACGGACTACCGTCTCCACGTCGTGGTGTAATTGTTATTCAATATAATATTATTTGGATGGGTATAATAATGATGTGTAACTCATGTAAATAATAAATATAACATGTTAATGATTCTGTATATATGATATACCATCCATTTATATATTATATTAATATCAAAAGAATGATATTGTCGCTCGTGCGTACGTACGGACTACCGTCTCCACGAACACGATGAGATTCATTCTCCATCGTATCCATTCAAGTATAATTATCATTTGATGATTTAAAAATGATGTTTAAGGACTAGATATCATTATGGATATGAATAAGATACAACAACCATGGCTTATGTAACAAAACATATAAAAGAAAATGAGTAAGTTAACTCCCGAAATGACGATAATTCTAAGATATTATTAACAAATCAATGTTAAAAGATCATATATGATATCATATTATTATATATGATTCTTGTATAATTTAATAAAAACTATTTCACCATTATACAGGAGGTTAACCTACCCCAACCAAGGAAAAGTACAAGTTAAGGGTTATTTCACAATCTCTTCATTATCTGAGGTTGTTTATACGTAATAATCTACTGGGATATCTTTATCATCCACATCCATGTTTCTTAAAAATGTATTTCAAAACATTTTTACTATTTAAAAGAATATGGGTTAAAGTCATTTATACCCTTTTTTGACTTTTTATAAGAGGTTTATAAAGGAATCTTTCCGTCGTTTTCAAAACAAGGTCCTTTTTAACCTTTTCGACAGAATTAAGGTAAGAATGTTTTTTTAACTTATACGGCGGGTCCGGCTATTCACCGCCGTTATAAAATCTTCAAAGCATCACATACAAGCTTACAAGGACATTTTAAAAATAAAGGTTTTCTATTATAATTATGTTATTTTTAAATGATTTCAAAAAAAGAGATATTTCTCTCAAATATATGAAAATCCAGTGCAAATGTATACGTATTTAACGCAAGCTTAAAAATGTTTTCAGAAAACCTGACTCTCGAGTTTGGTAGACAGGAAGGGATTGGGAGTGGACCCATCATGGCCTGTAATTAGTCGAGCAGTCTCAGAATTAGTTATTTTGTTTTCAGAAGCTTGCATAATGTTTTCAGAAAAACACTGGAGTGTATTTTAGCAATTTTTAACATAAGTATCTTCTTAAAAAAAATTGCATCGGTAGGTCTCATGAGACAAACTAGTGTCTTGGCACAAGGCCTTGACAAAATCTTATTTGTAGTCTTGGCACGAGGCCTTGGCTATGTGGTTATGATAGTCTGGCATTATGCATTCCAAAATTATGAAAGTGGTTATTGATTTTTGCATGTGATTATTCGATTAGTAGAATATCCATGTGAATAAGTAAATGGCATTATTTCATTTTATTTATGCCATACCATGTTGAAAGTTCATATTTAAAAGGCTTTTGTTTTAGTTATACATTTCCTTAAATGTTTATTCATATTTATGAAAGTTTCCGCTATATTGTTATCCTTACTGGGCATTTGAGCTCACCCCTTTTCTATGTTTTATTTTTCCCAGGATGTGAAGAAGTAAGTTATGAATGACCTGCAGGGATTTTATGAGGGGTTAATAGTGTGGATTGTGGAAACATTATGTTGTTGTAGTAGTTTTTCATTTTATGATGTAATGTAAAACTTATGAATATATCTAGTGTTTCCAAGGCTACTAAACCAATCGGTCTTTCGAGATTTGATCTTTCTTGTGATCATGCCAATGTTATGTAATAATGCACCGACTCTGGGTAACTGGGGTCGGGGCGTTACAATATTTCAAGGTTTTTTGAATATTTTATAAGGGTATGAAAATTCCTTAACAAAGGTGGTGAGGTGGAATTAAGCCTCATAGACTGATGCTGTGTTCTTTTTAACACTTTAGGCTATTAAGAATAACCTAATTATTATTTATCTAAGGGATATGGAGTTCATCGAGCTAGAATATGGCCTTTGGTAGGAATTTATGTGATGTTTTTGTTTTTTTTAAAGACTATGTTTCGATCCCAAGGCTAGTCGCAATTCCTAAATGGATAGGAGCATTGTGATAATGACTGAGGGGATTTTGAATCTCATAAGTGATTTAGAACATCCTATCATGGTTTAAGGATAATAATGGTGAGTTACATGAGATTGAAATGTCCTGTATAAATTCGTTGTTGTGGTTGAGATGATTTTTTACTTTTTATGGGTTGGTGGATTTTCATAAAATATATGATATGGGGCCCATGTGCGGTTAGGTATATTGATCATCATGTGGCCTTTGGCTTGAAAATGAGTTTAAAGAGGGAATATTGAGGTTTTCCATAATTAATATTGAAGATGACGTATCATTTTTCAGAAATGGATGTTAAAAAACCATTTTAGGTTTTGGTCTGTGTTATCCTTCAGGTGTTGTTGTCTGAATGGAGTAATAATAATGATATCATATCAGTGATAAGACACGTTGAATGGTCCGGTTATCCCAAATACATTCATTAATGAGAATGTTGTGATGATATATGATATCAGAGGTAATATAAGGGAGAGTCTAGGACATGGTTTTATGGTGGAAAATTGTGGTGGTATTCATGCACACATTGTTTTTGTAGGTTTGGGACAGTTTGTGTGATAATGTTATGTGATGGAATCTAATGATGGTAATTTTTATCAAATACATTACCCACAATGAGTGAGAAAACACTATATTAATTAATGTTAACGAGATTAATTAGGAATATTCATAAATATGTTGTTTATCATGAGTATTATTGTGTTATTATGATCCATGATCATATCTGTGAGTGAGAAAATATGTTTAGACCCGAACATTAGAGAGATTGTAGTGGTTAATATAAAATGAGTGAGATAGGGTCCAGGTAGTGACATGGTTGGTTTAGAAGAAATAATACAATTAGTGATATGGGGAAGAAGATTACATGTCATGTTGGATGTGGAAAACCCAAATATTTAATTTGGATGTAGAGTTTTACCATTGTGTGAGGTAACATCCCAACAATATTGTTTTTCATGTTACATAGTATGGGAACCTACTCTATAGAAGTTGTGATTTAAGATTATATAAAAACCGACCCTGAGTATTTTAATATTGAATAGAATTATGAAATAAAGAGATTACTGGATTTATATATTTTAATGAAGCAGTTATATTTGGGAATCATGGGCCCTTATTTATCATAAGGCATTATGATGGGTGTTCCTATCTCATCGAGTGTCATCATAGTTTATAATGGGAATGAGGATTCATAAAACGTGTTTAAGTGTGTATTTACCTTCCTCTTGTATACACATTTATATGATAATTTATAATAGTGGGTTTTTGTTAGACTATAATGAGATATATGATCACACCCTCCATAAGAACCATGGTGATAACACATACTTGTGTTTCTTTTTATGTCAAAGAACATGAATTTCATCCAATTAGACTAGAGATTCATGATGTTTATAATAGTTTGGGTTACTGATTAGGGATTGATGTATATATAGTGTAACCAATTTTATCATGCATTTAGTTTTTAAGTGGGATTTTCCCTATGGGAAATCAATTTAGGATAAATTTTAATTCATAATATAAATAATAAAAAGTGTTTATTTATTCTATGTACTCTGATATTAGGGATTATTGATATTTTTATAATTTTTTTCACTATCATATCGATGTAATCATCTCCCCAATTAATTTTTGAGGATGTCAACACAATTTGAACGCCACTTTTCTATGTGTAGGGGTTATAGAGGCAATGTGGTGACCTTTTATGGGTAACTATAGAGTGGAACCATGACAGGGGGTTGAAATGTTTTATTGAATCATTATCATTTACGTAAAATTTGGGGAGATGGTAGACATGTGATTTTGGAAAGTGTTATATCTTATGATGTTTTTTACTAGTGCATCATAAATGTATTTATCATGGGAATTAATTGTGTATTTGGGAACGGGGTTATTGATTACTTTTCACTATTAAAAATTGGTTACTTAGTCAAATATGATATGTGTACATTTGATATATTATAAATTTTTTATCACTATTTTCAAGGTGAGATGAATAAATCATGAATCATTATTAGACCCAAAGTAATCACTTTAAATAAATGTAATTTCAATTCTTTTTTTATATACGAGTTTCAATTTTATGATATTTCTTGAACTTATATGTTGTTTTGTATATAAATATTTAGTGGAATATCAGTAATATAGACTACAAAGTATTTCATTTTGTATTATTTCCCATTTGGATATACCACTCAGAGGATCTATGCTGATGGAAGTGCAGTCCATTGATCAAGGGATGTATGGAGACCCATCATGGGTCAATATAGTAATTATTTCCGTGATAATGAATTAATGGGTTCATGGTATTCCTATTAAATGATTTGATAATAGAAATTAGTTTCCTTATAGATGTAGGTTTACTTAATTAACGGTTCAACAAAACCAATCTAGTTGTATTCCACAATGAATTATGGTGGAAATATATTTATTTATTTAAGGTGGTTATGTGATAGACCAGAGTGGGTAGAATAAATTAATGATTTATTTTCCATGGGCTATAAATTAGATAATTTTAGTTTCAATTTTTATCGAGGTTGGGTTTCTGAAGTGCTATATTAGTGGGATACAAGGGACATTGGTTGTTGTCTAGTGGGATATTGGTTAGACACTCAATATTTCCAAAATAACCATAAATTTTGGGGGATCAGGAAAATAACATTGTCATAATAAATTCATTAGGAATATTAGAATAATAGAAATTGGGAAGAAAATTTATTGTGGGGTATATGTTTCAGACTAGGTTATTTAGGTAGAAGATCACGTGTTCATTATATCAGTTTCATGCTTCAGTTTCATGGAATTATAAAACCAGTTGGTCAGGTGACATATGGGTTTAATGTGGGTATGAACTAATGTAGGGTTCTTGGTGGATAACTATTCCTTATAGTTTGTGAGTGAACATTATAGTTTCTCTATATGGAAAAACCTTGGTGTGTAGGCATTGTTATGCACAACTGATGTGTGGTTCCATTATATTTTGTGTATTGGTTAATGGATCTTGTGTGGGACACATTATTATTTTATTCATTGTTTAAAGACATATATTGTGCTAATATAATAGTATAGTAGGGAGATACTACTATGAATGGTATCTTAGGGAACATATTTTGTTGAGGTATGTCCATATGAATGATGAGAGGATATCAGAAACGTATAAGTGAAAAATCATATTGGAAAACCAAGTGTAAAACATGAAAAAAAAATATCAGGGAGTCAAAAAGATGGGACTTTTTTTGTATACGGTCATGGAACATCGAAAAGGAATCTATGTTGAGGGGATTGAACCATTCTCTTTTAGATATTATGGTACCTCGAAGGGAAGGGACCTAAATTATTTTTGGTTCATCTTATATCTCAAGGGAAATATAAATAACCATAAACAATCATTTAATTTAGTGATATATATTATAACGTCCATTGATATTAATTTATTGGTTGGAGAGTGACAATAATTGTACTTTTATAGAGAGTTGCATCATATCGTTCACTGGTAGAAAATGTCATATCTGATGGATCGTTTTTATGGTGATACCATTCATGGGATTTTTGAGGATACACATTGACATCATAGTGTGAGAAAATATGTAGATATATTATTTTCATAGGTAATAGTAGTTTGGAAGTTCATATGCAGTTTCAAGTGGATTTATGTGATGGCATCATGATCATAGATGATTTGATATGATTCAAGGGTGATTTGTATTATTATAGGTAAAATGCTCAGAGAATGAACATAATGGATAGTGTAGGGGTTTTGAACTATTTTAAATAATACATTTATTCACAGATTTTATTTTACATTGTATTAATAATTAAATTATTATGTGATTCAACTGTCATGTAATGATCTTTTACTAGAATCATTGTTGGATAGTCAAATTGTGAAACCATGAATTTCCAAAAAGTCATCCAGTAGATGATCAACTTATTTTTTCATGATTTAGGATACAATGATGGTTGAACCACTCCAGGAGTGTTTTTAAGAATTCTATTGAGACTGAATATGTAACATAATAGTGGTTTCAGAGGATAAACTAGTGGACCACATAGGATGGTTGAGGGATATGTAGTGTAAAATAATGCTTGGTCTTCTATGATAAAATATAGTCATTGGGTGGTGTATTGATGACCATGGAATGTTAAATGACATAGATTAATGAAAACTACATCTTAAAGAGGGTGGGGAATTCATTGGAATGGATTCACTGGTAAACCATATCATTTATGGTTTTGAGTTGTGATTTAAATATTATATATTTTTTGTGATAGTTTTGTTTTGAAAATTGATATTGAAATTCCAATTTCAATGATTGGGAAGTCATTATTGTTCTATTTGGGTATGGGTAGCAATGTAGTTATTTTATACTAGAGCTCTAGTATGTGATATAGAATGGTCTGGTGGCTGAACTACTAGAAATATTCAGTATAATGGAATTCATGACATGAAAGGGTATACATTCAATGAATGTATTTCATGAGAGGGAAATTATACAATTAATTCTGGATATAAAAGGGGTGATTGAGGCTTTAGTTTATGGATTAGGTGTTTTCCAATATTTCTAATTTTTTTTATTATTCTAGTTTTGGAAAAGGATCACGTAAAAATCAAATGAACTCATTAGTTTCTTTTCAATCATATAACAATTGATAGATAGTATAAAAAAATTCAAGGAATTATTGAAAACTAATCATTTTGTTTTATGCATTTATAGACTATAAATGCTATGAACACCATGAAATTCAAAAAAATAATTTTTACAAAAAATGAATGAATTGTGTATATTTCACTGATGTTGGAAACTAAATATATCATTATACAATTTCATTATTTAATATCACATGAGAGTTATCTAAATAGAATTCCAGTATAAGAGACATCCAGGGGATGTGGTAAATCCCTCATATTACAAGAATGATTATTTTACCCTCTATGAAATGTTACAACCTCATTTTTTAAAAGACATAGGTGGGGGTCTAAATAAATAATATGTTTTTAAAAGTCCTATGAGGGATTCCAAGATTTACCACATTTTACCATAGTTATTTCCCCTTTATAAAATATCTATATAAGTTCATCATGTAGGTATGCATTAACATATATGATATATGTTAAAATAATTATTTTCTATAACCATCATCCTTAAATATCCTCATATTAATTAAATCTTACAAAAGGATCATAACTGTTATGTTATGTGTATAATATGTTGTGTTCATGGTGTGAATTTTTTTTGTTAAATATATAGGATTTATGGATGTTTAGAATATTAATGATACAACATACTAAAATAGATAGTGATAATAATCCATACACATAAATGTTTAATTTATTAAAAATAAAAGAATCAAAATTGAAGATATGTTAGTTGATCGATATCATCAATCATTATATGAGTGCATTAAATATTTGAAAAATTATAGGAAGAAAAAATGATGTTTAATCATTGGAATATAGAATATGTAATCAAGTAAAGAATGAACTTGGATATTTAAAGATTATATAGCTAATCTGGCTTAGTTACACGGGGTTTATTTCAAATACAACATGAGTGTTCTAATGAATATTTGTGGATAGTGTGTAATATTTTGATCAATTCCATAAGTAAAAATGCATTTAAATATGATTTTATAGGGTGTAATTATTATTGAAAAAGAATTACATAATTGTCTTTAGGAAGATATATATTGTAAAAATAAATGGTTGTTTAATATGTTATAATTAATCTGTTGGAGTGAAATTGGATGTGGTGTTTTTATTTCATTGAGTGGAAGGATACATATGATTGTTGTATTTGGTGTGTTATTCTCTCTATGTAGATCCAAAGGTGTTGAATATTGAAGTCACTAACTATATGTAGTTGAGTCTATCAATTTATATGTGGAAAGAACCATATTTTTCAAGTACATAAATAATAGAGGAGTGCAAACATTGAACATATCCTTGAGAAAACAAGTAAAATATATCATCAGTTCATATAGGATATTTCCAAACATAATGTATAAAATTTGAAAGAGTCCTTGGAAGGTGTTTCTATAATTAATTGAGTAGCTTTTCTAGATGAATGGAGTCCCATCTAACTCAGGCTAGGTAGGGTTTATAAAAGAAGGTCCACCCTGTAACTTAGTTTATCCCTAAAATAAATTTATGGTTTTTAAACCCATAGAATATCAATAAAGTTAAATCACTTTTATTTTCATGTTTTACTGAATTCCTAATTTTTGTCAAATTACAGTTTTCAGGTGTATAAGGATGTTCTTATTGGATATTGTTCAATATCATTATAGTTTGGTTTATTATGTTATAATGATTTATATGTTCTCCAACATCGTACTTATGTGTAACTTGTTTTATCTAGAATATTTTGGAATCATATTTCATTTCTTATATCTCTCAATGGTTATCTTATATACTATTAAGTTGTTCACTATCCCCAAAAAATATATGAATGTTTTCTCATTCATTATTCACTTATTTATTTTATCCAATGATGTGAAAAATGAAAAATACATTATGATTTATGGAATTATGATTAGTTCAGGTCCATGTGTCTATTAAATGAATATTAAATTGTCTTCATATCATGTTATATGATATTCATGAAAGAATAAAATATCAGTTACCCTTAGATTCTTTATTTCATCACATACAACTTTTTTATATTATAATCTAAAATATATGAAAAAATTTCATCATTTGCGTAATGGTTTTTAGGAATATCTCTTTTATTAATAGTCCATGATCGTGTCACACACCAACTTATGATCCAACTCATTCCAAAAATATTTATGGGATTTCATATAAATGCATCCAAGACGTTTAAACAACAATACATCTAGCTTACTCCGCTCAATGAAAAATAGATATTTTTCTATCATTATTAAAATTATGAATGTTCCAAAATATAAGAACATATTCCATTAAAAATATATATATAAAGAAAAATATTACAATTATATCATCAAATAAATATTAAATCTCATTAAATGTGAAATATAGAAGGGGACATAATATTTTCTTATTGATGTCCAAAACATTCACCAACGTAACTAAAAATATGAAGCCACCCAAGATTTGGAATCCAATAAAACAATTCTGTGTTTTATAAAACGTGTCACATTGTATAAATAATTTAAAATAACTGAAACATATTAATAATCCATTATTAATAATGATATAATAATAAAATAATCTAGAGAAAAAATTAATAATTAATACTTTTAGAGCCTAAAAACTAATAATAATGAAAATGTTATTTTCAAAAAAAATTACATTCATTAAATAAGGTTTTAGAAATAAAAAATGCTACCAATTTTATAAATAAAATTTTTCAATATATGTTTTTTTAAATCCATTAATGAAATATATTAGAAATAATTTTTTAATTTTTTTAAAAAATCATTTTTTTATGAATTCAAAATATGTTGACTTTTATTGTTTCACCGCTATTATATGGATTTAATTTTGTGATAAACCTTTATATATAAAAAAATATAATATAAATTAGAAATAATCATTTTAATATGCGTTATTTTATTAATAAACCCATGAAAAATGATGTGAAAATTTATACAGCATTTTAATGTATTCATTTTGTTTAATTAATTTTAATATTAAAAAATTATGTTTTTTTATTTCGTAAAATATAAAATGGTATTAATAAAGATTTAATTTATTGGAATCACTAGAAATTATAAATGTATCATAATCATAAGAATTTTTTCTTCAAATTTTTCTTTTTTAATAAATGATTTTCTATTTGATATATATGATAACATTAATATTACCATAAATAATCATTGATAGTAAACATTAAATTATTATTCTTATATTTGAGACCATAATTTTATTAATATTGAATATTTCCCATTTCTTTTTTATATATAAAAGTTATATTACTCGGGTTAATTGTAATTACCCAGATAATGGTGAAAAAATATTTTATAATTAATGTTTTATTAATATAATTGAAATTTTATCAATTAAATTCCATTCAAACCATTTAGACAATTATTATGATATTATTTATAAACATGTTAATAAATATATTAACAATTATTTTTTTAGTAATCAATAATAAATTAGATTGATAATACATAATATAAAAGAAAATTATTTACTAAATTTGGTTTTTAAAAAATCTAATTTATTTTAAAATATATTTTTATAACAATTATAAATTAATTTTGAAGGAATATATATATAATAAGTTCTATAACAACCAACTATTAAAATATGGGTTTGGTTATGTTTTTAATAAAACATAAACTCAATTACATAAAAATTTATTACCTAGTATTGTGGTAGAAGAAAAAAATTAAATGTGTAACGATAGAATTATATAATGTGATAAAAAATAAAAGGAAATAGATTGGGAAAGAATTTTTGAGATAACCATACCGTATACACCTACCTTTGGAATCATTATAGCTATAACATTGGAATAGAGTTAGGGTGTTGTAAAAATAAAGTGTTTCTGAAGAACCCAAGTGGATTATTATATTTGAATTTATTTTCACCAAGTAATTATGATGAAATAATTTTTTAGACTTATATTAAATTGTTACCCATTTTTAGTGTTTTAAAATAGGATTCAGTAGTGTAAAATTATTTAAATAATTTTTACAACATGGTGATATAAAATTTAACATATACTGTGAACAATATAATATTTTATAATGATTTTTTGAGAAAGGAAAATATTAATTTGAGAATGGATTTGTGTTTATGCAAAGTGTTTACTAGGTATTTATGTTGGAAAAATTAAGAAATAAGTTTTTCCTCATTCTATCTAGTACTATAACTCAATCACACTGATTTGAGCTTAGATCAACACATAGGAACCAGTCCACAAGGCCACACATGAGGCCCTGGTGTGGTTTCCTAGAACCCAATGGTAGTTCTTGCAAGCTTGAGGAAATTTGGATACATTACACTCAAAGGTTGTGCATAGTAGAGTGTATAAGGGGTATGTGGTGTGACCCACCCAATGTGGTGTGTGAAATGTATATGTGTTCAAAACCTAATCTCATCACAAACATAAGAATAATGAGATAGTATTATAATGCATTGTTAAATTTTATGGGAGAACGATGTTAGATACCACAGATAATGGGTAATTTTCTCTAATTAAAAGGGTATAATTATATATTTGTTTTTTTATTATCATTGTCATAATTACTCTATGATCTATTCATCATTTCCTTTAGCATTCATCATTGGAACATTGGATGTATGTAAAAAGTTCCTCATAACATTATGTTGTCATTATCAATCATATTATACTCAAATTTAATATTTGATCATGGAATAAAAATTAGTTTAATGTTCGTAAATGATTTATTTGATCAGAATGTAATGAGGGGATCAAAGATAATTCTACTACCATGTAATGATACTACATATGGGATCCTACATAAGGGTAACCCACATGTATGTGTAACCGTGTATGTCTTACCTATGTTAAGGTAATTTTGTTTCTTATCGCTTCATGGAGACTGTATGAAGGAACAAACAATGGTTTTTGGAATAGAAAATATCATAATATGGAATCCAATAGTCATCAAATATTTGAATTCCAAGCTCATTAGTGATATTAAAACCATGCAGTTGGGGTTTGGCATAGTTTTATGAAACCCGTTATCATACATGAAAAATGATATTTGAAAGCCCATGGGGTGCAGGTACAATAGCCTAGTATAGCAATGGTAGCACTGTAGCAGCGGCAGCTCACTGAAGCGGTAGCAAGGCATTAAAGTGGCAACAGGGCACTGGAGTAGTGGTTGTTACTATTGCAGTACTATTTACAGAATGGGCCTTGGGCCAATATTTTGGTCATTTGGGCCGTGTAATATGATAAAATGTCCACTGGGCCTTTGGGGTTTGTAATGGGTCTCCCTCTACCTAGTTAAAAGAGGTCTTTGCATTAATTTAATAATAAATGATGCCTCAGCCCCAACCATTAAAAAAAGTGATATTGAAATCATCATTAAAATGAAATATTTTTTATACTTCAATGTCAATGAATAAAAGGAGTGGTATTTATCCATACGTATAAATATTAATGATGATATTTACATTTTAATGTTGGTTCAACTCTATATTTTTTTAAGTGTTATTGATTTCTAGAAAGAAATTGAGTGTCTCTTTACATTAATGACATGTAGTAAAGAATCCCTATAACGTTATT
The DNA here is from genome assembly GCA_963277665.1 of Viscum album. Lineage (NCBI taxonomy): Eukaryota > Viridiplantae > Streptophyta > Magnoliopsida > Santalales > Viscaceae > Viscum > Viscum album. Next base: position 1,191,982,361 of record OY728147.1, read on the forward strand.
ATTCACATGAAGGATAAGGTTTTCAGGAACCACTTGGGATCAAAATAAATGTCATTGTTAATCATTATATAGATTCAAGAAGAGTAATATTCCTGAAATAATTTGTTTTTTCATGATGAAAAAACCATTCGAACTCACTTGATTGAAGGCCAATGATGTGTGGAGGTACGTGTCGTATCACATGCTTGTAAAATTACATTAATTGGAATGATATTTATTAACATTATGTTATGTTGATTGAGACGGTATCGACTATTAAATAAAGAGGAAATTAATATTAATAATATTATATATTACATGAAATTCAACTCATTCATGTGTGAGACCCCATGTTTATATACCAGAGCGCATGAATGAAAAATGAATAAATATAAATTGAAAATAAATTGTAAATGGATATTAAGAATAATATAAAATAAAAACGATAATTAAATAGATATATTTTATGGGTTATAATGAATATAGGGACATGATTTATTTAATACTTACAATAAGAATGAGAAAAACATGAAATGTATTTTCAATGAATAAGTGTGAAAGTATTTGACACTCGAATTGAAATTTTTTACAAGTAATAGAGTTATGTCATCATTGAATTGAGTTATTCTAGGTTATTTGAAGATAAGTGGAAAATGAAAATGATTATGATGTTTTTTATCAGTTTCTAATGTTCATGAATTTATAAGTTAATATATTTGGTGATCATGTTTTTTTATAGATAATGAATACATCATGTGGAATTGTCTAATAAGTATCAAGGAATAATAGATAATTTTATCAGAGGATATTATCATTAATAGTAGAGTATGTACATATTGGGACTATAGAGTAGGTGTATGATCTTGAAAATTTTCCAAGTATGCTTTCCTCATGTTTATGGTTGGTTGGTAACATCATAATATTTTATAAATAAGAAAATATTTTTTAAAAATTATAAATTCTATATATTGAAAAAATATATCAATGAAATAATTTAATTAATCATTTAAGGATTAAAATATGGGAAAATTACATGTTAATACTTTGGAATATTTAATGGATTGTTTTTGGAGTAATACATAAAGTTTTTTATTCTGAGGTATGAAAATCATTGTGGAACGCGAAATAAAAAACAATAATTAAATTATAGTAATAATGAAATATTTATTTAAAATAATTAAATAACTCGAAAATGGTGAATCAATTAGAAAATATGAAATCATGATTAGATCTAAAACATGATGATTACTCTAGATGAGTTATGGGCAATGTATGTAACAGATTTTTGGATGCCTCACTCTCGAGTTAACATTATTAAATATTTTTTATTGAATATATAAACATCATATAAATCTTGTGTCTAATGAGAAATCTAAGACCCCAAATGGGTTCAGAATGGTTGATTTACCCTAGGTAGAGTGTAATTTTTATATAGATAGGGTGTATTTGAGAGGTCACCCATTAAAATTATTTTATTTTTTATAATTATATTAAATAATCATATTAAATAATTAAATTAAATAATTAATGGAATAACAAGGCACTATTAATTTTCTCCCCAAACATGAATTTTGTAATTTCTGACCACCAAGGATTCATGAAGCATCATTTATGGTATATTTTCACTACAATAAAACATGGTACATCATTTAGGTGTTTAAAAAATAACTCCTCCATCAAATAATGGTTGAAAGTGATAATAAATGGATATGTTTATTATATTGATATTTATGGTTATGGTTCGTGTTCGTGTTTTTTCAACATAAATGAATGGGTTGTTAGGATTCAGGTAAGATCAAGTCAAGTGAAAACAACTTCAGTTGTCCCTTTGGTAGGTTGGGTGTCTTTATTATTTTCCAGTGAGATCTGTGCATGTCCCCTTTCAAGGTGACCTATTGTGCACCACTAATAGGTTCAACATGTTTTATAATATTAAAAATTAATTTTTATTATTTTATACTCTCTTATCTTCTATCCATTAAAATAATTAATTTTAAAAATAAATAAGAAGATTAAAAAATCAATAATTGAGTATTTTATTATAAAATGATATTTTTACTTCTTTTTCATATAATAATTTATTCGAATTTTAATGAACTTTTCAAAGAATAATTAAATGAAATTAAAGTTAAATAAATATAATTACGTCATCTTGAAAAATTATAATTGTTAAATACTATCAATGATAATTATTATGTAATAATGATTAATTATAATTTTATAATTATATTTGAAATAATTATATGATATTTATCTGCTGTTAACATGCGTTTAATTGGGAGTTCATCCCTTCAACGTTTCCACTCAATCCAGAACACACCATAGCTCGATTTTTTACATGTTTACCAAATTTGGATTATGTTATATGGTGTAAATTTAATTACCATAGTCATTATTTTTTTACATATGTAAAAACTATATAATTTTCTTGATCGATTTAGAAATTGGTTTTGAACATATAATTGATTAATTTTTAAATTAATTAATTTCATATTGTTATTGAATCAAGAAAAAATGAAAAAAATAAAAATGATAATTAATTAGTGAATTAATTATGTATTTTTTTTGGAATTTTTGACTTTTGATATTTATTTTTTTCTTGAATTTTCAAGAGAGGAATTTAAAAAATTTCGGTTTTGTTTAAATATAGAAAATTTTGAGTATAACATAATTACCGCACATGATAATTATCGAAGTGTGAATTATTTTTTTACAAAAATTAATTAGTAGAGTAATTATTTTATGTTAATTATATTAATGTTTATTCAATTGAATAATTGATTAATGGAAAAGGTGGTGTGTTTAATTAATTAAATATTGAAATAATTATTGGGCTTCGATTAAATAATTTGTTATTTAATTAATGATTAAATAGGGATTAAGTGATAAAATGAAAACTGTTTATATATGCATTTTTTTATACTTACACACAATATCTTTTGACTATATTAATTTAGACTCTATTGGTGGTGACATACTTGGTAGTACTCACATTGTGCTCAGGCAACAAAATTGGCACCCATATAGATGTAGTTGTTATATGATTGTATAAGGGAAAGGGCCATGTATTTGATTACTAATTGGGGATACAGCTTGGTGGAGGGAACCAATCATAGTTTGAGGATTTCTTGGGAGTCTCTAATATATTTTCTTCAAATTTTCTTTTGTAGAAACTTTATACCTATATAGGAATTAAATGTTTCTATTTCATTTTATCATTTTATTTTTGGTCTTTGTTATCATTGTATAGTTTTTACTATTATATATTGTTCATATATTGCTTGTTTACATGTACTGGTGTTCTAATCTAAGAAAATAGGGTATAGTCTCCCCAAGACTATCTTACCAGACCCTCACTACTAGTCGACAACCTGTGGCTTGTGTGGAGGCACACATGAGGTCATGTGGTGGTCATGCTTGGGGTACCGGTGCATGGAACATGGTTCAGAATGTTAAAAGTGGTATCATAAGAGTTTTCATTATTATTCTTTGGTCATTTGATTTGGGTAAAATTATAAAGGATACTTATAAGAGTTGGGGCTTCGTAATGAGATAGTGAATCAGAGTATCACTCCAATGAATAGAGAATACCCAAGTACACTGGGTGGGATTGTTGTTATTTTTTCGATACAGTTGAATATCATTTCACCATTGTTGATGCACTTCTTGTGTGGTGGAATTATTATTTCTGAAATTTCAAGAGTATTTAATAATGTATCAAAATAAAATTAGTTCTGAATCATCTTGCTTCTTTCTAATAACTCATGAATATTGTGAAATCCATTATATTAGGTACACATGAGAAAATTGGATAAATGTATGTTGCTGAACCTAAACTATTTTCTTTCCATGAGAAATAAATATAAAAATACGGTCTAAAATGAATTTGAAAAAGATTATCAAATGATTCAAGATGAGAATAATTCGGTGTTTAAATGAGAAACATGAATATGAAAATATGTTTTCCATTATTAAGTAAGACCTAAGTGTGGAATAGTTAAGGGTAGTGATAACACCTCAGTTTTGACAGTGTGGCAAGATGTAGCGAAATAAAATTTTGGCACTCTATTGCAATTATTACTCATATGTAAATGTGATAAGGTTTTTTTAATGGTATGAAACTTGTGTTGTATTTTTTGAGAGTGTTAATGATGATATACACAAATTTGGGAGTACAATCTACAGACAATTGAATGTGAATGTGAAGTTCACATGAGATTAAGGAGTTCCATTTTATATGGGATATTTATTTCATTGACATGACATGCTTCAAACTAATTTTGGGTCTGGACTAGATAGTCACATATCGAGCCCACATTTATTGGTACCAATTAAGGGGGACATTTAGGCCTTTTGTGGTGACCATTACAATCACCATGGTTATTGGGATATCCATGTAGTCTGAGAAAGGCCAATTACTTAGCAACTAGGTGATCTAAAACATAGTTATCTAGTGTTTTTTGGAATTAAGTGTGTATTAAGAATGTTTTCATTCAACCAGTGGTGGATTTTTTAGGATTACTTTTTGTAGGACTTATAATGGTTTCAATAGGATAGTAATGTAAAATTTACTATTTATCATAAGAAATTGGATGAAAATGATTATAATACACCGTAAATAATAGAATTGGAAGATCTCTATGAACTGGCTGCTTAGCTCGAGTTACTAAAGGATAAAGAATTCATCCATCAATGTACATTGTCTTTGGGATCCCCAATTCTATTTCCAATGAAAGATTATGAGTGTCTATCTTTTTCCGTAAATTAATCAGTGATGAACATGATGGTTTTAAAGAATAGGTATCCTTTTCTACATATTGATGATATGTAAGCCTATTTGTTTTAAGATTTTGTTTTCTAAAAAATCAACTACTGATTTGGGTATCATCTTTTGAGAGTTGTCTCATCTGATATATCAAGGACTTCTTTTAGAACTAGATATGGGATTTATGAGTATTTTGTAATGTTTTTGTGTTAACAAACAAACATGAAGTGTTTATGGACATGATGAATAGGATCTTCCATCTATATAAGGGTCCATTTCTTTTGGTGTTTGTGGATGACATCTTGGTTTACTCCCAGTGTCATGATGATCATTTCCAAAATCATGGCATCATCCTGAATACATTGAGATTGCATAATTTATATGAAAATCTATCTATGTGTCAATTTTTTATTGACCAAATATATATCTTGGGAGTCGTCATCTAAAAGGAAGGTGTGTCAGCATAATGACAAAAGGTTCATGTTATGGTTTCTTTAGGGAATCTAAAGAATGTTTTTGATATCAAAATATTTCTGGGATTATCTATATATTAAAAGAGATTAAACAAAGATTTTTATTATTTGGTAGTGCATCTTTCGGGCAAGAACAAAAAAGAGAGTAATATTTCAATGGTTAGAGGTATGTGAGAAGGCTTTACAGTATTTGAAGTATCATTTGACATCAACACCAGTTTTGATCCTAACTAGGTCAGGTAAATTCTACATTGTGTATTTTAACACATATGGGATAAAACTCATAGATGTTTTGTTGGAAGGGGTAAATTTGTGTAATATAATCCTCGATATCTAAGACCACATGAAGGGAATTAACCAATGCCAAACCTCAAGATGGAATTTTGTTTTGAAATTGGATGTTTTGGTAACACTACCTCTTGGTAAAATAGGTTACAATTTATTCAAACCACAATATCATGAGGTATATATTTTGTCAGTGCAATTTTAATCTTTGGTATAAAGAACCATACTATACATACTTTGTTATTACTTCATAATTTAATCATACTTATTAAAACATATAACAAAACCATCATAGGACCTTACAGGTATAGTGTATTTAGAAACTGAGAAACATAAACAACATGTTCATAAATCATTTACATTGTCTGCCATTTATTTCATCATATCAAGGTTCCTTTAGGCATATCATTCTTAATACCCTTCTTACTGACTTGGGGAAAAGAACATATACAAAGGGTGAGATCAAATGCTTTGTAAGGGAAAAAAGGAAATATCATTCATATAATATTCATAAGAACATAATATTTTGAAAATCTAATCATGTAAAAGAGATCATACTACCATGATACGGCATATATCGTTGTAGTGATTTGTAATCCAAATATTCATAACCTAAATCTTGAAGATTTTTGGAATCACACATATTCATTGAAAATCATTTCATATTAGTGAAGACTCATTTCCAAGATCATCATAGCGGACAAAGTCCATTACTGAACCGAGTTCACTCCTCATTCTACTCATGTATCACTGAACCAGATTAACATGATGTTCCATCCATGTCTATCTCATGAGATATAAACCTTTACCTAATACATTGGACGGAGATATAGGTCCAACATATCTCATAATGAAACCATTCTTATGTGTTCCACAAAATCAAAAATCATAAATCATAGCATACCCCATGTAATAAAAATGGGATTCTCAAACATCATACCATCATTAAATAATCCATATAAGATAAAAGGACTTTATAAAAATAATTACATCATTAAATAATCCAATAAATTTAATAATAGAGATAGAAACAGATCCCTATATTATCTTAGATGAATTTTTTTTGATAAAACACATGAAATCCATTCTTGAGGAAAATATCCTTTCTAATTCAAAAACATTTTTCCTTCCCCAACATGTAATAAATTTTTAAAATAAAATATGTTAATTGAAATTAAACATGATAAATTGTAAATGAATCTTCATGGAAATAATGTTCTATGAAATCATAAAAATCCATTCATGCCTTATAAGTTAAAAAAACATTCTTTTCATACTTTGGCTGGAAATGTCAAACAGTATCTCTTATTAAAAATAACAAAAGAGTCATTTCATATCATTTACTAAAAATTCAGAAATGGGTAAAATTGGATTTAAACAATTATTTGAGGATATAAATAATAACACAAATTTTGGAAACATGAATGGGGATGATAAATATGCCCCAATAAATTATCAAGTATAAACAATCTAGGATAGAAATGAGATTGTGATATTTTCCCATACCTTAGGTCTGATATGATCTCTACGTATCCAAAACTCTTGTATAATTATTTAAATAATGTCATCGACTTATTCCAGAATCATATACATTGTTATGATATCATATACGCTAATATTATTATCATTTTATTAGTAATAATTTATTTCTACTTGTTATTCGGGTGTTCATTGCTTTATGTTCTTCTGTGTGTTGTGTCAAATAAATTCTTACTCCTCGTTTTAGGTTATAGATACATTATTTAGAGAAAGGTATTATTATAATATATACCAGATTTATTTATTTATTTCGTTTATATAATCATGGTTTAATGAAGATCATGTATAACGAATCACATCGAACCGTGGAGACAGTAAGTTGTACGTACACACGAGCGACGATATCATTCCCATAATTATTTAATGGTATTGGAGTGGATGTTAGAATATCAAATAATTCGTATCATGCTATAATAATTATATATAGTAATTTTTTACACCATTATACACATCCATGTAAAGTGGTGGTGGAAAATAGATTACACCATGGCATGGGGACGGTATTCCGTACGTACGCACGCACTGGGATTTAGTTTTCCATAGGATGGATTGAAGATGAAATTGGGTCGTTTCATATTTATAATAACATATAATTTTATGAGTTATAATTATGTTATTACTTTATAATGAAGAAAATAATTATGAGGAAGTATAATAAGAAATAAATTTGAAAGGATCAGTAAAGTACATTACCTCTTCCTCGACGCGCCTCTTCTAAATCTCATATTAGGGCACTAAAGTTGGTCATTAAAGAAGACCAGGTCCTCTAGAATGATTCTAGTGAAGTGGATAAGAGAAATGGAGAGGGGTTTTCCAAGAATGAAGGCTCATAATGTTGTGAGTAAGAGAGGGAGGAGGTTCCCTTTTATAAGGTAGGACATGGGATCCTTTGGAAAGATAAGAAATATTAATTTTTAATAATTTTGAACCTTTCTTAAAAACCTCAAAAAATTACTCAAATCAAAATATTAGATGATATATAGTAATTATCTAATCAAAAAATAAAATATAGACATGTTGGGAAGTTATTTTAAACCATATCAACTTGATTTATTCTTATTTTATCTATTTAATTTTATTTTTCGTATTAATATTCAATATTTTAAATTGTTATAAATAATTAATTATGTGTTGTGAATTGTCTATAATTGGATACATTATGACATTTTCGACCATATAAATATAAATTTATAATTTTTAAATATTTTTGGGATTTTTATTCAATTTTATAATATGTTATTTTTATAAAATAACAATAGTGTCAATTTTGACACTATTCAGTAATTTGAATTTAAATAAAAAACACACAAGAAGATATGTTCGAAATAAAAGATTAAATATATTAATAACATGTCATATTTATCTATAAAATTCTTGGATAAGATTAAATAGTTCATATAATATTTATTTTAATATATTTAGAACCATGTATTTTATATTTCATTCAATAAAATAATTTCAACATCACTATTGTGTCATAATTAATGATAATTATTTAATCCCTAAAAATAATAAATAAATTAACAAGACGTATATAATTTTATTAGATTTTTGGATACTATTCATGTTTTATGTTTTAAGATGTTTATCACTAAATTAAAATAATTGCACTTATAAGATATAAGAGAGTGACATGTTGTCACATTCTTTGGTTTTAATAATAATTATATAATTTTCATGGTCAAAAGTACATTAAATTATTCTATTCTGAACCTTAGGTGATATATGTCATCTTTTATTCATCCAATAGAATTTTGTAAAGTGTTAGGGTAATTTTAGAATCTTATTTTTACCCTTAATATCCCGATTTACCTTTAACTATAGTAAAAAAAAATTACCTTAGTTACTATTCATAATAAAAAAATTGACCAAATAACATATTTTGGACCCACTTAATCTAAATATGGAATTAATTTTTCAAAATTTGAAATAGTAAAGTTTCAGTAATTAATTTTTAATTAATCACATTGTTAAGAAAATGTGTTTTAATAGTTAAAACATTGTCAAAGATTGAATTTTTTTTACCTATGAATTCAATGTAAAATTAATGAGAATGACATAAATTATATTAAATGGTAATAATATATTTTATTTATAATTTTAAACCATTAAATTTTATCATTTATCTATATAAATTACCTTGATGAAATTTTTTTTTTTATGAAACATTTATCATATTTTTACAATTCATCAAAATATGAATGTTATCAAAAATGTATCAAAAAATTTTCCAAAGTAGATTTTTATATCTTGATTCAAATGAAGATGAGTATTTTGTAAAATTGAACTTATTAAATTGTCAAAAATTATATTTAAAATGGGTTCCCTATCAAAGGGCGGTAAAACTGCATTTTTTTTTAAATACTTCTTTTATCTGAAAATTTTATTTTTTTTCATTCCTCATTTGAGAAAATGTGTGAGGTGAATTATAATGTTATAAAATTCCAAATTTGTTTAGTACTATTCATAATGTCTAGTTCATAATAATATATCATTTTCTAGTAAAACTCTGTGTGGCGTATAACGCAAGCTGTTGAGGATGGTTGCTCTTTCTTGTAACGCAAGACAAGCTAGTGTTGTGTGTACTAAAAGTTTACTTTTTTCTTGTGTATAAAAAAAGACACACACACGGAGATATATATATATATATATATATCTCATAAAATCTCAGGTTGTTACATTCTACCCCCCTTAAAATGAATTTTTTCCTCGAAATTTGTCAGTTCGTAACAAACAGATGAGGATACCTCTACCTCATCACTTCCTCAAGTTCACATGTAGCTTCTTATAATTGGTGGTTCCCCCATAAATCATTAACCAAGAGAGTGGTCTTGTTTCATTGATCTTCTTCGCTACAATCCAGAATCTCTATCGGTTGTTGTTCAAAGAAATATTTTTCTCTAGCGGTACAACTTCTGAGCATAGTACATGTGAAGGATTAGTTATGTAATTTAACAAGAGAGATACATGGAACATATCATGAACATGAGAGAGATTTGGTGGAAGTTACAATCATTAATCTACCTTCCGAACAAAATCATGTATTTTGAAAAGACCGATATACCTAGGCCTCATCTTGCCCTTCGTTCAAAATATCATTACTCTCTTCCAAGGAGATATTCGTAAGAACACTTTATCACCCACTTCAAACTCTTGGTCTTTTATTCAGTTGTCGGCATTACTTTTTTGTCTACTCTGAACTACTCTTGTTTTTTTTTGAATAGATCTGTCCTGTTCTCCCATCTCATCAACAAGATCAGGTCCTAATAGATTTCTTTCCCCAATTTCAATTCCATCATGTTGGAGTTCTGCATTTATTTCTATAGAGAGATTTTTAAAGAGACATATGAATACTAGAGTGAATGATATTATTATAAGAAAATTCCACCGAAAGTATGTGTTGATCCAAAAAGCCTTTTAATTCCATAGAGAAATATCTTTACTTGTCTTCATGTGTTTTTATTGTCTTCTCAGACTGACCGTTTTTCTGAGGATGATAAGTAGTGCTTGAACACATCTCGTTATCTAGAGCTTGTTGTAGACTTCGCCAAAACATCGATGTAAACCACAGATCGTGATCAGATATAATGGAAAGTGTCACTGCATGAAATATTACCCCTTCCTTTACATATATACTTTAAAGCTTATCAAAAGAGAAATATTCTCTAATATCAATGAAGTGTGCCGACATCATAATATGATCAACAATAACCCAGATCACATTATTTCTTTAGGAGGTTTTGGGAAGTTCGGTGACCAATTCCATAGTAATGTTTTCCCATTTCCATTCTGGTATGGGTAAAGGTTGTAACATCCCTTTAGACTTCTGTCTCTCAAAATTAACTTCGTGAAAAACAAATCATAGAGAGCCATATTCGGCGGTAACCCTTTTCATGGCATCCAACCAAAATTAATCTTTTAGATCCATGTACATCTTTGTACTTCCAGGATGAATGGTGAATGAAGAACTATGAGCCTCATCCAGAAGCTCCTTCGTTAATTCTTGAATGGTGGGAATACTGACACGATTCTTGAACCTTATTATCCCATCACAATCAATGTTGAATTCCGGAACGTTGATCACCTTCTTTTGTAACCCTACATACTCCTTCTGTGCCTCATTAATCATTACATTTATAGATGGTTGAACATTCATTTGATAAAGATAAGATATATCACCTTTCCTTAAAATTCCAAGATCCATCCTTTATAAATACATAAATATTGGATCTTTTTTGATCCTCATGATGTATAAGATATCATGGTCTTGTGGACTTAATGCATCTGCCACATTGTTTGCTTTCCCAGGGTGGTAATGAATTGAGCTGTCGTAATCAGTAATCAGCTCCAACCATTTTCTATGGTGCATATTCAGCATATTTTGAGTGAAAATATACTTTAAACATTTATGATCATTATAATTATCACACATTTCACCATAAAGATAATGCCTCCAAATATTTAATGAAAATATTATCACAACTAACTCAATATCGTGATTTGGGTAATTCTCCTCTTGGATTTTCAATTGTGGGGAGGCATAAGCTATCACCATATCATATTTTATGAGAAAACACCACATCTCCTTCTTGGATACATCACTGTAGATCACAAACCTCTCTCCACTACAAGGAAGTGTGAGAACAGGTGCACTGGTTATCCTTCTGTTTAGCTCTTTGGAATTCACTTCACATTCCTCTTTCCAAACATATTCAACTCCTTTCTGAGTAAATTTTGTCAGTGGGATAGATAATGTTGAAAATTATTTCACAAAATGTGGATAGTACCCAGGTAAACCCTGAAAACTTCGGATTTCAGTTACTGTAGTTGGTCTCGACCATCTATTAATAACCTCTTTTAGGTGGATCTAGATATATCCCATCTTTTGAGATTATGTAACCGAAAAATGAATCTTTTTGAAGCCAAATTTCACACTTGGTAAATTTGGCATAAATCTTATCCTTTCTCAATGTCTTCAATACAATTATTAATTGATCATCATACTCTTACTTTATCTTTTAATAGACAAGAATATAGTCTATAAACCCTACCACAAATTGATCATGATAGTCTCTAAAGACTCTATTCATTAGATCCCTGAATATAGAAGGGACATTAGATAGGCCAAATGGCATCACTATAATTTCATAGTGTCCATACCTTATGAAGAAAGTTGTCTTCGGTATATACTCCTTTTTACCCTTAATTGATTATTCCCTGAATGAAGATCAATCATGAAAAATTATTGAGATCCGTGTAGTTGGTCAAATAAGTCATCAATTCCTGGGAGAGGATATTTGTTCTTAATAGTGATCTTGTTAAGTTATCGATAATCAATTCAGAGTCTCATTGATCCATATTTCTTCATAACAAACAAAATAGGTGCTCCCTATGGTGACGCACTAGGGCGTATGAATCCCTTATCAATATTTTCTTGGAGTTCCTTCTTCAAGTCATGCATCTCAATTGGGGTCATTCTATAACATGTCTTTGAAATAGGAATAGCACCCGGTATGAGTTATATTGAAAACTGAACATTACAATTTCGTAGAAGACCTAGTAATTCCTCTGTAAATGCATCACAAACTCTCGTACAATATGAATATTATTAATCTTGAGTTTCTCTCCAACCATTTGAGATAAATAACCTTCATTAATTAGAGTCAATACCCATAATATGGAATAAATTTCCACTGGAAGGTTATATTCATCCATGCATCGATAGATGATCATAGATTGAACATGAATATGAAATGTGACTTCCCATCACTGACAATTGATATGAGTTCCATATAAAGAAAGAAAATGCATGCCAAGAATCACATCAAATTCCAATATAGGTAGGATCACAAGATTTACAGGATGCACTTTCCCACAAACTTCAATCAGAGAAGAACTGTAAACTTTTGATGCGACTGTTGTGCCATTAGAAGGTTTCAAAACATACTCAACATCAAATTGTTGGGGTAGTACGATGATACCCTTAGAAAATTCATCATAACAAAAAGTGTTGGTTGATCCATAATCAAATAAAACATTTTTTACTTAAGAGTGAATGGTACGTGTACCATTCACCACTTCGTTATCATAATCCTCATCGTCGATAGAAATTGCATGTGACTTTCCATTTTCTTTGGCCTTAAGAGTTTGTTGACGTTGATCATCATCAAAAACACATGGATTAGTGCATTGATTCGAATAATTCAATATTTCATTGCAATTATAACATTGAAGTGTTGGAGTTTCATTCTGTGTAGCCTATAATTTGTTCACATCACTAGAAAACTTTTTCCCTTCATTGCGGCATTAAATTTTCCGATGACCGTCTGTTCCACACTTAAAACATTTAATTTCCTATTTATGAAAATTACCACTATGTTTCTTTCCACACCTTGAGAATAAGGGAAAACACATCTTCATTTTAGTGTCGTCTTTATATTTTTCTTTGAATTCCATTTTTGTCATCTTATCAATCCCATTTGAAATATGTGTTACTCCAATATATATTTCATCCTTGATAGCACATTGAAAAATATCCTCGTATCTATTGAAGTACCTTATAGATAATTCCCTTCAGAGACATGGATTTAAGCCACTAAACAATAAATCGATCTTACTCTCAGGTCGGATAATAATCCAAGAAGCTTATCTTGGAAGCCTTGTAAAATTTGATTCGTAGGTACCAATAGTTTCATCATCCTTTTTCTCTAGTTCATGAGACACCTTTTCTATATTTGTTCAAAGAATACACGGGAAGTTCTTATTGAAAACTGAGTTCTTGAACTCGTTCTATTTGATGGAATCAATTTCATCTCATTGCCTTGTAATCTTGACAAGATTCCACCATTGATCAGCTTCACCATCAAAACAATATATTTCTAAGGTGACTTTATCATGTTCATAACATTGAAGGACTGAAAATATCTTTTCAGTGGTACTGATCCATTGTCCAGCCACTAATGGATCAGAATAACCGCTGAATGAAGGTGGACACTGCCTCATGAATATAAGGACCCGACCTTATAAAATTACATAATATTAAATTAAATGAATAATTCACATTGAAGATCTTTTCAGGTTTAGAGTTTTTGAGAATTAGGCCATAACTGTCACATAAAAACTTGAATATTACATGTAGACACTACTACTCAGTATCCATTTTTTTCATAAAATAAATACTCTTAAAAAGAAACATGTCTAGTTCCATATTTTAGAAAATATGAGTTTTAATTGATCCCATCCTTGACACTATTCATCTTTAAGTCATGTGGAAAAAATATCAAAAACATGGGATGAGCATAAAAAGATCTGTAAGGGTTATTAAATAAGGATGGAAAACATAATCTCATCAATAAATACAAATCTATAAAACTATATTTTTCAATCATAATATACCTTACGAAACCATAAGATTTATGTATAAAACACAAAAATATACAATGCATTGGAGAGCTATCTCGGGCTCTCCCACCCTAAGTTAATCACAGAACCACCCATATATGTAAACAATGACCAATAACCATAACATAATAAAAACGTATAACACATGTATGAAGGAAAGATAAAATTTCCATTTTCCAATATATCAAATCAAGATATTGAAATAAAAAATGTTTTATCAAATTAATTTTAAAACCATTTAAAAAGAGATTTTTGAATCAATGTGTCCCATACCAAAATGAAGCTTTTAAATGAAATATCATTTGAAAACAGTAATGTACATATAAATAAATCCTAAAACACGGGTTTAAAATATTGACATTAATGAGAAAAATTTAGAAGAATAAATCATTAAAACCATTAAAATGATATTTTAATTAAAGAGTTTTTAAAAAAAATATATAGACGCTTGAATACAAATAATTGAGAAATAACATTTAATCAGATATTTATAATATCATTTGAATAATGGAATTCATGATATAATATGATAATGTATGTTATATACACCATATAAAATTGAATTTTTGTATAACAAAAAATAATTCTCAATAGAAAGTAAATTTAGATGAAATATCTTATAATAATAGTATCCTTATGTTAAGGATAAATATACAAAATAATTATGTATGAAAAATATAAATACAATAAATATGATTGGATATTCAGTGAAAATAAATCAGAGGACATTAACACCTATTCTTGTAAAAACATCACCAATGAATTGGATGATTAACTCAATAAATAGAGACTTAGTTAAAATTAATCTTATCAAGTTCATATCGATGAGTTGAGAATTTATCAATGGAGTGATTATTTGTATAAAAAGTATATCCACAAAAATGGGAGTAAAAATTACTACAAAAATAATAAATAGTGATTCCCCACATAATTATATCATGACATAATGATGAATTAGAAGATTAACCTGAGGGAAGAAAATTGGGTTAAAAGGTTCCCTTACAAATTTGGTAACTTACGAAACATACAACCCATGAATGAAGGATCAAAAAATTAAAATGTAAATACCCATAGATTAAATTATATTACATAATGAATACAATCTTGCGAAGTACATACAATACACAAAAGTATATAGTGGAAAATATAGCAGGAATCTCACGGGAAAAAAAAATGAGATGAAAACCCCTTACGACGTCGTAATCAATCGAGTCGTATGACCAAAAGTTAATAACCAACAAATGAATCACAGAATAAAAAGATGATAATTAGAATCATGATAATATATATCAAATTTCAGTACAAAATACACCACATTCAATGAATAAGTGGCGATCAATAGAAATATCAAGGAATTAAAAATGAGATAAGAAAATCCCTAACATTGTGTCCGACTGGACTCGTACGTTCTTCAATATCATGAAGAATAAACCAATATTAATTTATAATTTCTGAAGATATTTTTTTGAAGTTTATTATTCATTTTATATTACTTATTACCATGTTATTTACATTATGTAATCATTTAAATTAATACCTGTCGTTTTGTCGATATTTGGTACATCAGTAAAAAAATGAAAAACTTATTATTACATGTTGTTCATGTGGTAAGATATACACTATCGTCAAAATGATATTAGTGATTTATATATATTATATATCATCTATAACCAGTATATACATGTATTTTTAATATTATATAAAATTTAGAGGTATGAAATGAAATCCACCATTCATAGAGACGGTATGTCGTATGTACGCATGAACGCTAATTCCATTTCTATTTCATATTTTAATGGAATTAAAAACATAATGATACATTGTTATATTATAATTTTAATATAATATCATATAAAATATTATTAACTCCATCCTTTATATGTCTCACATAAGGCATTAACGAGTCATATCACTTGAGGGGGCGGTAGTCCGCACTTTCTCCAATGAAATTATCGTATTTACCCACTTTATAAACCATAAAGTATTTATATAGATGGAAAAAATAAAAAGGCTTAAAGAAAAAATAAACATAACATATATCATATATAAATACAGTTCCATCATAATGTCCACCATGAGAGGAGGTTGGAGATATTTGAACGATCATCATTTCGTGAGGCTTTAGTTTTCCAGCAACAAAAATATTATGATTTTCACCCATTAGATGGTGGTGTGTATTTGTGTAGTATAAATAATTCTCAAAAAAACAACCTAGTATGTTTAGGATGCTGGTTTGGTTACAAAACAAAGGAATAAAAATAATGTAGGGGTTGGAGAAGTAAAATAAAAGAAAACAATTTAAGAGAAAATGTTACCTTTAATTTGGGAAACTCCCATTGGTTTGAACCAAAGGACTTATTGAAGAGCCTTCTTCCTATGGTAAGGATTCTATGAGGAGGATAGGGATCTAGGTAGCTTAATTGGGTAGAGGATGGATGATCCATAATTCTTGAGAGGTGTGAGGAATTTGTTAGAAGTGGTCTCCTTTTATAGGAGAGAAGAGGGGCTCTTTAGGAAAGTGTGATAATATTATTTTATTATATAATGATATTCAGTTTCTAAAGGTACAAAAATCATTAAAGTCAAATATAAGTTTACTCATAGTCGAAATAATATCATCTAATAGGAATTGGAATGGTTTTGGATGTTATTTTAATAATTATAATCTTATTTATTTAATTCATTTATTATTGATGTAAATACTACATCATTATTGTATCATAATTAATATAATTAATCTGATGTCTAAAAATTATAAAAAAATTACCATGATGTAGAATTTTCTTTATATTTACAATTAATTATTATCTTCAAAAACATAATTTATATAAAACCATATAAAAATTAATTTACTAAAATATATTTGTTTATGACATTTTAACCACTACATTAAATTAATTATTCTAAAGTGTCATTATCATTCATAAGTGGCTCTATGGGGTCCCAAAATTGACCCAATGATGCTCGTGGTCATCCATTACTCATCCAATAATGTTAGGACATGTGTTAAGGTAATTTTAAATTATTAAAATATTCTTTTTTCCTTGAATTACATTATTTACTTTTAACCGTGATAAATAACAGTCAAAAGATTCGATTCACCAAAAATTATTTTCATCTTATTGATCCACATTTTATTTATTAATAATACCCATGTATGTCAGATTTTGGAAATTAAATTCACAAAAGAGGTAAATTTTCATTTAAATGAAAAATTCGGTTTTTTAACTACTACTAGGTGATTTCACTATTCATCAAAATTGATGTTTTTCAGAAAAATTCGAAAAATTCATCCTTAGAATTATTTGATATTCCGAATTAGAAAATGATGCATATTTTGATAAATACAAATCATATAAGTGGATTTAATTAATTTAAAATTAATCACCATTGTTAAAACAAATAGCATGTTTTTAAAAAACAATAACTATCAAAAGAATGACACTTGTTTATGTCCATTTTCAAAGTGAAATTAATTCCAAATACCAAAATGGGATTTAAGGGTAAAAATATATTCTAAATACACTTTTAAATAAATTTAAAATATAATATAACTATACAAATAAATTTGATTAAATCACAGTTTTGAATTAAAATACAAAAAAAATTACTATTCATTAGAAAATGATCTTTTTCAAAAAAACATCATAAAATTTACACAATTAAATTTTTATGTCCCCATTATAAAGAAGGTTTTTATATGGTCAAATAGAATGTATTAAAGTGACCATAATTAAATTTAATGAGGGTTCTCCATTAAAGGGCGGTAAATTGGCCTTTTAATTTAAATTAGGCTTAAAATTATATTCATTCAAATTTTAAGCCTCTAAATTTTATTAGAAAAATGTAAATACATTTAACAAACATGTATAATCATATTGATGTTATTTTTGTTCATTCCAACTAATACAACGGCTATGAGTTAACTACCATTAAAAATAATAATATTATATTATTATTGTGCAACGTAAGATTTCAAAGAAACCCATTGTTGTGTATCAGGTATCCTATGGATCATAGAAACCCCTTTAAAGTAAAATTAATATTTAATTAACAAATATAAATAAATATGAAATATTTCTTATTCTTTATTTACCTAGGATGTTACATCCTTCCCTTCTTTTGGGAATTTCATCCTCTCAATTTTAAAACTGGGGTTCGAAACTTCATTAAAAGTCCCATATTAGAAAAGAGTCTGTAAAACTATCACATTAAAATAAAGAAAGAAATGTACAATGGTTACCCGAGATAACACGTACTAGGATTCCATGTTAGAAAACCTGGATATGTAAGAGTGAAAAAACTGTCATGTTCTGATAGAGAGCTATAGAAAACATGACTATGAGAATGTTAACCATATGAAAATCAAAAACTTATGATGTGTTAAACGGTCTTTGATTACCCAGTAGTAAACATAAACCAACATCATTTTTGTTTTAAATTTGTTTTCATAATTTAGAGGGATTAATTTTCTACAAAGAATAATAACATAAGGAAATATAATTACTTTCAAGTAGAGTTTCATTCTTTAATAATATTCTACCAAAACATATCTTTTCTCTAAAAAAGTGCATTAAAAAATAATTGGTCACATAAAAATCACAAGAATAATCTTCTTGAGAATCACAACATTCACAAAAGAAGAACTGTATATTTCCTTTGTCTTTTGAGATAAAATAGAAATAAAATTATTAGTGTGAGAACAAATAATACCCAAAAAGGATAATCTTTTACAAAAATAAAAACTACTCTTATTCTCCAAAATTTTTCAAACAAAACACAATGTTCAACAAACACTATTCAAAAAAACAACTTTACGTAAAATTTGTCAAAAGTGATCCAATATAATATTGAAACCCAAATCTCATAAGGATTTAATTACATAGTCTTCCAAGATAAAATTAATCTCCAAATAACATCAGTTACTCATAATGTCTCATATTGAAAAGTAATAACCAAATCACATGTTCTCCATGATAGGTTAATAATTTTCATAAATAAACCAAATCATCATATTTCACAATAAAAACATAGATTCTTCCAAACTAAATTATCAACCATTATTCCACAATTGAAATCCAAGGTATTCTATCTTCCTTAGGCATTTAGTGTTTCCTTAAAATAGAAAAAATCTTCCAAAACAACCATTATCAATTAATCACTAAATCATTTTTCTATACTATGTATATCCATTTGATTAAACAAATGTTCCAAAAATCAAATTATTCTAGTTCCATAGAAACATTTTACAAAAATAAAAAGTCGTACTAACTAGGGAAATCATGTAGGATAGTGGTAGGCGATGCACCCTTGTCGCCCTTCGATTGTGGGTTCGATTCCTACAGCCTTGCTGGATGCGATGAGTTGTCACGCATCATACAGGTTGTCCTTTTTATACAACTAAAAAATAAACGTAACATTTTTTAACCTCAATGGATTATATAAACCACCAATTTTCCTCCAAATTCATTATTATCTCAACATATTAATTCTTTATGTCTTATTTCACCACCATATGATAAAAAAAACGATCGAAAAAATTAATAACATCATACAATGAGCATCGTCTCCATTTGGATTCATCATCATCTTGTTCACGTAGGTAGAAGGTCCATGAATCGAAAAAATGATTTAGAGATCCTTCAAAATCATTTTTTACTCCATCCAAATACACCTTGGACAACATGGGTCATATGGGTGTTCATAGAAAAATATTTTTGGATAATAATCATGTATGGCATATAATTTCAAAACATCTGATAAAAAAAGATTTCTATAAAATAGTCAGAGCAAGTTTGAGTTAAAACATTAAATTAACGGTCCTTTTAAAATTCCATAGGTATGTGCTGAGAGAATATATTATAATATCAAATAGAAATAGGTAGCTCAATGGTCTCCTTCTTCAGAACCTTTTTTAAAATAATAAAATGCTTCAAAGTCTTCTGATAAGGTAAAATATTTGAAAATGCCTTGATAATAATTACCTTTCATGAAAATATAGGAATATTGTGAAAATAGGATTTGTCTAAATACAACCCTTTATCCACGATGATAACGAGGTATAGTGGAGATGGTTTATATCTCATACAACTTCATGAAAGTGAGTTGTATGCTAGATAAATATTCACAATCATCTAAACATTACTTTGCAATAATTATTGCAAGCATGTCATCAGGAAGAGATAGGAATTTCGTTTGAGATCCACCACCTTCAATTGGTAACTGACATCCATTGATTTGAAAAAGTTATAAAAAAGAATTTAACTGAAATAATAGACATAGAGACTAACCATGTGTCAAACGAAAACTCTTAATCCATAAAGTTGTCTAAATTAACCACTAATACCAACTATAAAAACCCGACTTTGTAACATTACATAATATTTAATTAAATGAATAATTCACATTGATGATATTTTCAGGATTATAGTATTAGATAATTAGGCCATAACTTTTACATTACAACATGAATGTTATAAGTAGACAATACTACTCAGTATCCATTTATTTCATAAAATAAAAACTCTTAAAAAGAAACATGTCTAGTTCTATATGTTAGTCAACATGAATTTTCCTTCATCCCGTCCTTGACCCTATTCATCTTGATGTCCTTTGGAAAAAATTTCAAATACATGGGATGAGCATAAAAAGCTCAGTAACAGTTATAAAATAAGGAAGGAATAAATTAACCCATCAATAAATACAAATGAATGAAACTATATTTTTCTATCATAACATACCTTACGAAATCATAAGATTTATGAATAACACACACTAATCATAAATGATAAAGGTTAATTATGACATCAATGTAAAACTTAAAATGTTGCTATTATAAATACATAGGTAGTTACACTTGTAATACCCATCATAGTTTATTCTCAAAATCTGTTAGGAGAAACATCATGTTTACCTCCGTCAGTTACCCAATTCATTGGAGAGCTATCTCAGCCTCACCCGCCCAAGGTTTATCATGGAACCACCCATATACGTAAACATTGCCGAATAACCATAACATAATCATAATATATAACACATGTATAAGTAAATATAACATTTCCTCATTCTAATATATCAAATCAAGATATTGAAATAAACAATGTTTTATCAAATCATTTTCCAAACCATTTAAAGTTAGATTTTTGAATCAAAGAGTCACATAACACAATGAAGCTTTTATATGAATCATCAATTGAAAAAATTAATTCCTATATAAATAAATCCTAAAACCCATTTTGAATACATGGAAATTAATTAGAAATATTTAGAAGAATAAATTTTTAAAACATTTAAAATGATATTTTAGTTAAAGATTGTTTTAAAAAAAGAGAGACGCTTGAATAAAAATAATTGAGGAATAAAATTTAATAAGAACTTTATAATACCATGTGAATAAAGGATTTCATGATATAATATGTTAATGTACATTATATACACCATATAAATGTGAATTGGTGTAAAACAGAATTGAAGTCTCAATGGAAAATATATTGAGATGAAATCTCTTATAAAGACTGTATCCTAAGGGTAAGTATAAATCAACAACATAATTATGTGTGAAAAATATAAATACACGCAATATAATTGTATATTCAGTGTATATAAATTAGAGTAAATTCACACATATTATTTTAAAAACAAAAACAATTAATTGGATGTTTAACTCAATAAATAATGACTGTGTTAAAATTACTCTTATCAAGTTCATTTCGATGAGTTGAAAATATATCAAGTGAGTGATTATGTGTATCAAATATATATCCATAGAAATGGGAGTGTAAATTACTACACAAATAATAAATAGTGATTCCACACATTATCATATCATGACATAATCGTGAATTAGAAGATTGACCCAAGGAATAGAAATTGGGTTAAAAGGTTCCCTTACCAATTTGGTAACTTACGAAACATACAACACATGAAAGAAGGATCAAAAAATGAAGATGTAAATTCAAATAGATTGAATTATGTTACAAAATGAATACAATATTGGGAAGTTCACACACCACCCAAAAGTAAATATTGGCAAATAGAGCATGAATCTCAAGGGAATAAAAAGTGAGATGAAAACCCCTTACCACGTTGTAATCAATCGAGTCATATGACAAAAAGTTAATAACCACCAAATGAATCATATAATACCATGAATATAGTGATAACCATGATAATATATATCAAATTTCAGCACACAATACCCCACATAAAATGAATAAGTGGTGACCAATGGATATCTCATGGAATTAAAAGTGAGATAAGAAAATCTCTTACCTTGTATCCAACAAGACCCGTTAATTCATTAATCTCATGAATAATAAACTAATTTTAATTTATGATTTCTTAATAAACTTTTTAATTTTTATTTTTCCCTTCATATTACTTATTACCATGTTATAATCATTATGTAATCATTTAAGTTAATAACGGTCGTTTTGTCGAGATTTGGTACTTGAGTTAAAAAATGAAAACCTTATAATTACAAGTTGTTCATGTGGTAATATATCCATTATATTAAAAAATATATTAATGATTTAAATATCATATATATCATATATATATATATAGTATCTACATGTATTTATAATAGTACATAACATTTAGAGGTAACAAATTAAATTCACAGTTCTTGGAGACGGTAAGTTGTACGTACGCATGAACGCTACTTCCATTTCTATTTCATATTTTAATGTAATTAGAAACATAATTATACAGATATATATTATAATTAAATTATAATATCATATAAAATTTTATTAACTCCATCCTTTATACGTCCCACATTAAGCATTAACGAGTCATATCACATTAAGGGGGCGGTAGTCCGCACATTCTCAAATGAGATTCTCGTATTTTCACACTATGGAATCCATAAAGTATTTCTATAAATAAAGAAATATAGTATAATAAAGAAAACATAAACATAATATATATAATATATAAATACAGTGCCATCAGAATGGCCACTATGAGAGGTGGTTGGAGATATTTGAATAATCTTCGTTTCGTGAGGCGTTAGTTTTTCATCCACAAAAACCTTATGTTCTTAAACAATTATATGGAGGTGTGTGTAAGTGTAGTTATAATCCTTTTCATACCGAAATCATATTATATTTAGGATACTTTTTTTGTAACAAAATAATGGAATAAAAAGAGTTTAGTGGATGGAGAAGTAAAATAAAAGAAAACAATTTAAGAGATACTGTTACATTTAATTTGGGTAACTCCATTTGGTTTGACCAAAGGACTTATAAAAGTGCCTTATACCTAAGGTAATGCTTCTTGGAGGAGTATAAGGATATAGTGAGATCAATTGGGCAGATTTTGGATATGAAAAATTGCAATAGTGGTGTGAGAAATTGGTTAGAAGCGGTCTCTTTTTATATGGGAGAGGATGGGCTCTTTAGGAATGTGTGATAATATTATTTTATTATTTAATAATATTCGGTTTATAAAGGTCCAAAATTAATTAATGTTGAAGATAATATGACTCATAGTAGAAATAAAATCATCCAATATAAACTGGATAGGTTTTGGATGTTATTTAAATATTTATAATCATATTTACTAAAATCATTAATTAATGATTTAAATACTACATCATTATTATGTCATTACTATTTTAATTTATGTGATGTCTAATAAATATAAAAAAATTAACATGATTTAGGAAAATTTTTTTCTTTCTGATTAATATTTATAGTCGTAAATAAAAATTATATGACAATTTAAAAATATTAATTTACTAAAATATTTTTGTTTATTTCATTTTTGTGTTTACATTAAATTAATTAATCTAAAGTGTCACTATCTTACTTAAAATGCTCCATGGGGTCCCAGAAAATCTCCAACGATGCCCATGGTCAGCCATTACTCATCCAATTAGGTTAGAACATTTTTTAAGTCAATTTATTGTTTTTACAATATTCTTTTCACCTTGAATTACCCAATTTACCTTTAACCGTTGTAATTAAAAGTCAAAAGTTACAATTCGCCAAAAATAATTTTTATCTTATTGAACCAAATTTTACTTCTCGATAACAACCATGTATGTTGGATTTCCGAAATATAATTCATAGAAGTGGTAAAATTTCATTTAAATGAAAAAGTCAATTTTTAACTACTACTATGTGATTTCACTATTCATCAAAAATTGATGTTTTTCAGAAGAATCCCATAACATCAGCCTAAGCATTATTTGATATTCTGATTCAAAAAATGATGTCTATTTTTCAACATTCATAACATAGAAGTGGAATTAATTAATTCAAAATTAATTCCCGTTGTTAAAACAAATAGCATGTTTTTAAGAAACAATAACTATCAAAAGCTTGACACTTGTTTTTGTCCAATTTCGAATGGAAATTAATTCCAATGACAAAAATTGGATTAAATGGTAAAAATATATTCTAATTGAACTTTAAATACAATTAAAAATATAATATATCTATATAAATAAATAGATTAAAACATAGTTTTGAATTAAAATACAATATTTCTCACTATTCATTAGAAAATGAACTTAATCAGAAAAATTACAAGAATTTACACAAAGTAAATTTTGATGTCCCTCTTCTAAAGAAGGATTTTATTTGGTAAAATATTATGTATTAATGTGACCATAATTATATTTCAATAGGGTTCGCCATTAAAATGCGGTAAATCGGCAATTTAATGTAAATTATGCTTAAAATTAGATTCATTCACGTTTTAAGACTCTAGAATTTATTGGATAAATGTATATACAATTAAAAACATGTATAATAATATGGTAGTTAGTTTTTTGCATTGCCTCCAATACAATTTCTAATAGTTAACTACCATTTAAAAAAATAATTTTATTTTATTACTCTACAACATAAGATTTCAATAAAACTCATTGTTTCGTATCGGGTACTCTATCGAACATTGCAACCCCTTTAAAGTAAAAGTAATATTAAATTCACTAATATATGTAAATATGAAATATGTTTTATTTTTTATTTACATGGGATGATACAATGAAGGATTTGGAAGAATGTTTCTCCCTTCATTGCACATTTGGATGTTTTTCATGATTTATAGCTTTAGAAATTTGTGTGAGCATAGCTACAAGATTTTTAATTCCTACTCCCATAACGTTTGGTTGCTTAGGGGGACAATCATTGCATTTATAGTCGCATTCAGCATTAGCATGGTTCAATATGGTTCCAACCATTGACTAAAACCAAGAATCATCGTGTAAGAAACAATAATTACAATAGGAAAACCACATAATTGCCAAAAAAAAATCACACATTAGCACTTATCATAGGTTATTCATGGACATTTCTAAAACACTAATATTATGTCATATTCTTAGACATATCCTTCAGGTTCTTACAAAGGATTTCACATCCTAGTTTTTAATTGTTGACTATAGCATTCCTCTTATACCATAAATAATGACCCATAGATTACATACATTGTTATTACTTCAGAATTTAATCATACTTATTACAACATATAACAAAACCATGATAGTACTGTATTGTTATAGTGTCTTTTGAAACTGGAAAACTTAAACAAATGGTATTTAAATCATCAACATTGTCTCTCATTTATTTCATCATATCTAGAGTCCCTTTATTTATATGCTACTTAATACCATTCTTCCAGCCCTGGGGAAATGAAAACATAAAAAGGGTGAGCTCAAATGATCCGAAAGGGAAAACAAATGAATTATTATCATATCATATTCATATGAACATAACATTTTGATATTCTTATCCTGTAAAAGAGATCATAATATCATGACATAAGATATATCATAGTAGTGAAAGGTAATACCATTATTCAGAAAAAAATACATTAAACATTATGTCATACAAAAATAATCATAGAAAATAATTTCATATTAGTCAAGACACATTGTCAAGACCTTCATAGGAGACAAAGTCCATCACTGAACCGAGTTCACTCTTTGTTCCAATCTTGTATCACTAAACCAGATTAACATTCAATTCCAGCCATGTCTATGTCATGAGATATAAATCTTTACCAATGAATTGGAAGGAGATATAGTTCCCACCCAACTTATAATGAAACCATTCTAATTTGTGCAACTAAAACATTAATCATACATCATAGCCTTACCCATGTAATAAAAATGGGATTCCTAAACATCGTTCCATCATCACATATTCCATATAAGATAAAAGGACTTCATAAAAATAATTCCATCGTTACAGAATCAAATCAACATAATAATTGGGGTAGAAACAGAATGCTATATTATCTGAGATGGAAAACAATTTTGATAAAACACTTGAACTCCATTCATGAGGAAAATAACCTTTCTACTTCAAAAACATTTTTCCTTTCTCAACATGTCATAAAATTTTAAACTAAAAGAATTTAATTGATAATAAACTTGAATACATGTAATGGAAGATTTGTGGAAAAAATATTCTATGAAATCATAAAAATCCATTCATGTCATAAAAGTTAAAAAAACATTCTTCCCGTACTTTGGACGGTAAAGTAAAAAAAGTATCTCGTATTGAAAGCTTCTAAATATTCCTATAATATCATATACTAAAAAAATCAAAAATGGGTAAAAATGTATGTAAACAGCTGTATGAGGGTAGAAATAATATTACATATTTTAAAAACATGGATGTGGATGAAAAATATGCCCCAGTAAATTCTGAAGTATAATCAATCTCCGATAAAAATGAAATTGCGAGATTTTCATGTACCTTAGGACTGATATGCATTGTACATATCCAAACCTCCTACATAATGATTTAAATAGTGTCATTGAATTATTACATAATCATATAAATTGTTATGATATCATATATGGTCATACTCTTATCATCTTTTTAGTAATATGTCATTGCTACTTGTTATTCGTGTGGTCATTACATTATGTTCCTATGCAGGTTTTGTCGAATAAATTCTTATTACTATTTTTTGTTTATAGATATATCATTTAAATGATCGTATTTTTATAATATATATTATAATTATTTATTAAATGCGTTTATATAATCACGGTTTAATGAAGATCATGTATAATTAATCAAACCACACCGTAGAGACAGTAAGTCACACATATGCACGAGCGAAGATATCATTCCCAGAATGATTAAATGGTATTGAGTGGATTATAGAATGTCTCAGAATGAAAATCTCTTTATAATAATCATATATAGTTAGACTTTACACCATTATACCTATCCAAGTAAGGTGGGGGTGGAAAATATATTACACCACAGCCTGGAGACGGTATTACATATGTACGCACGCGCGGTGATTTTCTGTTCCGTAGGATGAATAGAAGTAGAAATAGGGTTTCTTCATATTTATAATAACATATCAGTATATTAGTGATACAGTTTATATTAATTTATAATTAAAAAAAATAAATAATATGATGTAAAAGAAGAAATAATTTTGAATTGATCGGTAATGGATATTACCTATTCCTCGACGCGCCTATTCTAAACCTCCTCTTAGGGAACTATTTTTGGTCTTTGAAGAATAGCAGGACCTATAGTATGTTTCTTGATAATTTCAGAAGAGAATTTTATAGGTTTTTTCTGAGAATGATGGCTCAAAATTTTGTAAAGAGGAGAGGGAGGAGGTGCCCTTTTATAAGGGAGGAGAGTGGCACCTTTGAAAATATAACAAATATTAATTTATAATAAATTACATCCCCATGTAAAAACCCACAAAAATGACACAAATATGAATATCAGATTATACAGGGCTGTAATCTCATCAACAAATATAATTTAGATCTATTGGAAAATTATTTTAAACCATATCAAATTGATTTATCCTTATTTAATATATTTAATTTTATTTTTGGAAATAATATTGTAAATTATAAATTTTTATAAATAATTACTTATTTGTTATGAATTGTCTTTAATTTGATAATTTATGACATTATAGACCATATAAATTTCAATTTAAAATTATTAAATATTTTTTTAATTATTAATCAATTTTATAATATGTAATTTTTTTAAAATGACAATAGTGTCGATTTTGACATTATTCATTTATTTGAATTTAAATAAAATACACACAAAAAATATGTTCTAAATAAAAGATTTAATAGATTAATAACATGTCATATTTATCTAAAAAATTAGTGGAGCACATTAAATAGTTCATATAATATTTATTTTAATATTTTTAAAACCATTTATTTGATATTTCAATAAATAACATAATTTCAACATCACCATTGTTCCATAATTAATGATAATTATTTAATCCCTAAAAATACTAAATAAATTAACATGATTTATATAATTTTATTAGATTTCTGGAGACTATTCATGTTTTATGTTTTATTAATTTTATCAGAAAATTAAAATTATTACACTAATAAGATATAAGAGAGTGTCATGTTGTTTCTTTCTTTGGTTTTAATAATAATTATATAATTTTCATGGTCAAATGTTCATGAAATGAATATATTCCAATCCATAGGTGATATGGGTGGACATTTATTCATTCAATAATAATTTTTCAGGTGTTAGGGTAATTTTATAATCTTATTTTTACCCCTAATTACTCGATTATCTTTAAATGCCCTAAATAAAAATTTATGTAGTTACTACTAATAAAATAAAAAAAGTAACCTATTGACATTATTTTTGCCCACTATATCCAAATAAGGAATCCATATTTCAAAATTCAAAACATAGAAGTTGTAGTAATTAATTTTAAATTAATCACTTTGTTAAAAAACAGGTTTTAAAAGTTAAAACATTGTCAAAGCTTTAAATGTTTTTACCTATGCTTTCAATGAAAAATTAATGGAAATGACATAAATTATATTAAATGGTAAAAATATATTCTATTTATATTATAAAACCACTAAATATTATCATTTAACTGTATAAATTATCATGATTTAAAAAATGATTTAAAAAACTAGTGAATTTTTAATATTCATCAAAATATAAATGTTTCAAGAAAAGTATCAAATATATATCCAATATAAATTATTAAATATGGATTCAATGTAATAAGTTTATTTCATAAAATTAAACTTATATACCTGTCAAAAAGTAGATATAAAATGTGTGCGCCATCAAAAAGCGGTAAAACATCATCTCTTGAAAAATACTTCTTTTATCCGAAAAAATGATATTGTTTTCATACCTCTATCAAGAAAATGTGTCTGATGAATTATAATTATATAAAATAAAAAATTTGGTTCATATTATTCATAAAGGATAGTTCATAATAATATATCATTTTTTGTGAAACTCGGTATTGCGTATAACACAAGCTATCGAGGAAGGATTCTCTTGCGTGTAACGCAAGCCAAACCAGTGTTGTGTGTAGTAAACAAATCATTTGGGGTTTCCTATAACATAAGAAATATATATATATATATATATATATATATATATTTCTCATTAAATTTCAGGGTGTTACATTCAGCAGTAGAGATGGGTTGAGTTAAAGTTTTCTCTTGATTTTGAGATATCATATACACCCAAGGAATGAAAAACTATGAATTAAACTTTCAGTCTAGAAACACGGACATAGATGGTTCAAGAATCTTGTTCTGAGAGGAAGATGATGACGTCACTATCTGAGATGCACATTGTGGTTGAGGAGAGATAGGTGCATATGACACTCATTTCAGTTGTAGTCGAGTATAAACATTTGAGATGAATTAAGGATATAAAATATGTGGGCCCATAGATCGTGGCCATGAAGGAATGATTTAAAGGTGGGAGACATCATCATAAATGATGATAGATGAGGACGAGATCATCTATGTGAAAAATTTGGTTTTTGTAACTATGAAAATGCAAGATGATCTCATATGGTAATTTCATGCATCAATGTGGGTTTTCTATTTAGTTGTGGAAAAAAATTACCCTGACTAATGATGAAGGATTTGGTGGCCGAGAATGAAAAAGGGGATATCAGAATTTGAGACACGATGCTACAATTGTCAGCAAGGGATGGAAAAGAATCATAGACCTTTAGGATTACATCCACTATTTCCCATTTTGAATGGAAGTGGTATGATATTACCATGGGATTTTTGTCAGTACACAATACACCGTATGCAATGAATAAGTGGTGAACAATAGAAATCTCATGGAATTAATAGTAGGATTAGAAAATCACTTCCCTGTGTCCGACTAGACTCATTCGTCTTTAATCTCTTGATTAATAAACTAATGTTAATTATAATTTCTTAGGAACCTTTTTAATGTTTATTAATCCTTTTATATTACTTAATACCATGTTATAAACATTATTTAATTATTTAAGTTAATAACGGTCATTTTGTCGATATTTGGTACTTGAGTAAAAAATTAAAAACCTTATAATTACAAGTTGTTCCTCAGGTAATATATCCATTATCATAAAAATGATATAAATTATTCTGATATCATATGTATCATATATATAGAATATATATGTGTATCTATAATAGTACATAACATTTAGAGGTATGAAATGAAATGCACCATTCATAGAGACAGTAAGTCGAACGTACGTGAGAACACTACTTCTATTTCTATTTTTTATTTTAATGGAATTGAATACATAATGATACATTGTTATATTATAATTCTTGTATAATATCATATACAATGTTATTAACTCTATCCTTTATATGCCCCACATAAGGCATTAACGAGTCAAATCACTTTAAGGGGGCGGTAGTCCGCACTTACTCCAATGAGATTAACATATTTAGCCACTATGGAAACCATAATGTATTTATATTAATGGAATAATAAAAAATCATAAATAAAACATACATATAATATATATAATATATTAATACAGTTCCATCATAATGTCCACCATGAGAGGCCGTTGGAGATATTTTAACAATCATCGTTTTGTAAGGCATTAGTTTTCCATTAACAGAAACATTATGTTCTTCACCCCTTAGATGCGAGAGTGTGTATGTGTAGTTTGAATCCATCCCATAACAACATCCTAGTATATTGAGGATACTATTGTTGTTTCAAAATAAAGGAATAAAAATATTTTAGGGGTTGGAGAAGTAAAATAAATGAAAACAATTTAATAGAAAATGTTATCGTTAATTTGGGTAACTCCCTTTAATTTGAACCAAAGGACTTCTTTAAGAGCCTTATGCCTAGGGTAATTCTTCTAGGAGGAGGATAGGGATGTATGGGGATTAATTTGGTAGAGTTTGGATGACCCAAAATTCTTGAGAGGTGTGAGGAATTGGATAGAAGTGGACTCATTTAATAAGAGAGAGGAGGGGATCTTTAGGAAATTGTGATAATATTATTTTATTATATAATGATATTTGGTTTATAAAGGTAAACAAATCAATAACGTCAAAGATAATATGACTCATTGTCGAAATAATATAATATAATAATAATTGGACCAGTTTTGGATATTATTTGAATATTTATAATCTAATTTATTTAAATATTTTATTAATGATGTAAATATTACATCATTATTGTGTCATAATTAATTTAATTTATGTGATGTCTAAAAATTTTAAAAAAATTACATGATGAAGGAAATCATTTTAAATTTACAATTAATTTATATAGTCTAAAATATAATTTATATAACAACATATAAAAATTAATTTACTAAAATATTTTTGTTTATGTCATTTTTGACTTTACATTAAATTAATAAATCTAAAGTGTCATTATCATTAATAAGTGGCACCATGGGGTCCCAAAATATACCCAAAGATGGTCATGGTCGTCCATTACTCATTAAATAATGTTAGTATATGTTTTAAGGTTATTTTAAATTATTACAATATTCTTTTAACCTTGAATTACCCTATTTACCTTTAACCGCGGTAAATAAAAGTCAAAAACTACTTTTCACCAAGAATTATTTTCATCTTATTGAACTAAATTTTACTTCTTCATAACAACCATGTAAGTTGGATTTTCTATATTCAATTCACGGAAGTGGTAAAATTTTATTTAAATTAAAAATTCATTTTTTAACTACTACTAAGTGATTTCACTATTCATCAAAATTGATGTTTTTCAAAAAAAACAAAAAATTCATCAAAATAATTATTTGATATTCCGAATTCAAAAATGATGTATATTTTTATAAATTCAAAACATATAAGGTGAATTAATTAATTTAAAATTAATTCCCATTGTTAAAACAAATATAGTGTTTTTCTGAAACAATATCTTTCAAAAGATTGACACTTGTTTATGTCAAATTTCAAAGTGAAATTAATTAAAAAGACCAAAACTGGATTAAATAAAAATAATAAATTCTAATTACAAAGTAAAACAAATTAATAATATAATATAGCTATATAAATAAATTAGATTAAAAAATAGTTTTGAATTAGAATACAATATTTTTCTATATTCATTAGAAAATGAACTTTATTAGAAATATTCCAAAAATTGACACAAAAGAAATTTTGATGTACCCATTCTAAAAAAGGATTTTATTTGGTCAAATATAATGTATTAATGTGACTAAAATTATATTTAATGAGGTTTTACCATTAAAAGGTGGTAAATCGGCCTTTTAATGTAAATTATGCTTAAAAGTAGATTCATTCACATTTTAAGCCTCTAAATTTTATTGGACAAATGTAAATACATTTAACAAACATGTATAATCATATTGTAGTTAGTTTTTTTATTCCCAACAATAAAATGGCTAGGAGTTAAATACCATTTAAAATAATAATATTATATTATTAGTGTGCAACCTAAGATTTCAAATAAACCTGTTGTTGCGTATCGGGTATGCTATCGAACAAAGAAACCCCTTTAAAGTAAAATTAATATTTAATTCACAAATATTAATAAATATGAAATATGTCTTATTTTTTATTTACCTGGGATATTACATCCTTCGCACCTTTTGGGAATTGCATCCCAGCAATTTTAAAACTGGGCTTCAAAACAACATTAAAGGCCCCACATCAGAAAAGAGTCAGTAAAAATATCATTTTAAAATAAAAAAAGAAAAGTACAATGGTCACCAAAGATAACCCATATTAGGATTCCTTGTAAGAAAACATGGATATGGAAAAGGGAACAAATAGTCATGTTCTGATGAAGAGTGATAGAAAGCATGATTAGGAGAAAGTTAACAACTAGAAAATCACAATCTTATGATGTGTTAAACGGTCTTTGATTACCCAATAGGAAACGTAAACCCACAACATTTTTGTTTTAAATTCCTTTTCATAATTTTGAATAATTAATTTATTACATTGAATAAGAACATAAGGAAATATGTTTTCCTTCAAGTAGTGTTTCATCCATTAATTTGTTTCTACCAAAACATATATTTTCTTCAAACAAAGAGCATTAAAAAAATACTTGGTCGCATCAAAAGTAAAAGATTCATCTTTTTGAGAATCACATAATTCACAAAAGAATAACTATATATTTCCCTTGTCTTTAGACATAAATTGAAACCAAAATTGTTAGTGCGAGATCAGATAATACCCAAAAAAATAATCTTTTACAAAATGAAAAATTACTCTTAATCTCCAAAATGTTTCAAACAAAACACAAATATCAACAAATACCATTCAAAAAAAAAACTTTCCGAATAATTCATCAAAAGTGATCCAAACAATGATTAAATCCTAAATATCACAAGGATATAATTATATAGTCTTCCAATATAACATTTATCTCCAAATAAAAATAGTTAATCGTAAAGTATCATATTGAATATTTGTTAACAAAATCACATATTCTCCATGATAGATTAATCATTTTCATAAATAAAACAAATCTTCTTATGTTCACAATAAATATATATATTCTTCTAAACTAAAATATCCACCATTGTTCCACAACTGAAATCCATAGTATTCTATCTTCCATAGGCATATAGTGTATCCTAAAAAGAGAGAATGTCTTCCACAAAACCCTTTATCACTGAATCACTAAATCATTTTTCTATACTAATTATATCAATTTGATAAAAGAAAATTTCCAAAAATAAACTTATTATAGTTCCATAAAAACATATTATTAAAATAATAAGTCCTACCTACCATGGACTTAAAGTAGGCTAGTGGTGGGCAATGAAACCTTATCTCCCTTCAGTTTTGTGTCTGATTCCATCACCCTCGCTGGATGCGACATGTTGTCACCCATACTATATGATTTCATTTTTATAAAACTCAATAATAAACCTAACATGATTTAACTTCAATGGATTCATTATACCTCTAATTTTCCTGAAAATTCATTATGATCTCAACATCATCATTCTTGATGTTTTATTTCACCACCATATGATAAAATAAAACGATCCCAAAAATGAAGAACATAATTCCTTGATCATCATGCCCATTTGGTTTCAGCGTCATCTTGTTCAAATAGGTAGAAGGTCCATTCATCGCAATAATTATTTAGAGATCCTTCAAAATCATTTTCATCCACCATCCAAATACACCTTGTACAACATGGGTCACATGGGAGTTCATAGAAAAATAGTTTTGGAAAACAATCATGTTTGACATATAATTTCAAAACACCTGATAAAACATGATTTCTATAAAATAGAAGGACCAAATTTGAGTAGAAACATTGAATTAATGGTCCTTTTAAAAAACCAAAGGTAAGTTTTGAGAGACAATATTTTAATGGAAAATATAAATAGGTTGCACATGGGGTCTCCTTCATCTCCACCTTTTTTAAAATCATAATAGGCTTCAAAAACTTTTGATAATGTAAAACATTTGAAAATTCCTTGATAATATATAACTTTCTTAAAAATATGACAATATTGTGAAAAAAGGACTTTTATAAATACAACCCATGATCAACGATGATAACGAGGTATAGTGTAGGTGTTTGATATCTCAAACAACTGCTTTCAAGTGAGTTGTATGCTAGAACAAGTTGCACAATCATCCAAACATGACTTCACAATAATTATTTCAGGCATGTCATTAGGAAGAGAAAGGAATTTTGTTTGAGATACTCCTCCTTAAATTTATAAAAAACATTCCTTGATCTAAAAAAGATATAAAACAAGGATTTTTCCAAAATAATATACAAATGAACTAACCATGTGTCTAACAAAAACCCCTAGTCCCTAAAGTGGTCTAAACCATCCTCTTATACCAACTATAAGGAAACGACCTTATAACATTACATAATATTCAACTAAATGTATAATTCACATTGAAGATCTTTCCAGGTTTATAGTTTTAGGTAATTAGGCCGTAACTCTTACATAACAACTTGAATGTTACAAGTAGACAATACTACTAAGTATCCATTTTTTTCATAAAATATAAACTCTTGAAAAGAAACATGTCTTGTTTCATATTTTTGAGCGCATGACTTTTCCATAATCCCATCCTTGACCGTATTCATCTTTATGTCCTGTAGAAAAAAATTTCAAAATCACGGTATGAGCATCAAAATCTCAATAAGAGATATAAAATAAGGAAGGAAAACATTATCCGGTCAATAAATACACATAATTGTAATTTTTTCAATCATAACATACCTTATGAAATCATAATATTTATGAATGACACACACAAATAATAAATCAAAAAGGTTACTTATGGAATCCATATCAAACATACATTGTATTTATCATAGCTACATAGGGAGTTACACTTGGAATATCCATAAAATTTTATTCCCTAAATCTCTTAGGAGAAATATCATGTTTACCTCATTCATTTACCCAATGCGTTGGAGTTCTTTCTCAGGCTCACCCGCCCTAGGTTTATCAAGGAAACACACATATAGGTAAAAAAATTCCCAATAACCATAACATAATCATAACATATAACACATGTATAAAGAAAATATGACATTTCCATATTCTAATATATCAAATCAAGGTATTGAAATAAACAATGTTTTATCAAATCATTTACAAAACCATTTAAAATAAGATTTTTGAATCAAAGTGTCCCATACCACAATAAAGATTTTAAATGAATTATCATTTAAAAACATTAATTCCCATATAAATAAATCCTAAAAACCATTTTGAAATAATGAACATTAATGATAAATATTTGGATGAATCAATCATTAAAAATTTATAATGATATTTTAGTTAATGAGTTTTTAAAAAAAATAATGAGATGGTTGAATTAAAATAATTGAGGAATAACCTTAAATCAGAACATTATAATATCATTTTAATGAAGGAATATATGATATAAAATGTCAAAGTATATTATATACACCATATAAATGTGAATTGGTGTATATCAATAAAGAAGTCTCAATGGAAAGTAAATTGAGATGAAATCTACATAAAGACCGTATCCTTATGTTAAGAATAAATAAACAAAAAAATTATGTGTGAAAAATATAAATACACACAATAGGATTTAATATTCTGTGTAAATCAATTAGAGGAAATTTACACATATTCTTGTAAAAAACACCAATGAATTGGATGTTTAACTCAATAAATAAATAGGGAGTTAAAATTACTCTTATCAATTTCATATCGATGAGTTGAGAATTTATCAATGGAGTTATTATGTGTATCAAATGTATATCCACATAATGGGGAGTATAAATTAATACAAAAATAATAAATAGTAATTTATTACATAATTTTATCATGTCATAATCATGAAATAGAAGATTAACCCAAGGAATGGAAATTCTTTTAAAAGGTTCCCTTACCAATTTGGTAACTTATGATTCATAAAACCCATGAAATAATGATCAAAAAATGAAGATGTAAATACACATATATCAATGTATATCACAAAATTAATACAATCTTTGGAAGTACATACACCACACAAAAGTAAATAGTGGCAAATATAGCATGAATCTCACTTGAAAAAAAGTGATATGAAAACCCCTTACCACTTTGTAATCAATCGAGTCGTATGAACAAAAGATAATAACCACCAAATGAATAACATAATAAAATTAATATAATGAGAATAATGATAATATATAACAAATTTCAGTACACAATACCCCACACATAATGAATAAGTTGTGAACAATAGAAATATCAAAGAATTAAAAGTGAGATAAGAAAATCTCTTACATCGTGTCCAACATGACTCATTCTTTATTTAATCTCCTGAATAAAAATCTAATGTTAATTTATACTTTATTAAGATATTTTTTAAATTTTAATATTCCTTTTATATTACTTATTACCATGTTATAAATATTATTTAATAATATATGTTAATAAAGGTCATTTTTTCGATATTTGGAACATGAATAAAAAAATGAAAAACATATAATTACATGTTGCTCATGTGGTAAGATATACGTTATCTAAAATTTATATTAATGATTTAGATATCATATATATAATATATATCCATTATAAACATGTATTTATAATATCATATAACATTTATAGGTAAAAAAATGAAATGCGTCGTTCATGGAGACGGTATGTCGTACGTATGCATAAACACTACTTCCATTTCTATTTATTATTTTAATCGAATTAAAAACATAATGATACATAGTTATATTATAATTTCAATATAACATTATATACAATATTTTTAACTCCATCATTTAAACACCCCACATAATTCATGAACGAGTTATATAACATTGAGGGGTTGGTAGTCCGCAATTTCTCCAATGAGATAATCGTATTTACCCACTATGGAAACCATTTAGTATTTATATAAATGGAAATATACAGAAGAATAAAGAAATCATAAAGATAATATGTATCATATATAAATATAGTGCCATTATAATTTCCTCCATGAGAGGCGGTTGGAGATATTTGAACAATAATCATTTCGTGAGGCGTTAGTTTTCCATCCATAGAGACATAATGTTATTCACCAATTAGATGGCGGTGTGTGTAAGTGTAGTTGAAATCCTTCTCATACCAACATCCAATTATATTGAGGAAACTGGTGTTGTTAAAAAATAACGGATAAAATTGTTTATGTGTTGGAGATGTAAAATAAAAGAAAACTATTTAAGAGAAACTATTAAATTTAATTTGCGTAACTCTCTTTGGATTAAACCAAAGGACTTCATGATGTTCCTTCTGCCTAAGGTAAGGCTTATTGTAGGAGGATAGGGATGTAGGGAGCATAATTGGGCCATGTTTGGATGATAATAAATTCTATAGTGGTTTGAGGAATTGGTTAGAAGTGGTCTCCTTTTATGAGAGATTAGAGGGGCTCTTTAAGAATGTGTGATAATATTATTTTATTATTTAATGATTTTCATTTTTTAAAGGAAAATAATCAGTAAAGTCAATGATATGAAACTAATAGTCGAAATAATAACATCCAATAGACAGTGGACAGGTTTTGGATGTTATTTTATTATTTATATTCTTATTTATTTAAATCTTTTATTAATGACGCAAACACTACATCATTATTGTGTCATAATTAGTTTAATTCATGTGAGGTCTAATAATTATAAAAAAATACAGTGATGTATTAAATTTTTTTATCTTCCCAATTAATATTTATAGTCAAAAATAAAATTTATATAACACCATTAAAAAATTAATTAACTAAAATATTTTTGTTCATGACGTTTTTCCTTTACATTAAATTAATTAATCTAAAGTGTCATTATCTTTAAAAAGTGGCTCTATGTGGTCCAAAAATAGATCCAAATATGACCATGGATGGCCATTACCTATCAAATATGGTTAGGACATGTGTAAAGGTAACTTTGAATTATTAAAATATTCTTTTTACCTTGAATTATCTTATTTAACTTTAACCGCGGCAAATAAAAGTCAAAAGTTACCATTCACCAAAAATTATTTATTCTTATTAAAAAAATTTACTTGTTGATAACAACCATGTTTGTCGAATTTTCAGAATTCAATTCACTTAAGTGGTAAACATTTATTTAAATTAAAAAATCAGTTTATTTAACTACTACTTAGTGATTTCACTACTCATAAAAATTTGATGTTTTATAGAAAAATATGAAAAATTCAGCCTAAGAATTATTTTATATTATGAATTCAAAAATTATGTATATTTTTCTAAATTCAAAAAAGATAAGTGGAATAAATTAATTTAAAATTATTTCCAGTTGCTAAAACAAATAACATATTCTTAAGAAACAATAACTATAAAAAGATTGACACATTTTATGTCCAATTTCAAAGTGAAGTTAATTGAAATGAAAAAAGTTAGATTAAATCGTAAAAATATATTGTAATTAAACTTTAAAACCAATTTAAAAGATAATATATCTATTTAAATAAATTATATTAAAATACAGTTTTGAATTAAAATACAATATTTTTCACTGTTCATTAGAAAATGAACTTTATCAAAAAAATTACAAAAAAATTCACAAAGAAAATTTTGATGTCCCCATTATAAAGAAGGATTTTTTTGGACAAATAAAATGTATTAATGTGACAAACATTATATTTAATGAGGGTTCAACATTAAAAGGAGGTAAATCGTCCTTTTAATGAAAATTATTCTTCAAATTAGATTCATTCACATTTTAAGACTATAACATTTCTTGGATAAATGTAAATACATTTAACAAACATGTATAATAATATTGTATTTAGTTTTATTCATTTTCACCAATACAATGTCTAGGAGTTAACTACCATTTAAAATAATAATATTATATTATTATTGTGAAATGTAATATTTCAATGAAACCCATTGTTGTGTATCGGCTAAGCTATCGAACATAGAAACCCATTTAAAGTAAAATTAATATTTAATTCACTAATATTAATAAATATGAAATATGTATTATTCTTTATTTACCAGAGATGTTACAATAAATGATTCAAAATAATGTTGCTCCCTTCTTTTCTCATTTAGACGTTTTTCATTATTAATAGCTAGAGAAAGTAGTGTGAGAATGGCTACATGATTTTGTATTCCAGCTCCCACAACGTTTGGATGCTTATGGGGACAATCATTGAATTTCCCGTCGCATTCAGCATTAATACGTTTCAATCGTGTTCTGGAAATTAACTAAAATCAAGAAGCATAGTGTGAGCAACAATAATTACAATAGGAAAACCACATAATGAGGAATAACATTTCACACTATATGTCTTATCATATGTTATTCATGGCCACTTCAAAAACACTAATATTGTGTTTTATGCTTAGACATATCCATAGGGTTCTTACTAAGGCTATCACATCCTAGTTTCCAAAGGTTGACTATAACTTTCCTCGGATACCAACAATAATGACCCATAAATTGCATACTTTGTTATAACATATGAATTGAATCATACTTATTACAACATATAACAAAACCATTATAGGATTGTATTGGTATAGTGTGTTTAGAAACTACGAAACATAAACAACCGGTTCATAAATCATCAACATTGTCCCCCGTTTATTTCATCAAATCTATAGTGCCTTTTGGAATATCATACTCAATGTCCTTCTTACTAACTTGGGGAAAAGAAAACATACAATGGGTGAGAACAAATGCTCGGTAAGGGAAAACAAAGGAAATATCAATCATATCATATTCATAAGAACATATCATTTTGAAAATATTATCTTTTAAAAGTGATCATAATATCATGAAGTGTGATATATCATAGTAGTGAAAGGTAATCCAAATATTCATAAAATAAGACCTGAACCTTTGTGGCACACACACATAATCATAGAAAGTCATTTCATATTAGTATAGACTCATTTCTAGGACTATCATAGCAGACAAAGTCCATTACTGAACTGAGTTTAGTCATCGTTCTAGTCTTGTATCACTGAACCATATTAACATGTCATTCCAGCCATTTCTATCTCATGAGATATAAATCTTTACCCAATTAATTGGATGGAGATATAGGTCCAACCCATCTCATAATGAATCCATTATTATGTGTGCCATAAAATCCTAAATCATACATCATATCCTAATCCATGTAATAAAAATGGGATTCTTAAACATCATACCATCATCACATAATCCATATAAGATAAAGGACTTCATAAAAATAATTCCATAATTCTATAATCAAATCAATGTAATAATTGGGAGAGAAACAGAACCCTATATTATCTTAGATGGAAAATAATTTTGATAAGTCTTGAACTCCATTCTTGAGGAAAAAATACATTCTACTTTAAAAACATTTTTCCTTTCTCATCACGTCATAAAATATTAATCTAAAAGAAGTTAATTGAAAATAAACTTGAAAACATGTAAAGGACGATTCATGGAAATAATGTTCTATGAAATCATAATAATCCATTCATGCTGTAAAAGTTAAGATAACATTTGTTTCGTACTTCGGCTGGAAATGTCAAAAAGTATCCAGTATTGAAAACGACAAAAGATTCCATTCATATATTTTACTAAAAATTAGCCAATGGGTAAAATTGGATTTAAAAAAAACTAAGAGGATCAAAATAATATTACATATTGTGGAAACATGGATGTGGATGATAAATATTCCCCAGTAAATTCGGAAGTATAAACAATCCCAGAAAAAATGAGATTGCGGGATTTTCCCTTACCATAGGTCTGAAATGCTTTGTACATATCCACACCTCATGTATAATGATTTAAATAACATCATTGACTTATTCCATAATTATATATGTTTTTAAGATAACATATATGGTCATATTCTTATCTCTTTATTAGTAATATTTCACTGTTATTTGTTATTCAGGTGTTCATTGCTTTATGTTATTAAGTGTGTTTTGTTGAAAAAATTATTATTATGATTTTTAGGTTATAGCTACATAATTTAAATTATAGTATTAGTATAATATATATCAGAATTATTCATTCAATTCGATTATATAATCATGGTTTAATGTAGATCATTTAGAACGAATCACATCACACCTTGGATACGGTAAGCCTTACGTACGCACGAGCGACACTAACTTTGCCATAATTATTGAATGGTATTGAAGTGGATGATAGAATGTATCAGAATTAGAATAAAATTATTATAATCATATATGGTTATTCTGTACACCATTAAAACCATCCATGTATGTTGGTGGTGGAAAATAGATTACACCACGGTGTGGAGATGGTATTCCGTACGTACGCACGTGCGGTGATTTTGTTTTCAATAGGATGGATAGAAGGTGAAATAGGGTTGTTTCATGTTAATAATAAAAAATCAGTATATTCATGATACTGATTTTATTACTTTATAATGAAACAAAAAAAATAAGAGGAAGTAGAAGAAGAAATAAATTTGAAAGGATCGGTGAAGGATATTACCTCTTCCTCAACGCGCCTCTTCTAAACCTTCTCTTAGGTAACTAAAGATGGTCTTTGAAGAAAACAAAGACATCTAGAATGTTTCTAGGGAAGTGGAGAAGGTAAATGGACAGGTTTGATCTGATAATGAAGGGTAAAAATGTTATGATGATGAGAGGGAGAAGGTGCCCTTTTATAAGGGAGGAGACGGGAACCTTTGAAAACATAAGAAATATTAATTTATAATAAATTCCAAACACACATAAAAACCTCCAAAAAAACCCAAATCCATATATTTGATGATCTAGTGTTGTAATATCATCATCCAATATAATTTAGGCATTTTGGAAAATTATTTTAGACCATATCATCTTGATCTATCCTTATTTACTCTACT
The DNA here is from genome assembly GCA_963277665.1 of Viscum album. Taxonomy (NCBI): domain Eukaryota; kingdom Viridiplantae; phylum Streptophyta; class Magnoliopsida; order Santalales; family Viscaceae; genus Viscum; species Viscum album. Next base: position 1,192,025,357 of record OY728147.1, read on the forward strand.
TAATTTTTTTTGGTAATAATATTATAAATTATAAATTTTTATAAACAATTACTTATGGGATTTTAATTTTCTTTAATTTGATACAATATGATATTTTAGGCCATATAAATTTCAATTTATAGTTTTTCAATATCTTTGTGATTTTTAATAAATTTTATCATATTTTATTTTTATAAAATTACAATACTGTCGATTTTGAAATTATTCTTTTATTTGAAATTAAATAAAATCCACATAGAATATATGTTCAAAATAAAAATTGTAATATATTTTTAACATGTCATATTTATATATAAAATTCTTTGAGTAAATAAAATAGTTCATATACTATTTATTTTAATATTTATAAAACAATTTATTTAATATTCCAAGAAAAAATTCAACATCACTATTGAGTCATAATTAATGATACTTACATAGCCCCTAAAAATTATAAATAAATTAACATGATGTAGATAATTTTATTATATTTCTTTAGACTATTCATGTTTGATGTTATATGATGTTTATCAGTAAATTAAATTTATTACACTCCTAAGATATAAGAGGGTGACATGTTGTTACTTTCATTGGTTTTAATAATAATTATATAATTTTTAAGATCAAAAGTCCGTGAAAAGAATCTATTCTAAACATTAGGTTATATGGGTAGACTTTTATTCATATTATAGAATATTAGATGGTTTTAGGGTAATTTTATAATCTTATTTTTACCTCTAATAACCTGATTTACCTTATAATTTAGTAAATTAAAATTACTGTAGTTACTATTCATAATATCAAATAAAAGTAAACTATTAACATAAATTTTACCCATTGAATCAAAATATGGAATCAATTTTTTAGAATTTAAAACACAGAAGTTGTAGTAATTAATTTAATATTAATCTCTTTGTTAAAAAATTTGTTTTAAAAGTTAAAACATTATCAAAGATTAAAATGTTTTTACCATTGAATTCAATGTAAAATTAATGTAAATGACATACATTATATTAACTGGTAAAAAAATAATCTATTTATATTATGAAGAAACAACGATGCCCTGGGTGGGGCCACCTCGCCAGCAGACGCGGCGGCCGGGCCGCGTCCCTCCTCCCGGTTCAGCGCGACCGCGGAACCGGTTCGCCGCCGCGGCATCAGTCACGACTGGTTTTCCCGGCGGCGCGCCAGGCGCCGCCGCCGCCTGGCGGCCGGCCGCGCCGGTGGGAGCTTCCGCGGGCCATCGGACAAGCTCCGGGGGTCCGTTTTGCGTGTGGTCATTTCCAGTGGTCCTCCCGGGACCCGATCTTTACTGCCAGGCCCTCGAATCGCCCTTTTGGCCCCGTTTGCCGTCGTCCGCCATTTCACGCCCCAAGAACGAAAAGGTGCAGTGCGTTCGGACTTGTTCGTTAGTCCGCACCCACCGTGTTAGTGGTCTTAAAGATATTCACCCAACAATATTTAAACGACTGGGTATTTAATCACAAAGATTTAGAGAATCAAACCCCTACCTCGTCGTACGTGCCTTCTTCGCGGAATTGATCGTCGTAGAAGAAAAGAATTGTCGCGTCGCGGAAGAGCGTCATTGTCGCGCGGTACTTGGCGTCGCGTCGACGAACTCTGAAGATCAAAAACATACAGATTTAATTAATAATAATTAAATCAATGTTGTTGTAATAATCCAAAAAGAATTTAAAAAGGGGGGTCCACAATCTCTTATCTCAACGGACGATCGAAGATCTGTCGCGGATGAAGGAACGTCGTAGAAAAACGTCGTGGGAGAAGAATCGTCAGTATCGCGGTACTTGGCGTTGCGTCGTCGATCTCCGAGGGATCAACATTCTTCTTCGCCTTTCGTCGAAGGCCGGCGTTCTTCGCGTTCTTTGTGTTATTCGCGTTCTTCGTGAAGGAGGATGAAGGACCAAAGGTTTCTGTCAAATCCTCTCAACGAACAACACTCAAGAAGAAAAATGTTGGTCTTATTTTATTAACATGCCAAAAAACGAAAAGAGATAAGTTAAGTAACGACCCATTAATTCATATTATTTATTCAACAAATAAAACCGCCCAATTAATAGGAGCATTTAATTGTTTAAGAAAACTCCATAGTTGACTTTTATTTAATAGGGGTTTTCGCGGTTGCGTTACTTAGCGGAAAAAAACGGTGGGGCTGGTGCGGGCCCTACATCACAAATATCCTACCAAGAGGATAGGATATTTTGAATTGTGCCATGTCTACTTTAACTCAGCTTAAGCAGCTTTAAGTGGATTTTAAGTGGCTTAAGTGAAATAAAATAATGTTTGTCGCACCACATTATTGTATTTCATAACTTAAATAACAAAAACTAAAAACCACACCCGAGCAAACGCAACTCCGAAAGAGGCGTTTCTAAGAAAATACAGGCGCATCGATTCCATCGGTGCCCTCGGAATTCGATTCCGAGCACCGGTTTAAATGTTAGAAAAACCCGCTCGTTCGTTCACTAAACGTACCCGAGTCAAACTTCGGAAAATGATTCCGAGCACACCGGGCCTCGGAATCAGGTGCCGTCAGAAACCATGTTCTTGTAAAATTCCAAAGAAAATTAATAATTTTTTTTGATATTTATGGGTGTTTACATCACTCCCACCTTAGGGCTTTACGTCCCCGTAAAGATACATCATAAGCTAGGGAAACAAATGTGGGTACTGAGCAGGCATCTGAGCCTCCCACTCCCAAGTTCTCTCCTGGAGGTTCCCATGCTGCCATCTGATGCGCACTAAAGGAATCAATCGTCCACGTAGGACCCTCTCTTTTCGATCCTCGATCTCCACTGGGACCTCCTCAAAAGTTTCCCCATCATCAATGTCTAGCTCTACATGGTCAATGCTATGCGTCGGGTCGTGGACGTATCTCCTCAGCTGAGATACGTGGAAAATGTCATGCACCCGGTGCAACTGAGGTGGTAGAGCCAAGTGATAAGCCACCTCGCCAATCCTGCTGAGGACCTGGAATGGTCCAATGAAGCGTGGAGACAGCTTGACGCCTCGGCCAAATATCCATAACTCACGTGTAGGTGTGTCCCGTAAGGAAACGTGGTCGCCATCCTCAAACTCTAGTGGTCTCCTCCTCTTGTTAGCACAAGACTTTTGCCGGCTCTGAGCTGTCCTCAACCTCTCTTGGATGACTTGGAACTTTCTGGTCCTACTCGAGCTGTTGAGATTTCTTCTTTGTTGAGAAGAGAAATCCGATCTCATCCCCTGGATGAACCACGTTCTTCGCATAATATAGTCAATACCGTCAATGATGATACAAACCCATAGCAAGGATGGCGTCTTAAGGCCTCGACGCTACTACCAAGAGATCCAACCATTAATCTCACCTCTAAGGGTTGAGTCACACCATCTACATCAGTGTGTGGTAACTGGTTCTCCTCCCGTAGGTATCTCAAAGTGAGGGTCAAGTCAACAGTCTAAACCGGAACCTCTTAGTAACAACACAAGAGAGGACATGAAAGTAAATGCCACAAGAAAAGGTGTCTTTTATTACTGTATCTCAAGTACAAAGACACAAAGCTTCTACAAAAAAACATCAACAATGCTAGAAGAAGCAAAAACAAAAGTCTCCAGGTCTGGAGATAGTCCTACTCATGTCCATATACTCTTGGAGCTCCCTGATCGTAGGCCTCAGCTGCCTGAAGCTGAGCTCTCCCATGTCCACCAGCTCTCGGAGGTCGGGGTGGACCTCCTGGTGGTGGTGGTGGCAACACCTCGAAGCGTCGTCCACCTCCAACTACATGGCCAGCTCCCCTGCCATGGTATCCTGATCCATGCGATCTTCCTCGATCGAACCTCTGCCTCTACCTAAGAGGTCCTTTATTCATCTGCTGGTCATCCGTATGGTGGGTCAGACAGTCACGAGCCATGTGACCAACCCCGCCGCAGGAGTAACATTATCTGCTCATGGTAAGTCGTTGTCCACCCCAAGTGCCTCACACAAGCGATCATGTTTCATGCAGTCGACAACCTGTAGGTCTAGTCCTCTTGGACCCCTACATCATCTGTCTACTGCCCACTGCAGAAGACTCTTCCGCATGTTGGCTAGTGGTGGGTCCTGCTACTGGAGACTGCTCAGCAAGGAAACTCTCAACTAAGAGGGCTCGCTCTAACACCCCTGTCTGCATCGGAATGTTGTGAGAAACAACTGAATCTCTGATCTCTCTCCTGAGCCCCATCATGAAAGTTCGGGCCCTGAAGAATGGGTCTCGTACCATGTCTGTGGAATTGCGCGAGAGATCGGTAAACCTCGCTGCGTACTGGGCTACTGTCATGCTGCCCTTCCGCAGTTGTAGTAGCTCCTGGATGCACACCCCTCGGAGGGTGGCTGGGACAATCTCTGAGCGAAAATGGTTTGGAAAGTCCATCCAAAGAAGTGATGCCTTTTCATGAACCTGGAGCATCATGCTCCACCATCTGTCTGCTGCCGCAAGCAGGAGGATCGCTGCAAGGACAACCATAAGGTTTGCTGGTGTCCTCACTAACCGGAAAACTCGTACAACCGCCTCCAGCTAGTCCTCGGCTGCCTGGGGGTCCGTCTCCCCATGGAACCTATGCGGTCGCTGGCGTGGAAACTCGTGCAGAGCTCCAAGGAAATGTGTATTGTCAACGGCTGAGGCTGGAAGCATCGGTGGCTCGGCTGGTAAAGGTACCACCGGTGCCTTAGCTGTCAAAGGGCCCTGCACCGAGGCCTCGTCGCTCGGTGGGCTGTCGCGACGCTCAACTCTCAGAACTCTAGCTGGCTGCCGTTGTGGGGCCATCCTGAAAAGGAAAAAGGTGCTCCACGGTCAGAACAGTATACCTGGTGAGCTGATACAAAGTAATCACAAAGAAAACATGAAACACACATGCAATCAATGTTTTCGCGTATTAAGTCGGAAATCAGAAGTCAGGGTCCTGGTGTACGGATACGTCGGCCACCGCACTAACACTGGACTCCATGGACTGATAACCAAACCCAATACGCTAAACAATATTGCTTCACATAGAAGAAAGATTAGAGTCTGCGATAGAACCGAACACCTCTGATACCAATTTGTCACGACCCGTCCTCGGGGCCCATGCCGTGACTACCCCAAGCCCGCCTTCCACAGGCCAGGGGCTGGTGACTTGAACCAAGGCATAAATCCATGTAAAGGGAAGGAATTGCCTTTGTAAAGTAAACAAACAAAAACCACAGAGTAAGCAAGCAGAAGTAAACACTAAGTAGAAACTGGTACAACAATAATTGCGGAAGTAAGTGGGCCAGAATACAAACCCAGACTGAAAGTAAAGTACAACTCGAATGGAAAACAACAACTGAAAAAGTAATCCGCAATGTCGAGCCGTCCATTGGAAGTCCCACCTGAAGGGTGGGTACATATAGCCTCCACTGCTCCTCGGGTCCAGCCGACCGCTCCGAGAACATCCCGCCCAGTGGTCCACCTCTAGGTATCGTCCTGCTCCGCAAGCCTCCACCACGACCAGCGCTGTCCGTCGTCTGCAACCAACACAAGGTAGTGCGGGAATAGCCCATGCAGGGGTGAGTATAAGCTACTCAGTAGGGACCTCGATACCCCCGAAGGTCTCCCAGAATCCACAAAGGATAATCCACAAAGGAAAGATAAATCACAAATTAACATCCGGCACTTCTTAGGTATATTCCCATACATATACCTAAGTCATCAATTCTCGCTCGGCTCTAACATCTGAGCTCAAGTACAACCCAGTCCACACAAGAAAGAAAAACGTAAATCCACACAGGATAGCACAACACAATCCACAATGGAAAGCAACCAGATTTAGCTCACATAGGAATACTACTTCGTAAGATGATATAGATAATCAGATGTAGCCACTGATTCATCTAAGCCGTCGGACCCACAAAATATCGGTAGGTACTAACCCCCTACAAAATCCAACCCAGGATCGATCAAGAAGTGAAGACCATAGATATTGGGAAACTCCTTCTCTTTCAAGTACAGTGGATATGTTGCTACAACCAAGCGCTTCTCTCTCACCTTGGACTGCTGTAGTACTCCACCTATCGAGTATTGTGGGCATGCTGCTACAACCAAGCTCTTCCCACCATGGGTCTACCGCTACAACCAAGTGCTCCCCCTCAAAGCCTCTAGAGGTACCCCTTCTGTTGAGTACCATGGGTCAGCCGCTACAACCAAGCACTCATCCTTCGTGGGTATGCCGCTACAACCAAACACTCCCCCTCATAGCCTCCAGAGGTACTCCTTCTCTTGAGTACCGCGGGTCTGCCGCTACAACCAAGCGCTCCTCCGCCGTGGGTCTGCCGCTACAACCAAGCGCTCCCCACTGGGCTATCCGTAACACACCGAGTTGTTCGATCAACAGTCGTCAAGTCTCAACCGGCTCTAGGGTTTCCACCCATGGCATGCTCGTTCTGGGAGGGTCCACTCCACGATCTAAGAGGTCGATGCATCAACTGACATGTAGTCTGGAGTTGAAGTATCCCAAGATGCACCACAGTAGTCACTGCCAAAAACACAGAGGATTACCATAATGTTTTCATCATCGTCGCAGTCGAATCCACTGAAGATCTCTATACAGTCGTCGTCGTCACAGCAGCAGTTGCAGCCAGCTCTAGGGTTCCCGCACACAGCAAGCTCGTTTGGGAGGGTCCGCTCCACGAGCCGATAGGCTGATACATCAACTGACACATAGTCCATAGTTTATGTGTCAAAATGTTTTGTATCTCCAACAGGAACTCAACGTCGCAGATGGCACGTCAATCGGACGTCCGGTCTGAGAGTAATTGGCTTTTTTATCCCAGGGGCCCGATTGTTTTTTTGGAAAAACCAACCCGACCGTACTCCACCTATGCCCAAACCTCAGGCAAAGTATGCCAAAAGATCTGTCTCACTTAGAGGAAAACAAAAAAGTTGACAGCACGTCTATCAGACATCCGAAGCTCATGATATGAGCGTTTCCGCTCTGAGGGCCCAGTTGGTTTCCTGTACAAACCAACCCGGACAAACTCAAAGGAATCCTAAACCTTGAGTGTGATATATTGAAAAGAACATCTCGATCCAAGGATCTTATCACCACTGACGGTGCGTCGTTCGGATGCCCGTAGCTCATGTTATGAGCAAAAGACCAAAAACGTCTGGAGACGGGGGGTCTGGGCGCGGACCGACCCGGCCCAACCCCCCTGGGTCGGCCCAAACAGGGTCAACCCGACTCGGTTCTGGGTCTGACCCGACCCGGCCGGCCCGGCCCAGCCAGAGTGGCACGGACCGGCCCAGGCGCGACCCGGCCCAGGGGGTCGGCCCGGCTCGGCTCGGCCGAGCGGCCGAGCGAGGGGAAGCTGTGGGGGGCTTGCTGCCCCCGCGTGAAGAAACACCACAGCCCTGGGTGGGGCTCCCTCACCAGAAAGCATGGCGGCCGGGCCGTGTCCCTCCTCCCGGTTCCGCGTGGCCGTGGAACCGGCTCACCGCCGCGGCTTCTGTTGTGGCGGGTTTTGCCCGCGGGAGATTCCGCGGGCCACCAGACGCACTCCGGTGGTCCTTTTTGCGTGCGGTCTTCACCAGTGGTCCTCCCGAGACCCAATCTTCACTGCCAGGCCCTCGAATCTCCCTTGTGGCCCCGTTTGTCATCATCCTCCGTTTCACACACCAAGAACGAAAAGGTACGGTGGGTTCGGACTTGTTCATTATTCCGCACCCACTGCGTTAGGGGTCTTAATGATATTCACCCAACAATATTTAAATGACCGGGGATTTAATAACAAAGATTTAGAGAATCAAACCCTTACCTCGTCGTACGTGCGTTCTTCGCGGAATTGATTGTCGTGGCAGAAAAGAATCGTCGCGTCGCGGAAGAGCGTCACTGTCGCGTGGTACTTGGCGTCGCGTCGATGAACTCCGAGGATAAAAAACATACAGATTTAATTAATAATAATTAAATCTATGTTGGTGTTATAATACACAATGAATTTAAAAGGAGGGGTCCGCAATCTCTTACCTCAACGGATGATCGATGATCTGTCGCGGATGAAGGAACATCGCAGAAGAACGTCGCAGGAGAAAAATCATCGGCGTCGCGGTACATGGCGTCGCGTTGTCGATCTCTGAGGGCTCGGCGATTTTCGTCGCCTTTCGTCAAAGGCCGGCGTTCTTCTTGTTCTTCGCGTTCTTCATGAAGTAGGATGAAGGACCAAGGGTTTCTGTCAAATCCTCTCAACGAACAACACTCATGAAGAAAAATGTTGGTCTTATTTTATTAACATGCCAACAAACGAAAAGAGATAATTTAAGTAACAATCCATTAATTCATATAATTAATTCAACGAATAAAACTGCCCAATTAATAGGAGCGTTTAATTGTTTAGGAAAATTCCCCAGTTGACTTTTATTTAATAGGGGTTTTCACAGGTGCGTTACTTAGAGGAAAAGAAACGGTGGGGCTCCTGCGGGACCCACCTCACAAATATCCTACCAAGAGGGTTGGATATTTTGAATTGTACCCTGTCCTCTTTAACATAGCTTAACCAGCTTTAAGTGGATTTTAAGAGGCACAAGTGAAATAAAATAATGTTTGTCGCACCACATTATTTTATTTCTTAACTTAATGACCAAAAATTAAAAACCACACCCGAGCAAACGCAACTCCGGAAGAGGCATTTCGGAGAAAATACCGGTGCTGGGATTCCATCAGTGCCCTCAGAATTCGATTCCAAGCACCGGTTTAAAAGTTAGAAAAACTCGCTCATTCTTTCACTGAACGTACCCGAGCCAATCTTCAGAAAATGATTCTGGGAACACCGGGCCTCAGAATCAGGTGCCATCAGAAACTGTGTTCTTATAAAATTTCAAATAAAATTAAGAAAAAAAATTTCCTTGAAATTTCTGGGTCTTTACACAAGAGGTCTAGTTTCGTGGTAAATTATGAAAATTACATGAAAACATAAGACATAAAACACAAAATATTTATTGAAATCATCTTTTAGATGACCACAACATTTCGTCGTACTTCGCATTGATTTTTAAAATGTAAGGACATAGATTTGAAAAAGGTTAGCTATAAATCCTAGTAAGGGAGTACAGAAGTTATAACATGAAAAATAAAATACATGTTATTCAATAATAATATCAGTTGGAAATAAAACAAACATGAACATAAAGGCGTTATATAGCAATATTATCATAACATGGAATTGTGTAAACAACATACAACATTATATTAGCATGCACCATGGCTCATTGCACATGTATTAGCATGAGTAAAACCTCATTGCACTTGAATTAGAATGATTAAAACCTATTTTCACTAGAATTGGAATACTGAAACCCTCATTTCACATGGCATATCATGATACTAAATATTATTAAATGCATTAGAGCGCTATCTGGGTGAACCCTTCATTAAATTTTCATTTCATGCATTAGTGTGCAACATGGATCATAAAACATGGAATCATTAAACATAATTATTTATTAAATGATAAATTAATGTGAAATAAATAAATGAAATTACATAATAAATAATTATATTTTCTTAATAGTCATTAACATTGATAGAGAAACTGGCATGGTATTCAATACGTGGTGATTTGGGCTTGGAAAATTGCGATGCAATTTCGGCATCTGAACGATGTGAGATAAAAAATCTATTTTTTTTGATAAAATATAATGGGATATCTAATAATATATAAATGAAATGGAATTTAATGGGGTCATATAGATACATGTCCCAAATCATAGAATTATTTAATAGAAGGCGCAACATAATAAAGAATGTTGAACAAAGAGGAGACATGAAATAAATCTTACGAAATTTTGTAATTGTAACAGGTGTACATGGGAAAGAATAATGAAAGAGAAAGAGGAATATCATCATTAAAACATTAATATGTCAAATTGGTAATGGTGAGAAATCATAACTCACCGTTTTAATTGAAAATAAAATGGTATAAGGACATAATGAAATATGAAAAAATGATATATGAAGGAATCCCTTACTTGAGTGTGTGAATTCAAGAGCATGAGGAGGGGATTGTTAGATCTTCGGGCACCATGGGTGGTTTCTAGAGATAGGATGGAAGATTAGGGATGTTATAGAAGGATTTTTTGTGATGATTAGTAGGAGATTTGGTGGGTTTATATAGGAAATGAGAGGAGAATTCTTTAATATTTGGCAAACATAGGTTTTAGAACATATATAATTAAATATTTAAAACCAGAAACCATACCTTGAATATTCCCACAGTTCCTTCCAACGGGGACTTGAAAAAAATATATTATAAGGCCAGTGACCGAACTTATTATAATATAAGGATTTCTTATGTGGAGGTGCGTCACCTTTTCATAGAAATCAATTTAAATGTTAAAATATTTTATAAGTATGGGAGGGTCCACTAGGGCTCTATGAAATTAAATAAACAAATATAAAATAAAATCATTTAATTTTAATACATATATTGGAAAAATATTCATATAATATTATTTTATTACATCACTTTTAGTTCATTATGATGTCATAAAACACAATATACATTAAACTGGTATTTAAATTTTACCCAAAAATTCGAATGTCTTTGTAAATTAGGAAAAATTCACTGTTGGATAATTTTGTCATCTAGATTCCAAATATAATATTCTTATTATTTAAATAATTTTATAAATATTAGCTTTCTAACTATTAAAATAAAAATAATATTTTATTTTAAATTCTTGGGTTTTGAGAAAATCAGTATTTATACGATAATAAAAATTACAGTAGTAATCATAAAAAGAATAAAATCATGTATATTTAATAAAAATTAATTTAGTAATAATATTTTATTAAAATATAATTAAATTTAAAAATAAATTAATTCATCAAAATAGAATTATATATTAAATTTAAATATAAACTAAAAATATAATTTTTTCTTCAAAAAAAATTTATAATGTAACAATAATAAAATGAATGTATATTCATTATTATATCCAAAAATATTGCACCAAATCATAATGCTAGGGTCTTGTTAAATATCTGTTTATTAAACAAGCATATTCCATAAGAATATGGTATGCAATGGTGGTGCTTTCTTAGGGTTAGTCAGTGACCATGGTTTGGGTTGTGATCCCGATGAGCTTCAACTTCTCCCATAAATAGTTTTTCTCATGCTTAAGTTGTTGGATCTCGGAATGGGATTGGTCTAGGAAAAATCCCAAAAATTAATTCTCACTCAAATGTCAGATAAATGGGATTCAAGGGGAATGAACTTACTAGCCGAGGGCGTCACTTCCTTTATCTGTTTAAAAGGATATTTTTATAACCATATTTCTATACTAGTTATGTGATCAATGTTCAAGGGATATATTATCATCGTTAATGACAAATAATAGGAATTTGACCCCAAAATAGTTCATGTGTTTTCTATATTCATAATACATTTAATTAATTAAAATAAAATGAAATTTATTCATGAATGTTTCGGTCATTACAAAAAAGAAAAGAAAAAATAGGTTGAGAGGGACTAATATTTTTAAAACATACCCAAAATACCCATGTTACTATAGAGAAACATTAAAACATTTTCTCTATTATGTAAAACATATATGTAAATAGTTATATGACTCAAACACCCATTGAATTTATGAATTTTTTCAAGATAATTATATCTTACATAAAGTTTTCTTTTTAGGAAACACATAATATAACGTGTGTTATATGAAATAACCAAGTTATTATTATTTTTTGATATTCACTATATTAATATATCATTATACAATACACCAAGAAAATATTGTGTGACACAAAAAATTGACTTGGCTTGAGTTACATGAAACATTGTGTTTTTATAAAATAAAATTTTATTATTATAATTATTTAAAAGAGATAGTTATAATAAAGACATGAAACATTGTAAAATTTATAATCATGACTAGTTTTTAAAAATTATTTATAATGGAGATAAATGTTGGTAATAACATATATAATCTTCGTAAACTATTTATATGTTAGAAAATTATATATTAACAAATGAATTTATTATTAATACCTTAATTTAACAATGGTAAAATTAATTTAATAATGTTTTATAAATTTACATTAATAAATTAAAATTAATTTTTTAAGGAATAATTTAAAAAAAATTCTTATGCTAATTTTTCGGTTTTTTTATGAAAAACATAATTTATGGATAAATTGTGAAAATATAAAATTTTAATTAAAAATTATTTTCATGTTTATTTTAATTATTTTATTAAATGATATTTTAATTTTTTTAATTTTTATATAAATAAATTTTATATCAATTAATCTGATATAAAAAATTTGACCTTATTTCATATTAATATTTGACATAAACCTACTTAAAACATTTAATCATTTTTTCTTACAAACCTACTTCCACAAAACATCTTTGAGATTAATATTATATTAATAGTTACCAAATATCTACTTGAATTTAGATAAATAGATTCAATGTTGCTAAAATGAAAAATTTATAATATAAATATAAGAAAATTTAGTTTTTACTAAAAATAATCATGAATAAAATTAACATTATTTATAATAATTAAGGGAAAATGTGTTTACATAGTTGTTAAACATTGACTTATGTGGCCAAATAGCCCTGAAATATATCCAAAATAAATTATTTGGACATCATTGAACCATTTTCCATATTGGTATGAATTTTAAAAATTATTTTAGGCACATGATATAAGGGATACCACTAAATAGTGTTCATGTTTTTTTACATACAATATTTTCACATCTCCACCACTATAAAAAGGTACACCCCCTCATGACACCTATAAATAAATATTAATCAGCCAATCCCTTCCCAAATATACTCCAATCATCCCCCAATCATCTTTAAAGCCTCTATTTGGGACGAAAGACATATGTAGAATCCATTTAGTGAATACCAATATGGGAGAACTAAAAAATAGGTTGTTTGAACGTGTATAATGAGTGTCAGGACATAAGGTAAGGAATATCTCATCTCACATTTACTTATGTGATACTTCTCCCTTATTCTAGTATCAATTATTTTGCGTGGTATATATACTCCCATTAATTTATTATATGTTTATTATATGTAAATTTATGTGTATTTAAATATCAATTTTAAGATCTTTATTTCATTTGGTATATGGTTCAAAGGTTACCAAATCGAAATATATTATTTTTCCTCTATTTAAATTCATTGATATAAATTCACTATGATGAACCTGTATTTTTTATAGGGTGTATATAATACCCTATTAAATTATATCTCATGAATATCATAATTTTCATGATATTTTATGATTCATGTATTATTATTCGGTCATGGGGATTATGATTCAATGTTACCAAAGTTGTAACATTTTATTTCTACAATATCATTGAGTATTGATATTTTTGTGATTATGCTTACACTGATGAAATATTATGATCCATACATCAAGAAATATAATTTATATACTTCTCTTCAGGATAATCATGATATATTAATGTGTTAATATCATTTCCACTCTTTGGTACATTAGATAATTAAGAATTGTTTTAATTAAAATATGACTTTATCTCACTCTTTGGTCATAAATATATTTTTTTAAACTATGTTTTTTAAAAAAGAATTCACAATTTTTTTACTGTTAAAACGTGTTTTAAATTTTATGAAAATAATTTTATAATCATTCAATTATTTTTTCCCATAAATTTTTCTATCAATTTTTTTTTGTTTTCAAGGTAAAATTATTTAAAATGTTTTAAAGAATTATTTTAATGTTTTAGAAGAAAAAAATTTTTAAATTAATTTCATAAATCCCTTATGTTATTTCAGGAAATAAATTTTTCAATGAATATCCATATTATTTTATAATTTCTCAGTGAAAATGGTTTTATAAATATCACCAAGAATCCTCTTGATGTTTTAAAATATAGTTTGTAAGAAAAAATATTGTTCAAAATGATTACTATTTTAAAAATAATTATTTCTAGTGGCTACCATATTTTCCTCAAGAAATTTTTTAAATGAAATTGTAATGTTTTATTTATTTGAAAATAGATTTTTGAAATAGTTTTATGAAATGAGTTTTTAAATAAAATATGATTTCTTTAAGAAATGTTCCTTGTGATCATTCAAAAATTATTCTATATATATGGAGACATTATTTGTTATAGTTTTTAATTTATGTGTTATAGGATCCAACAATACCATTCATATTATTTCATAAATATATTATATTTTGATGTATTGATAATTAGGACAATTCTTTCCATTTCATTCATTATATTCTTTTAAAACCCACTTTGTTTAACAGTAATGATTTGATGAAATGATTACGATACCTAAATATTTTCCAAAGGTATTTATATGATAAAATTTTTATGATACACATTTAATTTCATGATATATGATATAATGATTTTTTTAATCTTGAGGTAGACATTTTATAAATTTATTTTTTAAGGGTGGCACCTATATCTCCCTCCAATTTATAGGGTAATAATAGATAAATCCTGATGAAATATTTTATTCATGAACCTAACTACATTTCCACCAAATTTATACGTGAACCAAATTACATATTAATTTTTTTGAATAACCGTGTTTACTTGTTCAATATTTTAAAGTTGGACATGGTTTCATATACATAATTATATTTATGAACCTGATTACATGTTTTCAATGTTATGTGTAATCCTTTTTACATGTTTAAAATATTATATGGGGACCTAGTTTCATTTATATAAGTTTATTAACTAGAATGATTTCATGTCATTAAATTAATGAGTGAACCTATTTCTACTAACACATGAACAAAATTTTATAATCTTATGTATATTCTAATTTTTCATGTAATATTATTATATTATACATTCATGTATTATTCTCTCAATTACATTATGATACATGTATTATTAACAATGTATCATTATTCCATTATTATTTATTAAGGTATTTTATAAGTAGGGTATGATATTCTACCTATATAACCATGTTCTCATACCCATTATCCTGTTGATTTTTCTTACAAATATATTTTTTTACCCTTATGGAGTATTTTTGCTCAACCCTTTTAATGTTTCCGTTCCTCAGGTTATGAAGAATGTGTTTTATGTAGGAATAGTAATTGGTAGAATCCTAATAGAGATCATTAATATCATTAAAAAAATAAGAATAATTTGTTTTTTGATTCCAAATAAAATAAACTATTATAGACCTTAGTCATGTATTTTTGTAATGTGATGATTATTTATCTAAAATAATGTAACGTAAATGTATGATAATTCTAGTTCACTATAAATGATATCAATGGAACTAATTATTTATCTTTTGGAAATATGGAATAAAAATACATTAGTGAAACGCATAAGGGCATTTCTACGGATATGTCTAGACATACCTCAAATGATAAGTATAATGATGAGTAATGCTATAGTAAAATATTATATCATTTTTGTAAAATATTATGATGATAGGTTCTAATAAATTATATCCCTATTTGGATATTACTAGTGTATTTGGATCAATAACATATTTAAAAATGGGTTACAACATAGAAAACATCCTTTTGAGCTAGACACAATTGGGAACTAGTGCATGAAAAAAGACCTTGCACCTCACCTAGTTTGACACTATCAAGGGATATTCTTTGGAAATTCACAGATTCTTAATTAAACACCATGAAATATTAAAACTAAATATGATTATAAAAACCTATGAAAAGGATAAGGTTTTATATATGAAATATGGTCTCATGATTCACACTACATATAATTAATATTTTCTTATTATGTTGTTTTTCACCTTGATAAGTTTTCATAACAATATTCTTTCATGTTATAGTCAATAATATATATTTTAATGAACTGGGTTGGAATTTATTTTTTTATTATGTGGATGGTATAAGAATTATACAAATTAGTATATTATATTTAAATGTCAGAAATTGAATTAGGAAGGTGGTATGAGTATTTGTTATGTGGATTAAGATAAAGGGTCCTCATACGATATGTGAATGCTGTGGGATGTCATAATAGTATTGTTTAAATTTAAAATATGTAGAATTATTGTATTGAGGTAGAGGAACATTATTACAAGGCTCATATTTCATGTTATGGGAATGGGTCATTAATGAATCCGATAATGAATAATTTGTAATTATTTAGGAATAATGATTGATGAATGTTGTGTTTATGTTTTCGAATTAAATGATTTTTTATAAGAATCATTAAATATGTAAGTATTTTCATAGATTAAAATTCATTAAATATTTGAAAGGATATGTTTAATGGTGATGAAGACATAGAAAAGTTATTAAATGGTCTAGTGTTATTTTTATTAAGTGAATGTAACTTGTAATAATTTCAATGTGATGATAATAATTAGTTTATTATGGATAAAGATATGATTAATAACAAAAACTTAAGTTGGATAGTAATAATTACAATGGTACTCACTATTGATTGGTTGAAAAAATCACATATGTTACAATGGATGATGTTTACAACTTCTGATATCAAAGGAATTTAAATAGTAATATTTAAAATAAGGAACCATGCATGTTTTAAAAAATTATTTTTGTTAATTAATGTTATTTAAAATAATCAATAGAATATTCAATGAGGGTATTTATATGTTTGGAATGTGTCCACCAAGTGGTAATTTATGATATTTTGGGAATCTATGTTATGTTTATTTAGTTACATTCATTCTAAAATTCTAATTTTTTTTCTTTTTGATGGTTTACAAGTATAACCATCTACGAAATGGTTCATGGTAATAATTATTTTAGGTTTTAGTGATAAATTGTTATCTCCTTCCATGAGGATTTATGAATTATTGAAAACCCAAATTAATCACTCCATTTTTATGTTAACTAATGATGGATAGAATGACCAATAATAATTTTAATGGTTCTCATGGTCGTCTAATTCTATAGGATTGATAAATTCATATTAATATATTAAAATAACTGTTGATGTGTAAATTGAAAAAAGATCCCAAAATGGTGTGTTTTTATTAAAATAATATATGCATATCTTTTAATGAAAAATATTCAACTTTCTAAAAAAGTTTCATTTATTAAATTAATTTCATGTAATCAAAATTATTTACTATTACAATTACTTATTTCATGCATCCACAGTTTATAGTTGTTATATAAAATAATCTGCGTCACTAAATTTCTAATTATCAGTGATCTTTATCAATGCCTATGAATATTTATTTTTTTTTCATTTTTTTGTGATTTAACTATCTACTGATGTTATCCTATGTAGAATCCTATTAATGTGCTACATTGGGTAACTGTTATGTTTCAAACATTCATTTTTAAAAAAGGTTACATTATTTTCTTTTAATGTGGGTTTATATTAATCAAAATTTAATGTTATAAAACATTAATAGAACATATTATTTTAAAGTAAAAATTTATTTTTATTGGGGTTTAAATTAAACACCCCAATATTTTGTGATGATTTTTTAGAAAAATTAAATCATTTTTATATTATCCATTCACCACACATTGTTTATAGACAATGTTATATTAAAGTAACATTTTATTATTTCATTATGTGATACACCTAGTTAATATTTCTTTATACAGTACACCACGATAATCTTTCAATACATGAAACACTTTCTTAGTAAGCATTAAAATAAATACTATTTTACCATGAATGAATACTTTCATATTATAGTTATTTAAATAAGATAGTCACAACCAATTATTCATACATAGAATCAGTAATAATAGAAATTACATTTTATATATTATTTATGATGGTAAATCATATTGATTATAAAACAAATAATTTTGATATAGTATTGTAGATGCCGAAAAATGCATAAGTGCTGAAGAAAATACCTTAACGAAAAAGTTAAGTCATATTCGGACCCAGAGGACCTGTTCGGAGGACCCGGAGTTTTTGTTCACAAAAAAGGAGAAGAGCGTGAAAAAATTATGTCTTGCACCGAAGGACCCGATATTCTCAAAAGGTCTCGGTGCTGACGTGAAATAATTTCACGCTCGTGCCCCACACGGTTGATATTCTGTTCCACCGCATCGGTCGTGCAATTACTTTGCCCAAGCCTGTCACTACAGACCGTTAGAAGCCTATAAATAGAAGGAGACCCCCATCCTTTGCAAAGATGAAGAATTTGAACCACCTCTTGTGCCCGTAATTGGATTTATGCGTCCATGAAAAATGGCCTTCAGGTAGGGACCTTTTTCAAGCCAAGTCACCCCAGGATACGCCATTACACGAGATCCCCCAATCATAGACTAAACTCTATCCCCACAGGTTCTGCCCCACTATGAGGAATTCCTTCCATTGCATGCAGGCCCGTCAGTTTCTTGCAATCATTTTGTGCCCCCTATCTTTACACTTTACCCCCATCACCTGTGCGTAATCCTGCCACCTTGTGCGCAATCCATTTAAGTCGCGAAGAGGCTCAGCCGCCCTTATTTCGTGTCTCCCCAAGGGCTGTGTGTATTCCTTCGTTGCTTTCCACCTCATTGGTCCCCAGGCATACCATGTGCACGAGTCTGATGAGCTCCTTCTGGGTGCCATTTGCAGGTGTCCAGTGCACCCCGGGTGTTCGAATAATGTATGGTTTTCCCGTACGACCTTCTCAGCTTGTATGAAGCAACATCAAAGTCCATTGGACAATCCATCCCATTGCGTTGGATCTCCTCATGCTTCATCGCATAGACATGCTAATGGGTATTGGTTCTTCACATAGCCACCCTAATGTGGACCCCTCGATGGTTCGCCATGAAACACCCCCTCGCCATGGCATTGCCGACACCTTCCCTCCCATAAGGAACAGAGGGTACCAAATATGTTAGTCCAATGGGTGTAGAGCCAACCCACCTCATCCGAGCTACGGGACGTTAGACTACAAACCACCTTATCCTCAACACGTGACGTTAAACTGTGACTCAACCTCGTGCCTTGCATGTAGGGTTCCCCTTCCTTGGACAACCTCCATGGCTGCTCATCTCCACAGGGATGGTGGGTCCATCCCTCACAGGGGGTGACTTATTGGCGTGGTGTTTGTCTGCGGGGAAGGGAAACAACCTTGGTCTAATCCCCTTGCCCTTCTGGCAGAAGGTAGCACCCATGCACCTCCGTACTTCACCGACTTCAGGGCCAGTGGAGAGCATGATGGGAAATTGGACTCCTCTTTTTTTTGGTCTAAAATCCCTCTCCCTCTGCGCTTTGTCACCCTCGGGCCTCCATCCTAGAGTATGTCCCGGCACTATGGGTCATTTTAGAGAATAATCCCCACACCATCCTAAAATATGGGGACTTTTATCCATGTCAAGGCATGGTACGTAGGAATCCAACAAGATGATAAAGCCCCAACACCATGGGCCGTCTCATTGAGTAAGCACCATACCTTCCTGAACTACGATATCTTTGATCCATGTCAAGGCATGTTACATAGGAATCCTCCAGGAGGTTCAAGCCCCACCACAATGGGCCATTTGAGAGCGTAAGGCTCATACCTTCCTGAACCACATGGACTTTGATCCATGTAAAGGCATGGTATGTAGGAATCCTCTACGAGGTTCGAGCCCCACCGCCATGGGTCGTCTCAGAGCATAACCCCCATATCATCTTAAACTACGAGCCTTTTATCCATATCACGACATGGTACGTAGGAAGCCTCCATGTGGTTCAATCCCCACCACCAAGGGTCATCTCAGAGTGTAAGCCCCGTACTTTCATGAACTATGGGGACTTTGATCCATGTCATGGCATGGTACACAGGAAGCCTCCATGAGGTTCAATTCCACCACCATCGGACCCCTGGTCTATCTTCATGTTGGATATTTAACACCATTCCATGGAACTACATGGAATTTAATTACCCTCCATGAGGATACATAGGAAGCCTCAATGAGGTTCAAGCCCAACACCCATATCTCATCCTAATATCTCCCTCGAGCCCATGTGTCTCAGTAAACTCATTCCATATCCCTGAGGCTTTACTCCCTCCAGGTCCCATCCATGCGTTCACACTCATGGGTTACCTCTTCAGGTGTCCCACCGTATCATTAAACTATGTGGACTTTTATTCCCTGCGACGGCGATATGTAGGAAGTCTCCTCAAGACCCAATCCCAAAGCCATTATTCATCCTGATTCTTACTCTGGCTGCCACATCCCTGTGTGATCATTCCATTTCATTCCCCTCCACGGTATCCAGGAAGCAACCCAGGTGTTGGCCCCAACATCGGTGTTCCTTCCAGGGGGATCATCAATCTTATCCACTCTAGCTAGTGTTCCGATCAGTCTGATACATCCCCACTGGACGTTAAACTTGCGGCATGCCAGATGTTAAACTTGGAATGCTGAGGAAAACCTCTTATACATGCATATGGCATATAATTACCTGCATTCGATGTGGGATGCATCGGGCTTCCGCGCCCTCGAGAAGACCTATCATAAGTCATAGAAGATAGACATGCCAATCCCCAGCGTCAAAACACGTAAGTGAGGCCCAAACGTGACGACTCTCGTAATAGAAGGTTGCTGCCCTGACTGGACCCCTTGGAAGGTCCAAACAGAAGCAGCATAGTAAACTGTTGTCCATGAAGATATGGTGGTGGGATGAGCTTCACGAACCACATTTTAAATCTATGAGGGAGACTTGAACTAGGTGATGAGCTACGAGGAGGAATCCTTTGAAGGAAGAACCGACATCCCATCATTCTGGTTTTGAACAAGGAGCAGACATCCCTGAATAGGGAATAGATGGTGCATGCCTTTGGAAAGTGGGAATGTGGGGCCACAGCAGCGCATCCTCTGTGTGACGGATGCGCACGCATCCAATATGAATGAATCGGAAACAAAAAAATGGTGAACCCAACGTGGAGGTCCTCTCCTCAACTTGGGGACTTGTAGAGCTCAGGAAATCTAGGGATAACCATTTTGCCTAACCTCGTCATTCGGTTCTAGGTCCTACCGAGTCGGCCAGATGTGGACTGGCCAGAAGCTGGGACAATCAGGACATTGAGAATTTCATTCTACAACGTTGTTAGCATGGATCCCTCAAGACAACCATGGAAGGTGGAACTACTCTAGGGAACTGGTTTTCAATTCCTTTTTCTTGCAGAACTAATGAGTTCTTCTCCCTGATTCTAGAATCATGTCATTTCCTTCGGAGCTCGATCACATGCCCACTGATGTAGGGGTAGGGGAAATATTAGTGCGGCTTCCCCACGCAGTTTTTCCTCTCCCATGATGGCTGTGACCGCTAAGACTACAGGGCACCCACACCCCCTATTCCTATTAGAGATTATCCAGTAATAGGTAATCAATGACCTTGTACGTAGGTATGTGGAGGAGGGGGTCATCCGTACCAGGGATATGTCCCGCCTAGATCTTTAGGCGGTTGTCCCTCACTGTCTACGCCACCCCCGAGGGTCGTGCAGGAAGCTGTTGTTCCCCAAACCAATATTCAATCCCTTCGGTAGCTTGTCCCCAGAGCGCCTCGACAACTCCCTACCCTACGCTGATGATGTGGGTGGTATCTCAGAGGATCCTATCAGAGTCCCGCCTCGAGGGCTCCCGGTAAGGGCCCCCACCAAGCCGCATCAGCGCCGCCGCACGGTTCCCCGAGTCGAGGAGCACGTAGTTCACCCACATGTATCACTGGCTCCAGTCCACCATACCCAACACCAACATTGGGCACAAGAATAAGAATACACCGGTCGTGGGTCATCAACTTCAGTGAATACTGTGGCACGAGCCACCGTTGGGTCACCCCTCCAAATCCATGCATACGCCGATCAGGGAAAGCAGTATGCCCGACCCGGATCGAGGCCCCAACCACCCCAATGGCATGTTTGGTCGACTCTCCCGATGTCCAGCATGGGTGATGGCCACCGCGGATCAATCCACAGTAGTGCCACCCGGAAGAAAGAATCACTCCGCACCACAACTATGGAATGTGCAGGCCTTCCCTGCTTCCAATCTCGGCTTGGAGGTCTACCTCATTCCACCTCCAACCCAGTCGAGGGTCTTCCCTATGACAGAAACTCTCCAAATGGGGGGTCTCTCTCATGACAATTACATTAGATACGGGGTCACTCCCCGTGACGTGAATAGAAAGCATAGAAGCATTGCATGTCCGGTCACCTGCCAGCATGGAGGTCCGCCCCGTGTCCCTCTCGAAATTAGTCCTAGTGCCCCTCACACCTCGGCATGCCCATGTGAGAACTTTCTCCACTTTGGAATTGGTATAATTGGTGGATTCCAGGTCAGAAATCAGCCATGCCCTGAAGAACCATATAGAGGAAGGAGGGCCGGCTGTTGTTGATGCAAATGAAATTTTGGGGAAGGCCGGGCAGGAATCAAGAAAGATTGTTTCTCAGACACTAAGGCGGGGTATGTTCTAGTGCAGGAGACCTCCCCTTGGTCCTCTGAGTCAGGGTTCGAGGCAAGAATGAGGCATATTATCCATGTGCTTCCGGAATGTGAATCCCACTGAATCCTTACTTCCTTCTGAAGGTTTATCCAAGGGGAAGAGACATTGACATGCTTTCAGGAGCCAACCATGTAGTCGCCACCGTCAACTCCAGAAGCACCCTCTACCTTGGAGCTATTTTGGAAGATCAATGGTGGAAGATCCAGGATGTATCCCACCTCCAGTAGACACTGCTACTGCGTCAGGGGTTCTGGTTGCCGGTCTATCCTACCGTGACATGGCGTCTAGATCGTAGTAATCCCCAAGGGATAGCCTGAGATTCGGTGGCCAGTCAGCTCGTTCTCTGTATTCTCCACCAAGAAGCCTACCATCCTAGCCGTCTTCCTTAGTTCCACTTCCAGTTACTCAGCCAACCACAGTTGATGAGTGGGGAAATCAAATGCTAGACCCCTTATCTGAGTCGGGGAACTTCTAGGCCATCCTCACAGCGGGCAACTTCCATAAGATATTTTGGTCAGTCGTAGGATTATATTTTGGTATGCCAAAATTGCTCACCCTGGAAGAGTTTGAATGCTTCTTCCTAACCCTCTGGGTGACTCACCTCCGTATTCGCCAACGACGAGTGACTTATCCTAGGAGCGAATAGCACCTTGAAGGCATCAGTGAACAAAGCCTCTTTGGGGAATTGGCCACACTCCCTACAGTCCAACACCCTAAGTCACCTTGCCACCATAGGACCCTCCATCAACTATGCATTTAGAGTTTTCACATAAACTGTAGAGTGGTTGAGGAGGCTACCCCCACATGCAAGTCTGTGGCTGGGGGTAGTGTGCTGCCCTCCACTTCAGTGCGATTCACCGACAGCTTGATTCCCTTTTAATTGGTGAGGGAAATGACCCTAGGAAGAGTGGCGATCAATAGGACAAAACTGATAGGAGAGTCTAATGATCTAGGACTTCTCTATGGGGACATCCTCCCTGAGGAAGTGCTACCACTAGACCCATCAGGAAGAATTACTTGCCAGTAGAGGAACCTCCTAGGTCCCCTTAGGCTGACTGAGTCACTAGTACTGATCTGGAATGTTAGTAATGGATAAGAGCATGTTGGAGCTTCCTTGCACTTCGACCGAGTCGGCGTTAGTGCCAATGATTGAAGAGGACTATTAGAAGGCCGAGCTGCGTCAACAGCTTGCCGAGCAGAAGAAGTTAGTCGATGAGCTTCTGGATGAATGCATCGCAGAGCGGTGTCCCGACTACGACAATTCTAGGCCGGGACAGTAGTGGAAGGAACAACTACCCATCGGTGAGATTCTCCTGAGAAAACTTGATCCTTCTGTATTCTCTGATAGGGAAAAAATAGAATCCCCTAGAAAAAGAGCGATGTATGTCAATCAGAACACTCCGGAATGACGGGGCTATCCTAGGAACCCTGTTTGGGCTCATCCTTCCACCCCAAAATCCGCTCCACTAGCATCTCCAGGAGCTTCTGAGCTCGGCTACTACATTGAAGAGCCCAAAAATGAACTCGTGGTTATGGATCCCAGTAAGGATAGGGACCAACACCTAGATTATCTAATGGAGAAACTCATTGCCTGCGTGGAAGCTTTTAAAATGTGACAAGTGGTTGTCCCACCCGAGGGAAAGTCGTACCCTGCATGGGTGAATGACATTCCGACACCCCCATGTTTCAGAAATTCCCTTTTCTTCCCTATTAATTGGATGGGGGATGCGCCGCAGCACTTGGACCACTTCAACTCTAGTTGGGGGCCTATGTTGGGGACTTCGGCATAGCAGGAGGCCTCCAACTCCGTTGCTTTGTTCAGACATTGGATGGTCTGAAATGTTTTTGGTAAAGCCAGCTCCCCATTGGATCTGTGACTAGTCTGGAGGACCATTGCAGGTACTTCTTTTACCAGTTCAGCTCTACCTCCCAGAAGATGAACATCTCTGACTTATTTAGGTGTAATCAATGGCCCGACGAGCGAGTCGTGGACTTTATCGCCCCGTGGAATGGGCTCAAGTACTCCCTTTACATGTCGTTGACTCAAGAGAAATTATGGACAATGTGAGTGGGTAATGTCAAGATGGAACTCGTTCCGTCCCTGATCTCCCATAATTATCCCGGTTGGTTCCGAGACTTCACGGATTATGCCCAATTCTGCAATGAATCTCTACATCACGCTGGCCAGGCACCCCTACTGCCCCCTACAATTCTAGAAAGAAATGATTCCAGAGCTGAGCCTGCCGCCGTGACTTAGGTAGAGGCCCCCAAGAAGCTATATTTTTTACCAGTGGAGATCTCTCTGTAGCCTCATAGGGGCCCTCCACTAGGGGTACAACTTCTTTCCCAGCAGCGTCCACCCCTGAAACGGTAGGTGCCTCCGCATAACGCACAACCGCTGCCTAGGTGAGATGATCATGTTCTGCCCCCTCGACAGACTCCTCCGGCCCCCTGTTATGCTCAGGCACCTAGGGATCCTTTTTTGGATAGATGGAATATGACCTACTCATTCGGTGAGGCTTAGGTCCCCAAAAACATCTATAGCGCCTTGGTGCAGAAAATCGTACGACTGCCCGAGTTCCTAAATATGGAAGAGTCACATCTCACTTATCACCCAAACTAATTCCATTTATCACCGGATACTAGGGAACTCCATAATGTAATGTTATCTGTTTAAGGATGGTCTCCAAGACCAGATTAACAAAAACACAGTCAGGTTGGGCCCAGCCCTGACACAAGTGGCAGGTGTCTTTGTAAGATCAGATAGTAGTAGCGATGACAGAAGTGTGTGGCAGCTTGTCCCAAACCACAGGTCCTGGAAGTATAGCAACTGGATGGCTCACAGGATGGTCGCCCGCACCCATGGCATTATCCATGAGCTCCTCAATTAGATGGATATTTAAGAAACTATGGCCACCACTTAAGCATCGTCATCTCTGTCAGCCACTTCCTAGAAGAGTAAGCATCGGAGGCGAAAGAAGAAGCAGCGCGCCCATCCAATGTTATAATCGTCCCGTACCCTTAGCGTCTTCATGCCCACATAGATGGGCATCAAACCCAGAATCCGCCCCGTTGTGGATGATTTTTCAAGTGACTGTTAAAGGGTACACATCAGTTAACACCGTTGAGATGGTAAATCCTTATATGACTCCCGACGAGGGGGAGCGCCCAAAGACCCTCCCCAATGTCCCCAGTTGATGACAACATCAGCGGAACCGTATCCATATGTGTCGATGGGTCACATCAGTTGGAACCTCCATCTAGTCTGTGCATGCCATTGAGACCAGAAATCAGGTCTAGTGTAGAACACACCACGAGACATGCCCTCTTCTACCATCGTTTGTCTTACTAGATCAGGCAGAGCCACTTCGGTCGTCTCGCGATCCACTTTTCCCAGCCACAGGCTAATCTTAGTCACCCAGTTCTTACCCGGTAGCTACCCTTCGAGCTTCGATTAATGACCAGCAGCATGTCCCCCGCACCATTCAGCTGTCGTCCTGCTGGCAGGGTCCTCCATGACTCTAGATGCAAAGTGGACTCATTTAAGCAGAATTTCATGCCTGGCATGGAAATATTATGTTATGAAGAACCTTTCCAGTATCTTGGAAAGGCTCTCCATCCTTGAATCCCTTCGCCTATCACCAGATGTGCGCGAAGCAATCAAAGAGGCTTTAAGAAGCCCCATCTATATTGAGACAGAGGTAGCAGCTACAGAAGTCTTCCACGATGAAGCAGTTGAGAGTGCTGAGTGCCAGGCCATCATCTCATTCTCTAGTGAAGATAAAGACCCCCCCATACTAGGGCACATTCTCCCATTGTATATCACTGGCCAATTCAATGGCGTGGATGTCCAACACCATCTTATCAACACAAGCTCTGGGATTAACCTAATCCCAACTCAGACACTACAAAAGATGGGTTTGTTTGAGTTTGATTTAACTCACTCTGTCATCAGATTCTAGGGATACAACAGGACCGAACAGACCCTGGTCAAAAAAATCCACCTGAAGACCCTATTCAGTGGCCTAGTTTCCTGTACTAAATTTATGGTTGTCTCCTAGGACACCACGTACAATGCATTTACAGTCATTCCATGGCTCCACCTTCATGAAGTAGTCTCATCATAGTATCACCAATGACTCAAATACTCTTTCAATGCTTGATTAGGCATGCTCCAAGTAGATGCGTCTCATTTTTCCACATGTGAAGCCTTCTATCAAGATGCTGACTATTATAAGAGCCTCGATAAGAATATTCTGGAAACTGAGGTTGATCCCACCTCGGTCACATGTGAACCTTAGGCAGGTCTAGATGAAACATATATCTTCATGATCTATTGGTTAGAGGCCACAACACCTGAAATGGGGCAGTTTTTATTATTTTGGGTACAAGATAAATGCATATTCGCAGGTCCAGGTGACGAATGAAAATCACCTCATACTTTTACACAATCTAGGCTCAGGTGATCCTGGAACCTCTTACCCCCGTACGATATCGATATGTTTGGCTCATGGAAATGAAATTCCGTCATACGTGTATATTTTTCCAGGCTGGGATAAGTCAGCTCCGGCTAACGTGCCATTACTGCTTTGATGTTATCAAATTTTTCCCCGTGGACCAAAGACCAGATGATATTTGGTCAACATCATTCATAGCCATGGTCTTAGAGGGTCATTAATCTCCCGATGTGATGACCATGACCGTAAAAAAATGTAGAACCCTCCCATCAGGGTTTGATATCTCAGAAGCAGCTCTCCCAATGAATGATCCCTCCACATGTGGTGAAAAAGATATAGATGACCCTCCCATGCCATTGAGGAAGGCGTCTCAGCCATGGTCCATGAGTTTGTACAAGTGAACCTTGTTAGTGAGGCAGATCTGAGGCCCACATTTATCAGTGCATCCATGTCCCTATATGAGCAGCAGAGATACATGAACTTCCTTAAGCAGCACCATGATGTGTTTCCTTGGAGTTACGATGAGATTCCAGGACATGATCCTCAGGTAGCTGTCCATCGACTCAATCTCTTTGAAAACTATTGTGGGTTCAAGCAGCCTCCCAGAAAGATGCACCCTTCTCACGAAGCCATCGTTGAGTCCGATGTGGACATTTTTATCAACGCCAAAATCATCAAGGAAGATCAGTACCAAAAGTAGTAAAAAAACATTGTGCCAGTCAGGAAGAAGAACGGGCAGATCAGAGTATGTATCAACTTCCGTAATCTCAATTGCTACAGTTCGAATGATGATTTTCCCCTTCCAATGATGTAATTGATGATTGATGCTATGGCTAGATTCTAAGCCCTCTCCTTCATGGATGGTTACTCTAGATATAATCAGATCCGGATGGCCCCCGAGGATGAGGAATATAACGCTTTCATGGTGTCACATGTTACTTTCTTTTACAAGGTCATACCATTCGGCCTGATGAATATAGGAGCCACCTATCAGTGGTCCATAAATCACAAATTTAATCCAATCCATGGGAAATAGTGTAATGTTATGTGGATGAACCGGTGGTCAAATCTCACCAGCTCCAGGACCATCTCAACGATCATGAGAAAGTGTTTGGTTTCCTCCATCCCGCCAACTGAAGATGAACCCGTTGAAGTGTGCCTTCGGGGTCACCTCCAGGAAATTCCTTGGCCTTTTTTTCTAGAACTGGGGCATCGAGTTCAAACCAGAGAAGATCAATTATATCATCTAGATGCCTCCCAAGAGAAATATTTGGGAGCATTGAGGTCTTCAAGGCCACTTATCCCACAAACTCTGATTAATTTCAAATCTGCCCAGTAAGTGTTAGCCCTTTTATTGGCTCATGAAGAAGGGAAACACTTATATGTGGGACGAGGAGTGTCAGGCCGCATTTGAGGAAATCATGATATATTTTGTCCAACCTCCGGTCTTGATGCCACCCATCTCTGGGAAGCAAGTAATTCTCTATATCACAGCCCTAGAATGATCCCTCGGTGCCCTTACCAACTAGAAGAACAATGAGGGGATGGATAATAGCCACTACTACATCAGCCATATGCTCCTTGATACATAGACTAGATAATCCCCTATTAAAAATTGGTGCCTTGCACTCGCATTGGCCAAACAGAAACTGCGGCATTACCTGTAACACCATGAGGTGCAGTTGGTCTCCCGAGTGGAACCAATGAAGTACATTCTAAATCATCCCATGTTGACTGGCCGACATGTGCACTGGGCGGTGATCCTCCAATAGTTTGAGATCAGGTTTCGTGTCCCAAAAGGCTATCATGGGGCAGGAATTGGCAGACTTCCTAGATTCCCACCCAACATCCACAGATTAGGCACTGATCCTAGGTTTTCCTGATGAGGCAATCTTCTCGGTCGATCATGTCATCCCATGATGGAAAATGAACTTTGACAGTTCCTCTTGGAGCCACACCGGTAGGAGACTCAATGATCCGAGACTCAACACAGTGAGTCTGGGTATCATCTTCATCACCCCAGCACAAGCTGTTCTACCATACTCATTCTTGTTTTCATAAGGCTGCACCAACAATAAGTCAGAGAATCAGTCCCTCATTACTGGTCTCAAGCTAGCCCTTGAGATCGACGTGCCCCATTTTCATGTGGAAGGAGATTCTAAGATGGTCATCAATTAGGTCAATGTAGACTATGTTTTCAGAAATCTAGGACTTTTTGCCATTGTTGGAGTGCACTTTCACAACCACCTCCTCAAAAAGTGTACCCCATGCTAGGACAGAAATGAGAAAAGGGAGATAATGACCCCAGTGTCCCGCCTCCAGTAGGCCCCGGGTTGGCGACTAGCATGGAGGGTATAATAAACACACAAATGTGAGGCATTAACTTCTACGAGAACACATGCGGAAGAGAGAGATAAGATATACACCAATCTACTCCAACTCAGAACTGGAAATATAAAAGAAACCCACGTGAAAAAATGGAATGTCATACAAAAGTACTACAACAAAAAAGGGAAAAACTGCAAGTACCCAAGAGAATGTAAAAACAGCAGTAGCAACAATCCCGAACTGCTCCTGCAACCACAAACTAGTAGAAACCAGCTTGACCTCCATCCTGCTACATTTGACTAGAAAAACAGTTTATATATACGTTGGGTGAGTATAACAGTATACTCAGTAGGGTCCTCACTGAATCCTCTCGTGCAAAAGTAATGAGACCATGCTAAAGCACAGTGAACAACAAGTGAGACTAACTCGTCACCTGAACCAGTATACTATGTTCCAAACCTCACCATGGTTACACTAACCATGTAAAAAAAACAAGAATATAGCATATAAATAATATCAAGGGTACCCCACTACTGCTTCTCTACTGGATTTCCACTTTTCCCCAATGAAATACATCTTATGATTCTCTCTACAAAGTCTTGCCCGTATACACTTTGGATAAGCTCCATAATCTGCACCAAATGCACCACAAAGGCTTGCCCGCAGGCACCTAGGCTAAGCACCACACCATCCCCACAATAAAAATGTAACTAAGTAATTTCCCGTAGCCACCACATCTCGCATAACATGTATCATACGTCGGTTAATATACCTCAATCCATTACAACCCATACAACGGGTAAGGATCCTCATGCCATCATAGCCTATGCACATTATTCCTATTGTAGTCCATAGGATACTATATCCAGAATATATGTTCATGAATAACCACAAGCCATTACATCCCTCTACACATATATATGTGTAAAACTAACCACTGTGCCTCTTGGAAATAGTATCAACCAAGAGTAGAGAGTAGAGGTCAAATGTGGTAGTCATACATTCATCCTCCCATCAGAATGTTGGGGAAAACACCCCCCCCCCCAGGGATCAGAATCCCCAGGGTGTCAGTTTCCCTTACTGACAGGGTGGAGTAGTGTATTGAAACACAAAAAGTAGATAATATTTTATAACTCACAACCACACTATGGGCATAAACTAGTCTTAGTTTCAATTGTAGCTAACATATCTCAGACTCCAGGCTGCTATTTCTAAGACTAGGTTTCTTATAAACAAACAACCAATTAAAGAACTTCATTAGAATACTTCATCCCCTTTTTCATCATTTCCACTGTATGTTAATTAATTCTTTACACATTAACTAACTATGAACAAATCCACATTAAAATAATCTACATCACAACCAATGTCTAATGTTCCTTCAATGTTACAACCTCATCATTATATTCTAGCATCTCCAACCCCATGGGTTAACATAATTTATTCAAAAAATATTCCCAGGAATTCTAGAAAATCATCATATGCTAATAAACACAAGGGGCCCACCACGGTTAGTATATGTACTTCCCGTCGATTCTTTTCTTCCTATAGAAAGATTTTAGACCCATTCTCCCTTGAGAGGCTAAACACAGAAAGCGCATGACATACACCGCGTGTCTTCGCCTCCTTCGGATGAAGAGTAAGAAAGACCAGCTGCGTGGAGCAGTGGGGAGAATAAAAGTAGATAAACAACCTATGAATCTACAAGCATCAAACAATCACATCCATCCAATTCCATCATCCCTGGTGTCATCCCCAACACCCACATGTATAAATTGATGCATCTCGACACTCTAGACTCTATTCGTGCCACAACCAGAAGGCCTCCATGCCCCCACATATCACAACACCCTCCCAGGGTCACATTACGGCACAACCAGCAGGAAAAAAAAATTACAACAGTTTGGGATCATGGCCTTTTAGAAAGGAATCCGGCCTTCAATCAACAACACCAATATATTTCAGGTTTACAAACCAAATAAATTAAACACATCATCAACCCCAATTGATTAACACCAAGTTGGAACAACATCCACAACAACAACAACAACCAGATTCATTTTCATGTCTCTTTATCATTATCCAATTAATTATCAATTAATATCAGCTTTACGTTCTTTAACAATTTCATCATGAGCAACATGCTAACAAGAAATGCATATATATCACACTATCTAGAAAATCAAGAGGTGAAACTTTATCACAGTACAAAGAAACAACATGTGATCAAACCAAATCATTTAATCTAGTTCATGTAGTTAATTTGGTCAATTACATCTTTATCCAAAGGGAGAAATCATGCTAACTCTATCATTGCACATAAACAATTAGAGAATCCATGAATCCTCTACCTCAATGGTTTTGAGAAAAACTACAACGGTCGAAGAACGCCTAAGAAGACCGGGCTGATTCAACAAGGATCCTCCATAGAACTCTTCTACTTACACTACCAAGATCAAATATCATCATAATCAACATCCAAACACTTAGATAGACCCTAAACAGGCATATATCTATGATCATAAGAGAATAGTGGGAGAAAATCATGGTAGATCTAAGAAACAAAACAAAAGGAGCACAACCCTCAATAAACCGGCTTTGATTCATGAAGAGAAGAATTCGTATCGCCTTCAAAATTCTTGGGAGAGGTTCTTCTACCTACAAGGAAGGGAAATCCCGATTTATGGCCACTTAGGGGCTTAATGGAACCATTTAGAGGCAAAAGGGTTCCGATCCAAATTTGTAGGATCTATCGTTAAGTGCTTACATGGTTAGACCACACGGTTTAACAAACTGTGCACTAATTGTGCATTACCCTCTATCTCTCCCACACTCCTCCAATGGTTAGTCGGCATGGTTAGAGAAGCCTTGCGCTAACCATGCATTATCCACTGCCTCCAACACTAAACATGCATGGTTTGGCCGCACATTTTATGAAAACCATGCGCCAACAGTGTGAAGACCATAACCCTTTAACATTACTTAAAAGTCCTCACAAACAAACACCAAGTCATCTTGTCCTCCCGTAACACCTATAACACCACATTTTCACAAAGGAATGGACTGGAGAGGTCCGGGCCATTACATCAGATACCTCTCAAAACATTCTTGTCCTCAAGAATCCAAAACCCACCTAAAGAGAAAACAAAACAGGGTCTGAAAAACCACCCACTGAGATACCTCTCAAAAGAGAGAAATCCACCAAAGATACAAAGTGTTTCATCTCATAAACTTGAAAGTTTGAAAACCACTTCAGTTACAATGATACATGAAAAGAGTTAAACATCAAGCAACTTTGGGTACTGAGCACGTATCTGTGATTCACATTCCCAGGTACTCTCCTCCATGCCACTGTGTCGCCACAGGACACGAACTAAGGGGATGGAATGCATGTGCAATACCTTATCCTTGCATTATTGGATCTCCACAGGTTGCTCCTCAAATGTGGCATCATCATCAACATAGATCTCTCCCCAATCGATGATGTGTGAGATGTCATAAAGATAACGACATTGTTGTGATACATGGAAAACATCATGTATCCGACTCATCTGAGGGAGAAGCGCTACTTGATACGCCATAGCTCCAACATGAGCTAACACCTCGAAAGTCCCAACAAAATAGGGAGAATGGTTACTCCCATGACCAATCCTTCAATACCCACGACATGGAGTCACCTTCAGAAACACATGATCCACAAAATTAAATTCTAGGGGCCTCCTTCATTGATTGGAATATGATTTCGGAGGATCTTGAGTTATCTTCATCCTCTCACGAATCACCTGAACCATCCCTGTTGTATTCTGCACTAGTTCTGGTTTGAGAATTGCTGACTCACTGACCCCAATCTAGCACAACAGAGAACAGTAAGGCCATCCATATAAGACTTCAAACGGCGCCGTACCAATTGTGGAGTGAAAACTATTATTATAAGAGATATCCACCAAGGGTAAGTGCCTCATCCATGAACCTCCAATTTCATGAACACAAGAGTGCACATGTCATTAAGAGTTTGGATTGTTCACTCATTATGACCATCTGTTTGAGGATGAAAAGCAGTGCTAAGTCATAGTTGAGAACCAAAATCATGTTGGAGACATCTCCACACCCTAGAGGTAAAATGAGGATCTCGATCAGAAATGATCGTTCGTGGGACTCCATGAAGTCTCACCACCTCCTCTAGATAATACCTCGACAAAACCCTCACTGAGCTCGAATACTTGACTGCTATGAATTGGGATGATTTTGTTAAGTGATGCACTACCACCAAAATAGCATCATGTCCCCCCGGAGCTCGAGGTAAACCAGTAACAAAGTCCATTGAGATGTCCTCCCACTTCAACTGAGTAATCTCTAATGGTGGGAGAAGACCACTGGGAACACGGTGTTTGACCATCACCTTCTGGAAGAATAAACATCGAGAAACAATCTCATCAACTGCATGCTTCATCCCATGCCACCAAAATCGAATCCTCAAGGATCAGTACATCTTTTTCACACCAGGATGCACCGCTAAAGCAGAACCATGGAACACTTTGAGGACCTTCTCGTGCTTTTCCAAGGGAACAAAAATCCTCCCATGATAAAATACTCTATGTTGTTTATCCTCAAACCACCCATCCGGGGCATCACCACAAACTACTCGGTCTCTCCAGACCTCCACCTCATGATCCCCCAACTGAGACTCTTCCACTGTCTGCACTAGGGATGATTGTACTTTCATCTGAAAAAGACAACCACTACCCCCAACATCTCCCATATCAAGATGTGATGTTGACAGTACTTCCAATACTCTCCATGAATAAAAGGATTCACTCACATCATCACTGTGTGACTTTCGGCTCATCGCATCAGCTACAACATTCCCTTTCCCTAGGGTATATGATATTTCGATGTCGTATCCCTGTAAGAACTCCATCCATCGACGTTGTCGTATGTTCATGTCACGTTGGGAGAAAACATACCTCAAACTCTTATGATCAGTGAAAACCACAAAGCATCCAATAAGGTAATGCCTCCACCACTTTTGAAAAAACACCATGGATTCCCAATCAAGATCATGGGTGGCATAGTTGCGTTCAGGGGGACACAACTTCCGAGACCCATAAGAAACGACTGACCTCCATTGCATAAGAACACGCCCTAACCCCAGATGTGAAGCATCAAAGTAGGTATCAAACTGAACTTCTTTGGCTAAAAGACAAAGGACTAGAGGACTTACTATCTTTTCCTTTAGATACTCGGAAGATGGCTGACACTAATCAGTCCATATGAAAGCATGATCTTTGCTAGTGAAAGCTGTCAGAGCAGTCGCAACCCATGAGAAATCAGCTACGAAACTCATGTAGTAGCCTGTGAGACCAAGGAATCTTCACACCTCTGATAGTGTCTTAGGGGCTTCCCATGACACAAATGATTCAATCATCAATGGATCCATAGCTACTCACTGGTGGGACACAACATTCCCCATGAAATAGACTTCTCGAGCCCAAAAATCACACTTCAACAACTTCCCGAACAACTGATGTCTACAAAGAAATCCCAAAATGTCTCATAGATTCTCTACATGCTCCCCTTAAGATGTGTAGTACACTAGGACTTCGTTGATAAAAACAACCACAAACATGTCCTAGAACTCAAAGAACACATCGTTCATCAATCGCATGAAAAAAACTAGAGCATTCGTCACACCAAACGACATTACAACGAACTCATTATTCCCATGATGAAAAAAGAAAGTAGTCTTCAGGATATCCTTATCCTTCACACGCATCTGATAATATCCTGACTGCATGTCGATCATTGAGAGCCGACTTTCACACATCAGTTGATCGAATGAGTCATCAATCCATGGAAGAGGATATCGATTATTTTTTATCACTTTTTTTAATCGATGATAATCTACACACAACCATAAACTACCATCAAACTTATTTACAAACACAACTGGTGCACCCCATGGTGACAGACATGGCAGAACAAAACCACACGGCAACAGGCCATAAAAATGTATAATCTTCTATTGTAACTCAGAAGGGGCCATCCTATATGGAGACATAGAGATAGAAGATTCTCCTGGCTGTAGCTCGATCCCGAACTCGATCTCTCGTCGAGGGGGTAAGGCTACAACCTCTTCTAGAAAGACGTCAGGGTACTCTTCTATGACCCTATGAAATGACAAACACTGAACCTCTGAAGAACTCAACCTCATCTCAGCCGCCATGGACGATAAGGATGAAATGCGCCTTTGACCCATCTGAGGGTCTCACTCACCATCAAACACCACTTGCTCTCCTTTTTCACCAATGAAAACGACCTTCTTCCTAAAAAAATCTATGATATCCTACACAGAATACAACCAATCCATGCCATGGATGACAACATATGGTTGTATACATAATCATAGGAAATCTACCCAAGAGCGGTGTTTCCCCAACACTATCTCATAGTCTCAACATACTTCAAACAAGCCAGCTTGACCTCTAACTGGCGTAGTCAGTGCCATGAGTAATAGAAACCTCTCCACCTCATGTCCCAAATCATGGAAAAGGGTAGGTGATATGAATAATTGTGTTGCTCCTAAATCAAAAAAGGCATAAACCAAGGTAGAAAAAATTCAAAGGGTACCTCGAAAGACATCTGTCTCATCTGGTTCTGGAAACACTAGAGTATGAATCTTACCACGAACTCCTCTATAGTCTCTCTGACCATGACGATGACCACCAACATGGACACTCTCTGCTCTATGAGGATGGGGAGAATCATGTGGTTGTCCTCTGCCTTCCCCATCTACCCTCTGCTGATCTAAAGCTAGTGCAACTAGCTGCTGATTCCTCGGTGGAAACTGTCTCAAAGGAGGAACCTGGAGTGTAACACCTGGTGCACGATGACAGCTATGAATGGTCAGGCACTCCCACTGCTGATGAACACAAACACCACAAGAAAAACAAGAACATGATCCCTTGGAATAGTCTTGAGATTTACTGCCTCCAGAGAAACAAGGTGTTGAAGGGATGGTATCTACCCCAGGCTAAACATAAACTTTTCTACGCTGAAAACTGGGAACCCCGGACCACATCCTTGCTTCATTAGTAATCATGATGATTCCCCTCTCGTGATGATCCAGCCCCGTCCAAAGTCTTCTCGATTACCTCTTCCCTCACTAGCACCTCGAGATATGTCTTCAGCATAAATGGGGTGACATGGCGCTAGATATCTGGATGCAGAGGCTCCTCAAAATGCCTCACCCTGGCCTCCTCATCTCATAACATGTCTAAAGAATACCATAAAAGGTTCCAAAAACGGATTCCAAACTTTCGAACAGTGGATCTCCCCTGTCAAAGGGTAAGACACTCTTGGAAACTGGACACCTTTGAAGTTGAGGAAAAGATCTCAAATCTGAACTTACATTTGAACTCCTCCAATGAGATCACTGATACCTCATGATTCCCGAGGAACAATAACCACCACTGCCTTGCTGCTCCACGCAGCATCATCACAGCTGAGGAAAAACAGTGCTCCTTCCGTGAATGGATCAAACTGAAGCCTATCTCAACCTCCTCCAAAAAGTCTTCCGTGACTGCATCTAAAATGGATCCCTCGTACTTCTGCAGAATCTGGCCCTAAAACTCTCGGAGTGTCTTCCTCCTAGCGTCGTCGTCATAAACCTCTACCGTACGGTGTCCTGCTAAAACATCCAGCTAGACATCTTTTACTCATACCTTATGAGGACTTCGACCTAGAGCCATACCTATAAAATAACAATTACATAGTGCTCCTACCCCTGGAATATGGAAGAATAAACATTTATTAATTAATTGTATTATTTTATTCGTTTTAGGTTAACCTATCCCATGGTCTACCCATTCAAACACGGGAATAAAGAAGAATGAGTCATGATCCCTCCCTAGGTCTCTACCATGTAACCTGTATCACCCTGTTTATTATCCATTGTAATATTAATGGTTCATACATAAAATCATAGGGGGACCTAAAGGCATATGTCCCATCCGGTCTCCAGTGGTTACCTGACTTGCTAAGAATTGAATGACAACATTTCTCTACCAACCCATGCAACCTCACCGGTTCCTAACTCCAAACTCTATCCTATCTCTCAAACCTGCCTCTGATACCACACTGTCACGACCCCCTCCCAACAATGTGTACCCCTCCTGGGCCGGAAATGTTAAAAGGGAGATAATGACCCCTGAGTCCCACCTCCAGTAGGCCCCGGGTTGGTGACTAGCATTGAGGGTATAATAAACACACAAATGGGAGGCATTACCCTCTAAGAGAACATGTGAGGAAGAGAGAGATAAGATAGAAAATAATCAAATCCAACTCATAACTGGAGATATAAAAGAAACACAAGTTCACAAATGGAATGTCATAAAAAGTACTACAACTAAAAAGGGAAAAACTGCAAGTACCCAAAAGAATGTAAAAACAATAACAACCACTAGCCCAAACAACTCCCACCCCCACAAACTAGTAGAAACCAACTTGATCTCCACCCTTCTCCAAGTGAACGGAAAAACAGTTTATATATATGTAGGGTGAGTATAACAGTATACTCAGAAGGATCCTCCCCAAATCCTCTCATGAAAAAGTAAAGAGAGAATGCTAAAGTATATGGAACAACAAGTGAAAATAACTCGTCACCTCAACAGGTATACAATGTTCCCAGCCTCACCATGGCTACACTCACAAAGTAATGAATACAAGAATATAGCATATAAAGAATATCAAGGGTTCCCCACCACTACTTCCCCAACAGTTTAACGCTTTTCCCCAATGACATATGTCATGTCCATCTCTCTCAAAATGCTTTCCCGTATACACCTGGGATATGCTCAACAAACTGCACCACATGCACCACAATGGCGTTCCCGCAGACACCTGGGCTAAGCACCTCACCATACTCACAACTAAATGTAAAAGGTAGTTTCCGGGAGCCAACAAAGCTCGCATAACATGTATCTTATGTCGGTTATTATACCTCAAGACATTACATCCCATACACTGAGTAAGGATCCTCAATCCATCATAGACTATACACGTTATGCCTATAGTAGTCCATAGGATAATATATCAAGAATATATGTGTGTGAATAACCACAAGCCATTATACCCCTCTACATAAAAATATGGGGAAAACTAATCGTTGTGCCTCATGGCACTAGTATCTACCAAGAGAAGAGAGCAGGGTCAAAGGGGGTTGTCAGCCATTCATCCTCCCACCAGAATGTTAGAGAAAAAACCCCCAGGGCTCAGAATCGCCGGGGTGTCAGCTTCCCTTACAGACAGGGTGGAGTAGCATATAGATACAAAAAAAGTATATAATATATTATAAATCACAACCCCACTACGGGAATAACCTAGTCTCATTTTCAACTGCAACTAACATCTCTCGGACTCTGGGCTACTATTTCTAAGACTAGGTATCCTATAAGAACACACCAAATTAAAGAACTTCATTAGATTACCTCATCCCCTTTTTCATCAATTCCACTTCACGTTAACTGATTCTTTACAAGATAACAAACAATGAACAAAACCACATTAAATTAATCAACCTCACATCCAATGTCAAATGTTCCTTCAAATACATCATTATCATTATATTCCTGCATCTCCAACACCATGGGTTAACATCATTTATTCAAACATTCATTACATAATTAAATTCTCATATTCCCAGGAATTCTAGAAAAGCTTCATATGCTACTAAACAGATGGGGGCTCAACACGGTGAGAAGATTTACTACCAGTCGAATCTTTGCGGCCTATAGCAAGAGTGTAGACCCATTTTCTCTTGAGAGGCTAAACATGGAAAGCACGTGGCATGCCCCACATGTCTTCGCCTCCTTAAAAAGAAGGGTAAGCAAGAACAGCTGCCCATAGCAGTGGGGAAAAGAAAAGCAGATAAACAACCACTGAATCAACAAGCATCCAACAATGACATCCATCCCATTCCATCATCCCTGGTGTCCTCCCTTACAACCACAAGCATAAACCGATGCATCTCGCAACTGTAGGCATCATCCGCAGCCATAACAGCATGGCCTCTATGCCCCCACATATCACAACACCATCCTAGGGCCACACAACTGCACAAGAAGTAGGAAAACAAACATTACAACAGTTTAAAATATTGTCCCTTTAGCAAGGAATCCAACCTTCAAACAAAAAGCACCAAAAGATTTTAGGTTTACCATCCAACTGAATTAAACACATCATCAGCCGCAACTAATTAACACCATGTTGGAACAATATCCACAACAACAACAATCAGATTCATTTACATGCCTTTTTATCATTAGAAAATTAATTATCAATTACTTTTGGCTTTATGTTCTTTATCAATTTCATCAAGAGCAACATGCTAACAAGCAAGGCATATATATCACACTACCTAGAAAATCAATAGGCGAACCATTATCACGATATAATTCAACAACATGTGATCAAAACAATTCTTTTAATCTGTTTCATGTATTTAAATAGGTAAATTCCATCATGATCCAAAGGTCTAAATTATGCTAACTCTACGATTGTACATAAACAATTAGAGAAGACACGAATACCCTACCTCAACAGTTTGAATGAAAACCAAAATGGTTGAAGAAGGCACAAGAAGACGGGGCCGATTCACCAAGGATCATCCCTATACGTCTTCTCCTAAAACAAAAAAGACCAAAGATCATCATAATTGACATCCACACACTTAGAACATCCCATAAAAGGCATAGATATAAGCTCCCATGAGATGAGGGGGAGCATATCTAGGTAGATCTGAGAAACCAAACAAAAGGATCACAAACCTCGAGAAACTGGCTTCAATTCATGAAGAGAAGCCTCTAGATAGCATCCAGAAATCTTGGGAGAGGTTCTTCTACCTCCAAGGAAGGGTAATTACTAGTTATAGCCTCATAATGGCTTAAACAAACCATTTAGAGGCAAAATAGTTCAGATCCAATATTTTAGTATATAACTTTAAGTTCCCGCATGGTTATTCGACACGGTTTAACAAATTGTGCGCTAACCGTGCATTACCTTTTGTCTCCCCCAACACTCCTAGAACGGTTAGTCCGCACAGTTTGAAAAACTCTGCAATAACTGTGTGTTAGCCACTACCTCAAACACCAAACATGCATGGTTTCGCCACACGGTTTTGGAAAACCGTGCGCCAACGGTGGAAGACCTAACCCTTTAAATTTCATTAAAAGTCCACCCAAACATACACCAAGTCACCTTGTCCTCCTCGAACACCTCCAGAACCACATTT
The DNA here is from genome assembly GCA_963277665.1 of Viscum album. Classification (NCBI taxonomy): domain Eukaryota; kingdom Viridiplantae; phylum Streptophyta; class Magnoliopsida; order Santalales; family Viscaceae; genus Viscum; species Viscum album. The sequence goes on from OY728147.1 coordinate 1,192,065,824, forward strand.
TCACAAAGGAATAGACCGGAGAGGTTCGGTCCATTACATGAACCCTCCATCTAATTTCCTAGTTTCCTTCTAGGACTAAGGTCATTCGCATCTCTCGGTTATAGAACGGTCAAGAAGATGCTCTGGCCAGCCTCATTGCGTCACTTGTAGAACCCAAACCGGATGACCTCATCATCCACGTGTTGCACCAGAAAGTCATTTCTCCCGTTACCCCGGAAGATGATCGCAGCCCACGAATAAACCATATTAGCGTTGGTGCCCCTAATTTAGGAAACATGTGTACTTTAGATGCGGTGATCTAAGTAGTTGCCAATTAGATCACACCTCTCATCGAATACGTCGATTATGGTAATCTTCCGTCAGACCGGGATGAGGATGAGAGAGTCTGACATCGAGCACTACAGTTTACCATTCAGAGTGGTCCTAGCCTTGAGCAGATCCTTTATAAATGTGGATTTTATGGTGTTCTCCACTGTTTCCTTCATGGAGTCGAGATTCTACATGTCATGCAAGAGGTTCATGCCTATTCCTGTTGTGCCCATCAGGCTGGGTAAAAACTGTCTCACCATATTCGGAGATTGGGGTACTTATAGCCCTCTATGATCCATGACTGCATCATGTTCACCCAGAGGTGCCATACACGCCAAGTCTATGCTAACATTGTGCATCGGCCAACAGAACCTCTCCATACAACCAAGTACTTTTGGCCCTTTGTAGTCTGAGGGTTAGATGTTGTGGGGCCATACCCACCAGCAAAGGCTCGCCAGTGTCAGTTTATCCTGACCGCTATGGACTTCTTTACCAAGTTGGAATAGGTAATTTCGCTCAAGGAAGTCAAGGCCCGTTCTATTGTCGATTTCGTGAGTCCCAATATCATCTATCAAGTTGGGGTACCCCATGCCATCCTCACTGATAACGACACCAACATCCGATCAGCCAAGTTGAAGAAATTGTATGCCATGTACAACAATCACTCCAATAATACATACCGTTATAAGATAAAATAAAATAGCCAAATTTTGGCATTAAAAAAACCCACTCTAACATTTTGTAGAAAATGGTTGGTCTAAACAAGAAAAGTTGGCTGGATAAGCTCCCCAATGCCGTTTGGGATTATCGTACGGTGACCCGTAATTCCACCCAAGTAACCCCATTTTCCCTGTTGTATTGAATGGAGGTCGTCATACCCATTGAGATTCAATTTCCCCCATTGTGCACAGCGGTCGATGACCAGCAAGTGCCGGATAGGGCGGCTGAGATCCATCTAGTAGAATTAGAAGCACTAGATGAGAATAGGCTTTGTTCCCAGCACAACCTAGGGACGCACCAGAGCAGGATGGCTCGAGCTTTCAACAAGAAGGTTCACCTCCTCTCATTCTTGTAAGGTGACTTTGTATTGCCCCTCATAGTGCCAATGATCCCCGGTAGGAAACCACCAAAGTTGGAGCCCAAATGGGATGATCCTTTCATTGTTCATAAGGTTTATCCTAATGGAGTGTACTCCCTGGTGACCATTGATGGTGAGCGTATATCTCCTCCCACCAAGGACAATTTCCTCAAGAAATATTTTTCCAGAACCTCACGATCATACACAACAATAAATTGTATTGTCCCGCATGACCTTAAACTGCATATGGTCACCCATGACCATAAACTGCATGCTCATCCCGCATGACGTTAAATTGAAAGTTTTTTAGGCCTTTCGGACCGAGGCCCAGCCATAGGCCCCATGGCCTTTCCAAGCCCTAGCACATGTTCTTACCCATATAGCACTATATGGTGTGGGTTTATATCCTCATTCATGTCATGTTATTGGCCACACCATATACCTTTTCATCTGAGGTGTCATCCGCCTCATCCCTTCCCCACTGCAAGACGTTAAACTGAAAGCTAGTTAGACCTCCCTAACTAAGGCCTAGCCTCAGGCACCTTGTCCTTTTTGGCCCTCTATCCTAGGTTCTCTCTTGTGGGATTGTGAGGTGTGGTGTGGGATTATGTCCTCATGCACGTCAGCTTACCCATTGTACCGTGCGCATCCTTGGATGAGATGCCTCTAATCGTCCTACATGACTTTAAACAGTGATTCTAGAACTATGTATGGCTTGATTCCCATCCTTAGGGATACGTAGGACTGTCTGAAGACTTAAATTTCCGGTCCAACCTTGTCCCATATGAAGTCTCCTGATCTACCTGTCACCTTAGTTGCATGGCCTTTCCCTCTCCACGAGGGGGATATATAGGTGTGGTACATGGTATTTGGCACTGTTCCCCCCTTCTCTTGGGAATCTTCCATATTTTGGCTGCTCTCAAATTGATCCCCTTGACCCTTTTCATTTGTCTGCTAATTTGTTCAGAGTACTCTGGTCTAGGACCCGGTGTTTCAGATTCAACTTAGTCAAGTACCGTTTACTTGTTAAGCTTCATGTTCATCTTCATTCAGGCCCTCGTTATCTTTCACACCTGTAGGGACCCCCAAAAAACGGCCTGGATTCAATGCCGAAGGGATCTGTAAATGTTACAGGCCAATGCCCTCGATGGTTTCAGACATCAAATTGATACAAATACCAAATTTCTAACATGGTAAGCGTTCAGTTCTCATTTTTTTGTCCCCATTTCAGGCTAACACAACAACATGCTATGTTGAGAACGTGGTCAGCAGTAATCCTCTGTCATCACACTAGCCCCTTCATGCCCTGAATGTTGGTTGCATGATACACATTATGTTACACCCTATCATGTCAAGGTTGAATCTCGACACTCTTTCCACTAACGCTCAATGAACTTCTACACGTCAGGCAGATAAAGCTGCAATACATCGTATTTCAGGGTTCCTGTAATCTGAGCGCTAAGACTATAGGATTAGATCTTCTCTAATATATATGAATATCTTGACCCTCTTCCCCATAAGATATGTGGGGTCACCCAAACATTTAATTTCTAGCCCAGCTCAGCTGGAGGCTAGAGTCTCTTGCACCTTTATCTTTAGACCTTCGCTGGCCCCTTGGCCCGAGGCTCCATTCCCGGAATCGCGTGTTGCGATAGTGTGGGATTATGTCCACATTCACATCATGTAATAATTATCACATCGTGTGCATTACCCCAGGACCATGCCATATAACTTGAATTTGGGCTGGTCGGTCCTACCATATGACCATAAAATGTGATGATATCGTCCTGACAGCACGATGAAAAATGACACTGCATTGTGATAGCCTCTACAAAGAGGAAATCAAGTTGGGTATCAGTAAATTACCATACCAATTTTCAATTCCCGTATATATCTTGACTATTGTGGCGATGCTAGGAATTTTAACCCTAGGCCGGAAACTCCACAAACGAAAAACCATTCACCTTAAAGGACAAAAATGATACATCAAATGCCACTTCTTTTGGTGTGAGGGCTAGACCCGCACACCCCTTTCATCCTTTGCACAATTACCATACCATGCCATGACACCCTCCAAGAACTATGAACATATTTATTCCCATCTTTACGGGATACGTAGGAGCACCTGAGTACTTCCCCATGGGCCCAGCCTAACGTTCGTGTTCAGTCCCTTGACCGGATCACTTCCCAAGGGAACACATGTTAAGTAGGGATTATGTCCTCATTCACATAGGTTTTTTAATCACCTTATCAGGTCTATCTTTCTCTCCTTACCCCTTGGTCTGAGTTTTATGACCTTAAACTACGAACCCCATCCAAGACTACGTGCAGCTTGATTCTCATTCTTATTGGGTACATAGGAACACATGAGCATTTCGTCTTGGGTGCATCCCTGGGAATCATAAGTCTATCCCCCCCTCACTGTCGGCCCTTGGTCCTGACTTCTCAGGGAGTTGTGTAACTATAGCATTAGCCCGTAATAAGTTTGGAATTCCCCATAATGATGTTGGGAAGTAATAGATTCCTCACCAAATAGGTCCTGTCTAAAATTAGGGATGATCCGTGACCAAATTAATACACCCACCTAATGTGCCTCCACCACGGTGGCATAATCTTGGTAGTGTATGATTCCATACGAAAAAAACCATCACTCCACTTTCCACACGTTTCATGACCCATTTTACAGATATTCATCCTCTTTCACATTTGATGGGACCCCCTAACATTATGGATGCTTGACCGATGGTCCGCATAATGTCATTGGCCAACATTCCAGAAGACTGGTCATGTTTGGAGGGACCCACTAAATGTTTGGATGCTCGACCTATGGTTTGCCACTACCCAGGGCCAGTGTACCGGAAGACTGATCAAAGATATTTGAGTCAGGCCCCGTGTTGCGAACATGGTCACCGGTCTACCCTCATTGGGGTCCCCATTTTAGGCTAATGTGATATGGATGCTGTGTTTCCACCACAGTCAAAAAATATCCTCCATCTTCATTTCCCTCCCATAGTGTTCCGAATTTGGGTAACATGATTCACCTTTTCCATATCCTTATGTTTGGATCGATTCCAATGCCCCTGGAATTGCCACGCTCGTGTGCTAGAGCACGTTGAGAAGACGATACATTGATTGGTCTGAGGTCCTCCACCTTTGGTTGGGCCTCCCTCGTCTCCTCGGGAATACAAGTTCAAATTTTTAATGCTCGAAGCTTGGTTGATGCTCCCAAAATCGATCAAGGTGATAATACGAGCATACTTTGTTTCTCACGGCCCACATGAGCATAGGGATGGATTGCTATTTATTTTGAGATTGTGGTTGAACATGTTAAGATAGAGGGAGAAGTTTGTTAAGAAAAGGGGTAAGTAAGTAAATTTTTATATACATTCAGAAAGCAGAAGAGTAGGAAAAGTTTATGGGTTTTGGCTAAAACAGCCCCCCTAAGGGTCATCTTCCTGGATGGATCTCTCAAATTCCGCCACCTTTTCACTGGTGGCCTCTAAGACTGCCTCCCATACCCTAAGAACTCTTTCTTCGTCAATATCCACGGAGCGCATCTGGCCAACCCTGGCATGTGCCCATGCCTGTTCGGCTTGGAGCTCGGTTATCTGACGACTCACTTCTATGAGATGATATTGAGCATCCACCTGTTGGGCCCTCAGCAACTCCACAACCTCAAAGCATTCTTCAATGAACACCTATTTCTCCTTCACCTATTTCGAGAGGCTTTAAACCTCCTGCTCTGCCCTCATAAAGGCCCGAGTACTCTTCGACTCCTCCTTCCACCGAAGGACATCGGCACACTGGCTGATTTCCCACATCCTCTCGGACATGTAATTGCGGATCATCAGATGAATAGGTTGAGCATCCACCCCTCCAGAACACAGGAAGCGAAACAAGGTGTGGAGGGACCCCAAATGCCTTAGGCATTCCACTTGGTGCTGGTTGAGGAAACATCGGATGCCCTTACATCCCTTACGTCACATCATCCGACTCTCATTGGCCGATTGCTAATATGAATCATCAAATTATTTGAGGTCTGTGGGCTGTTAGATAGGGAAGACAACCAAAAAGGCATCATTAGGGTCTTCCTTAGAGATTCCCCCTAGGGGAATATGTTCTTTAGCATCCAGATGACCTTCCTCTCTCCCCTCAGTTTTGGTGGCACTCGCATCAACTTCCAGCCCTGCCTCGATGGTAGAACCGCCGATATCCACCACTTTCAGGTCACCGATCACCAGAGCCACGTCAGTTTGGGAGGCATGTCCTGGATTGGGTGGCATGTGTGTCATTGGCATGCTAACAGATGGCCCGGGCACAACAGCCCGATAGGCCTCGAGCGCCGTGATCACTATACAGACAAGGAGCACCCTGATCAGTTGAGTCCTCCGATAGTGAATACCTGTATTGAAGAAATGAACTTATAGGAATCCAAGGCATCAGTCTCTATTGCTCTGGCTGCTAAAGGAGCTGTTGCGTCAGGGGATCCCTCAGCACCTGTCAGCTTGATAATGAGCGTTGGTGCCCTACCTTGACCTATTGACGCTTCCTCCCCTATTTCTGCTGTAGAATCTTGGTCAGAGTCGATGTGCTCCAGATTAAGATGAGGAATATTGGTTAAGCGTTGCAAAGGAAAGAGAATATGGGATAATAAGGGTAGGGATCAGTGCCAACCTCGATCAGTTCGGTCATGATCATGTCAGAGATGATGATCTCACCTTTTTCTCAAAGACTCTCTTGGTGGGATTCCTATTCTGATCCTTCTCCTTCAGACTCCCATTATCCCTCTTCTTCACCTTCCCCTTCTCCTTCGGCCCACTCTCCTATTTCATCACTATCCTATTCATTGTTGTCATCCTCCCCCAATGGTATCCTCTAGGGATCATGATACTTACCGAGGATCACCTTCACCAAGAGAGGTGGCTCCGTACGCCGACCTCACTGGCATGTGTATGTGTCCATTGTTGTTAGGTTTGCATCCTATCATTGGAATTTTACTCTATTGGTGACCCGAAAAAGCTCGTCTTTTTCCAGTCGATCCCTTCCCATGTTATCTTCTTCCAAAGGGATTCAGTACACATTGACTACAGCAGGGTTATCCAGGCTGATCACAACTCAGGGAAGAAGACATCCTAGGATGGTTGAAGAAAGTATTTTATTTGCTTCCCAGGAGGTTCTCTGGATGATCCGTGGGCACATCCTACAACAAGCAACAAAGGGTGTGGTCACTCCATCGTACTTCCCTGATGCTGAAGCCCGGCTATCGCAGGCCCCACTCCTGAGGTGATGCTGGCCCTCTCCTCATGGAACCGCGCCTACTCTCTCACCACTGAGGATCCGTGCTGACAATCTTCAACTGCCGGATGCGCTTCTGTAGAAGCCCCTCATGCTATGCAATGGTTCAATGTTCAGCGTACTCAGTTGAGAGGCCTGTATCAGCTCCAGGGGGTGGAAAAATGATGATTTCACTAGAGCCAAAGGATTTAAACTTCTTCCAAATCTAGGGGAAAACAAAAGGATGAATCTACTCTCGAACATCTGTGAATACACTCTTCAGCATTTTCTAGAGTCATCTGAACTTCTTAGAGAACCGGTATGGCACATCAGGTTCACAAAAAATATTCCCATCAATCCGGGCCACAAGTACCCCCCCTCTGATGCTTTGGAAGTATTCCTTCTACTCTAATGAGCCTCGACCATCGTCAACCAGTTGACCGGTCGGGTTATGGAATGGGTTGAAGGAGAAGTTGGTGTGGTTACTAATCCTGATCTGTATCCCCTCCTAATTGAGCTTCATTGGTGCAACCCCGACAATGTTCAGCAGAGAGGGTCGTAAGCTATTTCTCGAGGGACGAATGGAAATTGAGAAAGTGTAGCTGCCACAATGAGCCACTACCTAGCCATGGAAGATCTGGAAGGTGCCGCATACTCTTCAAGGTGATCCCCCTCGCGAGATTTTTCCTAAAATGGCCTACACCTGAGCCAGCATGGGTACCCCGAGGATGAACATTTTTTGGAAACCATGATGCTCGCAATCAACAAGGACGCAGGGCGGATGCCCATCCTTGCATCGCATACCAGAAATATCCACCCACTCTGAATGTGGAATGGAATTCACCATACCGAACATCCATATCCTGGGCCTCATTGATACGGTAGCCCCATGAATGGTATTTCTCCACCTCAAGGATCCTCCATTAGGATCCGCTCCTGCTCCTCTAATCTGCAGTTAGACACCGCTTTCCATACCCTTGAATCGTGACGTAGGGTTCCTTCTCCAAGAATAGGCTAAACTAGTCATTTTATGAAATTTCCTTCAAAAGGTACTTGACCTTCAGTCTCTCCTTGGCCAACTCTAGAAGCTTCCATATCAGTATGGGTGTTTGAGACATCTCACCCCAGATGTTCATCGACAAGAGGAAGGCATCGTATTGATAGCCCTCCAAGGGGATTCCTCAGATGTAGTGGATGTCCCTGAGACTGATGCATAATTCCTCGTGATGGAGATGAAATGTGTTGGTGTCGGGGGAGACTGATGCCGACTTCCCCAGTAGAAGTTAAAATGTGATGTCCACACTACCTCGAATAGACCGATGTGCCGCAGCTCGGCCCCGAATTGGTCGCATGTGTGGAGAACCCAGTACGCCCAGGCCCACTCACTTGTGAAGTTACCCCTATACTGCAAATCTTAGTATTACAGCCAGCCTTTGGTCTCGTCAGTGATGCTCTAACGGAATGTGCTCAGGGTAGAGTGCCGGTGAGTTCTCCACAACTGGATCAACCCCAGCAATGGTCCTGGTCCTGGGATTCAGGAAATATACATCCATGTGTCTGGTTTCTATGGAAAGGCGACTATTTTTGGTGATTTTGTATCAAGGAAGGTTATCTTCACAGGTCACCCATGACCGTGGGGTATCAACCTCGAAGCCCGGTATGGGAACCTCCTCATGAATGCCGAAGTTACACAACGATAGATTATCTGGTATGGCATTCTCTTTTTGGGGGGAGTTATCATGTTAAAGTGTGTGTGGTTATTAAAGACCACCCTCTTTGAGCCGTAAACCTTCGGGTTCTCCACCATCTCATCATTGAGAGCCAGCGAACCATGGGACTTGAATTTCAGAATTTCCCTCAGAATCTGATCGCTGCGACCCCTCGTCGATCTATTTCAGAGGGGGGGGGGATTTTCAGATGCCTAAAAATGAATAAGTGCTGAAGAATGTCCTTTAATGAAAAAGTGATGTCATATTTGGACACAGAGGTGTGGTCCAGAGGTCCCGGAGGTGTTGCACACAAAAAAGGAGAAGCACACAAAAAAATTATGTCCCGCGCGGAAGGACCAGTGATTCACGAAAGGACTCGGTGCTAATGTGTAATAATTTCCCACCTGCACCCTGCACGGTTGATATTTCACGCAGCCGTATCGGTCATGAAATTATTTCACTCAAGCCAGGCATTCTGTGCCATCAGATGCCTATAAATATAAGGAGACCCCTTCCTTTTTGAGGTCAAAGAATTCTAACCGCCTCTCGTTCGTATAATTGGAATTTCGTGTGCGCACAATATGGCCTTCAGGTAGGGTTCTTCTTCAAACCAATTCGCCCTGGGATCCACCTTCATGCGAGATACCACTGGCATAGACTAAAATCCAACCCCTCGGTGTCTTCCCCCCTGTGAAAAATTCATTCCATTGAGCATAGGCCCATCAGTTGAGCGCAATCTTTGCGCGCCCCCTATCCTTAAGCTCAGCCCTCGTCACATGTGGTTAATCCGGCCACCTTGCACGCAATACTCTAACGCCCCGACCCTAGTTACCCAGAGTCGGTGCATTATTACATAACATTGGCATGATCATGAGAAAGATCAAGTCTCGAAAGACTGATTAGTTTAGTAGCCTTGGAATAACTAGATACATCCATAAATTTTTACATTACATCATAAAAAAACACCTTGTCTTCATATCCCCTCATACTATCCCTGCAGGTCATTCATAAATTACTTCTTCATAATCCTGGAAAAAAAAATAAAACATTGAAAGGGGTGAGCTCGGATGCTCAGTAAGGATAACATTATAGCAGAAGCTGTCATAAATAAGCATAAACACTTAAGGCAATTTATAACTAAAACAAAAGCCTTTGAAACTTGAACTTCAGCATAAAATGGCAAAGGTAAAATGAAATAATGCCATTTACTTACTCACATGGATATTATACTAGTCGAATGATCACATGCAATATCAATAACCACTTTCATAATGATGGAATGCATAATGCCAGACAATCATAACCACATAGCCAAGGCCTCGTACCAAGACTACAAATAAGATTTTTCCAAGGCCTTGTGCCAAGACACTAGTTTGTCTCATGAGACCTACCGATGCATCGAGGAGCTATAGCGGGCTCCACCCGTCACTTATTAAGTCCAATGCATTCCTCATATGAATAGGTTTAAGCATAAAATAAACATTCGTATTAAAACTAGCATACGAAATGTCAATACATTAACCACAAACCATGAATGGTATAAAAATAGAACATCCACAGTCAAATATAACTCATTTGATACAATATGGAAGATTGTATTGTATCACATTAACCTCAATCATGAATAATGAAGGATGTTGACATAGATGAAAATAATCATCAAAACTATTTGAGAGAAATATCCCCCTTTTCTTGAAAACATTTAAAAGTCACACTATTTGTCAAGAAGCCATTTAAAAATAGATTTTTGAATCAAAGTGTCCCAAACCACTTTGAAACATTTTAAAAGGATTTTTAATATCTAAACTTTAATTTCCATATAAATAAATCCTTAAAACCATTTTTAAAACATGGACATTAATGAGAAAGATTTAGATGAATAAGTCTTTAAAACATTTAAAAATGTTACTTTAGTTAGAGATTATAACCAAAAGAGAGACACTTGAATGAAAATAATTGAGGTAATAAAAACATAGTAATATCAAGAGAATAAAGGGAATTCATGATATACTATGTCAATGTACATTATATACACCACATAAAAGTGATTTGGTGTATATCAACAAAGAAGTCTCAATGGAATGTAAGTTGAGATGAAATCTCTCATAAAGGCCATATCCTTAGGTTAAGGATAAATCAACAACATAATTATGTGTGAAAAATATAAATACACTAAATATGATTGGATATTCAGTGTAAAACAATCAAAGTATATTCACACATATTCCTGTAAAAACAACACCAACAAATTGGATGTTTAACTCAACAAATGGTGAAAGAGTTAAAATTACTCTTATCAAATTCATATCAATGACTTGAGAATTTTCAATGGAGTGATTATGTCTATCAAAAGTATATCCACAGTAAGGGTAGTGGAAATTATGACATAATCAAATGAATAGTGATTCCACACATAATCTTGGGGTAATATAATAAATGAAATATGCGTAAAGCCAAATGAGTGGAAATTGAAATCTCAAATTCCCTTATTGATTAGGTAACTTAATAAACAAACACCCATGAAAGAAAGATCATACCATGATGATGTAAATACCCATAAAATAAAGTGTATTACACAATGAATACAATCATGGGTAGTACACATACACCACATGCAATTATTAAGTGGTGATCAATGGAATTCTCACGGAATTAAAAGTGAGACAAGAAACCCCTTACCACGTTAATCAACTGAGTCACATGGACAAAAGTTAATAACCATCAAATTATATACAGAATAACATGAATATAAAGTGAATCATGATAATATATATCAAATGGAAGTACACAATACACCACTTTCAATAATTTAGTAGCGAACAATGGAAATCTCATGGAATTGAAAGTGAGATAAGAGAATCCCTTACTTTGTACTTTTTCCTTGGTCGATGGTAGGTTTACCTCCTGTATAATGGTGAAATAATTGTTATTGAATAATACAAGAATCAGTTACTTTAATATGATATCATATATGATCTTTTAACATCGATTTGTTAATAATATCTTAGAATTATCGTCATTTCAGGTGTTAACGGGTTCATTTTTCTTTATATTCTTTGTTATGTGATCCATATTAGTTATTAATGGGATGTATATTATTCATATCCAGAATGGTATCAAGTCCTTAAACATCATTTATAAATCCTCAAATGATAATTATACTTCAATGGATACGATGGAGAATGAATCTCATCGCGTTCGTGGAGACGGTAGTCCGTACGTACGCACGAATGCTACTTCCATTTAATTTTTATTTTAAAAGAATCGAATCCAAATGATACATAGGTATATTACTATTCCAGTAAAATATAATATTTTATATATGTTACTTAAGTTCAATAACACCATCCTTTATACGTTCCATGTGTGGTATGAACGAGTCATATCATTTTAAGGGGGCGGTAGTCCGCACTTCCTCAAATGAAATTATCGTATGTATATACAACATGAAACGAATAATTGTATGAAATAAAATGGAATTACAGAAGCTTATATATAAAATATATATCATTAATATCATATTTAATTACAGTTCCATCCTAATGGCCACCATGAGAGGCGGTAAGATGTATTTGAACAATCATCGTTTCGTGAGGCGTTAGTTTGCCATCCACAGAAACATTATGTTCATCATCCATTAGATGGAGTTGTGTGAATGTGTAGTTTGAATCCATCTTATAACAACATCCTAGTATATTGTGGATACTGGTGTTGTTACAAAAGAAAGGAAATAAAAAGATTTTGGGGGTTGGAGAAGCAAAATAATTGAAAATAATTTAAGAGAAAATGTTACCTTTAATTTAGGTAACTCACTTTGGTTGGAACCAAAGGACTTCTTGAAATGCTTTCTGCATAAGGGGAAGCTTCAAAAAGTAGGAGAGGGATGTGGGGAGCTTAGTTGGGCAGAGTTTGGACGATCCAAGTGGCTTGAGAGGTGTGAGGAATGAGTAGAAGTGGTCTCCTTTTATAAGGGAGAGGAGGGGCTCTTTAGGAAAGAGTGAAAGTATTACTTTATAATATAATTATATTCGGTTTATAATGGTCCAAAAATCATTGAGGTCGAATATAAGATGACTAATATTCTAAATAACATCAACCAATAAGAATTGGACAGGTTTTAGATAATATTTTAATCATTATAATCTTATTTATTTAAATGATTTATTAATGAGGTAAACATTGCATCATTATTGTGTCATTAATAATTTATATTATTTGATGTATAAAAATTATAAATAAAATATCATTATGTAAGAAATCTTTTTAGCTTTCTAATTAATATTTATAATCGAAAATACAACATGTATAACCCTATGTAAAAATTGTTCTTTTAAAAGATGTAAGCTTATGCCATTTTTGTATTCATTTTAACTTAATTAAAATAAAGTGTCATTATCACTTACAAGTGGATCAATGGGGTCCCAAAATTGGCCCAAAGATGCCCATGGTCGACCATGTATCAACCAATAGGGTTAAGACACGTTTTAGGGTAATTTAGTATTATTATAATATTATTTTTTAACCCTTATTTACTAGATTTACCCTTAACCATGGTAAATAAAATATTTACCGCAGTAATTATTCAAAATGTCTAAAAATAAAAGTTACCTATTTACACAATTTGAACATCCTGATTCCAAATATGGAATCCATTTTTCTAAATTCAAAACACAGAAGTGGCAGAAATTAATTTAAAATTAATTCCCGCTGTCAAAACAAAAAGCGTGTTTTTAAGAGATAATAACTATCAAAAGATTGACACTTGTTTATGTTCGGATTAATTGTAAAATTATGTCCAATGACCAAAATTATATTAAATGGTAAAAATATATTCTAAATATACTATAAAACCACTCAAATTCATAATTTATCACTATTAATTATTTTGATTAAAAAAGATGTTTTTAATTAAAATTTAGTAATTTTTACTATTCATCAAAATATGAAAGTTATCCGAAAAGTACCAAAATTTCACCTTAGGCTAAATTTGATATTCCGAATCCAAAAATGAAGTCCATTTTGAAATATAAAATATATATAATTTCAAAAAATTAAGTATTACTATTCATAACGGCTAGTTTGATCGGTTGTGGTGTGTGTTAAAACTCGAAGTTGCGTACAACACACGCTACTGTTTTATTCAAAGGAAAGCGTACTGTGGAAGATTGGGATGTTTTATTTTAAATTTTTTGATGTCCCCATTTAGTCAGAAAGTTTAAAATATTTTATTTAAAAAGGGTTCACTATTAAAAGTTGGTAAAACTACAATACTGAAGATGAATTTGTTCTTACATTATGTCTAAGAAACTCATAATATGGATTCTAAAATTATAAGGATTATATAAAGTTTAATATTTAGTTAATACTATTCATAACCTTTTTTTGAACGGCTTGTTTGGTAAGTCATGGTGCGCTTGAACTCGGTGTTGTGTGTAGTGCAAGTTTTTGAATTATTTTGAAGAAATAACACACTATGAAATCTTGGGGTGTTACAATACATTCAATTCGCTCTAATGCTCATCAGCCCTTATTTCATGCAGACCCAAGGGAAGCGCATAATCCCTCAGTGCTTATCACCTCAGTGCTCCCCGGGCATAACATGTGCGACAGTCTGATACCCTCCTTCCAGGTTCCATTTCCAGGTGTTCTGTGTACCCCGGTCATTCGTATCTTGTATGGTTTTCCCGTATGACCTTCTCAGCTCTAACGAGGAAACTTCAAAGTACCTTGGCCAATCTTTCCCATTGTGTTGCATCACCACATGCTTGTTCGCATAGGCACACTAATGGATATTGCTTCTTCTCATAGCCACGCTAACGTGGACCCCTCGATGGTTCGCCGCAAAACACCCCCTCATCACTGCATTGCCGGTATCTTCCCTCCAACTAGGAGAAGAGGGTACCGGTTATGTAAGTACTAGGGGTGCGGAGACAACCCACCTCGTCCGAGATGCAGGAAGCTAAACTATGAAGCACCTCATCCTCAACACATGACGTTAAACTGTGACCCGACCCTATGCCTCGCACGCAGGGTCCCCCTGCCTTGGACATCCTCCACGCCTGTTCGTCTCCATGGGGATGGTGGGGTCATCCCTCACAAGGGGTGATTTATTGGAGTGTCATGTGTCCTCTAGGAAGGGAATCCACCTTGCTGTAAGCCCCAATCCCTTCTTGTGGATGGTAGAAACCATGCACCTCTGTACTTCCCCGGCGGTAGGGCCATCAGATATCTTGATGGGAAGTGGGAATCCTCCTTTCTTCGGTCCCAAATGCCTCTGCCTCTGCGATTTGTCACCCACGGGCCTCTATCCTAGAGTAAGTCCCAGCACCATGGGTCATCTCAGAATATAAACCCCATACCATCCTGAACTATGGGGACATTGATCCATGTCCTGGCATGGTACGTAGGAAGCCTCCACGAGGTTCAATCCCCACCACCATGGGCCGTCTAAGAGTGTAAGCCCCATACCTTACTAAACTATCCATGTCAAGGCATGGTACGTAGGAAGCATCAACAAGGTTCAAGCCCTACCACAATGTGCTATCATAGAGCGTAAGACGCATACCTTCTTGAACCATGGGGACATTGATCCATGTCAAGGCATGGTACATAGGAAGTCTCCTTGAGGTTCAAGCCCCACCACCATGGGCCAACTCAGAGCCTAAGCCCCATTCCATCCTGAACTACGTGGACATTGATCCATTTCAAGGCATGGTATGTAGGAAGAATCCTTGAGGTTTAAGCCCCACCACCATGGACCGTCTCAGAGTGTAAGCCCCATACCTTCCTGAACTACGCTGACTTTGAGCCATGTGAAGGTATGGTACGTAGGAAGCCTCGACAAGGTTCAATCCCACCACCATCAGACCCCTGGTCTATTTTCACATCGGTTCTCTGACACCATTCCATCAAACTATGTAGACCTTGATTCCCCTCCATGGGGATACGTAGGAAGCCTCCACAAGGGTCAAGACAAACACCCATGTCTCATCCTGATCTCTCTTTCGAACCCATGTGTCTCAGAAAACTCATGCCCTAACCCAGAGGCTTTACTCCCTCCAGGTTCCATCCATGAATTCACTCTAAAGGGTAACCTCTTTAGGTGTCCCACCATATCATTGAACTACACGGACTTTGATTCCATGTCATGGGGATACGTAGGAAGACTCCTCGAGACCCAAGCCCAAAACCATTATTCATCCTGATTATACCCCGATCCATGACATCGTGGTGAGATCATGCCATTTCATTCCCATACACGGTATATGAGAAGCTGCCCATGTGCTGGCCCCAAAATATGTGTTCCATCAAGGGGGTTCATCAATCTTATCAACTCCAGCTAGTGTTCTGATTAGTCCAATCCATCTACACTGAACGTTAAAAATGTGGCATGCCCCGTGTTAAACATGGGAATCTGAGGAAAGCATCATATAGGTGCCTATGGAATAAAATTCCCCACATTAAATGTGGGATGCCTTAGGATTCCGCACCCTCAAGAATCCCCATAATAAAGGGACAGAAGACAGACATGCCAATCCCCAGTATCCAGACACGCCAGTGATGCCCCAACATGACTGCTCTCCTAACCGAAGTTTGCTGCCCTGACCGGGCCACTTGAAAGGTCCTAACAAATGCAGCGTAATTAACTGGTGTCCCTGAAGATATGGAACCAGGAATAGCATCACGAACCAAGTTTCAAATCTATGAGAGATACCCAAACGTGGTGACGATATTTGAGGATGAATCCACGGAAGGAAGAACCGACAACCCATCATCCCAGTTTCGATCAAGGAGAAGACGTCCCTGAACAAGGAATGAATGTCTCCCACCTTTTGAAAGCAGGAATGCGGGGCCACAGCAGCACATCCTCTGTGTGACGGATGCACACGCATCCCCGGTGAAAGCCTCATAAACAAGTATACATATGTTTTAAAATATTATCTTCTAAAATGAACTACTTTTTATATACTTCTATAAAGAACAATAAAATTAATATTAGAATATTTTAGAAACTTAATTTGATAAAATAATATATATTATTGATTTCAAAATGTAAATTTTATATTAGGTTAAATATTTTCCTTTTTCTAAAATTTTCAGTTATTTAAGAATACTTAAAAAAATTACATTTTAATTCATATATTCTTTTTTTTATAATTTATTTATATTCATCAATTTAATTTTAATTTAGTTTTAATGTTTAATTAGATAAAATTTACATCATTTAATCAAATTTAAGTAGTTTTATATCATTTCACATTGAAGATGGATAGAAAAATATTTTCATTCTTTTACTCATGTTTGCTTAAAAATTGGAATTTACGACAGATCTGTGGTATTAATTTTAAATTAATTTCATATACTTCTATGATTGGAATTTTGAAAAAATAATTCTATATTTTGTGTCATAACAATTTATTATTTATAAGAAGTAGAAAATTTATTTTTACTACAAAAATTAATTAATGTTATTAAAATTAATTGTGATAAATATTTTAAATTTTTTTACATAGTGGTTAAAAATTAACATAATTGGCCAAATAACATAGAATCATGTTCAAATTAAATTGGATAGATATATTTCAACCATGTTCCCTATTTTGATGAATTTAGATATCTATTTGAGGCACATTTTGTAATTGGTACTACTAAATAATGTTATGATTTTATATTTATAGGAATCCCACTCCCCATCCTCTATAGAAAGCTATTCACCCCCCACTTGTTGGATCCTCTCATGTCATTCGACTCGATTTACCCTGTCGAAAATCTCCTCATAAATTCTCTTAATTAATTCTTGAAGCCTCTCTTTGTGAATAATAAAATCCATTGATGCAATTTGGTGAAACCCAAGAGGATTTACCTAAAGAAGAATAATTTTGAATGTGTATAATTAAAGTAATTACCAAAGGTATCAATTTTCTCATATCAATTTTATTTCTATGAGAAATGTGAGTTATTTATCACTCATTTATTTTTTGAGGCATAGAAACTTACCATTAATGTATTATCAATTTTATACTTAACTTTAATTGTCTATAAATATTTCTTTGATGATCATTATTTCATGTGATCAATTCTTCAAAATATGCCAAATTGGTTATGAATTTTTTTTCTCAATTTTCCTTCATGAAGATAAATTCTAATTTTTTCAGATTTTTTTTTCTATGGGGTGTGTTTAATTACCATTTACATCTTATTCCTAGAATATATTTACTATCATTATATTTATTATTTATGAAATTTTCTTATTTCTTGGGTATTGTTATTTAATGTTAAAAAGGATGTAATATTTTGTTGCTACAATCTCATCTATTATCGAGATTTTTTATGATTATGATTCCATTGATGATGTATAATGATCCATCTCTCAAGAGAATTCATTCCATTTATTCTACTTGGTTATTTCATGATATATAATTTATTTCAACCATTTTTCAAATAATTATTACTTATGATAATTTAGGAATAGTTTTTATCACAAATACGTCATTATATCTCACTTTGCACATAGATATTTTTTAAGAGACTGAAAATTAATTTCTTATTGAAATTTACCCCTTTTTATGTGATGAGGAGGAACCCATCATGAAAAAATTGACTTATACTAGAAAAAAATCCCCAATAGACTAAAATCTCTAGACAAGAAACAACCAACCATATAACTAAGAAGCTCCACCCCGAAATAAAAAACATTATGTCCAAATTCTACTATCTCAGAGAAAAACGACATGATTTGTCATGAAAAAGTGCATGAGCCAAGAACCAATGGATGAATACATACCCTCTCATACATCTGATTCTGAATAGCCATGAAACTATGAGATTCCATTTCCCTACACCTCATCGGAACATCTTCATGTAGACAATTAGTTGTTGACACCCATGAGCTGTGGGCCACTGAGGTTAAAACCAAATTCATATCACCGATAAAATACACCAATAAAAACAACCATCATCACCACGCACAAACCTCAAGTGTATGAACTAGAAGAGCTTTGAGAAACAGACAGAATCACTAGATACCACATTCCACATCACGACCACCTATTATGATATCCATCATTTCCTATTCAAATAGCACAAGAATAATGATAAGATTAATATAAACATAAAACATAAACATACATCCCTCTACTACCCAAGCCAATACGAGATCCAAGGGCATGGAAACAACATTATCAAAATAAAACAACAAAACTCTAGTGAGAACTAAAACCATCCACTAGAACCGAACCCAAATAACCCTCTTCATCTGAGACACACCCTCTGAAACCAAAACACATCATAATGTGGAGGAATATGAACTATGGAAATGAAAAAAATACTTCATTTCTTAGGACTGGAAGACCCAACCACACCATGAGGGAGCGTCACATTTGATAGGAACCAAGCATATGTGAGACCGTAATGCCTATCTATTCTTGGAGAGAGATAGATCGAAACAACAAAATAACCCTCACTGAAATCTATATGGGATAAACCATGGGATGTAGAGAGTGATAGTAGGGAAGGGACATGGCACTATGACGATGACACCACAATAAGAACACCCCCAAAGTATCCAACCCATACCCTATATATAAACCAAAAACCAGCAAAAATGAAAAAACAGAAGCAAGAGAAGGGGAAGATGATGCCAAAGAACAACCATCTCGACACTAATAGCTACAAAATGATCCCTCCTACAGAATTCCACAATGGATAAACCTATAGAGTTGTGATGATAGAGAGACATCACTCTGAGTCCCCATTATTGTTTTCTATTTTCATAAATATTCGTTATTTTAAAACCATGCTTTCACAGAGTTTTTTTTGAAAAAATTATCTCTAAAAGTGTTATAATTTTTATAAATCTTCTTCTATTTGTTTAAAATGATATATCTTGTCCATAAATTTTTCAATATTCATTTTCCTGCATCCATGGAAAATGGTCTTCAAAATGTTTTCAAACATATTTTATATATTTTCATGGAAATGGGGTTTTAGTAGTTTTCAATGAATAATTTATAATTTTTTAGTGAAAATGTTTTAAAATTTTTTATACGTTTCAATAATACGTTTTCATGGATTTTTTTTCAAAATAACATCTCGATTCCATTATAATTTATTAAATATATTTAAAAATAATAATGTTTTCAAAATAAATGATGTTTTATAAATATTTCATTGAAAGGAAAAATATATTTTAACCTTGAATTTGTTTAATGAAATTATAAATAATTCGTTATGATTAACAGAATTTTTAATTGGTTTTATGATTTTTATATTCAATTTAAATATATTTTCCTTAATTTATTTCACATGTTAACCATTAAGAATCCTTCCCCATCAGATATTCAGAACATTGATATAGTTTATTTTTTATAAGGGATGTGTTATGAGAATACAATACATATTATTTCTATTAAGGAGTATGTTTGGTTGGATTGATGTATATAAAACTCGTTCAGATTCCATGGGTTATATTATTTTGAAACAAACTACTTATCATGGGTTATGATTCAATGGATGGAGTACGAGTCCTTTCACTTCTCTATAGTTAATGATATGATGAAATAATTATGATACAAATTTTATTTCATGTGTTATGATTTAGTGATTTTTTCATAATCCAGTGGAACAAATATTTATGATTTTATTATTTGATGGGTGGGGCCTATATCTCCCTTCAATGCATTGGTTAATGATTGAAGACTCAAGATAATATATTTTATATGTGAAACTGAATACATGTTCACAAAAATATGTTTGAAACTGATTATATATTAACAATTTTTTGTTAGAACCTGATCAAATATTCATAATGTTATGCACTTACGTCATTGAATTTACAATTTTTATATATGAACATGATTATATCAAGAAAAATTTATGAGTGGACTTTATTATGTGTTCATTGTGTTAGGATTTAAGCTGATTATATAGTCACAATGTTATTCATTTCCCCAGTTTCATGCCCATAAGTTTATGCATGAATCTAATTGTAGTTGCACAATGTTATTATGAAACCTAATTACATGTTCTAATGGTTAAATGTAGACCTAGTTAATTTTCCATATGTTTATGAAGGTCATGAATTAATGTCCAAAACATATTGAGTAAGCTATTATATGTATACTTATGATCAAAATGTTATAATATGATGTGTAAGTCCTAGTTCAACTACTTATTCTGATGTTATTATTTAATGTACTATAATATCGATTACCATACCATTGATGCCTTATTAACATCCAATCATTATTTCATGACTCTTGATTTTATCATTTGATATTTAGTGTATGATCATCCAATGACACCATAACGTTCTAATACTTCTTATGAATATGATTATTCTTTTGTATATCCTTACTTACCATTATTGATTATCTAAGCTCTCTCATTTATTTTGATTCCTTTTCCTAGGTTATGATGAATGGTTTTTAATTATAAATACTAAATGGGGACATGTTCCTAGAGATTTTGAAGATCCATCACTAAATTATAAGAATATGTTCTGGGAAACTAAATACACTAAACTATTAAGATTATGAGGCATGTGTTTTTGAAAAGTGATGAATATTATTCAGTAATGATTCAATATAAATGCATTGTAATCATGGGTTACTATAATGACTCCTTTCATCTAAAAGAACTTATGTTGGAGAGGTCCCTACCAAGGGAAAACAACATCACTCGATTTGATTAAGAACGTGTGTTACACAAAATATTTATAATGCGTTTTTCATCTATCAATTTTATGATTTGTTACTACCTTTTGATAGTCACAAACATAATTCACATGATCAAGTGTACAACTAGCTACATCACTTGTACACTATCTCTACTCAGGACTTCCCATGAACATTACCTTATAAAATTATGTATCCATTGAATATTTCATATTAATAATTCATATCACTATTATTACTCTTTAATCAATTAATATCACATTGTGTTATTCAAGAAACTAATCTTACCTCTAATCACATTATCACATAATTATCTAGTCTCAGTTTCTATGTTAATATTCATTTATATCTTATTAATTTGGTTATGCATTTCTAATCCAAGATTATAAAAACACATATTCTAGATTTATAACTTTTTAAACCATCCAATACATCCTTATATATAAATTTTTATTCATTATTTTTTCTTCATAGATTTCTATTATGGAAACCCAAGATATTATTTTATAATTAGTAACACATTTTAGATAAATATTCAATACATATCATTATAAAACATTTTTGATGACTGTAAATTGTTTGTTTCTTTATAGATTATATACGTATAATTATTTTCATACAAGATACTCAAAATATCCCATAAAATTATTCACTTATAGTTCCTTCTAATGATTATAATATTGGATATTATTTTTTATAACCTATGGAAATTGGAAACATAATAATGGGTGATCTCATACTCCAATTACGTTTAATCTTGCGAGTTATTAGTTAGTGATATTGCACGATCAAATGATTTGAAGAGGGGTATTATAATGTGCAGATAGATTACAAATATTATACCAAAATAGTTCAGTCCATGAATCATTAGTCATCGAATTGAACATTTATGAATTTCGAAAAAATATTTATTATCATGAGCCAAAATCATGAGTTAGGGAGCATAATTTGAGAATATATAATATGCATGTGTCATAAAACATAATTTAGGAAATCATATAATTTTTAACGTGTATAGGAATAAAAAAACCACTCATTATATTATGGACTTCTGATATAGTCCATGATAATAATTCATATACATGCAAATAGTTATACACATATAATTATGAACATTTCATAATATAAAAAGGTATATTCTTAATGACGTCAACATAAAATCATGTTCACACAACGTATAGTAACCTCATGAGATATAATTATTTACCTTGTGAATTTGTATCTATATTTTATGAACTTCCATTCTAATAATTAAAACTATCCATATGTGTACCATGAGAACATAAAAATTTCCATCATTCCATTATAGAATTACATGAGTAAATAAAATGGATTTCATAAATAGTTTATCACTAAATAATTAATCCATGGGAAATTAGTGGGATTAATCGAATCAAAATTAAATCATCATATTGAAAATCCATCAAGGTAATTAATGTTTATGGTATCAACAATTATAACCCTAGTGATGCATAAACATCAATAAAAGATACTGAAATTAATTAAATTTATCATTAAGATAAAATCTGAATATTTCTTAGAAAACAAGGAAAGTAGCCTTTTATTTTGATATCATTAAAAAATAAATATTTATAGAATATTCATAAAGATATTTTTATTGAAAATATTACTAGATTTATTAACTTAATCATAAATGAAAATAAACTTCATGATGGTGGGAATCATCATTTGTGATATATAAGTTAAAATTGAACATTTTTTCACACTAATGTTAAAAGTAAAAAGTGAGTCATAAATAAAACACTTAATAGATTACATTTAATAATTTGTAAATAATGTGACATTTTTTTAAAATAACCATCCTAAAACATTTATATACAGTGAAAAATATTCATAATTTTATTTTAATTATAGATATATGTAAAAAACCATAATAAAAAAACATAAAAATAAGGTCAGGTTTTCTTAAAAACATTTTATGGCCATTTAATTAAAAAAATTAACATTCTACAACTAATTTATAATTACATAAATAACTATAGGTGAGGAAAAAATAATTTGTATATATGGACTGGGTTTTATAATTTCCCTCAATAGAAATTTAATATAGGATATCGGAAAAATAAATGATATTGTAACATAAACCCTTGTCTAAAATCAATTATTTATACAAAAGAATAAAATATTAATATAAATTAAATAAATTTTTGTTATAAATCTTTTAGAACACATATTATTAATCCTAACACTATATAAAATAACATTTAAATTTGAAACTACTCTTTTTTTTAAAAACAATTGATAAAAAAGAACATTTGGATAAAAAAATTTAGGTTTTCAATGAATGTTTCAATATAAAGGTTCGTCTACTTTCCCCTTAGTCATGGTTTAGAAATATATATAATAATAAACAAGTAAATAATTTTATAATTATTTATTATATTGATTTTTATATCCAATTATATAAACTTTTTATGAAAGAAGAATTACATCACATCATGGATATTGTACTTTGTACATAGGCATCTGTGATAATTTAACTATATTATGGATGAAATAAAATAATGAAAATTAGTAATTAAATAGTACAGATCCATTTTATACCATAAAAACTTAAATATTTACTATATTTATCATCATTATCATATATTGTTAAAATGAAAAACTGTTCACATCACTTCGTGGTGGTTATAGTCCACCCAAATGCATTTGTGATGTTATTATAATTCAATAGGTTAGAGTGTGGTAGAAATTGGATTTAAAAATAACAAAAAACATCTCAATATAGTAAAAATACAAATTAAATAGTCTTAATATGGATATATCACATTTGGAAGAGGTTTCAAAATAAGGTTACATGACAGATATTAGTAAGATCTTATATATCATCCTCAAGCATCCTCCTTTGAAAACTTATACAAGGATTCATATATGTGTACATTTTGAATACCTAAATCTCAATGACATGTATAAGGGTTATGTGATAGCATTTAGTCATATTATAATCTAAATAATAGGTTCAAACTGTGTTGATAAGTCAGTAGAGGTGGTTTTTAACAAAAATAAATTTTAAAATAATATCATTTTATTCGATAGTAGATTCCGCATGAAACACCAAGATTAAAACCCATGATATATATTTCATTAGGTCCAATCGATTAAATAAATTATGAATGATGAAACCCTAATTATAAATGAATTTTAATATAATATACCATTGTAACCTAGCATCTAAACTAGAATTCATGAATAATATTGAATAAGTATAATTTTATTTCAATTTATTAGAAGTAAAATAAGAATCATTAAAATAAAATTAAATGTGTTTTGAAAAAAAGAATTCATTCAAAAATATTGTTTTGTCAAAAATTATAGAGAAAATAAAAAAATTATTAATACCACTTTTATAAATTTATTTGATAAATTTATGTTTTTTTAAGCACTACATAAAAAACGCCATAACGAAGTATTATTTGTATTTATCTGAAATGTTTCATTTTTTTATGAATAGAGAGAATACTGATTTTTATTAGAAATTAAATTTATTTTATATAATTCATGAAGAAAAATTAAATAATAAATTGTTTTTAATGTAAAATTAGTGTAACTATATTAAAATTTGACAATTTAACGTCATTGTAATTACATTTATTTTGAGTATTTATATCAAAACTATCTAACCATATGAGTATTTTTTCATAAAAATTGAACTTTTTTGTCACGTCTGTGTGTGAAATTATAAATTAAATTCTTTATATTATGGGATTTAAATTTAATGAAGTATGAATTAAATTTTGGAAATTATAAGTATTTATCAAATCTATTTTCTAAAACATAATTTCTAGAGTTTATAAATACTTAAATAATAAAAATTAATTTTTCCGAATAAGGTAAAAACTGATTACCATGGATTAAAATAATAATGAAAGGTTCATACAATTAATATAAAACTTTTCCATAACCCATTGTAATTAAATATTTCTAGTGTATAAACTATAAGGATCAATATTGAACCAATTCTTATGCTATTGGCATGATAAATAATTGGTTTAACTAATTCTTTTAAAAAATTACATGTTTTTTCTTTCTGTCACTTATAAAAGACACCCAAACTCCTCACATATTCAAACATACAATGTCATTTTCATCCAATAACTACATTATTAACATAAATACTACGATACGAACATTCTAGAACCTTTTTTATAATAAATTGACCATATGATGTATTTTGGTAAATTAGTAATCTAGTTTTTTGGAAAAAGAATTGACATACATAAATAGGGTCTATTATTTTTTTATTCAACCACCTTCATAAATATTAATCAATCTATCCTATATAATAAAAAAAATTATCTTCTATATAATGATGTTTTATTATGTAATATTCATCACTTATATCAATGTAATTTTCAGTCAAAAGGGAAACCAAATAGTTGATCGTTTTTACAGCAGACTATCACCTCCCGAACCGATGAAATCTATTTTCAATCGCCAAAATTAAATGACTAAATGATAAAGGACTTATAAAATTTATATGATATATATGATATTTTTATAATTATATATTTATAATAACACTTATACCATACCACATTTCATGAATCTTAAAATATGATAATGTCACTCATGCATTTGTTGGACCACCGCCTTATGAAGCGATGTGATTCAATTTTGACTTTCACATTAAATAGAAATTAATAAGGATAAATTTGATCAATATATGTGATATATGTTACGTGATAAATTATAGGTAATATTAATATCTCACAAATGTCTATATCTTTTTAATTATGAATGGAATGATACTTTCAGTCATGTATATGTAAGACTTATTGTCTATATCAAGAGAAGTGATTCATTTTCCTTGTCCATCTTTAATAAATGATTTAAAAACTTATATCAGTAAATATTATATTTAAAAATTATTATAATTATTTAGATTATGGATCTATATCATAATAAATAAACTGAACCTTATTCACAAATATAAAATTAAAAAATAAATAAATTAACACTAGAAACAGTGACCGTAATCAAATATTAACAGAAAAGTAGTTATAAAATTCTATAATAGAATAATATATGATATTATAATTTATAATTTGAATCATTTATAATTTAATTACC
Source organism: Viscum album (assembly GCA_963277665.1). Classification (NCBI taxonomy): domain Eukaryota; kingdom Viridiplantae; phylum Streptophyta; class Magnoliopsida; order Santalales; family Viscaceae; genus Viscum; species Viscum album. Next base: position 1,192,091,959 of record OY728147.1, read on the forward strand.
TTCTTAAAACCATTAAATAGGAGTATTGTGTTTGTTAAATTAAAAAAATGTGACGAAGGGATTTCATCACAATTTTCTTTTATTTTGGCACATTGTAACATTTTCAACCTAATATATTTTATATGGTATATGTACTTCCTAATTATAAAAAAATCATGATTTATTAATAATTCATAGTATTTTACATTTCAATTAGAATTATTTCTTCCAAATTGTTTACTTCATAAAATTTACCGACTTGAAAATAATTTTATAAATCAATTTATTTTTATTTGAGTAATATTACATTTTCATTGTCTTTAATGTTTTAAGCATGATTTTGTACTGAATTTTTAATTTAAATTATTTTATCTTCACTTTTTTATGTCGATTTAAATATTATAAAAAAAATCAATTCATTTGACAATTCTCACCTCAATGTTATGATCATTTTAATGTTTTATTACAGAATATCATTTCAATCAGGAATTGTTATGCTTGAATATCAATTGAAGGAAATTTCTAAGGAATCAAACTTAATTATAACATATTATAGATATTTTGACACAATAAATAATTTTTTTTCCAAATTAACAATTTTCACTATATTTTAATATAATTAGGGAAAATTGTTGCATAGTAAACCCCAACATAACAAGTGGATACTTATACTCAGTATGCATTTTTTCAAAAAAATAAACAATTTTAAGAAAAAACATGATTTATTTATTATGAAATTCCTCATAATAATCATCTTGAATTCCTCCTACTATTTCCCCATCATTATACAACATGAAAATCTGTTCAATACTTTTGATTATCACAAAAATCACTATGTGGGACATAATTCAATAAATCATTAGTCCACTGAAATGATTAAAAAAAATCTCATAAAACTCATTATCCTTCATAGAAAAATCACATAGGTTGCGTGTGAAATAACTACCATATCAGTCTCACATTCACCCTTGTAATGGAATAACGCTATTGGTGACTTTCACCACTAGAGTAAAAAATGAATAAAAGAGCTATAATGGGGATCACACTTTGTATAAGCTCTATCAACTCACTTTTTTCATGAGTTGTAATGGCGTTCATACATTTGTAATGATATACCAGGATCACAATGATATATTTTGGGTCTCAACTCTACTTATATAATGTATAAAGACAAAATCGTGAATTCAAACCTTAAAATATTTTTTAAACCAACATGTAAAACACATTCTGATGTCAACATATAATTTTCATTAAAATATTAGTTTGACATTCTAAAAACCACAAACATTAAATATAATAAATTTTACTTGGAATGACTTAACAAAAATTATAAGAAAAAATAAATTAACTAATAATGTTTCATTACAGTGTTAATTTCACATCATTTAATATATGTAAAAAATATTCTGTTACTATTTTTCAATTATATTTGCAAGAGTAACATTAAAAGATATTATTAAATCAAAATGTCATATACAACATTGATAGTTTTGAATAAAAATTTAAAAAACATTTCAAATCATTAATGTCCATATATATTAGTCCATAATATCCATTTTGAAATTGTGGACATGAATGAAAAATAATTATATTAATAAATTCTTAAAAAATTTAAACAGATGTTATTGTTAATGTGTCCCTTGCCTTGAGTTTGTGTCATTATGTAAAATCCTTATAATACTAAATAATAAACATAGGTTAATGATCTGATATCCTGATAAACTTATCCTTTTTTATTACTCTTTTTAATCACTTAGAATAATGTTATATTAATTACATAATTTGTTATCTTCATGTAGAAATTTTTGTCGATATTATTTACGTGGGTTCAAAATTACTTTTGTATGTCGAAAATGGTCAACGAATTCAATTGTCCTACATCTTCTTAATAATATAAATTGCATAATAATCACTTTTATACATCATTTATACAATTATATGAAAATATTTTTTTATTGTTATGAAAAATGATTAACATTAAATAGTGGAGAATGTAGGTTGTATGTAAGCATGAGTGTCGTTTCTATTTTTAGATGATCACTATATAAATATGGTAAGTATTATTTTATATTACTAGAATTATAATAATACCAATAATATCATATTATTTATTCAAATATAAATACATATGTATAATTGATGTGATGTTGTGGTGAAAACAAATCAATTCGCTTCCTTAAGGGAATAGTTCACATGTACACATGAATGATTTTCTATTTTTATGTTCCTAGAAAGGTAATAATGTGAATGGTATATAATTATTTATTAATTATAAATATTTAATTAATACCACATTTTAACAATAATTCCATCATTATATGTGGACTTTATTTACGGTAATGGAAAATAAATTATATTTGTTCATGAGGAGGTAATTTATCGTACACATGAATGAATAAATCATTCACTATTTCATAAAATATCATATGGATTTAGCATAAGATATTAAAATAATAAAATGAATGTATATTTTTGAATATGGAGTTGTCATTTTATCATATATGATGTAAATTTTAAGGATATGGAAGAAAAAACAATACAGAAACACATAATAAAGAAAATGATACCCCTTATCAGACGATAGCCTTTGGTTAACACCTTATCACCTAAATGAAGGGTCTTATTCATAGATTATAGCCACTAGAATGTGGATAGAAATTCTAGGAATGTTTTTAGGTAGAAATTTCAAAACCCAATAATTTTGTTGTTGTGAATAATAGAGAATATTGGGTTCCCTTTTATAGGAGAGGTGAGGCACCTCATAAAATTATTCAAACTATTAAATTGTTATATATTAATTTCATAATAGAAAATTTCCCAAATTATTTTATTAATAACATATTATTATTATGGGTGTAAATAAAATCATCTAAATAAAGGGTTAAATGTTTTGAATATTTTTTAATACTTGTATTTTGTGACCCATATATACCTTTTTTTAGTCTATTTGTTATCATGTACATTATTCATAGTGATATAACGTAATTACTATAAAAATAAAGAATATAAATTAAAGAGTTACTGATGATATTTTAAGACTTATCCCCATGAATTGGTATAATTTTTTATTTTTAGTAATTTAATATCATTTAATAAAATATTATTTATTTTAATATATCCACAATATAAATTTTGAGACAATCCATTTGCTTAATTGTTACAAATATAATAAGAGGAAGATAAGTTTGGAAAAAAATCATTAAGACTAAAATAACTTTATTAATATATTTTTAGAATTATTTTAGTACATTAATTATATAAAAATATATTTTTAAAATATTTTTAATATCAATTATTTGATTCTTTTATTAATGATGTAATTTCTACATCATCGTTATGTCCACTCTTAATTTAATTATATAATTCAAATAAATTATAATTAAATTAAAATTATATAAGTAAAGAAAATTATTTTTAAATACTATTTATTGTCTAACATATCACTTGTATGACCCCAATTAAATGTTTTATTGTTATAAGAGAAATGATTATTTCATCATTGCCTTTACATTAATTAAAATGTTATAAATTTCATAGTCACAGAGAAGAGGCTTCTAACATACATAATTTCAACCCAAGGATTATATAGTTCAATATAAAAAAATTCTATAAAATTATTAAAACTCATAGAGTATTTTTATAAATATATAATATTATTTTTACCTTTAATTACTTAATTTTTCCTTAATCAGGGTGATGAAATAACTCATAATGATACTATTCATAAATATAAAAAAAATGGAAATATATAATAAATTTAAAAATATATATTTAAATATTTAATTAATTTTAAAAAATTAAAACCATATAATTCATAGATATTAATTTAAAATTAATCACATTGATGGAATGAGAAAACATGTTTTTAATGTAAACACGTTAAAACATTTTCCATGTTTGTATATCCAAATTTCATAAGAAATTGATTCCAATAAAAAATGTATGAACAAATAAAATTTAAACATTAATATTCTATAAAACAATCATATATGTAATTTTAAAGTATAGATTATTATGATGAGAAAGTTATTTCAAATAAAAATGAAATACTTTTTCACTATTTGTATTAAAAAGAATCTTATCATAAAAATATAAAAAATGATACCAAAGTTAATTTTTTTACAACTAATTCAAAAAAGAATGTTATATTTTAAAATATATCTTATTAATGTTTCAAAAACATTACTAAAATTATAGGCACCATCCAAAGGAGTCAAAATTTTATTTTTTGAAAATATCCTCCTATATGCCTAAAATTGGATTTTTATATATTCCATCTATATAAAAGTTATATGAAGGATTAAAAACATTAGAATTAGTATATTATATTTAAATATATATATTATATTTTTATAATACAAAAAGATAGAATTTTTATAGGTAATAAAACTGTGTTTTGAACCATTAAACAGTTTAATTGAAAAACATATCCTTTTATTTTAAAATGGGGTTTATATAAATTTATAATTAGTTAGGAAGAGAATTATATATACATGTTTAAACCATATCTTCATAATTAAGTTTATAATGATCATTATCGTCATTCTAATGGTCGGATTAATAGTATCATTTAAATTATAATGTGTATTTTTTCATATGTGTTCAATGTGGACTATCATGTACTCTATTGAAAATATTGTTTCTTTATTACAACATATGATGATACTTACCACATTTGGAAATGGATTCATCACAATTATGAATTCAGGATATAAAAAAATGGGTTTGAATGTTTAAAATATAATTATTGTAATCTTAAACCGGATAAATGATTAATAAAACATCTTCTTTAAAAAACAATAGAAAATATGATTGTCTTTTAAGATAACAATTTATACATTTCCATAAAGACATGAAAGATAAAACAAACCATCATGTTCTGAAGTAGAGTGATTGGAATCATGTTCAGGAGAAGGTAGATTCTAAATTCTTCTTAATTGAATTGGAGTAATACATGGAATCCCATCCATAATTATTAGTGTCTTTGATCTCATTGATATTAGCCATTTTTGGGATTTATTCTTATGTAGTAGCATGTAACATAAAATTATTTCTACATTCCATTCCAAAACATATACTCAAATATAATTGTTGAATCATTTCATGGAAACATATTTTTGATTATATTTATGGGATCAATGGGAATTGTGTTCTAGTTATATTTATTGGGAAGAGTTGAACTATAATACTACTTTAAAGTAATCTGTCAGTAACACACCATTTTAGGTTTTTATGGTCAATACCTCCTATATGCTATACATAGATCATTTTATAATTTATGTGACTGTGGGTTCGATAACATAATTAGAGGGAAATTTGGTTTTTAAATGGAATAAATAAAATTTATCATGATCGAAGAATTATATACATAATTATGTAGATAATCATATATATGATGTATTCATTGAAGAAGGATATATTGTGTAATTAAGTCCCCTCTCTAAAAAATACCATAGGATCACCCAATGAATTGATAAAATATATATATCTTGTATTATGAGCCTTTTATGATACTCAATAGATTTAGACACATCACCTATCATTGTGATTTGTCTCCAAAATCCTATAACTATGTATTTTTCTAAACCCCCTCCTAAAAAATTGTACCCACTAAGATGGAAAATTAAAAAATTTCATCTATCATGGAAGTAAATTTTATTGATTTTCTATAACTAGAGTGTGTATTTTCATATATCTTAAAGTAATAAGATGGATTTTAATATCCCTATTCAACAACATATGGTGGGAACATCTTATAAATGATGAATCATTCGAGGATGAATCCATTATACATAAAACAAATTCACCACTTTTAATCACATTTATATGAGTAGACATTAATTGATTGTGAGTGAATTCATATGAGAAAAACAATGTGATTAGATTACGTATCATATAAGGGGGTGGAATTTCATTCATGGTAATTAAATGTAACCCAAGACCATGTACCTTAATGGAATAAATGTATTTTGAAATGGTGGGAATGGATTGTATAAGGACATATTATAATAATCATATGGTTTTTGATAGTATATTAATGTTTCATAGGTGGGAAATTATTTTTACTCTAGTTTACATTTTCATGTTATCATTTTTTACTATATTTTTGTTCTTCCATAAATATAAATATTAAACTATAAATCTCAAATAATCATATAATAGTGTGTGATAATACTTTGGTCAATATCTATTTAATATCATCCAATTTGAATTACATTGACAAGTTATATGTGGTTCTAATGGTAAAATCTATATGTTAGCTCATTTATCAGGCTACGAATTGTCATTTTCCACTCCATAAAATTTATACCTAAAGTATTTTCTTCTATTGGTTTATAAAAAATGGCTTATATATTCGTCATCAACATATATCATTTAATTATGGCCTCTCTTTTTAGTCTATCAAATGTAAAAATATCATTATATACTAAAATAATATTCATGTTCCATATTTAACTACATATATTTTATGGTCACATATTAAGGAATTAAATATATTATGAATTATGAAACATTATTCTGTTAACAGACACTATCATAATATATCGTAATTTTCATCCAAATGGAGAGAATCATTACATGTTTGTTTCACAAAACCATCCTAACCTACCTAAACACCTGTAACATGATCATTTTCATATGAATTGTCTTAATCTTATAATTCATATCCTCATAATTTATATATCAACATGAAATAGAAAAAATCACTCTTCAAAATAATGTTCTCTTTATATATTCTTTAGAAGACTAGTTTTTTATTGGTTATGTTTACTGATACACATGTTTCAACGGGTGAAAATGACTTATATACTAACATTTATTCTTTTTCACTTATAGAATGTTATCGATGACATTCCAAAAAGTTCAAATATCTCAAAAATACCATCACAACATTTCATATATTTATATAAATTTAAATTTTCTTTGGATCATCCTACTAGATCCAAATTTGGGAAATCCCTAAAATAGTTTAGTTTATGAAGAATGATATCGACTATGGTGTACTATATTAAATCAATGGATGGAAGAATACTAGGGCCTTCTATATTGATATTTATGTTGACTACCATTCATTTAGGAAATCCTTCTACAAAATTACTATCATCATTATATAATACATTATATCAGAGTTGGTATAGAAGAAAACCATTTTATCTGTCATGTTTCAATTTTTAATATCATTATATTAACATGTTATTATCATGACTTTATTGAAAAAAATATCTAGGAATTATTGTTTCTAGTTTATTTAACTATACATATTTGGTGTGATAATGTTATAACGAATAATTTTAATAACAATACTAATTACCTTGATCATATGTATCAAATTTTAATGGTTTTTTGGTTGGTGAATAATCATTATTAAAATAATCATATTTACTTTAGAGATATGAACACACTTGATGAATTGGATGGATATTATAGTTATTTAGTTATTTGGATACAAATATATTATATTTATCATTTATTTTAAGATAAAAAATTATTTAAATCACATCTCTAGTGGGAATATATCTTCTATATTTACATTCATTTTAATTTTAGGCACTCTTTTATGACATGTTGTACTGTCTTGAGCAAAATTGTTGGTGTGTTGGTATACTATTAAATTTAAGGGAAATTGGGGTTGATATCAAATAAATCTCATATACATCTCTTATCATTCATCTATATAGAAACATAACAAACTTTTACTGAGTTATGGTTTTAAAGTTATACGAAGTAAATTTTAAAAATTAATATGAATGTATAATTACACCTCTTCAATTTTGTGGTCAAATTTTCATGAAGATCTTATAAAAGAAAAAAATATATATTCAATTTTAATAAAATATAACATAAAATATGGCATATGGTTTTTCTCAATGAGACACTGACATCCAAATATATATTATATATAGTATTTTTTATTATTTGTTTTTTGTTTTTTTAACATTGTGTGATTCAATTGTGATTGGATTTCATTAATTAAATAAAAATTTTTAGTTATGGAGAAAAGACTAAGTATCAATAATAGAATTCAATAGATAATTAAATTTTTGTTTTATTTAGGAAAAATTTTTATATTCATACTAATAATAATTAAAAATTATATCCCATACATATGAATGATATATATAACTGTTTCATTGAATTGTAATTGATTAGAATGATTTCAATGTACTTATATAGTATCTGATAAACTAGAACTTGTTATCTATTAGGGGAACTTGTGCGATTGATTCATATAATAATGGATTGATCTATTGACATATCATAAACGATATACAAAAATAATAATATAATTTATGAGATGTGTGATTTATGGTATTGAATCATGACTAACTCTACTAGATAACATGAATGCAATAGTGAGTTATTGATTTCATTATCAATTTATCCCCACTCTATAAAATAATGTATCATAAATAGAGTTATAAATAATTAACAGTTCATTGCATGAATAAAATATAATTTTAGAATGAATTATAATATTAAAATATCAATATTTTTCTAATATCAACCAAAAAAAATTTGAAAACGGATTGAGAAAATTTTAATGGTAATGAAAATTATGTTCATAATAATATAGGTACCTCTCCCTATAGATAAATCTATTATAATTTGTTATCCCCCCATTAAAATAGACTACAGGGAAGTCATGTTGAAGAGAAATGTATGACTTAAACTATAACATTTCATAATAATAAATGAACACACTTCCTCATTATGTATATAATTTTATTTAAAAGTTTACATGATGTCAAAAAAAAATATTTATCAAATTCGATAGTAGTATTCAACATAAAATATACTATATATTTCTCATATTTAATCACAAGTTATTGAATCAAATAATTCTAGTAAAAAATCCATGTTGTATATTCAATATCTCTAACAAATTTTTGTTGAGTCTTCCATTATTTTTCCATGATAGTAAGTGAAATATCATTATATAATTTTTCTAATTCAAAATAAGTTTGTTGTATAGCAATTATATGTTTATATTGGGTCATATTTCATTATATAACATTTCTTATATTGTTATATTAACTGTTGAAATATGTTATTTCAACTAATATTTCATTACATAAATGGTCATATCCTTATAAGAAGTTTTTCAACTAAAATGTAAAGATTAATATATTACAAGTATAATTTATCATAAAGAATATTTTGATGTATTAAATATAATTTTTTTATGAATGTTTTAGAAAGAAATATTGATTTATATCAATAGTTGAGTCATTACTGATGATATTATTTTTTGGGACTTATCTATTTTGGTCATTGGAAACATTATCTAATTTTATTATTTATGAAACATTATATTGTTTTAAATATCTTCATAGATCTCTCAATATTATCCTCCATTATTATTTTATAACTTCAAAAAAAATCTTTGTTTCAAATAAACATCACTTTTATGGTGTCTCTAAATCACATTTTTGACTTATATAACCATAAAATTCATTATTTCAAAATAATTTATTTATTTTATTCATTTTTTTAACTTGTGACTGTAGGTTCAGGGTACAGCAGAAGCATAGGATGGGTGTGTACCCAACTATGAAAATTTCTATATACCATGATTAATTCAGGATAAAAACATAGATGATTCCCAGTATCCGTAGAATTAATCAAAGGTAAAGGACAAAGGAGAGACCTAGAACTAGGAAGAGAGAATCGACAAATATTAGTTATAAATATTTTAATTAAAGTATATACTTACCTCTATGGTGACTCTATCATTATTTATGTTCTCTACAACACATTTTTTGTACGCTATCATTTCATTGTTGAAACCATGGATATGAATTATCTAGCGGTAATCCACAGGTTCCCCACATATCTTCGGACATTTATGAAGGAGTCATTGGGTGATAGCATGGAATATCTTTGAGCTTGTGATGTACTTATTCGATTAAATTTGGAATTTCATTCAAATAATTCTTCTGGATTTTATGGAAGAAGATCTATCTCATTCCTGAGAGCATACATGGAGAGGGAACAGTTTTCTAGGCACGAGAGCCTTTCTCCATGGATGATGCACCCACAATGATTGTTGACCTAGTCAAATGAAACCTTGTATTAAATAGATTATAAAAACCTAATAGTGAATTTAATTCACCAGGTAGTAATAAATAATTAGCATAGGTGAAGTTAGATAATATTTTTTCAATGTGAAAACTGATGTCAAATAAATATAACAATGTTATTATTTCAAGGAAATGTGCTTAAATTTAACATTATATTTAAATATTATTTAATAGAATTATATTTAAAATAATTTCCCACTGGACCCAAAAATAGTTCTCCATTCCTACACAATATTTAATGGGCCTTGAATAATGACTATTTATTTATTAAATAAATATAACTGCATTATTTTCCAATATATAAATATTACATTGCCAATATATTCACTAGAATAACTAGCGATGAAATAAATGTGATAAGGCATACATGGATAATTATTAAACCTCATCTAGGAATAATATTTATTTAAATTTTTAAATAAATAAATTATCTAATTGAGATTCTGGAAACACTTGGTGTGTGACCCTCTAAGCCTCTTTCTTTTTCGCATTAGGTGGGAATGCCTAAAGTCCAGGATTACATTCTAGAAATGGGTTACAACACCCAAGGGAAATAATTTGATGTCTCAATGAAATATCACCTCATATGAATTATTTGGGTGTAATATAATCTTTTTTATAGTTATATTTAATCAAGAAGGTTTCATGCAAGTGCCTTTAACCCATGTGCATGAATTCACATTCTTTGACATCCTAGAGTTGTAAATTCCTACATAACACCATAGAAATGAAATTATATAGGAAATATCATTTACATTAAATGAATTGAGATCTCTACTTTAGTATAAGTGAAAATACATTTCTAGCTTTATTCATTAATTTAGTATTACTCATGACTCACCCAACATATCCTACCACACTGCTAACATCTGTCATATGTTTGTTTAAATACATATATGTGCACAAGTCATAATAGCTATACAAAATAATCCTAATGTATATGGACCAATACACACATCCGAAAATATGAACATCCATTGAAACATATGAATGTGGATTTACTATTAGGGGGCTTTTTTCCAAAATTATCCTCCTAGATATTACCCAGGGTGCACACCATAAGAAGTATCCTCATTGTTTCATGGCTCCCCAACCTAGATATATTATATCATTTGTGTCCCATCAAATTATATCATATTTCAATATAAAATATATTCATGAATAGTGTCATGGCACTTCTGGGTTCTCATCATACCATGGTTCTACTGTGACTTATTAATTCAAAAACTATTCTTAGGAAATTATCACATACTATTTCACAAAGAAGAAAAATCATTATTTGATGTGTATTTTATTAATATTAATTAAATGAATATAGTTTTATTATAAAATAAATAGATATTTGATTCTAGGGAAGCGACTCCAATAGACTCCCAATATCACCAGAGACAACTGCTATCAACCTTCTGTTCACAAGCTCTCACATGATATTTATTGGTCTACTGAGATTGGCCTTCAATCATGGTATCCACCTCATTCTCTTTTTCACACACTCTTATTATTAAAACTTCACAACATTGATAGAAATACCTCAATATGTTATTCATTAAGAGTATACACTATATCTATTGACTTGAACTTTTCTCTTTTTCACTAGCCACCTCTGTAGTATTATCAACATAAAATGTAATTGGATATTTACAACTAGGATCCACATAAATCTCCTAGACCATGTTCTAAATCCAGATGGCTTCTTGGGATGCATCATAAGTGGCAATATATTTGGACATCACTATAGAGTCAGTGAAATGTAGTTTCTTTGTACTCTACCAGCTCAAAATTTCTTCGTTAAAACATAAAACATATATTTATTACTACTTCATATCATTATGATCACTCTGAAAACCATTATCAGCATACAATCAAAAGATATGCTCCTTGTATCCTCCATATACGGGGAACACATCGACAGTTCATCTTTGATAAATAACAATAGTCTTAAAAATAGTATAATGTTTTTCTCCTAGATCTTCTGTATATCTTTCATCCATTCTTAGTGAATAATCCACATCATGTTTAGTATATAACATAGCCTACATGATAGATCATGTCACTAAATTTTATAGTATATTACTCATAAAATCTTCCTCATGTTGTGTATGGGGACACATTTTCTTGGAAATATGTATAACATGTGACACTAGAACCAATCAAATATGGGATAATTTCACACTAAATATCTTTTCATTCTAGTCAATGAATGTACTTTGAATTAGTCCATGCAGGATATTTGATTGATCATGAATGATCTTGATCCATACAATACATGATGCTTTACATATGTCCTTTATGGAGAAGCACATGTTCATCTATTCCTTCACTGATAGAAAGATTGTTATTCCATTTCATATAAGAAATATGTAGTTGTCACAAACTACTAGGATAGTGATTGTATTCCAATAAAACCACTTGTAAATACATGACCCACAATCATTCTTAATGAATCAAAATTCTCTTATGGATTCATTGAATCAAATTTTTCATGATTTGGATGGTTAATTTTACCCAAAATGGGATCTATGAATCTTGCATGCCCTTTTGGCATCACCTGGGTCCACAAACCCTTTTTATTTTTTATATATCCTTTTTTATGGTTTCCATTATGGAATGATGTTTTGAGATCCATCAGACAAATCTCAAAGTCATGGAAATCTAGTGTGGAATGTATGATTCTTATGATTTTAAACATTGAAATAGGTGAATAGGATTCATCATTCTCAATTCCATGTTTCTTTTTAAACATTAATCAAATATCATTTCTTTATATGTACTAATTTGACTATAAATATCTAGTTTCTTTTTGAACACCAATTTACACCCAATAGGATTTACATCACCTAGTGCATCGACCAGATCCCAAACATTGAACTAGTACATTGAATCCATCTATGAATTTATAGCTTCTAGAAATTTTGCAACATATGAGAACTCTACTTATTCCCTTCATGAGAGAGGATGATCATTGTCCAACATTAATAGGTCTCCTTCCATAGGGACAAGGAACACATATCTTGCTAATTCCCTTACCTCTCTTGTAGTCTTATGTATTACTTGTGTTTCAAGAACTACCTCCTCAACATGGACCTATGGAACTCATTCCTATAGTAACTAATATGTATATTCATCATCAAAATCATCGAATTGAATCTTGATCCCACTATCCTTTTTGATAATTTTCCCCCATTCAACAAAGAAAACCTATTTGGAGTTAATCACATTATTTTTAAGTGGTGATATTGGTAGTATAAATTTTTTTCATTGGTATATTATATAAAGATAAAAATTGTGCCCCTAGTTTCTAGCTTGATTCCAAATAAAGCCTTAACAAATCCCTCATATCCCAATACATGTGTGTGTGACAATGTGGGTTTCTATCCCCTCCATTTCAAAAAAGAAATCAAATTTGCTGCATTAGTTGGGACTTGGCTTAATGTGTTTGGAATAGTTTTTAATGCATATAACACAAAGGGAAACGGTATATTTTCATGACATTTCATCAAAAATACTATGTCCAAAAAGGTACATATCATCTATTCACTAAAACAATTCTGTTATGGTGTATAAGGTGGAGTGAGTTGAGATTGAATCTCATACTACCGTAAAAGGCTGAAATAATCTTGGTTATTATATGCTCCACCTTGATCCGATCTATGATTATTTATATTCTATACAAGATGATTCAACACTTAATTCTTGAAATCATTGAATGTATCAATGGAATCATACTTATATCTCATTATGTAGACATATCCATATCTACTCAAGTCATGTTTAAAAGTTATTAAGTATGAATATTCACCACTATCTTCTATTGAAAATTGTCCACACACATCAGTGTCTATGAGTCCTAGAATCTATGTGGCCCTTTCACTCAGTCCACAAAATGGTGGTTTGAAAATGTTTCCTTATAAACAAGAAGGAAATATATCATGTGGGTTTTTCATTTATTATTAAATGTAAACATCTTGACAGAGTATTTTCATGTGCTTCTAATTTACATGATGAAGGTGGTAATGCAACAACTGGGTGTTGTATGAGTCATGTGATCATGGTTCATTATCAGTTTACAATACATTTTTCTCATAATTTAATATATATATATCTACCCTTATTTTTATGTGACATACCATAATAGATTTTTTCCTTAAAAAAGTAACAGCCATTATTTATGAACATGAAAATAAACCCATCTATATCTATACTCGAGACAACAATTATGTTTTTTGAACCAGCAGGTATATAATGACATCTGAGTAAAACCATAATCATTATTATCAATAATCATAGGTTTTATTCACCAATGTATAGAGAAACCAACCTCGAAACACTGGCATCTCTCACGTCCTACCCTCCTTTGGATTTTTTAGGAATCAATTTGGTTCATAATTTGAATACATATGTGATCCTGAGATTCTATATCTAATACCGAATGTTTATAAATGGAAATATTGACCCTAATACAAAACAAATGTTCCACTTCTTCTTTTTTCTAGGTTCATTTCCTCTACCAGTGGCCCGACTTTCCACATGGAAAGCATAATGCCGATTTTTTCTTGACATGAATCTAGATATTATTCATCTTTGTTGGGATGTGCACATAATTTTTTTTTATATATCTTAGTCCCATATCCTTTTTCTTCCACATCCTATTCAACATTATGATGGTGAATTATTCAAATCCAATTCCCTCAGAAACTTGGTGAATCATGGTAAGAATCTCGGATATACTCTTCTCATTATTTGTCATATTATAATTCTCAACAAAACTATTTATTGTATATGGAAATGATGGTATTATTAGTTAAATATTAAAATAATTTGGAAATTTAATCCCTAAGATGTCTAGATTTTGAATGTATACAATAAGATTTTCTACATGTGGTCAAGTTGGTGCAGAGTCTCAATTTTGAGTAGTGAACAAAGAATTGGATATCTCATACCTATTTTTTCTAGAATAATCTTGACAGAGATCGTGAAGGTGATACATCATGCTATAAAGAACTAATTCCACATGTTTCATCAACAACTAATTGGCGATGGATTATATCATGAGGAATTGAACATCTGTAGTGTCATTCAGATATTTCTCCTACACATTGAGTTCCTCACCAGTCGCCTCATTTCTTGGCGCATGTTGTAAAGGCTCTTCTAGCACATAATCATTCATCTCATGGAGATGGATAACTAGAAGGTGATTTTACACTCTTGGAAACTAGTTCTGGTGAGAAGTTTTTCCCTAATATTTATGGATCACAATGATATGGTTTTTTCATTTTGATAAATGTTTCTACAAATTATGATGAACAATGTTTCAGTACATTGTTTTGATAAATATAGATCAATGAAAAAGTAATATTTATTTGTCCCCCATTGTTTTTTCAAAACCCATTATCCCCCACTATTGGCATCACAATATAACATTTAATGGACATTCTAATGGCAGCGATACATATTGACATTAACATTAGACCAACTAGGGTTTGTCAAGAAACTTGAAAGGTTTTATGTGGGCACTCAAAATTTTAACTGCATTAACTCAAACTCCTTGATATGTTTAGTGGAATCACTAATCCTGAAATCCTTAATGTTGGATTTCTTCAACCATGGCCTCTCAGCTAAACCATGTCTTTCTAGGGTTGTAATCCAGTGATGTAAACTATGTTTTCTCAACCCAAAAGATCAAATTATAATTCTATGAAAATGAAATGCACCCCATCTAGGGTTGGTCATCGAATTTGAACTAATGATTGATTCTAACCAATGTAATTGAAGGCTACACCGACATAATAAATAATTGAGTTATTTTATCCTTTAGGTGTTAATTTCAACTTATTATCTTTTCACGTTCTTGTTAATTTTAAGTTGGATATACCTAAGTAATTAACCATGTATAGATAACCATAAAACTAGAAGGAATAAAATAAAGTGTTTGATCATGAGGTTTACAATTGGTTTGTTTATCAAGTAGTTGATAAAATAACCCTGAGAAAGAATTCAACCCCTTGAATAATTCAAGGTTTGTTTTTATAGTTTTCAACATCTCCAACTTTGTATCTCCTTGGATTGGTTTTGCATCAACTCCTAACCAGAACTACCTCCCCTAGATTAGTAGATATATTTTATACATATTCTTTTAACTCACATGCATGTGAGGGGTCAAATGGGGTTCAAATCAAACAATCCATGGGAATGAAATATATACTTATTAAAAATGAGAGGGCATGTATTTCATCAATTTTAATTTAATAAATAAATTCAAAGGTAACCAATCACATAATAAGGTCCGGTGTAGCTCATGATCATCCACAAACATGCAATGATTTATGCATTTCCATAAAACTAGAATTCAATTATTTAATTTTTTTATAACGATAAATTATGCTACAATCAATTAATAATTAACTTTAATTAATCACAACTTTTTATCTTAATCATTTCCTATATTTCATTGGGATTCTCATCCTTAACCCTATACATAGCATGAACCTTCAAAGCAACACAGTGAATATCCATCCAAAACTACCATCATGTATTTATAATTATTTACACATTACTCATTGTGAAATGTATCATCTATAAATACATATAATTATAATACAACTCATACATGATCTTCATATCATTTAACATTATGAAGTTGTTAGTTAAACACACACACACACAAATATGTATATATATCAACTATCAAATGTTGTGTCCCAGATTTACACCCACATGAGGGTACATGTCTCAATGGTTTATATAATATAATAAAAAACATTTAAATCAGTGGAATTTCCAAATAAGACATGGTCTGTATATCTTACAACATATAGTGTACCCATCTCATCATCCATCTGATGTACAGTTCCGGGGAAAATATGAGTGTGGTGTGCTTGAGAAATATTTAGAGTACAAATCGTGTCCAATGATCCACACACCATATAGACTATATTTCATACAGTCACAATCCATGAAATCAATGTATGTGATACATGACTTTTCCCTGACTCAAAGGGACTAATGGCTATTTGTAGTGGTCAACACAACATATTGTCCAGTTTATTGTGCGGTAGTCTATCCTGGACAACATGTGGTGTAATAAATAACTATTCTGTGTGTCATTAATTCAAATATCTTGAGTACTTACAGAATTAATTTGGGAATGTATGATCACCACTACACAACGTGTAATATTGATTACACACAATGTGTGGTAGATGACACTGTGTGTAATTCCAAATAAACGGCGTGTACTGTCATGTTAAATTGACAGAATCACCAACACCTCCTGATGAGATTCTCGATTAAATTATAATCATATTATTATTATTTTTTATTAGATTATTGAGGAATGAATGAGGAATAATATATCTGAAAATTCATATTACAAGAACGATTGATCATAAAATGACAAACTAAATTATTAAATTGTAAATTATCAATGAAGTATTTATATAAATATAAATTAATATATGACCGCTCTTATACCAATTGTAGGATACAAGAACATGGAAAGCATAGGATGTGTGTGTACCCATCATTTCAAATTTATAGAATTAATTATT
The DNA here is from genome assembly GCA_963277665.1 of Viscum album. Classification (NCBI taxonomy): domain Eukaryota; kingdom Viridiplantae; phylum Streptophyta; class Magnoliopsida; order Santalales; family Viscaceae; genus Viscum; species Viscum album. The sequence continues at coordinate 1,192,109,567 of OY728147.1, forward strand.
AATCTGGGATCAATATGCTGATGAATTCTTTTATCCATGGAATTGAATCAAAGATAAATGAAAAAGGAGAGAATGTAGAATAGTTAATAGAGAATCGATATATTTTATTTAATATTAATTTAACATAATTATAAAATTACCTCCAAGGTGATTCATTCTTCGCTGATACGTCTGACCATGGGTATATGGTTTGGCATTATTGAGATGTAGAATCCCATTATCGAAATCCTCTAGTGGTGATCCACACGGGATTCTAATATATCAGGACGTCATTATAGGATTCTCTAGGTTCTAGAATAAATATCCATAAAACTAAGATATATGCCTTCAATCGGTTTGGGAATAACATCCAATTAATTCTCATTGATCTAGTGGAGAATTATTGCTCTCATTATTGGGAGATTTCTATGAGAGTGAAGAGTTCTCAAGGCTGCAGATCTTTTCACCAAGGATGTTGTGAACACAATGATTGGTTAGTCGGTCAAATGACCCCTTGTCTTAAATATAGAATAATAACTAAATGTGTAACTTTATTAAATATGTAATAATAAATAATTAACCTAGGTTCTGTTACTTAATTTATTATTCAATGTGAACCCCCATTCAAAATAATAATTGCAATTCAATTATTTCCATTATATGTGCTTAACATGCACAATATAGTTATAAATTATTTAACCAATAGTATTTAATATTATTTTTCATTGGACCAATAACATGGTCCGCCATTCCTCTTCAATATTTACCAGACTGTGAATAATGACTACTTATTTATTAAATAAATATAACTATATTATTTACTGATTAATAAATATTTTATTAGAAATATATTCTCAAAAATAACTCGCGACAAAATATATGAAATTATTCAAACTTGAATAATTATTAATCCAAAACTAAGAAAAATATTTATTCACCTTGTTAAATTAATAAATTATTTCATTGAGATACCACCTTCATATAGTATATTACCCTTTAGGATTCTTTCTCATTTTAATTAGGCAGGAATGCCTTATGTCCAAGATTAGGTTTTCAGGAACATTTAGACTATTTATAACATCACGAATCAACATAATGAGATACAGATGGTTTCACCTTTTTATCAAAACTATTAAATTATATTTAGTTTAATAATATCAATAAATAAAAAATATTCAAAAATAATTTAAAATGATCGCAATGTTGACATATGTGGATAATTCATTTTATTTATAATTTAAATAATATTTATTTTTTCTAAAACAAAATTTGAGAATGTAAAAATAATAGAGACTATATGTTATTTTTGTTCTATATATTTCTATGTAGATGTTTTCTATTATATTCCCTCCCTTTCTTCTCATAATAAAATTTTAGTTCATCTTACACAGGCTCCAAACAATGTATTTGATGATTTTGTGTTGTATTTATAAGGAACTATGGCATGTGTCCTCTTATAGATGATGATTTCTACACATATTTTTCTATAATACCATTTCTATATACCATATTTCATATTTTAGTACTATGAAATTATTTTTTATTTTACCATGATAAGGTATCCTCTCCATTTAACACTGCAGATCCAAGAAACACTGGGCTTCTTAATTCTGATGTTAAAAGTGTTCCTATTGCTACTGCAGTTCCTATAATTGATACTCAATCTGATATTGGATCTCCTGGAATCACTAATGATCACATTTTATCACACACTCTTGATCCTACCCAGATTTTACATGCTGAATCTCTCCCTGTTCAGAAGGAGGTGTCTAATCCCCGGACTAACATGTAGATTCCTGCTCCTTTGCAGAAACAGTTGGATAATTATATTAATGTTCTTTTTGAAAATGCTGATAGTTTTGTGAATAACTCTGTCACACATGCTAATAATGCTTCTCTTGACCATATTCAATTAGATCACAATTTTCCACACACCCCACTGCCTATTCCTGAATTTTTCCATGATTCTGCTCACTGTTCAGTTAACATGATGGTTCCTAACTCTTCTCCTGACAATCAGAACAATGCTCATAACTCTCTTCTGGTATCTGATCACTCAAATCCTGCTAAACTTGAAACTGTCCAGAATCTGACTGAGCTTCATTCTCATCTTGAGCAATCTCCTTCTCATGATGCTTTTTTGAGACCATTCAGACCAGCTCTATTTTTCCTTCTTTCTTTGAAATGGACTCTGCTCATAGAGCTGAACAGCTTCACACACTGGACAGTACAGCTCCAAAGTGTACTTCAGATCCTATTTCTATTCCAAATGTAGATCTGAATTCTGATTTCTCTCAATGTTCTGAAACTGCTGGGAGTCAACAAAATTCATCTCTTTTTTCAATGGTTACAACATCCCAAAAAAAGAAGGGTTCTGGTAAATCAAAAAAGAAGAAGGGTTCTAACCCAAGACATAATCGGAAATGAATGTCCTCTTCTGGAACTGTCAAGGGGTGGCCAACAATGACACCTCCACTACTCTTGGGAGGTTTTTAAATACTCATAAACCATATCTTTTTTCCATTGCTAAACCTAAAGTCAAATTTAAAATGAAATTTATGAGATTTGGAGCTCTTAATTTCAGTTTCCTAGGTTCTTGTAATAACAACCCTCATGTTGACTCTATGTGGATTTTTTGTCATAAAACATTAAAAAATATTAACATTTTTAGAATTATTGATCAGCAATTTACTTGTGAATTCTTATGTAATGGTCATCATATCATCTGTACTATGGTTTATTCCAAGAATAGGTATCAGGATAGTATAATTTTATGGCTTTAGATCCTTGATATTGCTAATCATATTCAATATTCGTTGATTGTTTTGGGAGATTTCAATGAAATTCTTACACTATCTGATAAAATTGGTCCTTCCCATCTCTCCATTTCTTTTAGAGAGTTTAAATATACTATTTATTACTGTAACCTCTTCGAGATCAATCTTATCGGTGCAAAATACACCTGGTATAGAAAACAATACAGAAGAACGTTGCTAGTAAACTTGATGGAGCCTTTGTTAACGTGAAGGATCTTGATATTTGGGACAAAATATCCAGTGTTACTCTTCCTAGAATCAATTATGATCATCATCATATCCTTGTTAATCTTCTCATGAATGATCGAAAACCTTTCTTTCCCTTCAAATTTAACAATGCTTGGTCTTCGAATCCTGATTGTGTCACTTTTATTTTTAACACTTGGAACTCGATGAAGCATCATAAAGATTCTTTTGCTTGTTTACATAAATTTAATGTTCTTATGAAGGCTCTCAAAGGATGGTGTAAAAATTAAAACTCCCAAGTAGATCTAGACATATCCTACCTCGAAAATGAACTCAGTCGCTTCCATACTCAGAACACTAATTCTGATTTTATTTTGATTCTCAAATGGAAGTTAATATCTCTTCTAAACTTAATTCCTTACTTACTTTTAAGGAAAATATTCGTAAATAGATGTTTAGAACTAAATGGATTACTGATGGTGATCGAAATAATAAATTTTGTAATTGTATTCAAAGAATTAGAAAGGCTAGTCAGCCTCTTTCTATGCTCATTCACAATGACTTGGTCATTGATTCTGAAGAAGCCATTACAGATCATGATACCTGGTATTTTTATAACATTTTAAATGGTCTGGATAGAAATATTGATCTTAAACCTGACATTATTCCATTAATGGTTGATAAAGAAGACAATAATTCCTGTTTAAGAACTCCTTTAGATCATGAAATTAAAGACATTGTTTTTGGGCTAAACCCAGACAGTGCTCCTGGTCCGGATGGATTCAATAATGGGTTTTTCCAAAATCATTTGGATATAATATAGAATGATGTTTGTAATCTTCTTAAGATCTTTTTCACTCATGGATCTCTTACTCAGGGAATCAATTCTCAATTTCTAACATTAATACCTATGGTTGAGAATTCTGCTGAGATCCATCAATTCAAACCTATAGCTTTCATAAACACCATCTATAAAATCATCACAAAAATTATTGCAAATAGACTTGCACCTATCTGCAATAGAATTGACTCTTGGAACCAATTTGGTTTTATTAAAGGAAGATCCATTAAGGACTGTATTTGTCTTGCTTCTAAATGTACGAATACATTAAACCAAAAAATCTAGAGGTGGTTTTGTGGCCATCAAACTACATATTAGAAAGTATTTTGACACCATTGATTGGAATTTTATTTACAAAGTTCTTAAAAACTTTGGTTTTAATGATTACTTCATTGGTAGAATCAAGACACTCTTTCACTCATCTCATATTTCTATCCTGATTAATGGTACCCCTAGAGGTTTCATTATATTCTCTAAAGGTGTTTGGTAGGGAGATCCCCTTTCTGCCATCCTATTTGTTATTACTGAAGATTACCATAGCAGACTCCTAAACAACCAGGTTGAACAAAATCTGATTAAACCTATTTAGGTGGCCTAGAACATTATTGCCCCACCCATATTTTATATGATGATGATATTATCTTATTCATAAAAGGGGATCAACAAAATCTACATGCTCTCAAGAAAACTATATCTCACTATGAGGATGTCTCTGGTCAAACAATTTCCTAGAACAAATCTTACATCTATTTTGGCATGAATTTTCTTGTAGGAAGGAAATCTGGTATTATAAATTATTTGTGTATTAAAGAGGGCCTTTTACCATTAACTTATTTGGGTGTTCCTCTATTTTGGGGTCATCCCAAAGCTAACTATTTTTATAATATCATTTCTTATATCACAAATCTACTAGCTAATTGGAAAGGGAAGTCTCTCTCCATGGCTGCGAGAATCTGTTTGGTTAAATCCACCATTGTTTCTAAAATGGTCTATTCCCTTATGGTCTATAAATGGCCCATTGGTATTTTTAGAAAAATTAATAATTATATTAAAAACCTCATTTGGTCTGGGAGCATTTTTGAAAACAAGTGTGTTACAATTCCTTGTAATTCTTTCTATAAACCCTTTTCCAATGGTGGAATTGGCATTAAAAATTTATAGATGTTCAAAGATGCTCTTCAGGTCTGCCTTATGTGGCGCATCATTAACTCCACTTCTAAAGCTACTAATTTTTTAAAACATAGTTTTTTCTCTAAGCTTTCAAATGAAAATCTAAATTTTATTAACTCCCATCTAGCCTTCCATCCAGGACTCTTATCACAAAATCATGGAAAATGCTAGATGGATTGTTAGTGCAGATTCTTCCATTAATTTTTGTTGTGGAAAATGGTGTGGTAGCCCTATGATTTCTTTGTTAACCTTTAGTAATCTTCCTGAAAATACTAATCAGTCTATAAAGGAGGTCTTACAATCTAATGTTTGTGACCTCTCTGATATTATTATGCATGCTATTAAGAATTATCCTTTTTCTTCTGTTGGTGATTTCCTTGTTTAGGAAACTTCTAATAATGGAATTCTTGATTCTAAAAGCTTTTATAAACATAATTTCTCTGATCATGAATCTAATTTTCATTGGGTGAATCAATTTAACAAACCCGAGATTAAACCTTCCAGGTTTACCCTTATTTGGTGCATTGCGCATAATAGATTACCTATGGAAACTAGTCTGCAACGTTTGGAACTTATCTTTGTTCTAAGTGTCGTCTATGTAACCAGCATAGTGAAGATGCCAATCATCTCTTTCAATCTTGTGTGATGGCCTCTGCCCATTGGAATTACATCTTTGATCTTTTTAATTGCAGAAATACCGTTAATGATTCAATTTATTTGTTTTTAAATAATTGTACTAGACATGACGCTTCTCTGCAGGTAAAAAATATGTTTCTTGCGGCAGTGGTGGAACTCCTACGTGAACTCTGGTATGTTAGAAATGATCTCATTCACAATAATGACTCTCTCAATATTAATGCAGGGAAGTACAAAATTCTTCTTGTAATTCATGAAGCATCCTCAATTCAAAAGGACTATTGCAACAACTCGGTTGGTGACTTTGTGGTCCTTCGTCAACTCCATATACCTGGCATTTTCCCAAAGCCTAAACGCTCCTTTGAAGTGTTCTGGCAATCTCCAATGCCAGGATGGATCAATGTGAATGGTGATGGCACTTCCAAAGGCATCCCTGGTCCTACCAGTTGTGGTGCTATCTTCAGAGACTCAGCTGGTCAATGTCACCATTGTTTCTTTGTTGCATGTGGTCACTCTTCATCTCTGGAGGCAGAAATGCTCGACGTTATTCATGCTGTTGATTTTTCTCTTCAAGGAGGTTGGATAAAGCTATGGATTGAAAGTGATTCAACCACTATAATCCATGCCATCTGGAATGGCAATATCCACCTAGCATGGTCTCTCACCGCTCGTTGGATGAACTGCCTTAATTTTCTCCATGGGATTGATTATATAGCTACTCATGCCTACCGTGAAGCAAATGTCGTTGTTGATGCTCCTACCAACCAAGTAGTCCATCGAATCATGACTTGGCTGGACTCTATTCTTTCTTACTTATTATATCTTTTTTATAGAGATTGAAAAAAAATCTCTACCTTTCGCCTTTTGTAATCCTTTTTTTTTTCTTATCAATAAATTATCCTTTGGTCATTGACCAAAGCATTGCCTTTAAAAAAATGTATCCTCTCCATTCATCTTTCTGAAAAAAACTAAAATAAGAAAATGATATAACAAATTGAATTGTAAAAGAGAATCCTTAGTCACAGTTTCTGCATCATTTATAATGAAAAATCTTATGTAGTTTTACATTTTTTTTATTTAATATTGTATCATATTGTGTACTAAATCATTTGGAAAGGTGAGTATTTTAACAATCAATATAAGTCTTTATAAATAAACAACATCAATGTTATTTATTAACCTTTTTTATTAAATATATTATTTTTATATTTACTAAATTCATCATTAAATTTTTAAATATATTTTAATCATATTTTCATATATTTTTTATGAAATTAAATTTTGAAATTTTTATATTTGGAAGAAACATATTTCATGGATACATTTTATTATATTGTTCAATTATTTTTTTTATGAATGATATAATATCATATATAAAGGTCTATAATATATTTTTATTAATTTCATAATATAATTATGTGTTTTTATTCTAAATTATCATTTCATATTAATTTAAAATATTATATTCAGGAATATGTTCATAAATAGTCTCAAATATGGGAAAATATTTGGACGGTTGATTGGTAAACTATTTTTATTGTTATTTATAAGTGTATTGATTTTTTTTATCAATGAATCCCACCATGTTATGATTATAAACCAAATAATTTATGAATTAAATGGGTTTTTATAATGGTGTTTCATTTTTTTTCATGTGTCTCTGATTTATTTTTCATAACATTCATATTATGGTCTCCAATTGGTGTTTAATATTTCTAAATTGATCAAAAAATCTCTAAGTCAAGATAAATGTAAATTACATTAAACCAATTTCATAATGATCCTTTGAAGGATTATTCATAAATTGGATGACTGTGAATGATTTTTAAGAACATCATTTATTTTTAAAAAGTAAATAATATTTACGATATTACTTACAAGTTTGCATAAATTATCATTAAACCCACATTAGAATCATTTTTTCAACAATATTAGTTTTAATCTCAAATGACTCTCACCATTGTAATTTATTATCATGTAAATTATTTACTTCCAATATCGTTTTTATTTCTATTTACTATAATCCAAATTACTCTAAATAGCCAAATTATTCTAAAATCTTTGAACTTGTGATTATTTATTTCTTTGACGTCACAATAGTTACCCATATAACATCACAAGATATCCTAATTTCAGTAACCCTTACACTAGACATAATGTTGTAGAAAAAAATTTACATATTGGGAAAATGATTCTTTGATTTATTTAATATTATATTTGGATATCAACAAACCAGATTCGTTATCTTAATGATATTTCATTAATAATAAAATTAAAATAAAATCAGTAATATTTTCCACATTTTTTAGCTCGTACATAATAAATTATTTGATATTTTTATCTATTTCTAATTTTTTAGAAAATATGGGTCTTTTATTTTGAAATTGATACAAGACTGAAAATAATATGTAATGTTTTTAACATTTATATTAATGTGAATAAATATGGTTTTGGATATAGAGATTCATTTATTTCTTAAGAAACACATGGTGATATATTATGTACAATATCCCAAATTTCGTAGACATTTTCATCCCTTTATGCTCTAAATATATATATATATTCATATTATATTCTAATCCAGATATAATTATCCTAGATTATGATCTTGCTGTCAAAATGTTTTAATTCAATTTTATTTAATTTCATAAGAAGAAAGATTTTACAAAATGTTATTAATAAATCGAAGATTGATATTAATTTTTTTATAATATTCTATAAAAATTATACTCGAGGATCACAATAAAAAAATTATTAAACATACAATTTATAGACAATATTAATATTCAATGTTTATAAATTATATATATTGATCTTATCTATGTTTAAAAATATTAATCTTGTAATATTTAAATATTTTTAAATTGTTCAATGATTTATTTATAATGAATAAAAAGTATTCAAAATTTCATTTTTTATTTATTTGTAATATGATGGATGCATTTTTTTTATAATTTGAAATAATTATTTATAAAAATATATAATATATTTATATATGAATTATAAAATGTTGACAACTTTATTCACTAACATACTTGGAACTCTAAAAATATTTATGATTAAATTAATTTAGTTGGAACGTAATTTTAAACATTAATAGAAAAAACAATTATTATTTTAGGGATAAGTGATTTTTAAATATAGAAATACTGAAAAATTTATGAACATAATTGATATCATTGAAAATATGAAACAACGATCATAAATTGACAGTAAAATTAAATTAATTGAATTTGTCTAATATAAACCAATGGAAATGTTTGAGGGTATAAATAGGATTAAATAAAATTATATATATATATATGTGTGTGTGTGTGTGTGTTCTAAAATATACAAATATATTGATCATTTTATATGAAATATGCACAAATATTTTTCTAATGTAATTATGATCTTAAAAAATTTGTTTTACTAAAAATTGATTATCTGTATTTTTTGACTTAATATTCAAAATAATATTTTTATGATTTATAAATTTTTTATGAAATAAATAACATTTCATAATCACTACTAAATAAAATTTCGTTGTATGATATCTTTTTTTTATCATTTATTTTCAATTAATAGTGAAAATATATGTTTTAATCAAAAAATTTATTTTGTTTTAATTTATTTAGAAAGTAAAATATAATTTTTAAATAGTTATAAAATTAATATATTTCTATTTTATTGAAAATTACCTTGTTATATGTTTTTAAATAAAATTTTAGCTTAATATAGAGTAAAATATTTTTATAAATAGAATTTTTATATTTATCAAAAAAAATTCATAAAATTTGGTAGGTTTCATTGTAAATTATATATATATATTTATATGTCTGTGATTTTATTTTTAAAATAATTATTACTTATTAAGAATAATGATTTCTATATTTTAAAATAATTTTCCTTTTTCGGTCGTTATGAATATTAATAATAGTAATTTTTTCACCTCATTAAATGGAAAATCAGGTCATTGGGGGTTGAATATAACAACATAAAGACTAAAAAATAACCACAAAAATTATTAATTTTATTATATGGTCCTATATAGTCAATACACATCCATAATTCAATTATTTGTCCTTATGTTTTCATCTCGATGTGATTTTACCTTTATTATATTTCATGTAAACAAAAGTAAAAATTAACAAATTTTTTTTCTTAATTATTGTAATATTAGTTTTATGTAGATTAATAGAATATATTTTTGATCTTAAATACGCAATATAAATATAAATTATTTATTTTCATCATTATATATATATATTTTAGATTTTTTACTTACGATATAATTGTATTCAATTCTTATGCAATGTTGATGTATTTATTATTCAATTAATGTATTATTCAAACAACTGATATTAAAAATATTAAATGAATTATAATTTCACATAATTAGTGTGATATAATAATATTTTATATTATTATAATAGGTTATTGTTACAATAAAATAATATCTTTTAAATTTCATCATTTTCATGATATAATTAAAATTAATGGAATAAATAGTTCTATAAAATGATAATATTGACATATAACAATAAGATATACTTTATTAAATGATATGAATTTAATAAAAAAATATATATTTATACCAGTTATAAATATATATTTTCTAATAAAATTCAATTTCAATTTTTGGCCTTCAAGAATATTTATTGAAAATATAATGACCCTCAAGGAATAAAATTCCATATTTTCATTGTAAGTGTGGAAATGATTGATGAGGTGTTAAAACCAAAGGATTTGAGTAAAAAATTGAAATAAATAGGTACAAATAATATTTTATGAGAATTTTATGACATTAAATTATAATATAATTGAATATTATAAATTTGGAACCATTTGGATATCAAACATAATTTATATTAAATAAATATTTTTAGTAAATTCATAGAGTGACCTACCACTCTACTATAAAAGGGAATACCTTATTCCGTTATGAAATTAACAATGAAACTCATTCTTCTTTAAATATCTCCAACATAATTTATTAATAAAATAAATACCCAATTTTTAGTGTCCTTATTTATTAAGGAATACATTCCTTAGTATTTTAAGGTATTATACAAAGTGGTTGTCCGATGAAGATATATAGTTCTTGAAAATGTGTTTCTATTCTATTTTTATTCTATCAATATAAAATATTCCTCAACCATTATTATATAATATCATAAGTATATTTTATATACATAGAAATACATATATCCACCTCAAACCTCAATCAAATGAGAATGGAATTCATCGTTCGTGAGTGAAAAAACATTCCACCATGTTGACCAATGTTATTTATTTTATATCAACACCTATAAAATATTGTGATAATTATATAAATAATATTTTTAAATGATATTATTGATATATTTATCATTATTAATATATGACATAATTTTTTATTTGTTAACATTTACTGCACTAATCAATGTAAACCTCATTTCTGGGTACTTGTGGATGACCACCTCTGTAAAGTGATGACATTATATTTTTATTACCACATTAAGTGGATGATATATATGTATATATTGAAAAAAAATATTATAAATATTATTTTATTATCATTTTATAATAATAATTTTACACATAACATATTTTCATAATTATCGTTGAAAATAGAAATGTTACTATGGATTACGTAAGAACTAACATCACCATGAATGTAACATATTTAGATTATAAAAAATGAATTCCATTTTTCGTTTTAAAATCATAATTCAACTAATAAAATTATAATAATATAAGGAATTTTATTCTTGGTTTGATTAAATATTGAGCTATTAAACCACAATGGACACAATTTCTTCAAAACAAATAACGTGTACATAACTGATTATTTATTTAACCAAGACATCCTGACAAATAAATTAAATAGTATATATAAATGTTATTTAATTAATAATTTTTTTTATTTAGAATAATAATTTATATGAGTTTATTATATAGGGAATTAAAGATATACATTGAATTTATGAACTGAAAGAATTAGATTTGTTGTTAATTTTCATTTCTCAGGGTCTGATTTATTGTTATAAACATAATTATTTTTATATTGTGTACATTTTTACTTTTTAAATATATTATATTAAGTCAATAATAAATCATGATATTTCATGTTTCAATAGTATTTAGTTAGAACAAGGGGATTTGACATGAATGTTATCAAGTTGGAAAAGGAATGCTAAATCTACTTTTGTAATATCGTAACCCTGCTTAATTGAAAGTGATTTTCTATGATTCTGTGTGAATTGATATATAAATTTACAAAATATATAAAATAATTTATTTTTTTGGATTTATATTTTTTTAAACATAATCAACACATTTAGTATTAATTACTTCAATGGTCTGATATTCATAAGAGTTATTGGTCCCAAATTCAATATTATAGAACATACATTTTGGTTACTAAACTAAATTCCATAATGAGGAAAATATAAATACACATTAACATGATATACATAGAATCATATTACGGTAATTAGATATAATTATTCATTTATATTAAATCATTAATGGGGTTATGACTGAAATTTGCGCAAAATTAAAAAGGATTTATGTTCAAATATTTTTTTTCCTGATTTCATATGTTCAATAATCAATTATAAGGAAATTATATAACATTATATTAATTAACCAATTCTAATTTATTGATATATAATAATTAATGTGGTTCAAATATTTAATTTTTAATTCCTCCCTTATTAATTTGTCAACCATCAATAATGTGGATTTATTTAGATCAGGAAACCTTCAATTACATATCGTTGATTTCTAATATTTTATAACAAAGGATATTTTATAAAAATAAATTACATTATAATGATATTATAATATATATATATATATATATACTTTTGTCAATAGTTTTTATAAATAAAATTTCATAAGAATATCTTAATGTCTATCCTATAACTCAATTTGAAAAATTTTTAAAATAATATTTATTTTTATAAATATAATACATGAAGAGATTTTACCACTATAATGACCATTATTTTATTAGAATATGACATTAAAATATTTTAGGGTATTTAGGACATGTTTTTCTATACTATCATTCAAATTTTTTACGTTTTAATGTTATTTTGAATTGTAAAAATTTAATTTTTCTAAACAATATTTGAATGATATTTTAATGAAATGTCAATTCATGAATTAAAAAAATTGGTTTTTTTAAATATAACATTGAAAGGATAAAATTATTCCATCATAATTATTTCTATGGATGGATTATTAATGTTTAAATGTTATTTTAAGGGAAACCCTTTTTCCTCCTGTTAATCATGTTATAAAATGAATAATCCATTTAAAAAAATAGAAATAATGAAATTTATATCTATTATAACACATATTTTATTTGTGGATTCCATTATTTAATTTATTGTTTTAATTAAATAAAAACATACATTCCCTTGATATTGGTGATTTATGTTGGAAAATGTGTTTTTAATAGAATAAATATTTAATATCTCGAAATATTTTTTTAATGGTGAAATGATTATCTTGACAAGTGAATTAATTTTTGTTTAATGCAAATGATAGTATTTTTGTATATTTTATAGTAATCCTTGAGATCTATTATATTATAATGGTGATACCTACAACATATATGATGGTTTTATCCCCATTATAGCTCATGAGTGGGACTACTAAATATTATTTGATGGGTGATCCTATATAGAACACCACTTTATCATGTAAAAATTATATTCCATAGAGATTTATATTTGTATTTAGAAATATGGTTATTGATGTTTTTATGGTTTTAAAGTGTTTTTTATGATTATTTTCTGAGTTACAGACATGGGTTCTTTATTTTTGTTTTCGGCTATCAATATTTTCTATAATCAATGTTGAAATCATATTCCACAATATTATAGATTATTATGATTCTTGTCATATGTTAACATTTATACCATGTTTTATTATTGATTATCTCTGTATTTATTAGAACGAATTACCAATTGTTATCCTCATGCACTATGATTATATAGTCCTAGCCATATGTTCATATTACTCTCATTGATGTCATTGAATTAAAAATTTATTTTTTTACTGTTATAAAAATTTGATATCACCATTGTAATGATTCAGTTTACATTGGTTATTGTGAATTATGGAAAACGATTTTGTTTCCAAAATATTTGATATATATATATATTTTAGGGATATTATAAGGACATAATATTGAATATAAAAAGTTTTGAATAGTGTGATTGATACTCTCTTTAATTCATTATAATTGTTTATGTATAAGATTTTTCTAATTATAATAAACTATAAATTTAAATGATTTTTGGGAGTGGAAGTGATCCAATGTATCCTTTATTATATTTATGTTTTAGACAGTATAAATTGGGTTACATTTATCAATATCAAAACAATAAATTTAAAGGTTATTTTATATAATTAGAACATGGATTGTGGGTAAATTTCTATTATAGTAGGTATCAATAAATGATTAATAAATATTTTGATTTTAGGATGTTTTATTTTGTGGTTATCCTAACAATTTTAATTACCATCATCTATTCAGATGTATGAGGTTGATCATAATTTAAAGGTCTCAGACATCCTATTTTATTTTCTATGTGATGTATTGTTGAGGTGAGAAATGATTTTTTTGAGATGTTATTTTATGTAGATGAATATTAATCGGTAAGCTAAACATGAAGTGTTATTTTTTGTTGAATTTATGGATTATATTTATCTGGGATATATGATATTATTTGGTATTTATGGTTATTATTTAATAATATATTATTATGGAATATTTCATTTTGTTATATGACTTTAGGAGTTAGTAAGGTTATTCAGAGGTAGATGATAAATTTATCTTCGAATAATATTTCGTGAAATACTTATTTTTTTGGTTCCATGATTTTCGAGAAAAATGTATATGAATTTTATGTATAGTGATTTATGGAATTAGATATTTTGAACTATTTTTATTACAATATAATTTTTAAGACTATTGTTTTATTTCTTCATATGAAGGTTTATCGATTTCATAGTTTTTTCTTACGTAATTATAAAAATTATGGTAAATATTGAGGTCTATAAAAAATAAAAATAGATTGTTATGTTATTTTTATCTATATGATCTTATGTATGTTCTTTATAAATAAACAAATTCAACTAAAAAATTCCTCATTTGGATAATAATATGTGACTGTAGTCGAAATTGACTAAATGGTTAAATTATACATATCAAGTATGAGTAATTCGTTATGATAATTTTAAATATGATATTGTAATTCAAAAACATTAGTAAATAGTTCTTCAAATAAAAACATTATCCATTTACATTTTTTAGTCATAATTAAATAGCCTTTTAACCAACCACATAGTTGACATTTTTTTATGGTTAACATTCCAATGAACATGCTCTCAAATAATATCTATTTTTCCATGGGTGTCAGTTTTCACTTACATATCTATATATTCACATTTTACTAATTTTTAGTGATTCATAAGAATTGTTATTTTTTATTTCATATGTCCTTTATACTTCCCATTACCTAATTACCTATGGATGCTTTATCAACATTTTTAGGAGGTAAGATTTCATCAAAGTATTTTTAATTTCTATCAAATTTCTCTCATAAAAATTTTAAAAAAAATTCAAATCAAATTTATTAATGGTGGGGAGATATTAATATCAAATGAATTTAAATAGGAAAAATATGTTAAATATTATACAAAATATGAAACACAGAGCATAAATTAACCAAAAAATATATATATTAAAATTTGACCTTTATATCATATTAGTTAAATTAGAGTGTATGGACTTGATTAGTTAATATTTACTATACATTTGACTATATATATATTCTAATAATTGAAAATTTATTGATTAATTAAAATTAAATTAGTTTATAGTAATTAGTAATGTCCATTAATTATTCAAAAAAAATTTCTTTATAATTGTATTTCATTTCTTATTATAAGTAAATATTAAAAAAATTGTAAGAATTTTTATTTATATTATTATAATTTTCGAAATATTCATATAAAAATTATATTTGGCTGAATGTATTTAGTTAGTTTAGAATATTTATTTTTCATTGAATATTAAAAACAATTTATTCTATTGAAAATTGTATTTTCATATAACATATTTACAAATTTAACAATTATTTTGGATTATTTTGATAATTTAAATATTATATTATTAATTAATATTACATAATAATTGAATGTTGGAATTCTATTATAATTTAATTTAGTATAAAAATTATTTATTTTTAAAAGGGAAAAATTTCATTCAATATAAATTTTCACATTTTAGGAGTTTGAATTTAATCTTAATTCCCATGACTTATAATTTTGAATTTATAAAAATTTTATTACATATTGGGAATTATTCTTGAAAAATATGTTTAATTTTTAAATATTTTTAATATGAATAGAAACCACAATAATTTTTTACAAATTTAATTAGTATAATGTAATTAATGGTTGGAAATAATATTATATCGATTACAAATTGACTCTAAAACATGATTTAATTTTATTTTTAAAGAATATATAACTCACAATAATTCAGTATGTGTTTATATGTCCATTTTTTCTTTTTTTGGTTGATTTTGACCTTTATAATATTTTATATAATGAAAAGTAAAAAAATTCACACTTTTGTTTTTAATAAGATTAATATATTTATAATGGGAAAAAATAACATATATATTATTATTATAAATATTAATTTCAAATATAAATTCTATATACTCTAAATGAAAAATTATTTATTTTTTATTAAAAAAGCAATTACCGTAAATTATTTCACAGTTATGACATAATAGATATTGAATTAATTGAAAAAAAATATAATATTATTAAAAAACATGTAAAGAAATTTAAAATCATATAATTAATATGATATATGAATTTTATATATGATTACAACTAGTTACTAATGCAATAAAATAGGTTTTTTTCGAAATCAATTTTCTTGTATTCTTATTATTACATTGAATGTAATGAATATTTCTTAAAAGTGATTCTAATGTTATATTTTAATTAATTATATTTTATTTCATGAAATAAAATTCATAAAAATAATGAATTATTCCACATAATTAGTTTATGGTTTATACTATCAACTATGGTAAATTTATTGACATTTTTTTATAGTAACAACTTTCACCCTAAATGTGTTAATAACCATATTTTTATGAGTAGTGTGAAAAGTGTTATCAGGTGGTTAAAACTAATGGATTTGGTATTAATGTGATATAAGGATGTAAATTTTTTTATTTTATGATGTTATTAAGACTAATAATCATCATATATTTGAATCTCATCAATTTGGATCTATTTAAATAGAAATATTAATTTATATGAAATTGATATATTAATAAATTTGAGTAGTTCCCCTCCCCTCTCTTATATAAATGAATCAATTTTATTTTTATATTTACTAATTAATACAAATTTATATTCACTAATAAAAAAAATTATTTTTGAAATATAAATTAAAATAAAATTTTGATATTCTTTCATGTTTTCTAAATGAAATAGATATTTTATAATAACAATCACAGTGGTTTTAAGGTATTAAGCGAATGAAGTTTTATGATGAGAAGTTATTGTTCTTAAACATGCATTTATTTGTTACTTATCATTCCAATCCAATAAAATAACACTTAATCATTCTTATAAAAAAAATAATGTTTAATAAATATAATAATAATATGTTTTTTATATTTTGTAACTTATAACCATTTCCGGCATCCATATAATAGGAAATGAATTCATCATTCATGGGTATAGTGTATACCATCTCATAAACTAATGTAATTAAATTTAAACTGCCCCCTCATATATACTATTATAATGAATAAATTAGCATTTTTATGTGATACTTATTACACATTTATCATTAAGAAAAGATAATATATCATTTAATTTCATAATTTTCCATTCATAGAAAAATGGAAACGTTGGCCATGCATACGATTGGAATACAACCAATACGTAGTGATGTGATTCATTTTTCATCACTACAACACATGGATGAAAAATTTTCATATAAATAATAAATTAATTTTATATTTATTATACGATTATCATTCATTAATGATAAAACAATACATACCATATTTACACAATGATCATTGTAAAATGGAAATATTACTCCAGTGTACATACGAGATACCGTCTTCTTTAATGAAACATTGATCATTTTTAAAAACTATAATTATGTATTTGTTTTAAATAAAAAATTTATATATCAAACTCATAATTAATTAATGATTTTTATTTTGGGGATGATGGAATAATTTTCTTGTTTACCTTAGTCAACCTAGAGAAGGTATTTTGAACTTATGAATTGAACAACCTCAAAACACATGATCCGGAATTAATAAAATAAATTGTTTACATAGTAATTATGAAAAACAAAGGAAAATTTTCAAGGATATAGGATTTATCCTTGGATTTTTTTAATAAGATAATTTATATGGAATTTTTATAATGTTGTTAATGGATAATCATGGAATGTCTGGGCTCGAGGATAGTGATTTCATCTCAATTTCATTTTACATATGCATATTTTAT
This sequence comes from Viscum album, assembly GCA_963277665.1. NCBI lineage: Eukaryota > Viridiplantae > Streptophyta > Magnoliopsida > Santalales > Viscaceae > Viscum > Viscum album. Next base: position 1,192,127,738 of record OY728147.1, read on the forward strand.
TATTATGCAATTCATTAATTTTATATGGTGTACATTCATCGATTTTATACAATATAGTATGAATCTTTCATACATATGTAATTTTCATTTTCATTTTTGATTTATTCACTCAAGTGTATGTGACGTTAATGTCACCATGTGATAAAAAGGATTCTTGTCATAATTTCCCTTAATTGGGTTATAATTATTCTCAATTATCAATTATATGAATTTTCTTTAATTAATTTATCTCTAATTTTTTTTACTATTTATTGAAAAAATATTTAAGTAGATTTTTATTTGTTACACATAATCCTTATATGGATTAATTATCAATTTTGTGAGATGATAATTGTAAGGGTAATTATCTCAAAGTAAATTTCTTTCCAAATAACATTTATGATATGCACCAGTTGCAACACCCCTAATCCATGACTAAAATATATTTTAATCATTATTATTATTATTATATCATTAAAATGTAATAAATATATTTAATTCAGATTAATTCATTAGTTAAGAACCAATAAGAAAAAATTATTTTAGTAATCCATATATAAAATTACATATCTACTAACTAAGAGTTCATGACTCAATAAGAAATCAAATTAAAATCCAATGAAACACAACATGAACACATCCCATAAGCATAATAAGGTCGAACGTGTATCCATAATCCCTTAGGTCTTTAAATATATAAATATAAATAAAAAGAATAATAATGAAGATGTTATGAAGATAAAGAATATATAGCTCCATTTTGAACAATGAAATGGACTTCAGTGAATCTTGTGTTTACTAATATTTCCTTAAGCATTGTATTTATAATACTTGTTGTTACTATTTGGAAAAAAATTTGTCATTAATGTTATTAATATGCATTAGGTGTTTGAAAAAATTAAAATAGATTTGAAATAATAATTCAGAATAATAGAAATAATGAAACATATTGATAATGTGTTAATTATAATTTAAACATCCAAATATTTAACTTATGAATTTAATATGTATTTTTGTAATTTTAAATATTAATGAATATCTTTTTTCTCATAAATTTCTTTATAGGTGATGAAATTAAAGTGATAAAATACATGTATATATATTTGTATGTCACTTTAATATATTACTTGTTAAGAAAACATTTTTTCAAAATTATGAATAAGTATCCTCCAAAAACATAAGGAATCCTATGAGGACAAGGTTTCAGTTTAGTGATGGTACCCTTAGTTCACATCCCATGAAATCCCATATCAAGTAACCTATAAGGTCAAGGTCATGTATATGCCCAAATTTTGTGTCTCTATATTGCTTGGGTCAAAGCCTGGCTAAAAGCCTATGTATAATGCCCCAAGTGTGAGGTATATTTTTTATCATTAGAGGGAAGGATGTTAAATCCTTTATTATATAGTAGATATGGTCTTCCCCGAGCATTGGTGTGGTTTATGGTGGGATGTTTTATAAACAACGGGTCTAATATATCTCATCTTAGTCATCTATCTGATTTCTGATTGTCTCCTCTGATTCTTGTCATACTGTATCCTTTTATATATATATGACAAGCCATTGGGGAAAGCTCTATCATAGTAGTATTTTTATAATATTTTTCAAATTTTATTTTCATCCTTATAAATTCAACATGAGTGATTTAAATCAAACTAAACCCATCGAATCATGACCTATAAATATTAACGTCTATCGTAAGGATCAAATATAACACACACATATATATAATAGATTTATTTAGTATTTCCTCTAACTAAAATTATTGTAGTTATATATTGGTTCAATTTCGGACCCTCATTTAAAATTTTTCAAACATAAACTCAAAATTATAAAAGGTTGTTTTGAACGATTGGCCAAATGATTCCAAAAGACTTTAAATGATTTCTTGAAAATAATAAACCTAATATAAAATTTTTCTTCTCTCCCAATCAAAAAGTGAATATTTTTATCCATTGTTTTTTATAATTGGAATGAATCTCTATATTTCTACAAGAAAATCTATACTTCATTCTTTCTTTTTGTCTATTATCCACAAAACATTTGATTTATTTCATGTATGAGATCGATCATTTATTTTTTTATTTTCTGATTTATTGATATGGTATTTATTTAATTTTTAATATATCTAGTTGAATTTGATTTAAAAATATATATAAATAAACACACACATATATAAGTATATATATATAATTATTTTTTAATGAATTTAAAATACAATGTATTTATTTAATTTATTCGTTGTAAAACTATTAATTTTTTAATTAAAATTTTGGTTTGTAAGGGACTTCTTATAAATCCAAAAATTTATGTCTTTGATAATGGTTATATATTGATTTAATATATATATATACCTATAAGTATATATTTTTAATTTCCAAAAGGAATTAATAAATTCAAAACTTTTATCATGTTTTGTTTTAGTAATATTTGTATCTATTTTAATTATAAACATTTATTTGAAATCTAGGATATTATAAAAAATGTAATAAACTATTTACGTTAAAAGAAAGAAAGAAAGAAATATATATTTGTAATATATTGATTTATTTTACAATCCTTGAAATAATATTAGTCTTATAAAAACCAATTTGTATAATAAATTTTATTTTATGATCTACTGCGTAAAAGAAAAACAAAACACTATTTTTTATTTTTTAATTATAAATTTAAAGTGGAATATTATTTTATTTCATTTTTATAGTTATTATTATTTTTAAATAGTTGTTATCATTTTATTATAAATTTATATTTACAATAATATTAATTAAAATTCACCATCTTATTTGCTAAAACTAAGTAAAAGTTATCATTTTATGTGAAAAAATAACCCTTAAAATCCATTTATGTCACTTATATATTAGATATAGTTGCTATCTATATTATCATTGACATTCATATAATGTTTATTATAGTATTAATTAATTTTATTTTTCATTTATATTATTGAGTTTAAAATAAGAACAATTGTTTATAAGAATGGATTTCTCCTAAATATGATTTTAAGATTCTCGTGGAAAATGAAAATGACATGTTAAAAAGAATGTCAGATAATTTTATTTCAAATATAATAAACTGTGATTTTATTATTTGGAATAGTATTTGGGTTATTATTTAAAAATTAAGTAACATTAAAATGTATTCTTCAAATTGGAACTATAGTATTGAATATTAATTTTTTGGTATGGAGATTTAAACCATGACCTTTGGAAGTGATTATTCCACATGAGATATGACTAAGTGACTATATATTTTTTCCAATGGACTATAGAGTAAAATAAATAATAATTAAAAATTATTATTTTCAAATGAAAAAATACATTGAATTTTTTTAAAAATTTATTATTTTCAAAATTTATTAATTTCAGATTATAAAACAATTATTATATTTAAATGATTCAAAAACCTATTTATAATAATTTCATTATTAAATATATTGATTGTGATAATATTTTTAACTGATTTTTAAACCCTTCATTAAGAAAAATAATTACTCCCCAAATGTTAAAAAAATAGTTTTTATAGGTTTTGTGGAATATCATTATAATAAGTATTTCATTGAGGAGACAGTTCTCACGACAGGTTTTTGTACTATTTATTTTTAAAATTATTGTAAATTTTAATGAATGTATCTAATTATCCAAAAACACGATTAGAAATGATCATGGTATTTAAATTAATATTTTCATTTTCCTTCTGAATTTTTAAATAATACACGTCATTTTTAATTAGTGAGTAAAAATGAGTGGGTTTAGGGATTCAATGTTGGTATTAGAGAAAGGGTCAATATAATTATGTAAAAATGGAAGATATTATAAATTTTTGTAAAATTATATTATAAATTTATTTTCCCTTAATATTATCATATGGAAGATAAAATATTAAAAATAACTCTTTAGTCTCTTATAGATGAGTTATTAGAAAAGATAATATTTATATCATGTTTCCATGATTTTGAGCCCCTCAAAAACAATCATCTATCTTTTGAATTCCATTATCAAATATCCAATAATACTAATATTATATTATTATTTCAAGGATCAGGTTATGTTTACTTTTTCTTTGGGCCGACACAACTTGCATTCTATACTGGGGAAGAATTTATTTTTAGGGTCATTTCAAATGATTTATCCTGAGGAACAGTTTATTTATCTGGAAAATTTTATAGAAGATGCAACAAAGTGGTACCTCCAAATAGAATACTTTTGTCCTGATTTTCAATTCATTTCAGAAGGAAGAAATAAATACTATTAAATTGTAGAAGTATAATATTTTTTAATTATATATAAATGAATTCAATTAAGATGTATCATTGATTTACACTTATCATGCCCCTCTCCCAAGCTCCTATCACCATGTGCATTTGTTTAACCCTAGTTTCTCAGGTTATTTTTGAAAATATTAATTAAATATCTTAAAATAAAACCACAAATCAATATGTATAGAATAAACACATCTTTTCCTTGAAGTGGACAACATTAGAGGTTATGGTGAAAGTATAATTAAATTGTTCAAATTGATTTTTTATTATAAATAACAATAACAATTTTTTTTTCAGAGGATCATACAGATTAACATCTGAAAGAATAATAATGGTATTGTGTGTATGATTGATTTTAGAGGGTAAAATTTAGATTAGATGGGAATAATTTAAAATACGAAATCCATGATATACTTGTATTATTATTATTATCATTTTAATAATTGATAAAAAAATTTCTTACTTTAAAATAAATCATAAATTAAGAACAAAAATAAATAATTTCAAAAAAAACCCAATTGGAAAAAAAATATTTTTACAAAATAAGATATTATTATTAATTCAAAAACGCATTAAAAGATAAAGAAACTCCACATGAACACCTCCCATCAACACAATTACTCTGAATGTGTGTCCTTCCCGAGTATATTCTAAAATATAAAAAAATAACAAGAATTATAATTAATATGGAAATAATATGAGATATATTTATCACCATTTTGATTCTAGAAATAGACATTAGTGAATCACGTGTAATCAAGAATGTACTTAAACATATAATTTAGAATTCATTTCAATTCATTGTGAAAATATTTATCAATTGGGGTATTTAATTGTCATTAGGTTTTTTCATAATTCAAAATGGATTTGAAAAAAAGAGTTGAATTTAATAAAAATTATAACACTTAATGATCAATTTTTAATTCTAAGTTAAAATATCAATATATTAACTTATGAATTAAATAAATTGATAATTTTCTAATTTTAGGTAATAATGAAATGTTATTTTTCATTAAGAGTGTAGTTTAAGAGATGAAATTGATGTAATATATATATATATATATATATATATATGTTTGTAACCGTAATAATGTAAATATTGAGAAACCGTTTGTAAAAAAAAGTGTAATGTATCCACCACAAACAGTGGGAATCCCATGGGTCCAAGCCCTCAGATCAGTGGATTGAACTCATGTGCACTACCATTTTTAGCCGAACTCAAGTAGCTCATGAGGTGTGGAATGTGTATATGGCTCAAATTATTGGTCTATATATATATATATTGGGCTAAATTCATCTTATAAATATATGTATAAGGCCCCATGTGTGAAATGTGTTTTTGTGTCATTTGATAGTAGGAAACACATCCTGTTATATTTAAGAGTGTTATTTCTCCTCCTTCTAAAAGTTACATGAGTAATTTATATCTAATGGAATCTATTTAATAAAAACCCATATATCTCTCATTCCACCTCAAGTAAAAAATATAATATATATATATTTTATGTATTTAGGATTTCCAATAATTAACATTATATTATTTTTTTATTAGGTAAATTTTTTATAGTCATAATATTTGCAAATAGAAATATGAATTATAATATGTTTTTTCGAATAATTTGCATAGTGGGTCAAAAGTCAAAAGGATGTCATCTTCAAAAAGATAAACTGAATATCAAATTTTTTATCACCCAAAGAATATGTAATTTTATTTTCTGAAACCAGTTTTTTACACTTTGACTGATGTGGAATATTTTTCTATGAGAAACCACCATTTTTTTTGCTTTGTGTCCAACATCCACCAATAATCTGTTTTATTTCTAGTAAATTATTAATTAATTTTTTATTTATTTTCTAATTTATGTGTAAGGGTATGATTTTATTTTTAATCTATAATATTATTTATTATTTAGAATGATACATATATATATATACTTATTTATTTATTTATTTCATAATTAATTATATAGGGGATTGTTTTATATTTATTCTTTTTTAAACCTATCAATTAATATTTTTAATTTATGGATTATAAGTGATTTCTTATAAATCCATAAATTTATGGATTTTTCAAGGGTAATATGTTTATTTACATATTATAAGGTCTAATAAGTATTCATTTCTCAATTTCAAATGGATGTTTTAAATTCCTAACATTTTTTATGTTTTATTTTAGCAATTTATTTCTCTATTTAATATTCAAAAATGGAATTTAAGTATAAGACCTAATATACAATCTAATTAATTATTATTTTCTCAATAAATTATATATATACATGACACCATGATTTATTTTATAACCCTTTAAATAATATTGATCTCTTAAAAACCAATTTTTTTACTAATTTTATTTCTTGGACAAAAAATATAAAAAATGACAAAATAATTTTTTTTATTGTTTTTATTTATATTTTTAAAGGATAATTTAATGTTATTTCATTGTTATAGTTATTATTTCAGTTATATAGTAGATATTATTTTATTTTTTCTTTTTATTTACAATAATTATAAATAAATATAATCTTTTTATGTGCTAAAACTAAATTATACATATCATTTCATGTGAAAAAAATAACTCTTCACGTCCATATAGGACACTCATAAATGAAATATGACCATCAACTATATTATAATTAAAATTCCATGTATTTGTATTAAAAAATTCAATTATTTTAGTTTTTATTTATATTTATCAATTATAAATAAAATATTTGTTTCTAAGCATGGATTTATCTTAAATATGATTTTAGAAATTATTAAGAATAATGGGATTATTTCATGTTAAAAGGTATTTTATAATGTATTAGATTAATGAAAATAAATTAATAATGTTTTATTTTGATTGATTTTTGGTTTATGATTGACAATGTATTGACCATTAAATTGTTTTCTTAAAATTGGCTCTATAATATCTATTGTTAGGATATGGTTTGGAGAGAGAACTCATGACCTTAAGGGGACATTGTTCCTTATGAGTTACAACTTATTGGCCTTAAAATTTGTCTTATGGCCTACTATGTATCATAATTGATCCTTCATAAGAAATATTTTCAAATGGGTAATGCCAAGGATTTATTTATTAAATATTTTATTTTGAAAATTTGTGATTTTCAAAATTGATGAAAATTATGATAATTCAATGTTTCAAAAATATATTTCAATATATTTATTTATTAAAAATAAATATTTTAAAAGTACATAAAAATGAAATTAAAACCCATTAATGGAGATAATAATTCCTCTACCAATGTTTGAAATTTATTTTTTAGAGGTTTAATGTAATATCTTTTCAAATTATATTTCAGTGAGGATGCATCACTCACTAATATAGTTTCATCGATTTTTTTGTATAGTTTTATTAAATTGTAATGAATTTATATAATATCAAAAACCTAAAATTGAAAAATTATTAGTATGAAAAACGATATTTTTATTTTTATTTTGTCATAAAAATATACACAATTATTAAGCACTGAATCCAGAAGCGCATGTTCGGGGCTTGAAAACAGTATTCTTTTATGAGTTTTACATACTAAGCATTTTAATTGTTATATCATGAATCTCTTTATTTTGTTGATATTTCATTCATTATTTGATCTTATTCTTATATGGGGATTATAATTGAAATGTTATGAAACTGGTAAATGGTTTTCGTTACAATCACTTTTCTTTTCGACATTATTTACAGTAATGGTTTTGTTTAGAAAAAATTGTATTATCTTATTTTCTTAAGCCATATATCATTTATTCTACTATGCTCATGAAAAATGTAAAATGTTATTTTCTATGTATGTCATTTTGATTTAATAACTGAAAATAAGGGTATTGATATTTGATATCAATCATATATCTGTTTTTAGATTAGCAATATCTCTAATAAATACAAATGTTTTGTAATAATTTAATTTCATAAAATAATTTATTTTACTAATTATATTTCTTATTAATGATTTTACTTCATTCAAATGGTTTTTAAAAATATATTTTCAAATGTATCATTCCATAATAATTGACGGATGGTTTTGCATGATGCTCACTAATGAGTGAATAAAAATAGTTTAAAAATCATTTTCAAGAATTTTATTATATTTACCTCAAATGGATATACCAAATGGTTCCCACATTTAGGTAATGGAATTATATTTCTATCCAATGGTAGAAGGTCAATTGGTGTTTCAAACACAGTGACTCTTATGAACTAACACTTGTCAATAGGAAGGATGGTTGGCCAAATCATATCCTTTTGGGAGGAATTATTTCATATTTTGGGAATCAATTATAGATTTAATATATTTTAATGAAATACTTCCCAATCCAAAATAGGAGACAACTTACCCTTGTCTTAATGAAAATATCGATACTATGTTCTGACGAGAATTAATATATGTGTCACTAGTTCACTATTATTATATTCATCATTCAGTAAGTACTAATTAATGTCATGTTCTAGAGATCTCTATATTATTTTCATCTATGGAAGAGGTTGGTGTCGTGGAGATGGGATTTAACATATATAAGTAATCCTACATATCCTTTAGGATATGAATCAAAATGAATATAGTTCATTTGTCATATTTTATAGTCTTATGCCAAGTCCGTACATTGTAGTATAATATCATATGACATTGATATAAATATTTTGACAAAACGATGATGATAAATCATATATAAACTGTTATGATAGGAATCAAATTCCATGAATTGATTTTAACTTAATATCTATCATAATAAATGATATAATATAGTCCTTGAGTGGAACATATGCATGTAATTCATCCCAGAACTGACTCGTCAAGAATTTGACCCTTTGAATGAAAATCTGAAATATTCTAAATTATATTCCAAATAAGGACACACACCAGTACATACTCCTCATAATATAGGTATAATGAAAACCAATATATAATCCCACTTGATTCATGATCATTGTGAGATACCTGAGATACAAAAATAATGGAAACAAACCATGAGAGACAATTTGTATGGGGTTTACATATTATTTTTTCATTTAGAGATTTATGTTTACTAGTATAAGTGATATTATGATATATACCTTAGTAAATTGGAATTATTCCATAATATCATCTTTATTTTTATAATGAAAGCCATCATATTTTGTTTCCTACCTAAACCCCTGTCGGTTTTAAGGTAATTAATTGAAAAGTCGAATATTTAAATAAAAACTATGACCAAGTAAGATCCCACTTCTCATCCCTTAACATATGTGGAGGGATTAAATACAGAAATTAGAATTTTTAGACATTAGTTAAAAACATTAGAGATATTTATGGACATAAAATAGGGTGGAATTCCATTAATATATGTCCTTAAAATGGCACCCTACAATTTATGTTTGGAAATTAATTAGATTTCTCATTGTTCAATTAACCCTAACCCACTTCTAGGATGTGATAGGCTATTACAGTTGGAGAAATTTGTTTTCATTCCAAAAATTTGAAAATCAATGTAATTATAATAGTATGGATTCCCATGTTATATGATCATTCCCTATCATATGATAGATTCCAGTTGTTGATGACCATGAAAGGTCAGTTGAATACTTTGGTATGAAACATCGGACACTTATAAGAAAATGTCACAAATAGGGTCACATTAGTGTGTAACTATAACCCAATAAGGAAACTACCCTTATAATGATGGTATTCAGAAGATAATTAATAATTGGGGTCTTAAAGGGTGAATATCCATGTGTGTCTACCATACATGGTTGACATTCCATATGGTGTTTTCCCAACAAATCAAAGTGACCTTACTAAGATGAATTGATTTTATTCTAGAAAACTTATGTTATATATGACTTCAATGAATGAATGGTCCATGGGTGTCCACAAGAAATTTCCCATGCTATTCTAATAATCCAATATTACATGTATTGGGTGTTACATATTATTGAAGTGGACAGGTCTATAGACATTTGCATGATCAAGGTTTCTTCTTCAGGATGTACTCCCATGCTCAAAACAGATTGTCTAGAATGCCTTATCATGATCAATATAACTTCACTAATTTTTACTCATATGACCAACCTAACAGGTTTGGGACGACTTCACATGATCATTCTTGAATTTCATTTATGTCATTGCATGATCAATCTGAATATTCCAGGATATATTTTAATAATAAATAGAAATTTTCAAGGACATCTTTTAATGATGAACCTACCAATTCCATTATGCAGTCACATGGTAAACATGCATTATCAAGGATGTCTTTGAATGATCTTTATTAATTATCCTATTTCAATATGTTGATATAAATTAAATGACAACATATTTGTTTGGGAAATTATAGGTCTAATGATGAGTCTTGTGATCATATTTTCATAAGGGATTAATGTAAAGGGGACAAACGACCATGTCCATGCTTTCTTGAAAATCCATGTGCAGATGTTTCTTATATAGATGGATCATCTCAGAGTCTCATGGGAAATGGTTTGATTGTAATGAATAGTGCATGTCAAATATTTTAAGTCAATTTAACAGATAAGAGGGTTTTCATTGTGAGATGAGGTCTGGTCTATGAGTTCACATGAATTTCAAGGCCTAATACGTGTTGGGGGTCCCAAATTGTACTGTTTCATTATAATCGTGTTTTAATGAAATTCATGAGACCCCAAAAATATTATTTCAATCGGTTCTGTGAAAATGTAAAAGGGTTGAAAATTAAATTTTCATTCATGGATGATGGTGATTGGGTTATGGTTAGTGACCCATTATCATGAATGTGTTGCACTCAATAGGTCTATGATGACAGAAGAGTGTTAGATGGTCAAGGGAATAGTTTTGAGTCCATGTTATTAATGATTAAAAAATCATTCCATAACTATTGTTGTATACTCATATTTTATATTGGAATAATGTTAGAAGAGGATACATACCAAGGAATGTATTTTTAGGCCATTAAAATCTATAGTGGGACCCTTCATAAAGGTTTTTTAAAAACATATTCTCTTAGAGATTTTTGGATGGTTTTGTAGATAATGTATTTTCCTAAAACTATTTGGTTATATTCATAGAATTATAAAATCAATGGAAGGGTGTCATGGGATGGGTATGATGATTACATGTAAAATTACTATACATGTAGTAATAATCTTTCCCCCCATTTATTTTCCCAATCCATTTCTCCTTGCCCATTTATTCCATATATATCATTTCTATGTCTTTAAAAAATGGGGAATGATTTTATATTGTAAAATTTTGGATGTTGGAAGAGCCACATTGTTTATATAAGAAACTACATGCACTAGATTAATGATGTGGGTAGAATAGTATATCAAAATCATGTGATCAAAAGACATATTTTTTTAACTGAATACTTGAAAACAACCAAGGATTAACAAAATTAGATCCATGTAATCATATAATCCCTTTTTATTCATGTGATGGATCTATATGCTTCCACTTAGGTCCTTACGTTGGGGATTTCATGTCTTCAAATGATCCTCAAACCTTAATTTGATGGCACAATGCCATCACATGATCAGTTTTTATCCATATTTGTTTAATATTTTTGATTATGGGTGGATCTTAAAATTAATGTATACATTATTTCTAATGTGATTCCTTAGTGATATTCAAATTGCCTCACCAGATTAACTATATATTAAGATAGGGAATCTAATTTAGACTTCCAAAATTGTCTTAATTTATCGGTTTTAGTAAATTTATAATAGTTTTATTTTCAGGGTAACTATTTTATTATCATGCATTATTTGATCACGTGATACAGGTGTCAGAAATAATTCCTCAAATTTGAGTGATTCAACCAATGAATCATACATGTGGTGTATGTGTCCTCCCAATACCAGAGTCTTCACAAATTAACAGGATAATCACACATTAACAATATATCCACTAATGATTCCATTATTTATCATGATTTACTTTGTTTTTTATAAAAGGTGATGAAAAAATAAATTGATTTTCATGTTCTCTCTGTGTCTTATGAACTTTATAACATGTTCATCACCCCTTTGACCAAAAAATCCTTGATATGTATCATGATGGATTCTTGTATATCATGTGATCGACTTCACATGATCTCTATAGTTCATTAGATATAATAATATTAATAGGATATTATATGATGACTTGATCAATAAAACATCATGAAAAAGAAGGAAAACCATTCTCTATAGAGATGGATTGCATGAAGAACATCAAGATATAGAGTATACATGAGGTGTTCGAGGATTGATTCAGTGTAGTAGGTGAGTGCGATGGGAAATAGAAAGATTATAGAAAATCATATCAGGTGATTATATTGTTCAAATCAACTATATTCGGATTATAATTTTTTATATGTATATTTTTATAGGGGAATAGTTTTCCACACATTCCACACAACATATTTATTTTCATGTGGTATCAGGCTCAATTGAATAATGACAGGTGCATAATTTTCCTTGAGATTTGGATTTATGTTCATTGACCACAACCCATACACTCACAACCACACCAGTTATGGTCTCCTGCTATATAGGAAACATATATAACACCTACATACACCCTATGCACTCATAATGAGTTAAATTACTTCCCACTCTATTATTGTTATGATGAATTGATTTTTGGCTAAATAGGAATGGATATTTCAAGTCTCATATGTGCCCTGGGTGGATTTAGTAGACTAGTTGACTAGGATATGTAATATTTTTTTAAGGGGATCCTTAAATACCATTAAAAACATAGAGTAAAAATGGGAAAAAATAAGTAAAAAAAATTTATACCCTTCTGATATAAAGCCTATGAATGTCCCTTAAAATATCAATGATAAAATTTATATCACAATTTTATCATACCCATTATACTTATTAAAAAGCCTATAAAAAAGTGTATTGTGAAGAATTGTTGTTTCCTACAATATGACCCTCCACCACTAGAATTAGATTCAGACGAGAGAAAAATAATATGATTCTGCGGTAAATGTAGATCAATTTTCAATATAATTGAACATCTGGAAGGCATTGATATAGTTTCATATAAGACGATTTCGGGATTATTATACTAAAATGATAATATGTATAAGTGTTTTATTGTAAAATGACTCTAGTGGAAAATAAATTTTTTATTTATCCAATATAAGAGTTTGGGACATCGCTATATATCCTAATGGATTCATAATCATTACATATACAGTTTATAGAAAATATCTTACACATATTAATATCATGAACTGGTAATATTGGATCAACGATGAATAACTCTATGATGACTCGACTTATATAGATTTAGCTCATATGTATTAATGTGAACGTCATACTTTCATGATTAAATCATTGGTAGGGACCCATGCATCAGAGAATTTATTTCATAAATATATAATTATTTCAAATTTATTGGCCACAAAAATTAGACATGTCTAATAAGATTATGTTTAGGTATAATGGACTTGTTCTCATGTAGTTTTAATGCATTAGATTAGAAGTTAACCTCATGTGAGGCCTCAAAATGAGATATGAAATTATTTTTTCCATGATTGATGGACCTTGAAAATTTAAATTTATTTTTTTATGGATAAATAATTTTTTAAAAAAGATTTTTTATAATAATAATTTCATTTTCTTATATTTTACCTATGATTTATATATGAATCTCATAGTAGGCATGTAAATACATTTTTTTTCAAGATGCCCTCTTATTAGTTGCCGACTTAAGATTTTTTTTCCTTTTCCATTTTATATGATAACAAAATTTCATAGATTACAAAAAATAAACATACAATGGATATGTCTCATCATTTTTCTAGTTTTCCCTTTTTAGGTTTTTAACATGTAGTGCATTGTGTCTCTTTCAATTAACAACATAAATAATTTAAATCATTAACATTGATGTGTTATAAATTAGGGTCTTGTAGCATGGACAATCTACTCATTTTTAGTAAACTATCCGTGATGGGATTTTATCCAATATGTTTAAAATCATTTGGTAATTATGTATTCCAATCACCTTATCATAGTTTGGTATGGACTTATTAAATATAGTTATTGTCATGTTTTTTGTATGAATGATTATATATAAATTAATGTCTTGATTCCGGAATTTATTATAATATGAATGTTATAATATTAATATAAGAAAATAATACATAATGTAGTTCAGATTCCTACTACAATGACATGAATCACTGTTTAGTTCGTAATATTGCTACACAGTCTTGAGATGATATATTGTTTAGTTTATTCATTCACCAAATTGAGATGTTTTTCATTTAAGATTCATACATCTAGGAAAAGATAACAAGATATATATGTCATTCCCCCAGGGATATTTGGAATATCTTATGTGTAAAAAATAGATCTAGGAGTTTCAGTGGGTGAATATATAATTATGAACACATACCTAGGAACACCGAAAACTTCACAGGGTGTTGAGTTCTACCACGATGTTTTCAGGGATGAAGAGTTTAATGGGAAATACAAAAAGGGGATGACCCAAAATACCAAAAGGTTTTGAGTTCGTCCATGGTCATTCGAGGGCGATTGAGAATTAGGGATCCTTTCTTATTAGAAAGATATTCCTCCAGTTGGTGGGTCGGAGTCCCCTATGTAAGATTCCATGAGGCTTACATTAATGGTAATGTAGATGGTTCTCCCCCCTTTTCCAAGGGAATTTAATTATTTTTATATAATAATAAACTTTTATGTTGAAAAATAAAGTGGTGTCAAGGATATAAATTATGGGTTAATGAATCATATTATGGTTTATTTTCTAGTTTTGAGTCATGTGCCCCAGATAATTTGGTTTTGAGTCATGTTATGTGGGGAATAAAATGTTTCATGAATAGAGGGTCATATTAAATAATTGGGAAATTTTACAATACACCATGAATTAGAATAGAAGTTTTTGAAAATCACAAATAGTCAATTAATATAGATTATTATTCTTCTTCTAGGAATATTTATGTTAATTAAATTTCCAAAATTGATGGTATTGGTCAACCAATGGTAATTGTTGAAACTGATAATTTATAAGGTCAAACTAATGACTCTTGGATATAAGGGGGCCTTTTTAAGACCAAGAACCCTATAGGTTATAGATCATTGGTATGTTTAAAACACTCTAGTGAATCCTTTTGTATTAAAATTGGATTTTCTAGTACATTTTTCAAGTATTTTATAAGTAATACGTAGGAAAAAAGGAGATGATGGAGTGCTAGGTTTTATGAGAAACATGCTAGCAAGAAGATATGGTTATTTGAACTCATACTTCAATGACATGAATGTGGTATATTGATTAAATTGTATTAAATTGTTGTTTGAGAACAAATTTTTTATGACTACCATATAAACTTGTTATCATGGGGAGGATATGTGAAAAATCATTAATCTAACTATTTCCTAGAATAATGGCTCCAGTGATTATGAATGAACATTTAAAAGGGCCATGATTTGGTCCCTATGTGAATTATTCATTGTTTATTTATGATCATACTTCTTCCTAAACTCATGGGATAATTAGTTCAGTGAGTATTGACTTGAAATTTTATTCGTCCATCCTTCATGGGTTTTTAATCTTACAGGATTACAACCATTTTACTATAAGTTTATAATATTATATTTGGAACATCAATGTATAATGAATAAGGTCTTACAACATTTAAAAAATTTCTAACAGTTTATGGTCATGATGAACATGGACCTTATAGAAAGGTAATGTTTCACAATATCCTAATTAGGATACCCTGGGCCAAGTGTACACTAACTACATTTTCAGTAGAATTTTATGTTGTTGTCAATTATGCATTATAGTTATCGAGTAATGTGTAATGGTATGGGGTAATCTTGTCAAAATTGAACATGTATCAATCTAAGGTGTTGAGCTACACTATGATGACTTTGGAACTCACTAAGATCCAAAAACACTATATGTAGGGAAATGATGCCTCCGGTTGGTGGGACTAAAGACCATCTATATATCCACCTCATGCATGGTTAAAAATATATGTCTTTTCTCTTTTACAGATGTCATGAATTGGATTTTACAACCTGAGGTTCTCGTGTCATGAAGTTCATTTTATGATAAGATGTTCCAAAAATATGATAGAATTTCCACAAACACTAGTAAACTGTGGGAAGGATATGATGGCCTATTGACATAGAATGATGATTGGTAATGATCTACACAATTTATCATTATATAGTTGGGACATATCTTCTATAAGGATTCATGTAATGTTGTCAATATATTTTCGGTTTTTTTTATCATCATGTTGTAAGGATGTAGGGTTCGATGTGAAATTGTGATAGATATCATTGAGGAAACATTTCATTTATCAAGGGAATTTATATTAAGGGGACATATTTTTCGACGATAACTTTTATATATGGGTAGGTGTATTTCAAATTATTTCTTACATATATTTAAATCATTGATAATAAATATGTACATATTTTTGAATTCTACATCGGTAGGGTAATTTTGTATTAATTGATCCTCATTATAATGTGGTATATGAAATTTTAATTTTTTAGACTTCCATGGATTTCCCTATGAATATTATAAGGGAAGGAATCAGAACATAACTCGATCCATTATGGTGATACCTATATATATCTGTCTCATAAAGATGGGATATGATTGAAATTGATGGAAACTCGTGTATGGGCCTAACATGTTTATTTCAGGCATCACTATATATCATATGGTTGATGTAATCAAGCTGCACATTATTCGCTGATAGTTCTCTGCAAAAATAATTCCCATTTTTACTGGTAAATATTTATTATTCAATATTTTGTGTATAGATATGGAATTAGATATCTGAGTGCGGCTACAAATCCGATAGTTATATGAATTAATCCATTTGTATTACATGTATGAATGTTCCCCTTTTTTGTTTGAGTTGTTAGTAGTGTGAGGGAGTAGTTTAATATCACCAAAGGCCCTGGGACTTAACATACCAACATATCTATTTGATCAGTGATGGAAGGAATTAATTCAGTGACAATTCATTAATAGAAAATCTCAACATATGGCTCCCCATACTCAATGTGTGACTTTTTTATTTATATTTTGGATGGACCAAGTATTTGTGATTTATATTTCAGCACATATCCTGTGAAAATATGAATTAATACATATATTATTCTAAAACACTAAAATCCCTACATGTGTGACAACATGGCATAAGGATTTTGGGGGTTTATGATTACATTGCATCATGACACAAGATTTTGGATCTAGGAATCACAATGTATTATGTGATAACTGCAATGAATCCACATGTTGTTCTTTAATGGGGAAATCTCCACAATATTCTTTCAAATACACTTAGGGTGAGAAAATTGATATTGATTTTTTATCTATTCCCACAATTTGTGATTCTGATGTCCATATGTATCATGTTATGACATAAAACAATCAAAACATAGTTCTATGATGGAATACTCTCCATACATTTATATCCAATATTTAGATATGGGATTTTTTATATTTATTTTTTTGATAGACCTAGGATATGGGATTTTCATGTCACAATGTGTCTTGAGATAAGAGGAATAAATCCATACATAGTACATAAATGAAAAAATAACCACATCGGTCAGACCCACATACAGAGGATGGGGGGAATTTTCATTTTGATATTGCATCTAGAACTAGGATTGGATATTAGATCATCACTATGTATCTATTGATGGAATAAATAATTTCACATGTATCTACAAAGAGGATGTTTTGTAAAATATCAACACCATGGATAATGGTTCTACGATGTTCGACCCATAGTGTTGATAAAATCTTGTCATGCAGGAGGCTTTAACTATGAATGTCAAAATCATACCTCAATTAATTTTCTCTTTCTTTTTATGTTTTCAGATAAAAGACCATTCTAAATCTGACTAGAACTGAAATGTTATTATCATATGTTGAATCCTATTCCAAAATCTGTAATCTCACATGGGATATTATGGGTGTGAGAAACAATTAATGTAACATGTATCATTCACCAAATATAGTTTATTAAAACAATGCTCTAGAGAAATTTTATCATGTAGTTTGTTGGAAAATATATTGGATCTAAACATCTCTATGTATCTAATTGGAATTAAGATAATGCAATATATAATTTATCATGAATTTTAATGTCAAATGGGATGGATGTAAACCTTGTAGTTTATCATCAAATGGTAATGATGGAGGTTACCTCACAATAATAAGAATTCATGAATCCCATTATCCTATTACGAGGAGTTTGGGGAATCATGTAAGTGGAAGTATCCTATTCATGTGATATGAGGAATCATGAAATGGTTGTCCATCGAATCACATTTTGGGATCCCATGGTAAGTCTATAAATTTCATATATACATTGAGTAAGTTTTCATATTGTTTAAAATCATGGGACATAAATTACATGGGTCTTCCTTTTTAAGTACATGTGAATAAAACCTATTTGTACAACTTTCTATGATTTTGTAATGATGAAATCTATTTAATTTAATGTCATAATGTTAGAAATTATATGTTATTTTAATTATAGTTCATATGACTATGACCAAAAAACAATATTGTTGGACCCAGATATTTGGATCTTTGAATCACTACATATCTTTTCGTGGAATGTATAAAACCACACCTAGATTCTAAATTTAAAAAGTCTTGGTGTGGATCTAAGTCACACATAGTGACATGAGTACTACATTTTTTCTCATATATAAATATAATGTGTTGTGATTAATCATAAATTTAATTTTATCTATATAGTTTAGCATCATGTAGGGAGGATGTATGGTGTCTCTTAGTTTTACGTCAAATGAATAGAACCATATATGTTGTCTAGTTTAATTTCATTCTTCTAGACATAAGAGAGTGTATAGTTAAAATCATATTTCTAGGAATTCCACTATGTAGTTTCATATCATATGGTATGTATATTTCCAATTAATTTTATCATAATGTCGTATGGACATATTTTCTATAGTATAACGTCATAATGTAAGGATTTAAGATTATGAGATTATTAATTTTATATATCCATGCATAACCCCCTTGATTTTTAATGGAATGTGGTCAAGACATAGTGTTCAATTTAGTATCATGGAAGATGGGATTGTGATGTTGTTTATCATAGTTTATTTATATCATGAAATTCTATCATGAGATTTGTACATTTTCTCGATGCTTGGTTTCATCCCAGATGGTCATTGGGTATGAATTATTGATGTGTAGCCATGATGGTATTCAGACTAGTGATTTCTTTATAATTTAATGTGATCAAATATCAATGTTCTTTTATAATATCAGTATACATTTCATTTGGATCAATAGGTATAGAGGTAACAATCAACATAGGCCGCATGGCTTATTCATTTACCATATTCACCGTCAAGAGATCATTGATGGTGGTGAGGATTTCTTCCATTAATTTAATAGGTGAATTCTTGAGGTCAACATATTTTTCATCCATCTATTCTTCTTTAAATTAATTTCCAGATATTTTGGAGATTATTGGGTAATCTCTATTGCTTTGAATGTATGATATTACTTGTGAAGAGACATTGTCAATCTGAACAACTTGTGCCATGGAACCAATTTTTTATAGATGATTGTTCAACTTTTTAGTACCTATGGGAGTAAGAGGAGCATGGAAATCATGGATTAATAATTTTTCTCAAATTAGGTTTATGGAGAACATGTAATTACTAATGATCATACTCTATATTTTCATGTCTGGTCGCTAGATGGGTGTTTACAGCCACCATTTCTCTCCTAGTAACATTTAGTATATTATAATAATAAATTGTTTTCCTTTGAATAATGACAAGAGGAAATATATCTATTAAATTTTCCCATAATCGGATCCAATGATTTTTATTTTTCATTAAAAATAGATGGATTTCATATGTGGGGAGCTTTTATACCCTGGGGAAATGTAATGTAAAATTCTACATATATGGACACTCCTTTTTCATACATGACGATTACATTACATCCACGATAAAAATATAACAGTGTTACAAAACCATGACATAATTGTTTATTATCTTAAGAAAATTAGGACCATTCCTATCATTTATAGAATAAAACATAAAAATTTATTTAATTCTTTATTATATGGATTCTTAGTTGTCCTTGTGTTCACCATAGTACAAGTTGTCAACTATGGGTATACATAAATGGAACAGGTGAGATAAAATAATATTATTTGGATTGTTCCAAAAAAATACCAAAAAACATGTGGGGATTAGAATATCATCATCATAACATAATTACGAGATCATCAACATAATCTAGAGAGGAATAATGGAATGTTTCAATGAATAAAATGAAACATCATGTCATAGTTGTCAACTAAAACACATAGTTGTGATCAAACATAGAATCATGTTCATTAATACTTCACATTATCTCACAAGATTAATCACATTACCAAATTCATTGCAGATCTATATTTTAATGGTATAGCCATCAAATTAAAACTTTTACATGCTCTATATAATACCAAGTCAACTTGTCACATAATAACATTTATATAATAATTCATGACACTAAAACATATAATAATTATGGACATAAAATATCCCATCTAATGGAATGATTTTAATTTCTAAAATAATATATCCATAAAAATCATAGTTCTCATAAGAATTAGATTTTTCTTATAAATCATGATTAAACATGAATCAATATCAAGATAAGTGAATTTTTTGGTTTTTTAATAAGAGTTCATTAGGAAAAATAATTCAATTTGTCATAAAAATATATTGAAAGAATTTATATTCTAAAAATTAAAGGTAAGTATAAGTAATTTATATTTAAATAATGTTGCTGGAACTTTCATTAATAATATAGAGTGACTGAGGGAAAACAAAAATGAATATAGCTCGGTTCGAAAATCCCCTTACATTATGTATGATTGTTTTCATCACATTAATATCTTATATAACTAAATTAAATTAATTAATTAACACATATAGAACCTATTATACATTAATTTACTTTATTTTTGTTATTTTATGTTCACTTATAATCTTTTATATGATATATGGTGTTCAATTCTATCTTTTGGGGGTGTATTTGTCTCTCAGATTTCTGGACTAATTCACATGAAAATGACCACAGAAGATTATTTATATTGGTTATAATTCAACTGAATTGAAATTACATATTATTAATGAAATTAAATAGTTTAATATTTTTTATACAAGTAAGTTCAAGAACATATAAATGGATACTAGATATATTTAATAGTTTTTTCTAACCATTATATTTGTTTTATGATCATTCATGAAAGAATTAATGTAAAATGAAAACCCATCATCCATGATGTTGGTAAATTGACACCTCCTGAGTGATGATTTCAATTTTAGAAAAAAAGTGTTAGATGAAAGAGATTGATGGTGGATATTCCGTTGACATGATATAATTCCCTTATATAAAAATTACTAGAGTTATCATGCACATTGGGATAGAGTATTTGAAGAGTGAATATAAAAATAGAAATATATTAAAAGACCATAATGGAAAAGAATGAGGGTTTTCCGACATTAATTTCTCTTTCTTGAGAACCTATATAAGGAAACTGTTTTGATATTAGGATGAATATAAGGGATCCTAGGCATATACTAGGAAATTAAGAAGATATTTGTGAATATTTTGGATAAGGGTAAAATCTTGTAATTTGAGAGTAGAATAGGTTGTGGGGGGTGATATTTAAAGTGGATGAGAGGGGTGTTTTCTCATCATTTTAATCATTTGTTTATTATTATTGCTCAAGACTATGGATTGTTTTAGAATTATCACAAAATATAATAATATAATTATGGAGTGTTCATGAATTTGGGCTAACATTATCCATACATAATCTATGAAACAATAATTCAAATATATAGCATTTATAATCAATTATCTTATTTTTCTATTCACCGAAAATTCATGTAATGTTAAAAAATACCAAAAAATTTTTCATAAAGAATTTTTTTGTTTATAATATAAAATGAACACCATTTTTTAATAATAGGATTCAAAATATGATAAATTTAATTTTTAAATAAAATTATTATTGATTGAGAATATACATATTTTTAAATTGTATTATATTTTAGAACACATTAAAAAATTAATTAATGTATCATAAAATTATCTTAAAATCATAATACAAAAAAATATTAAAATATTAATATATTTTATGAAAATATTTTTTTTTTAATTTTTAAATACAACATAAAATTGTAAATAAATAATTTTCATTTACAATATATTAACACATTGTTTTTTTAAAAATAAATATTTTCTAATAATGTAAAATAAATACATTATATTTTCAATCCTATGATAAATAAATACTACTTTTACTTTGATAAATGAGGTTACTAATATATTGGACAATTTCTTATTCTTAATGGTCACATTACCACTCCATTGGTCATGTTACTATTCTATAATGAAAGGTTCCAAAAATTATAGAAATACAACATATTTCATTCATTAACCATTTAAAAAAGTGAATATTATTTTCTTCTTCTAATTTTATATTATTTAAAATATATGAAATAACAATAAAAATTGAATTTAATTGATAAATTGTTTCAGTCATTACAGTCTTCCACCTTATGAAATTTATCCCTATAAATTTTTTTTACAAAAATATGTGGGGTTCATCTCTTTCATCGCTTCTTCTGAATACCATGTTTATAAATTGATCATTTGGCTTCCCCATTGTATATTGGCTCATTGAGTAGTATTGTTGAGGAAAACATTATCACTACGTTCCATGATCTTCATAGGATACTCCTCTTGAGAGAGTTCAATTTCCAACTAAAGCACCACTATATTTAGTATATGTCGGGGATCTGGTTTTTATATCCTCTAGAGGGATGCATGGAATACATCATGTATTAGAGACATGTTAAGTGGAATATCTAGTCAATATTCCATATATCTGTCTTGATCATGAATCTTGAAGGGGGTCAATGTTCTTCAGACATATCATTACCTTCATCCCAAATATCCTTATCCTCTTGTGTGGATATATGAAAAGGAATACCATGTGTCAAGCTTTAAACCCTATTTCCTACTAAATATTGCATAGATTCCACTTTTTTCATCATTGGGATGCCTTGATGTGCTGCTAAATGGTTTTCACCTTTTCTTCTGTTTATTCAATCATTATAGGTACAAGCATCTTACCTTTATTGATGTCATCACACACATTTCCGATTTCCAACTTTTCCCATAAAGGGCTTCATATGGATCTATTTGGATTGTAGTGTGGAAACTATTGTGTTAAGAGAACCTAGACAGAGACATAAATTGGTATCATCCTCTTTTAATGACGATAGGACATTCCCTTTATAGATATTCATGTTTCTGAATAGTGTTCTCTGATTGAACATCATTTTTTTTTATAATTATCCTTACATAAGTTTATCTAAGTGTTTAGAGTATAATTTAGACTTTTCAATATTGTGTCGGTGAATCTCAAATCTCAATCAGATATAATTAATCAGGGAACTCCATAAAATTTTACCAATTATCTATGAATATCCATTCCTGTTTATATGGTAATAACTCCTCTATAAATATGATAATATGTGATATAATTATCATACAATCCATAAAAATAATAATATCATTATTTCTTCTAGGTGTCTTCAGATGTCCATTGAGAAAGTCTATAGTTATGATTTTACAATCCTTTGTTGGTATTGGTAATAGTTGCATCATTCCCATATAATTTGTTATTTAATTTTCCACTTGATGATATATAATGCACTTTAATGTATATATAATTATCTTTTTATTCATATATTCCCACCTATATTTCTATAAGTGATGTCGAGACATCTTTGATCTCCATTGGTGAATAGGGAAGGCTGAGCTATATGCATCATTTATAACACCATCATTATATCTTGATTAGATGGTACACATAATAGTGAATGAAATCATTCAATGCATTACTTTTTAAAATCTAACATTGGGGATTTACCTTTTTAAAAATATTCCCCATTCTTCATAATTTCAAAATCATTTTATTATGAATAATTTATTTACACAATGAGGGATGGTTGAGAAATCATTTGAGATAGTATTGGAGATGTTCCTTCTACAAAGATTCTATTGACTATCATTCTCAAATATAAGAATAATTTACCCTTATCAATTCAAATCATTGATAATGATGCATGATCATTTGTACATTGAGAATCTTCCACATTACATAATTTTTCAAGAATGTAGTGCATTGACCATTTTTAATCCTTGATGAACACTAACTATATTAACTGGTTCTTATTAATATTCTTGTATGTGAATATATATTTTAGGTTCTTAATATTGTTATATATTTCAAACCTCTCTCCATAGAGATAATTCCTCATGTTATTCAACAAAAATACCACATTGTTCAGCCTCGGATCAAGCATGGGATAGTTTGGTCCTTAATTTTATACACCCTTGAGTCGTAGACTATCACTTTTTCATTTTGAATATATACATATCTTAATACCTAAATTGAAGAATCTCTGTATACCACAATGATTACCCCACTTGTCAGAATTGTGAGTACTTCCATGGTAATATGCCACTTTTTATGCTCTTTTAAGATATCATCACAGTCATTGGTTTAGAGAAACTTTTCTCCCTTATGTTTCGTCATCATTATTGGTTTTAATAATCATGATAAGTTCATAAAAAATAGAGGTAATACAAATATAGTCAAAATAATCATCGTATCTCTATTACCTCCTCCAAATTCATTTTTTATTTTATTAAAAAACCACTTTAAGGAAAAGTGGGAACCATATAGAAACATTCTGTGTAGCCTCATAGTTCACCATACAGATTTCAAATTTCAAAAAATTCAAACACCATCTTCACCGCACCTCGAACAATCTCCATGCACCTGTTTCAAATTCAAACAGCACATAATTAATTCCTCGAGCTACGAATCATCCATACTGTGTCACGCAATCACCAACAGTCGGTTCACTGCCAACCACCGTAGACAACATCACCGGAGATGAACTCGCCGTCAATGATCGATTCATCATCACTCCCAAAGCCACCCACACAGACTCACTTCCCAAAGAACCATGGAGACAACCACTCAGCTCCACCTCAGAGAGAAAGGTGAAAACCTAGATCCAGAGCAGAGAATAATGCGAGATTTTGCAGGAATAGCGGCATGAAACTCCTCAGAACATCAACAGCAAACGAACACCAACCGAATCCACCAAAAGGCCTTCACAAATTGACGAAGAGTGATCCCGAAACACCATCGACCGCTCACACCTCACATCCCAAAACCTCTTTGAAGTCCACCGCACATTTCCGACCAGGATTGGAGTAAAGGATCATGAGGCCAAAGCAGAGAGCATGCGGTCTAAGGTCTCACCAGCAGCTCCTTTCTCCAGAACAACGACTAAAGCACCAAACCTGCAGGACATAACATCACATGAATCATCTCAATAGATCGTGAGTGGAAACCTGGAGTGTGAAACAGTAGAAGCTACCTTCACCAGATGAAGACTCAAAACTGGATGCGTAGAAAAGGATCCACTGGATCCGAAACCCATGAAATGGAAAGCTGCGCGAATGGAAGAAAAAAAGGGGGAATGAAAACCCTAAATTAGAAGGTACCTCCGGGGAAGAAGCACCCGGATAGTTGAAAAGATCATAGAAGCAGAGATCGAATCCCTAGGAGCAACAACGAAACCCAAAAACGAGTACACAAAGAGAGAAAATCCAGAAACGCGCGGAGGGAGAAGGAAGAAAAAGACGCCAAAGGGTTATAGGGGAAGAAATATTGATTATAAATGATGTAATGGGCCACTATTTCATAGCCTTTATCTTAGAAGGGTCTCTAAATATTTCCATACAAGTTATATCATGCCATATGAATGATACATACCCCATCTAGAACTCACATTTACTTTATATTTCATTATTTTTATCCCTTCAAAAAAATTATCATAAAATTCAAAATCTCTTCATGTCTCTCTTTCTCATAGAGAATATCATAATATCTTTAATAAGTACAACAAGAAATTTTTCTAGATAATATCTAAAGACCCTAATCCTTATGTCCATGATTATTTTTTTAGAATTAGTGAGTCTATGGGGAATCACAATGAACTCGTAGTGTTCATAGCTTGTTAAAAAGGTAGTCTTGGGAATGCCTTTATTACTCACCTTTAGTTGGAGATATCGTGCCCAAAGGTCCACCTTAGATAAAAACATGTCATAGTGTATTTTTTCAAATAGGTATAGCATTAATGTTTGGGAACACTTGATATTTATATTGATTCCATTGGGCTCACAATAATAAATGAAGTAGTGAACTAATTTATCCTTTTTCTTGATGAGGAGGACTAGTGGACCCCATGGTGAAGCACGCAATTTAATATAATCCTGGTCCAAATTATCCAATAACTACTTATTTATTTCTAAAGACTCATTTGTGTCTATTATATAAGGTGGCTTTAATATAGGTAGAGACACAGAAATATGATCAATTGATAACTCGACCTCTCTCTCAAGAGGAAGACCATGAAATTATTCTGGGAACACATCAGTGTATTCCCTTAAAATTTGAATTTATTCACCCAATATTATATTTATTGTATCATTCATATGTTATAGAAATACATTATCAAAAGGAAATAATATTCGCACTTGAGACGATGTCTCTGAAGAAGATTAATCCTCCTGATTACACATATACAAAAATTTAAGAATCCTCAAGATATGAAAAGTGGCATTCCTTTATAGATAATAGATGATGTATTTTATAGTGATATCTAATACATGATCAATATAGCATTAAAATCCCCCAAAGGAAGTAATATAATATTTCATTTTATGTTCATTCGACAGACATTAACCTGGTAGGATTCATATACTTCAGATTCAATAATTTCACCATTTTCCAGTATCAATGATAACTCAACTTCCATATTTTAACATGATGTCTGAATTGTTCTAATAAAGTGGATTGATTTGAATGAATGCATTGAATTAGAGTAAAATAGTAAATTCACAATTCTATAATGAAAAACTTGTGTATCTGTCACCACATAATTTGTGGGATCCATGTAAGTAGTAGTAATGGAATAATATTTCGTATAATGTTTTGGATTTGGTTGTAGCTTATACTGATTGTCATCAAGGAGTCATGGTTCTGTTCATTAGATTTCATAGGTACCTATCCAATTACAATGGAGGCATTGAACCAGGGTAGTTACAATCCATTCCACAATTATATCATTCATTTTATTTATATCTCTTTAATATTCATTATTTTTTCACCTTCTCTTCCCTACATAGAACAATTACCCCTCCCTTTTAGATAGTTCCCATGATGCTTATTCTGAAATTTTTGACACGTCATTGGTTTATTTTTCTTTAAAAAAATTCATTCGATCCTCTAGACTGACACTCAATATATAGTTTCCTTTCACTGTATGAATGGGATCCTTCTCCATACAGTGTCTCTTATTTGAGAAGACATCAATCAACTTCATCATAACTCCCAATGTCTCAAATATATAGGGACATTAGAATGTGTGGTTTTAAAACACTAAATAATCTATCAATTTTTCTATAATTATTGATAACAACACCTAAAGAATTCATTGAAATCATAGAGAAATTTTTTTCATATTCCATGAAAAATTAACACTTATTTTTCATTACATATATGGATTCCCATTCATTATTTTTATGAGGAGTTAGAGGGATATACATATTTTTAAAATTATATTATATTGATACAACTTTGTATCTTCAATTTAATACTTCTGCATGTTGTTTTTAATCAATGTCTATAATTGATCAACATCCCCATATAGATAATAAATGGACAGATTCAGCTTCCCATTCTCAAAATAGTGGGGAATAAAAAATATCACCTTCATCGTGTTGAACAAATATCTATAGTAAGTGGATAAGTGGATCCACTAATGGTTGATTTTTTTGCTGCATAAATGACTTGATATCCAGTTTTTCATTATTATGTGAATGAGGATATTCCAAATTTTTTAAGTTATTGATCAATACAGAGATAGATGGGTAATATTTACATTGATATTTTGTATTCAACATACAAAATAAATAGGGGTGTATTATGTGCAGTATCATCATTAGGCCTTACATAGGATTTTGACCCTATTTCTCACAGTTCCCATCATTTTCTAAAATAGTAAGGGTTATAAAAAACCAATGTTAATAATAAGTCAATAAATACTTTATTCCT
The DNA here is from genome assembly GCA_963277665.1 of Viscum album. NCBI lineage: Eukaryota > Viridiplantae > Streptophyta > Magnoliopsida > Santalales > Viscaceae > Viscum > Viscum album. The sequence goes on from OY728147.1 coordinate 1,192,156,200, forward strand.
TCTGTTAAATTATATTTATTGAAATATCTTGAGGGGTCACTATGATTAACATTTATAAAACTATTCATACTGGGTTGTTACCTATACATAGTCTCGTACTACGGTTTTTCATTAAGGTTCTCTAATGTAAATTCCCTAATGAACTAAAACCTGTTTTGATACAAAAAATAGTGACCCTACTATTTATTACATTAATATTAAGTCATTTGAAAGGTTAAAACCCTAATAGTGTTACAAATTTATGATCAATCAGTTTAGTGTCTTGGGGAAATAAAGACCACACATAACTTGTACAAAAGGATACATAACCATTTATTTAATTCCTTTTTATCTATCTTATTATTAGTCACTATACTCTCCATTGTTCAAGTTATCATCAATGGATATACATCAATGAAATGGGTGAGATAAAAAAACATTAAGAGAATTTATAATAACATGGATCTACATAACATGGGTGAGAATAATAGTTATATTCATAACATAATCATTGTATCATCATAATAATCATGATATGGATTATGGAATATAGATGTGCCTAAAATTAAAACATATTGACTTACTAGCCAATTAGCTTGTATTGTTATAAACAATGATAGTATAGTGTTCAGGAATATTTATCATTATATAATGGGAATAATTTCATTACCCAATTCATTTTAAGTCTTTATAATTTTATGCACACCGATCATATCATAACATTTACATGCAATATATAAATCTAGGCACACCCATCACATCATAACATTTTATATAATCATTCATGACAGATATAATACATATCAATCGTGAATATAAGATAGATGATGGAATAAATAGAGTTCCATTTCATATGGAATACATTCAGTAACATTGGATTTCCCATGTTAAAAATATTCTTAGTATCAATCCATATTGAAGAAGATACAATCTCAAGGAAAGTGAATGATGTGTTAATTTACATAATAGTTATTTTAGAAAAATTTGTGTGTCTATCATAAAATTTTAAGGGACTCAATTATATCCAGAAATAAAAGTATTAAATTTAAAAATTATATTTATTTAACATCAATTTAACATTCATATTGAAAATAGAGGGATGGAGGGAAAACCCAATGAATAGAGGTGGGTTCAAAAATACCTTAACAATATGTTCAAGCAATTTTGTAACATTAATATCTAAGATAATAAGATTAAGTTCGTTAATTAACTAATCCATAACCACATTTAAATTAATATAATTTATTATAGTTTTAATATGATCTTATTTATCAAATTAAATGAGTTATAGAGTTCGATTCCATCATTCAAAAGTGTTCATTTTCATGGTTTTCATGATCGGTTCATTTGAATATGATTATCAATGTTTTTGTAGAAAGAGTATATTTCTATAAAATTTAAAATACAGATTATTAATGAACATATAATGTTTTAATTGGTTATATACATCATTTAGATGAATTTTCAGTACAATAATTGTTTGTAAAAAGGTTAGTGATCATCATTTATAATTCTTAGTATTTTTTCAAATATCACATACCATCATTGTTCCGCTGTTAATTATTTTTTATATATTTTATTTCCAAAATTTAAAAATAATTATTAAAAAAAATTAATTTATTTAAAAAACATTATTTTTGTCTTATAAACATCATTATGGGAATTTTTAGAGAATGAATATGCATCGTAGATGATGCTAGTAAATTGGCATATCACAGGTGATGATTTCATTTTTAGAATAAAAGAGATAGAGTCGGAGAGAAAGGATTCTGATGACGGATATTACATTAATAGGATATAATTATTGAATTTTTATAATATTTTATTTATCGTGAATATTTAAATAGAGGAGGTTTGGAGAGAATAAGAAATGTAAATTAACTGAAATGAACATAAATGGAAATGTTCTAAGATTTTACCTCTTCAATTCCTCCTCCTTGAGAACCTCCTTACGGAATGGTTTTTTTTCTTTTAATGAGGAAATGTGCTCCTATATTCTAGGTAGGAAAATTTGATGAAATTTGGGGAGATTTTTTATAATTCTCAATGCTTGGATGGTTTTAGGAGAAGAGTTTGGGTGGGTTTGTATTTAAAATGGAGGAAAGAGGAATTTCCACATATTTTTATTCATCGTTTTATTATTTTATCTTAATAATAGATTAGTATTATATTCATCATGATATAAATTTAAAAAATAATGTAAATTTAGATATTTTGTGGGTACATCATCCACACGTCATTTAATATATAATTATTCTTGGATTTGATATTAATCTGAAATTATATTATTTTACAATTCCGTGAAAATTAAAGTCCATTTGAAAAATCATAAAAAATCACAATATTTATTATGTGTAGAATTTAAAAATTATCCTTATTAAATGAAATTAATTTTATAAAAATGATAATTTATTTTTTAATTAATTTCATTATATACTCAAGAAATACATATTATAAAATTATAACTGCTGCTATAAGACATTGAAAAATTAATTAATATATCATTAAATTATAATATATTCATAAGATAATAAAATGATAATTTATCAATAAATTTAATAAAAATACCTAATTTTTATTTATTGAATAAATAATAATGTGTTAATTAAATATTTATAACAAATAAAACTCTAAAACTATTTTTTAACCAATAATTTACTTTTGAAATGAAATAAATATATCGTATGTTCATTTATATGATACCAAACTTTTATATATACTTTCATATTTGAGTTTACAATTCTATTGTCTGATTCACTATTCCTAATGGTCATAATACTATTCCAAAGGTCAAGATATTATTCTATTAGTAATTGGTCCCTAAATTTTTGAAATATCGCATATTTAATTCATTCTTATTTTAAAACGTTTTTAAATTTATCTCTATGTGATTTTATATTATTTATAAAATATTCAATATTTATAATAAGTGAATTTTCAATGATAAATATTTCTGGTCGTTACACTACATACATTCCCCATCCCTGAATAAAATATATTAACGATGTATTTACGACCAGTCTATGAGATTTTCTGAAAGATTAGAAACCATGTCATAGGTGTTGTTATGTTCTTCCAATAATAGGTATCATTTAAGAGATAATGTTTAGTTATTCTTCTAAAAAATTATATTATTTACTATCCAGAGGTGACCCACATCTCATTTATATGAGAGGTTAATTTTACTAAAAAGCTGACAAGATACCTATATATTATGGTGAAATAAATGGATGTACTCACATACAGACCCATATTAGTTGTCCTAATTGAAAGTCAAATGGGACCTAAACTTGTTTTGGAAGATTCTTCCAGCTAACCCTCTCTATATAATCATGTCATCAGCTTTTTTATCATGGAAATATATCTCCTCCCAGAAAGACTATAGGGTTTCTTTTATATTTTTCCTTCTAAGAATGAATAATTTTGTTGGAATGGTGGTGTGACACTACATATGATTAACACCGATCTTTCAAGAACCTCTATGTATTATGGTGTGAGTTTTTTTCACACCTCTCTATATGAAGGTTTCATGGAATGGTGTATTTCCATGTTTGGGTGAGATATTTTGTAATGACCCTTAAATTTCAAGGAATTTTTTTTTATTATTTTTCCTTGGAATTTTACAAGAACGCAGTTTCTGACGACGCCTGATTCCGAGGCCCAGTGTGCCCGGAATTAATTTCCGATGTTTTCCTCGGGTACGTTCAGTGAACGGACGAGCTGGTTTTTCAAACTTTTGAACCGGTGCCCGAAATCGAATTCTGAGGGCACCGATGAAATCGCAGTGCCGATTTTTGCATAGAAACGCCTCTTCCAGAGTTGCGTTTGCTCGGGTGTGGTTTTTAATTTTCGGGCTTAAAGTTAAGAAATAAAATAATTGTACAACAAACTTTATTTTATTTCATTTAAGCCACTTGGAAGCCACTTGAACAGAGTTGGAATGGATAAGGTTTTATCAAAAAATATCCTACCCTCTTGGTAGGATATTTGTTAGGTGGGGCCCGCACGAGCCCCGCCGTTTCTTTTCTGCTAAGTAACGCACCCGTGAAAACCCGTCATTATGAAAGTCAACTGACGCGTTTTCTTAAATTCTTAACAGAAAATTTAATTGGGCGGTTTTATTCGTGAATTAAATGGGCAGTTTTTTTGTTGAATTAAATCTGCGAATTAATGGGTCGTTACTTACCCTTTTTCGTTTGTTGGTGTAATAAAAAAGTAAGACCAACAAGTCTTTTTGGAGGATTTCTCATTGAGAGGTTTTGTCAGAGTTCTTGAGCCTTCATCCTCATTCACGAAGAACGCGAAGAACGTGAAAACGCGAAGAACGCTGACCTCCGACGAAGAACGCCGAACCCGCGGAAGTCGACGACGCGATGCCGTGTTCCACGACGCCGACATTCCCTTCCTATAACGTTCTTCTGCAACGTCTCTTCCTCTACAATGAAATCTTCGATCAGCTGTTTGAGTTTGCCGACTCAATGCCGGATTCCGCGACGACGTGACGCACTTCCGCGACGACGCGATGATCCCCTCCTTCCGCAACGAACAAATCCGCGAAGAACGTGCGTATGACGATGACTACGAGGTAGGGGTTGTTGTGAATAATTCCTTTTTCCTGTGATCATTTCTTTTAGAGGTGAAGAACCAGACAATAAGAACAATGTTAATCCATTAAAATTGTTGATTCATGTGTTGAATATATTTCTCCCGTTTTTTATCCCTAACGCGGAGGGTGCGGGCCAAACGAACACGGCCTGACAACCCTCCGCCGTTCTTCGTGGTTGTGTGGATTTGACGGGCGACGACGGAACGTGCCGCAACTGAAGTTTGACGATCCCGCAGTGAAGAACGGAACCCGGGAGGAACAACGGTGTAGACGGGAAGGAAAACGGACCACCAGAGCGACTCCAGTGGCCCGCGGAAGCCGGCGGCGGCGCGGGTCGCCGGCGCGGCAGCGCCGGCGGCAGCGCCCCAGCGCGTCGCCGGAAGAACCGCTGCGGCGGCGGCGGCGGCGCCTGCTGACACGCGGCCGCGCGGGTCCGACGCGCACGGGACGTGGCTGCAGCCGTGTCCGGCTGTCCAGGGCGACACCCCGCGGGTGCCACGGGGTTGTCACGCAGGGGCGACGGCTCCCCCCCGCGTCGCCCGGGTCGTCCAAGGCGACACCCTGCGGGTGCCACAGGGGTGTCACGCGGGGGCGGCGGCTCCCCCCCCGCGTCGCTCGGCCGCTCGGCCGAGCCGGGCCGGACCGGGTCAGACCGGATCAGACCGGATCGGGTTTACCCGGTTAGGCCGACCCGGGGGGGGGGGGGGGGGGGGGGGTCGGGCCGGGTCGGCCTGGGCCCGGACCCCCGTCTTTGGACCATTTTCGGTCTTTTTCCGGAAACTTGAGCTACGGGCCTCCAAACGACGCACCGTCAGCTGAAACACGATCTTTGGATCGATACGGTCGTTTCGGTATATCGCACTCAAGGTTTCGGAATACTTTGAGTTCGGCCGGGTTGGTTCGTGCACGAAACTAACCCGGCCCTCGGAGCGGAAACAGTCATATCTTGAGCTACGGACGTCCGATTGACGTGCCGTCAGCTTTGGTGGTTTCCTCTAAGTTAGACGGATCTTTTGGCTCACTCCGCCCGAGGTTTGGAAGCAGGTGGAGTACGGTCGGGTTGATTTTGCCTTAAAAACCAACTGGGCCCCTGTGACGAAAAAGCCAATAACTCTCAGACCGGGCGTCCGATTGACGCGCGTCTGCGACGTTGAGTTCCTGTTGGCAATACAGAACTTTTGGATACATCAACTTCGGACTTTGTGTCAGTTGATGTATCAGCCTCTCGGCTCGTGGAGCGGACCCTCCCGAACGAGCTTGCTGTGTGCGGAACCCTAGTGATGGCTGCGACTTCGACGACGACGACTATACTGAGATCCTCGGTGGATTCGACTGCGACGATGATGAGAACAGTAAAGGAATCCTCAGTGTTTTGGGCAGTGACCACTACTGTACACCTTGGGATACATCAACTCCGGACTGCATGTCAGTTGATGCATCGACCTTTTAGCTCGTGGAGTGGACCCTCCCGGAACGAGCATGCTGTGTGCGGAACCCTAGAGCTGGTTGAGATTGAAGACTGCTGATCGAATGTCTCGGTGTGTTACAGATAGAGGTATAGGGGAGAACTTGGTTTTAGCGGCAGACCCACGACAGCGGTGCGCTTGGTTGTAGCGGCACAGGGGAGCGCTTTGTTGTAGCGGGAGACCCTCGACAGAGGTGCACTTGGTTGTAGCAGCATAGGGGAGCGCTTGGTTGTAGCGGCAGACCCACGACAGAGGTGCGCTTGGTTGTAGCGGCACATGGGAGCGCTTGGTTGTAGCAGCAAACCCACCACAGAGGTGTGCTTGGTTGTAGCGGCCCATGGGAGCGCTTGGTTATAGCGGCAGACCTACGATAGAGGTGCGCTTGGTTGTAGCGGCACAGGGGAGCGCTTGGTTGTAGCGTCAGACCCACGAAAGAGGTGCGCTTGGTTGTAGCGGCACATGGGAGCGCTTGGTTGTAGCGAAAGACCCATGACGGAGGAGCGCTTGGTTGTAGCGGCATAACCACTGTACTTGATGGAGAAAGAGTTTTCCAATAGCTTTGGGTCCAACTTCATGATCGATCCTATGTGGGTCATTGTGGGGGGGGGGGGTTAGTACCATCCGATCCTTTATGGGTCCCACAGATTTGATGAATCAGTGGCTACATCTGATCATCTCTATCGTCATTTGAAGAAGTATACCTATGTGAGCTGAATCTTGTGTTACTCTCCTTTTTGGATTGTGTTGAACTATCCTGTGTTGATTTACTGTTTACTCTCATTTGTAAATTGTGTTGTGCTATCCTGTGTGGGTATACATTTTGCTTTCCTGTGTGGACTGGGTTGTGCTTGGGCTCGGACGTTGGAGCCGAACGGGAATTGATGACATAGGTATATGTATGGACATAGACCTAAGCCGTGTCATATGTTACTTCGTGATTGTATCTTTCCTTTGTGGATTATCCTTTATGAAATTCGGGAGACCTTCGGGGGTCTCGGGGTCCCTACTGAGTACCTTATACTCACCCCTGCACAAGCATTGCCTGCACTTCGTTGTGTTGGTTGCAGACGACAGAAAACATTGATCGTGGTGGAGGCTTGCGGAGCAGGACGAGACCTGGAGGTGGACCACTGGGCAGGACGCACTCGGAGCGGACGGCTGGACCGAGGAGCTGTGGAGGATATCTGTACCCACCCTTCAGGTGGGACTTCCAGAGGACGGCTCGACACTGTGGCTTTTCTTTTCAGTTGTTGTTTCCCCCTTTTTAGTTGTACTTTACAGTTGGTCTTGTATTTCCGGCCCCTTTTACTTTCAGCACAGCTTGTTACAGTTTTTTTTCCTAGTGTTTACTTTTCCACTTGCTTACTCTGTGATGCTTGTTTACTTTTCAAAGGAAATTCCTTCCCTCTTTCTGTGATTTACGCCTTGGTGCTAGTCGTCATCCCCTGGCCTATGGAAGGCAGGATTGGGGTAGTCACGGCACGGGCCCCGAGGACGGGTCGTGACAAATTGGTATCAGAGGTGGTCGGTTCTACCACAGAATCTGATCTTTCTTCTGTGTGAAGCAATAGTGTTTAGCGTATTGGGTGTGGTTATCAGTCCAGGGAGTCCAGTGTTGGTGCGGTGGCCGACGTATCCGTACACCAGGACCCTGACTTCTGATTTCCGACTTAATGCACGAAAGCATTGATTGCATGTGTGTTTCAAGTTTTCTTTGTGATTACATTATGTCAGCTCACCAGGTATACTGTTCTAACCATGGAACACCTGTTTCCCTTCAGGATGGCCCCACGACGATAGCCAGCTAGGGTTCCGAGCGATGTGCGTGGCAAGAGCCCACCGAGTGTCGAGGACTCGGTATAGGGCCCTTTGACAGCTGAGGTACCGACGATACCTATACCCACTGAGCCACCGATGCTACCAGTCCCAGCCGCTGACGATGCACGTCGCCTTAGTGAACTGCATGAGTTCCAGCGCCAACGACCGTCTAGGTTCCGCGGGGAGACGGACCCTCAGGCCGGTGAGGACTGGATGGTGGCAGTTGTATGGGTTTTCAGATTAGTGAGGACACCAGCAGACCTCATGGTGATCCTCGCAGCGAGTCTCCTGCACGTGGAAGCAGGCAGATGGTGGAGCATGATGCTCTAGGTGCATGACGAGACATCTCTCCTCTGGACGGACTTTGAGAGCATCTTCCGCTCCGAGTTCATCCCAGCCACCCTCCGAGCGGTGCGCATCCAGGAGCTAGTACAGCTGTGGCAGGGCAGCATGACAGTGGCCCAGTACTCGGCGAGATTTACTGATCTCTCGCGCTACTCCACAGATATGGTACGAGACCCGTTCATCCAGGTGCGGACTTTCGAGCAGGGACAGAGGCACGAGATCAGGGCTTCGATGATCTCCCTCAACATTCCGACTCAGGCAGGGGTGTTGGAGCGAGCCCTCTTAGTGGAGAGTTTCCGTGCTGAGCAGTCTCCAGCAGTAGGGCCCACCACTTTCCAGCATGCGGCAGTGTCTTCTGCAGCTGGCAGTAGACAGATGACGTAGGGGTCCAAGAGGACTAGACATACAGGTGGTCAACAGCATGACTCTGGATCGTTTGCGCGCGGCACTCGGGGTGGGCAACGACTTGCCATGAGAGGGCAGTGTTACTCATGCGGCGGGATTGGTCACATGGCTCGTGACTGTCCGACCCACCATACAGATGACTAGCAGATGGACGAAGGGCCCCCCCAGGTAGATGCAGAGGTTCGATCAGGGAGGGCCGCAAGGAGCAGGCGGCCATGGAAGGGGAGCTGGCCGTGCAGCTGGAGGTGGACGACGCTTCGGGGTGTTTCCACCACCACCACCAGGAAGTCCACCCCGACCGCAGGAGATAGGAGGACATGGGAGAGCTCAGCTTCAGGCAGCAGGGGCCTACGATCATGGAGCTCCGGGAGCAGATGGACATGAGCGGGACTAGCTCCAGACCGGGAGACCTTTGTTCATGCTGCTTCTAGTTTTGTTGATGTATGATTGTAGATGCTTTGTGTCTTGTACTTGAGCTGCAGTAAAAAAAGACACCTTTTCTTGTGGCATTTACTTCCCTTTCATCTCTACTGTTGTTACTAAGAGGTTCCGGTTTAGACTGTTGAGTTGACCCTCACTTGAGAGGTACCTACTGGAGGAGACCCAGTTACCACACACTGATGCCGGCAATGTGACTCAACCCTTGGAGGTGAGAGTAACGGTTGGATCTCTTGGTAGTAGCGTCGAGGCCTTACGGCGTCATCCCTGGTATGGGTTAGTATCATCCATGTCGGGATTGACTGTATTAGGAAAAGAACGTGGTTCATCCTGGGGATGAGACCGGATTTCTCTTATCGGAAAGGAAGAAATCATAGCAGCTCTTGTGGGACCAGAGGTGGTCGAGGCCACGACAGAGAAGGTCCGGGTCATCCAGGAGCGGATGATGACAGCTCAGAGCCAACAGAAGTCTTTTACTGACAAGAGGCGGATGTCACTAGAGTTCAAGGATGGCGACCACGTCTTCTTGTGGGTCTCACCATGACGTGGATTACGGAGGTTTGGCCGAAGCGGTGAGTTGTCTCCAAACTTCATCGGACCCTTCCAGGTTCTCAGCAGGATTGTCAAGGTGGCTTATTGCCTGGCTCTACCACCACAGTTATGCTGGGTGCACGACGTCTTCCATGTATCTCAGCAGAGGAGATACGTGCACAACCCAACGTCAATTTTTGACCATGAAGAGCTGGTCTTTGGTGATGAGGTGACTATTGTGGAGGTCCCAGTGGAGATCGAGGATCGATAGGAGCGGGTCCTATGTGGACGATCGATTCCTCTAGTGCACTTCAGATGGCATCTCGGGAACCTCCAGGAGAGAACTTGGGAGCGGGAGGCTCAGATGCATGGTCAGTACCGCCTTTTTATCCCTATGTTTGTGGTGATGATTTAAGGGGACGTAAAGCCCTATGGTGGGAGTAATGTAAAGACCCGTAAATTTCAAGGAAATTTTTTTTCATAATTTTCCTTGGAATTTTACAAGAACACTTTTTCTGACGACGCCTGATTCCGAGGACCGGTGCGCCCGGAATTAATTTCTGATGTTTGGCTCGGGTACGTTTAGTGAACGGATGAGCGGGTTTTTATAACTTTTGACCTGGTTCTCGGAATCGAATTCTGAGGGCACTGATAAAATCGCAGTGCCTGTTTTTGCTTAGAAAAGCCTCTTCCAGAGTTGTGTTTTCTCGGGTGTGGTTTTTAATTTTCGGGCTTAAAGTTAAGAAATAAAATAATTGAATGACAAAATTTATTTTATTTCATTTAAGCCACTTGGAAGCCACTTGAAAGCCACTTGAACTGAGTTGGAATGGATAGGGTTTTATCCAAAAATATCCTACCCTCTTGGTAGGATATTTGTGAGGTGGGGCCCGCACGAGCCCCGCTGTTTCTTTTCTGCTAAGTAACGCACCCGCAAAAACCCGTCATTATGAAAGTCGACTGACGCGTTTTCTTAAATTCTTAACAGACCATTTAATTGGGCGGTTTTATTCCTGAATTAAATGGGAAATTTCTTTCATTGAATTAATTCTGCGAATTAATGGGTCATTACTTACCATTTTTCGTTTGTTGGCGTAATAATAAAATAAGACCAACAAGTCTTTTTGGAGGATTACTCATTGAGAGGTTATGTCATAGTTCTTGAGCCTTCATCCTTCTTCGCGAAGAACGCGAAGAAAGCGAAGAACGCGAGGAACGCCGGCCTCCGACGAAGAATGCCGAACCCGCGGAAGCCGACGACGCGACGCCGTGTTCCGCGACGCCGACGTTCCCTTCCTGCAATGTTATTCTAGGACGTCTCTTCCTCCGAAACGAAATCTTCGATCAGCTCTTTGAGTTCTCCGACTCAACGCCGGATTCCGCGATGACGCGACGCCTTTCCGCGACGATGCGACGATCCCCTCCTTCCGCGACGAACAAATCCACAAAGAACGTGAGTACGACGACGACTACGAGGTAGGGGTTGTTGTGAATAATTTATTTTTACCGTGATCGTTTCTTTTAATGGTGAAGAATCAGATGATAAGAACAATTTTAATCCGTTAAAATTGTTGATTCATGTGTTGAATATATTTCTCCCATTGTTTATCTCTAACGTGGAGGGTGTGGGCCAAACGAACACGGCCCGACAACCCTCCGCCATTCTTCGTGGTTGTGCGGATTTTACGGGCGACGACGGAACATGCCACAACTGAAGTTTGACGATCCCGCAGTGAATAACGGAACCCGGGAGGAACAACGGCGCATACGGGATGGAAAACGGACCACAGGAGCGACTCTGGTGGCCTGCGAAAGTCGGCGGCGGCGCAGGCGGCCGGAGGACGCGGCGCCCCGGCGCGCGCGAGACGCGGCTGAAGCCGCATCCGGCTATCCAGGGCGACACCCCGCGGGTGCCGCGGGGGCGGTGGCTCCCCCCCACGTCGCTCGGGTCGTCCAGGGTGACACCCCGCGGGTGCCGCGAGGGTGTCACGTGGGGGCGGCGGCTCCCCCCCGCGTCACTCGGCTGCGCGACCGAGCTGGGCCGGGCTGACCGAACCCGGCTGGTTCGACCGGCCTGGCCGGACCGGGTCCGACCAGGTCGGGTCGACCCGGTTCGGCCGACCCGGGGGGGGGGGGGGGGGTCGGGCCGGGTCGGCCCGGGCCCGGACCCCCCCGTCTTCGGACCATTTTAGGTCTTTTGCCCGTAACATGAGTTACGAGCCTCCGAACGATGCACCATTAGTGGCAATGCGATCCTTGGATCGAGACGGTCGCTTTGATATATTGCACTCAAGGTTTCGGAATACATTGAGTTCGGCCGGGTTGGTTCGTGCATGAAACCAACCGGGCCCTCGGAGCGGAAACACTCATATCTTGAGCTACAGACGTCCGATTGACGTGACGTCATCTTTGGTGGTTTCCTCTAATTGAGACGGATCTTTTGGCTCACTCTGACCGAGGTTTGGATGCATGTGGAGTACGGTCGGGTTGATTTTTCCTTAAAAACCAACCAGGCCCCTAGGACGAAAAGGCCAATAACTCTAAGTCCGGGCATCCGATTGACGCGCCGTCTGCGACGTTGAGTTCCTGTCGGCGATACATAACTTTTGGATACATCAACTTCGGACTTTGTGTCAGTTGATGTATCAGCCTCTCGGCTCGTGGAGCGGACCCTCCCGAACGAGCTTGCTGTGTGCGGAACCCTAGGGTTGGCTGCGACTTCGACGACGACGACTATACTGAGATCCTCGGTGGATTTGACTGTGACGATGATGAGAACAGTACGGGGATCCTCCGTGTTTTCGCCAGTGACCACTATGGTACACCTTGGGATACATCAACTCAGGACTGCATGTCAGTTGATGCATCGACCTTTTAGCTCGTGGAGTGGACCCTCCCGGAACGAGCATGCTGTGTGCAGAACCCTAGAGCCGGTTTATATTTGACGACTGCTGATCGAATGTCTTAGTGTGTTATGGATAGAGGCACAGGAGAGCGCTTGGTTGTAGCGGAAGACCCACGACAGAGGTGCGCTTGGTTGTAGCGGCATAGGGGGGCGCTTGGTTGTAGCGGCAGACCCACGACAGAGGTGTGCTTGGTTGTAGCAGCACAGGGGAGCGCTTGGTTGTAGCGGCAGCCCCATGATAGAGGTGCGGTTGGTTGTAGCGGCACAAGGGAGCGCTTGGTTGTAGCGGCAGACCCACAACAGAGGTGCGCTTGGTTGTGGCGGCACAGGGGTGGGCTTGGTTGTAGCGGCAGACCCACGACAGAGGTGCGCATGGTTGTAGCGGCACAGGGGAGCGCTTGGTTGTAGCGGCAGACCCACAATAGAGGTGCGCTTGGTTGTAGCGGCACATGGGAGCGCTTGGTTGTAGCGGCAGACCCACAACGGTGGAGCGCTTGGTTGTAGCGGCATAACCACTGTACTTGATGGATAAGGAGTTTCTCAATAGATTTGGGCCCAAATTCATGATCGATCCTATGTGGGTCATTGTGGGGGGGTTAGTACCTTCTGATCCTCTATGGGTCTGACAGATTAGATGAATCAGTGGCTACATCTGATCATCTCTATCGTCATTTCAAGATGTATACCTGTGTGAGCTGAATCTTGTGTTACTCTCCTTTGTGGATTGTGTTGAACTATCCTGTGTGGATTTACTGTTTACTCTCCTTTGTGGATTTTATTGTGCTATCCTATGTGGGGATACGTTTTGCTTTCCTGTGTGGACTGGGTTGTGCTTGAAATCGGACGTTGGAGCTGAACAGGAATTGATGACTTAGGTATATGTATGGGCATATACCTAAGCCATGTCAGATGTTACTTCGTGATTGTATCTTTCCTTTGTGGATTATTATTTGTGGATTTCTGGAGACCTTCGGGGGTCTCGGGGTCCCTACTGAGTAGATTATACTCACCCATGCACAAGCTTTTCCCGCACTTCGTTGTGTTGGTTGCAGACGACGGACAGCACTGATCGTGGTGGAGGCTTGGAGAGCAGGACGGGACCTAGCGGTGGACCACTGGGCGGGACACACTCGGAGCGGACAGCTAGACCGAGGAGTTGTGGAGGCTATTTGTACCCACCCTTCAGGTGGGACTTCCAGAGGACGGATCGACGCTGTGGCTTTTCTTTTCAGTTGTTGTTTCCCCCTTTTCAGTTGTACTTTACAGTTGGTCTTGTATTTCCGGCCCCTTTTACTTTCATCGCATCTTGTTACATTTTTTGTTTTCATAGTGTTTACTTTTCCTCTTGCTTACTCTGTGATGATTGTTTACTTTTCAAAGGCAATGGCTTCCCTCTTTCCGGGATTTACGCCTTGGTGCTAGTCGCCAGCCCCTGGCCTATGGAAGGCGGGCTTGGGGTAGTCACGGCACGGGCCCCGAGGACGGGTCGTGACAAATTTAATATGGGCTGGTTGAACACAGTGGATTTGGGGATGATAATACCTTATATCCAATTCTAAAATACATTGAGGAGAAATATCAAAGTATTTATCGACTTATGATTCATTTTATGAGTTAACACACACTTTTTGTATTGTATATATGAATAATATTATCATAAGGGAACTAGAATATAACATATGACGTATATTAGCCTTATTCATCATCAAGGCTTGAATATGTCAACCAACTTTTTAGGGTTGTGTAGTGATATTATAATTTTTCATCATTATTTAAAAAACATATAGATAATTTTTATTTTTTTTGGTGATATAAACATTTATTTGACAAGTTGTGGGATTATTCTTGTTAGCTTCTATATTATTAGTAGTAATTTGATCCAACCTATGGATGATTTCAGTAATGTACTCTACACTCCTAGATGAATCGGGGATTTCAGCCGAGTTAAAATATAATTTCCCCTTATAAATATGTCAATAGGCGACCATAACTATAAAACAGATATTATCCTCCTCCCATGTTGCCTATATATTATGTTGGGGTAATATTTTTTTGCAGGATGTTAGGATTCGAAGACTTTTTTTAATATTCATATTATCTTCATTGGAACAGATATCATCTTTCTATTAGATAAATTCTAGGTTTTACTGACAATTCTCAGTTAGAATATGGATTTGTGTCTGGCCATATGAATTTCGACTATACAACTAGTTCTTTTGGACATGATTTTATGTATTTAATGAGGAGTGTTCCAATATTGCATCATGATCCACGCATGGAACATAAATTTTATCCAAGTCCTATGAAACACACTTTATTAACATATAATGATTATCCTATAAAAACCGTGACTTATTTTGTACATTATAAAAAGATACAATGTGAATAGTTTTACTATATTTGTGTGTTTATCTGGCGATTGGGATATGAATTTGTACCAATCCCTGATTCATCACCTAAATATTCTGTAGCAGCTCCATTTTTATTGACACATCGTTTTGGAACCTCAATATGTTATGTTAAAGAATGTATTCATGTAGTCACTCAATTTACATAAATTAGGGTTGATGCATTTGATTTAAGTGGGGATGTACAAACACTCTTATCCACCATGTTCAATTAAAATAAGCTAATGGTATTTATGAACATGTTTTTTAATATATAACTATCCTATTATTGTTTCTAGAATATGATAACATAAATTGTTTTTGAGATTTCAAATATATGAGACTTGACCCACTTCTCTACATCATTCTACTTTTGATGTTATTTTCTATGTCCCTATGTAGATGTTTTTTGGTTGGTGACATGTCAGATAATTCTCTTAGTATGCGACTAATGGATATTGGGAATTTTGTGATATTACATTGAGAGATATTTTATAGTATTATTGTTACATCTAGAAATTATAATTTCCACATGATCTGATTGTCTTTCCTATAGAAAAAAAATCCAAAAAATTCACCATCAGGGGATTAGGATGTGTTCTATGTAGTTTAACATCATTTGAAATAAATTTTGAAAATTAGTATAATATCATGTAAATTATAATTTTTCATGATATTTAAAATTATTTAACTATGGTATTTTAATTTAGTTTAACATCATATAATTTGGATGTTGTCATGGTGTTTAACATCGTTTTACTGTGATATTTTGTGGGGTTTAACATCTTTTGACTAGATTATATTGTCCAGTTTTACATCATGAGACCATGATATATCATTCCACAACTTATCATGATTGAATATTTTCTAATCAATATCAAATGAATTATATAAATATTAGATGGGATTTAGGATCCTAAAACTCTATCAATACAACATTTTAATAATGGCCTGGAAAATAATTAATGATAATAAAATATTATTTTTTTTCAAATATTACTATTGAAGTGAAAATGCTTTCCATAAATATCAATAATATATCATTTATAATCACTACTGTTGAGAGTTTTATTAAATCATTCCCCATAGAATAGTAAACGTACCTCAAGATACTTTTTTAAATTTTTGTACTAAATGTTTCATTTTAGGTTATCAAGATATGGAAAACCACATTGCCTCTGAAATGTTGTATCTATTACCTTTTTTGGAATTAGAATATAAAATATTATTGAGTCATGGGAGAATATCCATATACATTAGTAGTTTTGAGGTAGGTGATGAGGTATTGGGGGCCTGCATTGATTCAAATTCTTCTAATAGATTAATAGTACATGTCAATATTAGAGGATTTTTTTGTGAATGAAGAAGGTTATATGGTTTACAAATTACCCATAATGAGGTGTAGACACAATTTAAATCCCCCCATATTTATTTTTTGGTTGTATTGAGAAATTAAAAATTCCCCAATCTCATTATATGGGGTAAGGTGGAAAATTTTCTACAATTCATAGGGTGAGGTGATGAATAATATGTCAATGCCACCTACCCTTTGGGATGTGGAACTTTACTACAAATAAATATTTTATTGGATGTTTTTTCTATATAATTTCATGTATAAAATACTAAGAGTATTCCCATATTTGTTTTCTATAGATCAATGATCTCTCAATAGAGTTGAGTGATCTTTTCATCTACATCAATTTCCTTATCATCCTCATGGGATAAACTGGTAGGTTTCATTAAAACACCCTTTTAACTATCAAATGTAGGGTGAGTGGACGATAAATGGAACCTTAACTATTTCATTATATAATGAATACACTATTTCCACTAGCCATATTCTCCATTGACATTCAACTATAAATCAAAAACATGGTCAATAATACCTTATATTGATGAATGAAAAATACCTATGATCTATTCTTTTCCTTCCCTGGAGGTAGATGATAGGCCAACATGATGTTATTTATATCAATACACGAGGTTATGATTTTACTTTTTAGGGGTATGGCTAATACGATATGATGATACATCCTTATATTTTGTAGATATCATACGAAAAGAGACAAAAGTGGGATTGTAATTCACTTCAATGGTGTATCTCGTTTAATGGGTGGGTTCCGGATGAGGTTGTTCCTATAGTAATGAATGATTGGTTAGTTCTTGTATTGAAGATAATGTTGGGGTGAAATATGATTAAAATTAAACAATCTGGATGCTACAAGGATCTCCATGTCATTACACAATCACAATTTCCAGCTATCATAAAGTCAGAATCCATTGGTAAGTGATTATACAGGTTCGATTCCAAGACACTATAATAACACAATGATATTCCTATGATTGAATTTTATAACATGGAAAAGAGTCTTCTCTAGAGTATTATTTTTTGAATACCTTGGGAATGATATTCTTCTATATTTTCTCATATATATTACTAGGTTACTCCCAATTTCATCAACAATACCCTATGGAATTAAAATTATATTTAAATGAAAATCACTAGAATGAATTGGAACCATCCTAAGAAGCTCATAAGTGGTAGATTTTACATGGTGATTTTCCTCATCCACATCCCTTAGGTATGCAAGGTATGTGTTTCTAGGCTCTATGGATATGATCCTAATGTGGTGGATAAAGTGAAACTATTTCTCATATAGGTTCTCTTGGAAAATACATGTAATGAACCAAAAAAATTATCATTTACATTTCCTTATAATAATTTTTTCAAATATTATATTCATATAATACTACATTAAGAAAACAATAAAAACTTCATAAATGAATAATGAATTAAATAAAATGTATATCTATAAGTTAATGAACTGAAACTGAATAATGGGTAATTTTTCCATTGAAATAGTAATGTGGCCCTTATGTATAATAATCCAAAATTTGAATATTTATATCAACAATGAAAGTATAAATAATATTTAGCCATCTTATAAGTCACAGTATGATATAATTATATCATAGCCTATCTAAATAAATGTTTTAAAAATTATTTACTAAGAGTTAGTTATTTTTTATTTCAAAAATATTTAATTACAATTTAATGGTTAATTTAATAATTTATAAGAAAATATTTTTTCACAAATTGAATTCAAAAATTAATACATTTATTTCTTTTTATCTTAGAAAAATTTTATGTGACCTATATTAAGTTTTCAAAGTATTATAAAATGTATTATAATTTTAAAATTTGTATTTTCCAATTTAATGATGAATTTGATGAAATATTAAATTATTCATATTTATAAAATTATTTCTATAAAACATAAGTCAATTTATAATTTTAAACACAGCTGAATTTTTAGTGTGAATTGTTTGGTATTTTAATGAAATAATTTAATTTTTGGTGATTAATAAAATATGATAATTTATTGTATGAAAACATTATTAATAAAACACACTATTCCTTTTTTCTTGGATGATATAAGAACCATTTATATAGATAAAATGATCAAATTACTATATTTACTCTCAATTATTAACCTTATATCTTATGTTGAGAAAAATAATAATCTAATTAATTATATAATGTGAAGATGCAACTTCCTCCACTATTAATACACCCCTCACCACCTATTCCCCTCACACATATCAAGAATTGATCCAATTAATAATTATAAAAAAACAACTCCCCAAGACCTTATCTGATGTCCATGTGCTCAATGTAATAAAAAAAATACCAAAACCTTTTCACTACGGAATTTCTCTAGAAGGATAAATCCAATAGGTAATATCCTCATCAATTTCTTTTAATATAATTTCCTTAATTTCATTTCTTCTTTTCTCCTAACCATACCTTATCCAATTTTAATTATTAATCTAATATTTATGAAATAGTGGTATTAAAGAATTTTAATGTATGATCCATCATCAAACTTAATTCACCCTCTTTTATTCTAAAAAAATGAAATCATCACCCATGATGTGTCAATTTTCTGATATCATGGGTGAAAATCATTAATTTTACATAAACACCTTCAATGCTATTAACAAAACCATTAAATGGTATAACTTTTTAATTTTTATTTTATATCCCTTTTTATGTTCGGGAGCTAATTTATATACATAATATGAATTGATAAAACAAAACAAGTTCATTGTGATAAAATTACTGTCAAAATTAGAATAAAACGATCATCATTATCTTTTATTTAATGAGTAATCCAAATTCCATATAAACCAAATATTTTTAAGTTAATTTAAACTTATATATGATCTTTAATATAATATAATAACAATTGCATATATTTATCATCAATTTACATGAACATCAATTAATTTATACAAGAAAACTTATCATAAAAACCATGAAAACGAATGCACCCAAATGATGAATGTAAACTCTAAAACTCATATAAAAGAACATAAATGATCAAAACAAACCCATTATAAAATTAATTTATAAATTTTTCTAATATTTTTAATTAATGGATCTAATGTGATTATACATGATATTAATGTGAAGAAAGAATTTAGACAAAAGGTAAAGGGAATTCTGGAACCCAAATCTATTTCATTTGGTTTTCCCTCTTTCAAAAAATTTTTAGTTTGCATATTCCATTAATGTTACATAAATATCACTTATTAATCATTATATTATCTTTTATATTATATACATGTTTTATACATTAGTATTTTACAAACGTGATGTTTTCCAAAATAATTCTTCTAAAAGATATATGCCTTTTACCTCTCAATATTGTTCCATCATTACTCAAGAATGATGAATCATATATCAAGTATGTTATTCCACCATTAATTTGGGAGACCAATTTTTTATGAATTTATTACTTATTAAATAAAACACATTCATTTCAAAGGGAAATTTCCAATATTGGTATAATTTCTATGTGGCATGCCCTATAATGGAAATGTTATGATTTGATGGGTGCTCCCGAAATTATATAGCACAATATAAATGTTATGATGTGACAGGTGCTCTAGAAATTATATAAAAAATCATATCAATATGTAATGTTATGTATGTCAAGAGGAAAATGGAATATGTATGAACGTATTTCTATCATTGTTCAAAATTATTGGTGTTAGTTAAGCATTAATACATGTTGCTTCATTTTTATCCATGGCCACATTTTAGGCCTTTTTCTAATGCCTCATTTCATTATTATGATAATATGCCTCTATTATGACAATAATGATTATTACCACCAATTTTTTTTCATTTTTTATATATCCTCTTACTATTATTCTTGTTCATTACTTAATTTGATGTATATCGTCAGGTTAATACTTGTACTAAGGAGAATTAAAGGGTCAATAAGATGATAGAGTTGATTGAATTAAATA
Organism: Viscum album; assembly: GCA_963277665.1. Lineage (NCBI taxonomy): Eukaryota > Viridiplantae > Streptophyta > Magnoliopsida > Santalales > Viscaceae > Viscum > Viscum album. The sequence goes on from OY728147.1 coordinate 1,192,176,399, forward strand.
AATTTTAATGTATTATTTTTAAAATCCAATCTATGGTACTAGTTTTCTAGAGACACCAATAATTTTCATACTATTTTTTTAGTGATTCTATTTATAAAATTATATAATAATGATTTGTGAAAAAAAAACATCACTATAGTTGGTATGAGAGCACGGTGTAGTTAGTTTTGGAATTAGGATTAGAGAAATATAGTAAAAACCATTACTATGAGACAATGTATATGTAATCCACAAATATGCTTTATTTTAGAAAATTAAAAAACTATATATCCCATAATATATTCCTTGACACATAATTTCAAAACGAAATAAATTATTTATTCAAAACATGTTGACTTTTTTATAGACTTTTCTAGTTTATAAAATTGTAAGAACCAGGAGAATCTATGCTAGCATCCCATACAAGGGAAAATTTTGTGAGATCTTTGGTGACATACCCAATTCATTGGGAGGTGGAGTTCAAAATATCATGGTGATTATTACAATGTTGTATCAGGTTATAAAAAATAAAATAAATATTTTGGAACACTCACCTTCACCTTTGAGTGGGAAACTATCTATCGAGTGTTTTTTACAGAAATCAACACTGATGTTTAGTAGATATTCAGATCTAGTAGTCACAGAATATATGGTTAAATCAATGGAGAAAGTGTATTTTTTTCACTTTTCTGAGATGGAAGGTATAAATATGTAAATTTATCATCTATATAGAGATGTCAACCAATGGTGGTATTTGATTAACCAAAAATTCAATATATGGAATTGAAGAGATGGAGTGGGATGAATTTAATATAATGCTTCTAAACAAATATTTCCATTCATATCTTCATAAAAATATTTACAGAGTATTTATAGAGTGAATATAAATGATGTATAATATTTCATGGACTAGAAAGAATATTTCACCTGGCTTGCAAGGTAAACATTGGGTTTTGTTATCAACAATGATAAAAAAATTGATTTATTCTTTATTGGTTTAAAATAAAACATTCTACAGGCTCAGAAAATTTGAGACTTTGGTAGTTATTAAGAATTATTTTGATGATCCCATAATTTTGAGAGTGAGTTTGGAGAATATTTCTATGGATATAGTGATAATAAATAAAGTATGCAGTTTCAAGATGGAGGATCTTATGAAATGGGTAGAAAGATAAATCTACCTGCCACATGTAAAAAATGTGGGAAGAGGCATCATGGTGACTGCCTGAAACGGATGGGTAAATTATTAATGTGTGGGAGAGAAAGACATAGATCTCAAGAATTTTATAAAGACAGGAGGATGATGTAATATTTGTTGGAGGAAAGAGGATCACCACCCATGGTCCAATTACAAAATAGTCGGGAGAAATGGGATGATACATTCCAGTTCACTAAGCCTCAAGTCCTGATGGTTAATAAGTGTTGTCAACCACCAAATCCAATGAAGCATGTCAAGATTATTCCATCACTACTATTGAAGTGGAGGAATAAATCATAGTTGAACAAGGAACAGTTCATACACACCAAAGAACAGAAAAAAGTCCACATTGACTCTAGTTTTATGAAACCCTGTATAACAAGAATGTTTTATAGAACTATTTAATTGAATCCCTTGAACATTGATGTATAGATATCTATAAAAACACATATTGGTGCAATAATTGAAATCCATGTGTTGGAATCTTCTCATGTTTTTGAATGTTTGAAGAATCTTCCCATGGATCTTGTGATACATCCCGTGGTGGAATTTGACACTATGATTGGAATGGATTGGATCTCATTATACAGATCCCAGAAAAAAATTTCTAAATGGAAATACCATTTAATATTTTATACCATCCCATGCTCCTCTACAATTATAATGAATATCATGAATCCATAAATGAAAATTCTTCAATAGTGTCGGAGTTAATTACCTATGAAGAAGAATACCTCACTCAAATGGTTGATTTAATGGAAGGTATCAAACTAGTGGAAATTCCCCATTGTATGGAATACAATGATGTATTTTTTGAATAGTTTCCTAGACATCCCAAGGGCCGTGAGGTAGATTTCTTAGTAGAACTCATACCCAGAATAAATCCAATCTCAATCTGTCTCTATAGAATGTCATCTATCAAACTAGGGGAGTTATAGAATGGTTTTCAAGAGAATTTTTACAAAGGTATCATAATCCATAGTGCATCACGTTGGGTTTTGACTATACTCTTTTCAAGAATATGGATAGATCAATGAGGTTGTGTATCGATTATAAAAAACTAAACAAAATCACCATAAAAACAAGTATCCTTTTACATGGATTTATGAATTCTTCGATCATTTGAGAAGAGAATAGTACTTCTCAAAAGTGTATCTCCATTATGGATATAATCAACTAATGGTGATGAATTATGATATGCATAAGTATACCTTCCATACAAGGTATGGACACTCTTGGTTTCTAGTGATGCCCTTTAGACATACAAATTCCCATTTAATCTTCATGTAATTAATGAATATGATCTCTAGAAGTTACCTAAACATATTCATTGTACTTTTTATCGATGATATGGTCATATATGACATGTTAAAGGAGGAGTATAATGTATATATATGGATTGTGATGGTGACATTAATGAAAGAAATGATGTTCTGAATGTTCTACAAGTGTGAATTTTGGATTCATCAAGTCAAATTTTTTGGACATGTGAACATAAGTGAGGGTACATGTTCAATCCTCATAAAATAAATACTATTGGGGAATAGACCATACCCTCTAGTGTCTAGGAAATTGGTAGATTTATTGGATTAGCATGGTACTGACAATGATTTTAGGGAAATTTTTTATTATTTTAAAGCCTGCTAACAATGATAGAATGGTAACAGGTAAAGTCAGTCTAGACAGAAGAATCTGAGGAATGATTCAAGGAGATAAATAAGAGGGTGATCACTTTACCAATGCTTTAATTAACAAAAAATTGAGAATATTTGTGGTATATAATGATTCATTAATGAAAGGATTGGGTTGTGGTCCCATGAAAATGATAATGTGATACATTATGTCTCACGATAGTTGAAGATCAATTAGTTGAACTACTCAACACTTGATCTGGAGATGAAACTATGATTTTTCCATGAAAATCAAGTGGAACACAATCTATGTTGAGAAGTGTGATATATATATCAATCAGAAGATCCTATAGTATATACTCACACAAAAGCAGAATTGAATTCATCAAAGGATATGGCTAGATATAATAAAATAGTATGATTACTCTATTAAATTTCATCCAGGCAAGGTTAAAAGGTTATATGATGCTCATAGTAGAAAATAACTTCCTACACATTCCATGTTGACCATTTCTAACACCCTTATGTTCAATTATATTCAAAGGATGAATTTGAAAATCATAATTGCATTGAATAATTCATACATCTTCCAAATTATTGCACAACCATGTATCCAAGATATGATTATGGAGGCTCAATGGGATGATCTAGAGTTACAAAATAAGGTTAATTTATTAAAGGATGCAAAAAAAATACCTCCATATATATGATGATGATATGATTATATTTAGAACAAGGATCGATGTGCTATTATAATCTGGGATAAATAAGGAGCTATTGGATAATTCAAAAAAATCAACATTATATATCCATCATAGGAGTACCAAGATGTACTAGGATCTCTAAGAAAACATATGGTTGGACCACATGAAGAAAAAGATCAATTATTATTTCTCAAGGTGCGTGATATGTCAGTATGTTAAATATGAGTGACATAAGTCCAAAGGGATGATGCAACCATTTCATATACCCATGTGGAAATTGGATAATTTCACTATGGTATTTTTCATGGGTCTCCTGAAGACATCCAATGGAAGTAATAAAACTTGGGTTGTGGGGAACCAACACAGCATGACTAACCACTTTATCAATATTTAGGAACATCTCTCGCTTGATCAAATTTGAAATATATACAAGAAGGATGTGATGAGACCGAATGGGGTTCCACTCTCAGTAATCTCCAATCATGATCCCAGGTTGACATATAAATTATATAAGATTCATCAACATTCTTTGAGTACAAAATTAAATTTCATCGTGACCTATCACCCCAAAATTGATGGCCAATTTTAAAATATTATTCATATGATCGAAGATATTATAATTACATGATAATTAGAAATCAATGGTGGATGTGATCAAAATATTCCATTAGTTTGGTTCTCATTAAAAATATATTTTACTCATGTATTCAGATGGATCCATTTGAAGTGATACATAAAAAGTGATTTAAAACTCCAACTAATTATGATGAAGTTGGAAAAGGAAATCAACTTGGACATGATATTGTGAAAGAGATGATAGATAAAGTTTGAGACATAAAAAACATAGATATAAAGGAAAATTTCAAGGGGACATTTTATTTGATGTTGGAGGTAAAATATTCCATTGAATATCACAATAGTAGATAATCAACTTTTTTGGAAAGAAAGGGAAGCTAACCCCAAGGTACATTGGCCCCTTTGAGATCTTTAATCGCATATGGGCAGTGGTTGTGTGACCCCAAAATTATATGAGATAGATTATTTTTAATTTCTTCGATGACTTGTGTTATACACTATACTGCGATTATCTTGAACTTTACAGAACAATGTATTAGCATGCAGCATACGCAACACTATTCCTAGATTGGGTTACATAGAATTTCAAGTTCATTTCATATTATTTGTTTAAGGAAACAGAAACTATAAATTTTGTTTATTTTATAAAACAACAATTTTTTTGATTATGTTATAGTAAAAACCGATGAACTTGTGCACTAATCGTGTCACAAACATGGCTTTCATTACACCTAAGAGTGACATTCCTTAATATATTTCATTGTATGAAGTTACGAGTTTCACTAAGAAATGAAATATTTTTTAAATATTATTTAATGGAGTAAAAACTAGCCTTTATGAATTGTATCAACCAAATTTTAATTTTTATATAACATTAAAATTCATCTTACATATTTTCTAGAATATTAAATTCGAAAAAATCAAATTTTTGGATAAAAATGTGCATTTAAGAAATATGTTGTTTTGCTTCCTTTTGATGAAGCACTGATTTTAAATCACGTCTTTAAATATTTTATGAAATTATATTTGAAAAAATAAACTTCTTAATTGGATGAATAAGATAAAAATTTACTTTTCTTGAATTTTTATTAATTTTCTGATAAAAATCAAATTTTAATGAATATTGTAAAATACTGAATTTTATTTCAAAACTCTCTTTTAATCAAATTTATTTTAATATCTAGACTTCTTTTTAAAAATTTTTAAAGTGTAATTGAATTATGTTTTTGTCTTTTAATCTAATTTTGTCCATTTTATGTAATTTCACAATTAAATTGGACAAAAACTCATGACAATCTTTCGATATATTTTTAATTCCTAAAAACCTGCATTTCTGTTTTTGATAATAGGAATTAATTTGAAAATAATATCATCATATCTATGTTTTGAATTATGAAAAATTAATTTCATATTTTGAATCATTGGGAAATAATTATGTTAACAGGTTAGTTTTATTTTTTAGATACTATGAATATTAATTATGGTAATATTGATTAAATGCTATTAATGGTAAAAAAGTTAAATTACAGTAACAAATAATAACATAAAGGGTAAAAAATTATCAAAAAACCAGAATTTTTTTTAGGTTGAGTAAAATTATATCTTTTACATCTTTGGTTTGAAACATACTCATTTAAGGGACAAATTAAAAACATAATTACATAGATATTTTTAAAACCAATGATAGTGACAAAAAAATAACATTTCATATAAGTATAATAATTTAAATATAAAGATTACAGGTTGATATCTTTGAATATAAGTAGTCCATTAAAATATAAATTAATTGCCAACATCATGGTAATATATTTTAGATTTATGGGAAATTTAAAATTACATTAATGTCTTATACTTTGATAAATCAAAAATTAATTAGCTAATTAGAAATTCATAATATTTTTTTATTAAAATACTAATAACCATAAAAATCCTAAATATATAAAAAAATAATATTTTTCAATTAAATATCAAACATCAGCATAAAATTTCAAATAAATTTACCATTTGGAGATTTATAGATGTGATTAATACATTTTTTTATTTAATGTGATGTTAAAGTTATCACATTCATACTTAAAAAAGTATAACATTTTAAATGTAGGATTTTATAGAAGATAAATTTGACTAAATATATTATTATGAAATATAGTTTAAATATTTTCATAATAGTATTTTATTTAAAATTATATTCTACAAATAATTATATTAAATAATTACACAATATTGATGTTTTGGTTATTATAATAATGAAGATATCAAATAAATGTTATTAACAATATTGAAATAAATAAAATTTGAGATTAATAATTTTTGAAATGAATTTAATATATTACCTTGACACATTATAAAGATAATAAAATATATTGTCAAAGGATAAAACCATATCATTTTTTTTCTAATAATCAATGGAATTAATACTGACAAAATTGACAAAACTAATATTTTATTAAAATAATGATTATAAAATTATTTAAAAATCATAATACAATTATAAGAATATATAAAAATTATTATATTTTCCATAATGTTCTAAATTATTCATTTATGGTATTATTGAAATCATATAAGTATATATTTCATCCTTTTAATATTGAATCATTTTTTTTCATAATTAAAATTAAATAGAATAACCAATTTTGTATTAAAATTGTAATGTTTAAATTGAAATCAAAACTAGTCTAAATATATTTTCATATGAGATTTTATTCTTATTTTATATTATAATCTAATATATTTCATTTTTGGGGTGTTGGTATTGATGATTCAAATTTTTATAAATAAATATTTTTGAGGATTCCAAAAGTGCACCACACACCCATTTTAAAAGGGCACTTCCTCCATCAATAATTCACATCATATTGAGCCTTAATTATTGACCATAACCTGAAGATTTTCCTTTTCAACATTGCTAAAGACATACTAGAGATACTGGTATTCTTTAAACACCAGGTTGAGTGCTCTGTGAGGATATTTAGAGGAGGCACATCGATGAATATATAATATCATTTAGGTATTTTTTCAAACAACATTCTTCTTCTACATTTACCTCATGAGTTGTTTCATTTTAAATTAATTAATAGAGTAGTAATTATATATTGAGATTTTATTATGATTATTTAACAACCATGTTACACCATTTACCCCTCATATAAAAAATTAAATCACAACGTTTGTGTGTGTAATACATACCATCTCCACAGCTAGATATAATCCATTTTTCACCACAACCTTACATGGATGGGTATAATATTTAAATTATATATATATATTTATATGATTAATATTAAATTATATAATTCTATGATACTATACACCAACCACTTCAATACCATTCAAAAATTATGGGAGCGATATTTTTTCTTGTGCGTATGTACGACTTACCGTCTCCATGGTGAGATGTGATTCATCCTACTTAATCATCCATCAAGAATGATTATATAAATAATTTAATGAAATAAATATTATATATATTTTATAAATACCGTTATGTAAATGATATTAATATAAACTAAAAAGTTTAATATGAACTTATCTAAAAAACATGAATTAGAACATAAAGTAGTTAATACCTGAATAACAAGTAACTATGAATTATTACTAACAAATAGATGGAAATAAAATCATTAATGTAATCATAAATATTATTACTCTTGTAGAAAAATTTAGTTACACTATTTGAATCATTATACTGATGTTTTCGATACATATGATGAATATTGAACATATATTATGGGATAATTTCTCAATCTAATTAATATACAAGTTTATTTATATGTAACTAGTTACTATAGTGTATTTATCATCCTTTTCCATGTTTTCTAAAAATATTTTCATAAAATAATTAACATTATTATATGTTTCTTAATGTCATTGAAACCCATTTATGACTTTTATTACTTGGTCTTGAAGGTATTTTTTTTACCATATGAGTTACCTTTTAACTTCTCGAACAAAAGTAAGAGGCAGTTTTTTATAAACATATATCAAATGAATGTATTATCATGATTTTATAGTGACTTATTTCCTTGAATCATCTTATATATGATTTCATGTTTATTTCTAATTGTATTTCTTTATTTTTCAATTTTTCATTGCAGTTTAAAAATATTATACATTTTTAATGAAAAAAGGACATTTTACATAAAAATTATGTTCACGTGTTTTATGTAAATTATTTTCCATATAGGATTATGCTTTTAAATAATGTTATGTTTATATCCCAATTATTATTATTTTAAATTTATAATTATGTAATGATACTTTATATAGATAATTTTATAATGGAATGGTGTTTATGAAACATATTTAATTTCTTGGGTCACACTATGATGAATGATTCATGATTTTTTGGAACATGTAAGAATTATTTACTTATGAGATGGGTTGGACCTATATATACCCCCAATGAATTGGGTAAATATTTATATCTCATTTGATAAATTTTTTTTTCAATATAACGAAATTCCAGTTCAGTAATACGAGGCTAGAATGACAAGTATACCTGGTTCTGTAATACATGGCTGGAACAATATCTAAACTGAATTCAGAAAAATAATTTCCCATCTATGATGGTATTGGTAGAAATTACTTAGCTACTGTAGAAATCATATTATGTGATAAATATGTTTTAAAAATCCATGTTTTATGTCAATGGTTTGTTATCATAGTTGTGTTCACATAGTATTGATTCCTTATGAACTAAGAAGATTTATTTCAGGACTCAACATGTTTATATTTTAATTATTTTTCTGTTTTTACAAATGAATATTTATGGTTTTTTTATTTTATTATTTTTTAACCTTACTGAGAATTTGAGCTCAAACTTTTGCTGTTTTCTTTTTCCCATGATAGAAAAGATTGGTTTTAGGATGGAAAACCAATGGGGGATATCTTTATGGGAGATGATTAAGATATTTCACCATGCTAGAAGAATGTGTTCCAGGTTTCCAAATACACTATACTAATATGGTATTTGAGCTTATATAGGTAAAATTAATTATGTTTTATGAAGAATTAATTCAATGTCGATGAATTTTCATGCTTGAGTCATTATAGTTATAAGCAGAGTGAAGGTTTATGTAACAATTGGAAACTCAAATGTGAACAAATTAGAGAGATTTGGAGTGATATTTATAAGGATTTGTCTAGGGATTCCTTAAGTACAATTAATGTATACGTCACAATACTAGGGTTAAACTGAATATATCACAAATTGAAATATTGTATTGAATTTCCCTTACATATGTTTTTATAATCTATGATATGTATTTATCACACTATGCATTCCAGTGTTAGTTAATAACAATGACTAAATAGAACATAGTAAACTGTTGAATGTTTCAGATAGGGAAAGAATGGGAATTATGTGGATCGATTTCTAATTTTGAAATATCCTGAAGATAATCATGATGATGTTACGAGTATTGGTCATTACATTGAGGATAAATATATTGAAAAGTACATGTAAATGGTATGTGATGTTATTCCTGTATTGTATACATTAAACAATAGAATATTGAGGTTGAGATACCATAATAAAAAGCATTAAATATTAGGATAGATGATGATGATGGATCTTGATTAATGTTTTAAAAATAAATATGGATGATTGAGGTGTACATGTTTCAGAATTCAAGGATTCTGTTATATGAATTGTGAAATATATAAGTGTTTTTAGTATATTTTATTCATTAATTATTCAATAGGATATGTTGAATTTTTCTTAGGATCCAAAAAGTGATTAATGTGTATGGTGATATACATTGAGAAAACATGAATAAAAGAAATGTAATCCTTAATATTTCCCTTATGTTAAAATAATGATGTTTGGATATACATAAGTTGTATTTGAATAAGTAAATTAGATTATGCTCATTTCTTGGTACGAAATTATGGAGTTGTTTAGAAGAGGGTTATGCTATCATGGATGAAGTATAAAAAATTTTGGGACATAAGACATATATCCAATAAATTTGGGCATAAGGAAACATTTATGTATTCAATAAGGATAATTGGTAATTCATGTTCTTAATAGGACTCAGTAGGATACATGATTAAGGTGTTCAAATTTTTTGAATGTGACCAAATAGAGATACCATGTGATATATGGGGGATAAATGATAAGTTTAATATGTAATCATTTTTCTATATTATGGGATTTGTTTTCCATTTATATGGATTGTAAGGTTATAAATTTATAGAATGAAAATGTTAAACATCATATGACATTAGAGTTAATAATGCCTAATCTCACTATTGGTGGAATTATTCATATTTAATAACCCAGGCTATCATTTTTATCGAGACATATGGAATGTTTCCTCATTAAATTTATGGATCGTATGATCTTCTAACACATTATGAATAAGAAATTCTTCCTCAATTTTTTGAATAAGTAATGAAGTGAAAATTGTTCAAGGCACAAAAAATGATGTGATTTTTCAGAAAACAAGTAAGTATATCTCATCATGGAAAAATTTATCATCATTAAAAAAACTATATTGAAACCAAAATTTTATCCAAGGACCTTATTTCCTGATGAATTAGATTTTCTATTAAATCATTGCAGATTTATGGATTTATTGTAGTTGACATTTTCCAATCCTTATTCTACATCACTATCCATCAAAACATAATGGTTATATTTCTCTTTCGTATCCATGATTTCAATTCCCACCTCTGATATCCTTTGCGGAATCCCCAGGATGAGTTACATTTCATAACCATTATGATTCAATATTTCTTTTTTTAAATGATTTTTTATTATTCCTTTTTACGACCTGGGTTTCCATGAAAAAACATTAATGTAATAAACCATTTATACCCCCAACATAATTCAATAGATAAATTCATTTTAATGGTGTAGAATCTCACCCCTAATGGTTATATGAGATAGATTAATTTTAATATATTTTATATCATATATTGAATGCTTCACAAAGATTATCTTGCACTATATGCAACAAAATATTATCTTGTAGTATACCCAACACTATTCTGGTCTTGTGTTACACACAATTTCAATTCCTTTATATAGACTTTATTTCACAAAATAAGATTATAGATTTTTTCCATTTATAAAAGAACTATGTTTGGTTTATGTTATATGAAACACTAAGTGAAGCTTGAAGTAAACATAACATGGACATGACATGCATTACATGTAAGATAGACTTTCCTAGATAGCTTTCATTGAACATAATACAGAGTTTCACTAAACAATGATATATTATATAATTATTATTTAATGTAATATAAAATACCCATTATGAATATTAATAACCAAATTGTTAGTTTTATATAACAGTAAAATTCATCTTATATAATTCATAGAACATGATATAAGAAAAAAATGAATTTTTCTAATAAAATAAGTACATTTCAAAAGAATGATGTTTTGACGGCTTTTGATGGAGCACCATTTTTATAACATGTATCTAACACTTAAATTTATTATATTTTATAAATGGAACTTATTATTCAAATATGAACATAAAATTTTACTTTTTCTGGATTTTGGAATATTTGTGATAGAATCAATATTTTAATGAATAATGAAAAATAATACATTTTAATTCAAAACATACTTTTCATTTCATTTATTTATTGAGTAATATAATCTTTTTAATTGGGTTTAAAGTGTGTTTGGATTATTTTTTATAATTTTATCAAATTTCGGTCACTAGAGTTAATTTTACATTCAAACATCACATAAGCACATGCCAATCTTTTGATATGTTTTTACATCTTAAAGAACTGCTTTATTTATAATGATAATTAATTTTAAAATAATTTCTTCCAATTATATGTTTTGAATTATTATTAATTTATTACATGTTTTCAAAATAATTTGTCAAAAATTATGTTGAATGGTTACCTTATTGGATATTATGAATACTAACTACGATAATTTTTATTTAACATGGTTAAAGGTAAACCATGAAAATTATTGTACCAGAAAATATTTTAATTTAAATAAAATGATCCCTAAACCAACCAAAATCCCTTATGATGAATAAAATTTTACCATTGAAATAATTGGTTAAAAATAGTCATTTAAGGGACACAAGATAATGAAAATGACATAGATATTAATAAAAACAATGAAAGTGACAAAATGAATAACTCACATTTCATATATTAATAATAATTTTAATAGAGGGATAACCATTTGATATCTTCAAAAATATATATTCCATGGAAAGGTAAAATAATTACATATATTTTTATATTTTTAATTTTTAGGAAATTAATAATTACCTTGATGTCATATAATTTGATGATGTAAAAATAATTTAATTGATGAGAAATCCATAATTGTTTTTTAATAAAATAATAATAACACTAAAAAGCCTAAAAACATTCAAAAATAATATGGTTCGAATATAACTCGACCATAGTGATACAACAACCATGAAATTTACCATTTGTAGCATAGTAAATGAGATTATGATATTCTTTTATTTCCTTTAATGTGATGTTAAAATTGTCACATTGATACTTTAGTAAGCATAAAATTTCTACTGTTGAATTATACATAAGATAAATTCTTCTAAATAAATTCTTATGAATTATAGTAAATTCATTTTCAACATAGTATTTTATTTCATATTTTTAAACTATAAATAAGAATATTAAATAATTACAAAATATTGATGTTGTGATTATTTTAATAATTATTATTTAAAAAAATGTTATTAATAATATTAATACAAATATAATCATGGATAATTTACTTTTACAATGATTTTTATTGATCACATTTACTCATTAGGGATATTATAAATTATTTATTTATATTATAAAAACATATATAGATATTTATAAAAATCAATGAATTTAATATTTCCAAAATTGACATAATTGTTATTTTGTTAAAATAATGTTTTAAATAATTATTTTAAATTCCTTGAACAACTATAAAAATATAGTATAATTATGATATTGTCATAGATGTATATTATTTCTTATTTATGCTATAATTTAAATAAAATTAGAAAAATAATTAAACCTTTTAACATTGAAACATTTGTAATCCTAAATAAAATTAAATTGAATAACCAATTGTCAATTAAATTGATATTTTTTTAATAGACATAAAAACATGTCTAAATATTATTGGTTGATGATATTTCAATATTATCATATCTTATCATTGAATATATATTATTTTAGAGTTATTTTTATTTATTTTTCATGTTTTTATAAGATATTATTTACGAGGTTTCCAAAAGTGCCCCTCACCACAATTATAAAAAGGCACATCCTCCATCAACTCTTCACATTATTTTGAGCCTTCATGATAGACAATAACCTACCCCTATCCATTATAATCTTCCATAAAAACATTATAGAGGTCTTGGCCTTCTTCAAATACCTACTCCATTACTATATTAGGAGATTTAGAGAAGGGAGGTCGAAGAAAAGGTAATCTCATTTACTAATTCATTCAAACATCTTTCTTCTTCAACATCCACCTCATTAGTTGTATAATTATAAATTTATAACTCTGTTATTACTTATAAAAAGATAGGTTATTATATTTATGAAACAACCATATTCCAATTTCTAAAAATCCAATGAAAAATGAAATAACCTTGCGTGCTTACACATGATTTGTCGTCTCCACGTTATAGTGTAATCCGTTTTTCACCAACACCTTACTTGGATTGGTATAATGATGCAATTAAAAAATATATATATATAATTAATATAAAATTATATTTCTTCTAATATTATATACACCATCCACTTCCAATACCATTAAACAATTATTCGAACGATAGTCTCTCTAGCCTATATACGTCTTATCGCCTCCACGGTGTGATGTGATTCATCCTACGTAATCTCTATCAAAGCATGATTATATAAATTAATTGGATGAATAAATATAATATAAATTATACTGATTCCATTATATAAATGATATAATTTTCATCTAAAAAGTGGAGTAAGAACTTATCTTACAAAACATTCATGAGAACATAAAGCTTTCAATACATGAATAACGAGTAATAATAAAATGATACTATTAAAAGAATAAAAATATGATCGTAAATGTTATCATAAAAATTATTTTATTCTGGAACAAATCAGTATCATTATTAGAATCATTAAATAGGATTTTCATATGCATAAAAAGCATATAGGGAATAACGTAAAGGATAATTTTGCAATGTCATTATTATCCATGATTGTTTGTACATAAGTATTAAGTAGGGTGTATTTATCATACATATCATGGTTTTCTAAAAATATGTTCATAAAATGTTTACTATTATTTTATGTATGTTTAAATTAATTTTTACCCATTTATTACTTTTACTACATGGTTTGGAATAAATATTTATTTTTTTACCAAAAATGACACATTTACATTTCTCCGACAAAATTGTGAGGAGAATGTTAATTTAACTTATATATCATGAACAGATTTTTATGCAATAATAATGAATTATTTACCAGATGATTCTTTTACAAGACATAATTTTAGTTTTTTATTAAATTATCTTATTTTAAAATTTCCAAACATATTGAGTATTGTATATGTTTTTGATGAATGAATGATAATTTCTTAAAAAAATTGTTGTAGTGTTTTATTGAAATTATTTTTCTTCTAATTTGATTCACTTTTAATAGGGTTAGGTTTCTATACATATTTTTATAGTAATATGAGTGTGTTAATAATGGAATGATATTTTATCTTGATTATTATATGATAGAAAGATGTTTAAGAAACCCATTTTATTTCTTGGGTTATGCTTGGATGAAATATTTATATTTTTCTGTGGCACATTTAATAATGAATTTATTATTAGATGGGTGTGACCTATATCACCCTCCAATGAATTGGATACATATTTAAATATGTGGATATAAATATGGACATAATGGTATGTAAATTAGAATTAGTAATATATTGCTGGAATAACAATTAAATCTAGTTCAGGAATACATGGCTGGAACAGAATGTATTCCTGGTTCAATAATGGGCTTTCCACTATGATGGTATTGGTATCAATGCCTTGGAAACTATGGAAATCATATTTTTTGCTTATTTTTTCACAATTTCGTGTTTCATGTCAATTCTATGTTATCATGGTCATGTGAACTAATGATTTAATCAGTATGAACTGCAATGATTTATTTCAAGACTCATAATATTGACATTTAATCTTTTTGTTCTTGTTTTTACATTCTAATGTTTATGGTTTATTTAATGTTCTCAATGTCTACAGTTACTAAACATATGATCTCACCCTTTTTATTTATTCTTTTCCCCTTTATTAAAAAATGTTTTTATAAAGAAATACTATCGGTGAAAATCTTTATCAGATACATTGAAGATCTTTCAACAAGCTAGAAGAAAGTGTTATGCGATTCCAAATACAGTAAAATAATATAGTCATTGGTTGTCTATTTTTTTAACATATTAGTTCTTACGGAAAAGAAATATTATTTTTATGTACATCAATAATGGGTTTATATAGTGGACTATAGTATTGAACTTCCATCTAATATAGAATAATATCATGACGTGTTCCCAATGTCACTCATATATATATATACATACCAAATCCCTCACATGTAACAAACATTGAGGTGGTATAGCTGGAAGATGATCTGTATTATAATGACTATACTATAAATATTTTATATCGAAGAGATTAGGTGATATTAAATAAGAACCCCAACATATTTGAGGTGTTGTGGGGGAACTATAAGTTCTAAGAACCAACTTGGGAAATAGATTTGTTGATGTAGTAGAAGTACCCTTAACTTTTTATGTAAAATAAAATTTGTAGGGTAAAGTTTCCAAAGGGGAGAAGAATGTAACGACCCAAATATTTTATCAATTAAATTACCATATTATAATTATTTCATATATATAATCCTAGAAAATCACATCCCGAGCATAATGTTTGGTAAAAAAATATTAATAAATGAAATAAATAGTATTTTTAGATGTCGAGAAACATATACCGACGAAATAATAACATGACCAATGGAATATTAATGTTACCATTATAAATAGAAAACAAAAAAATTGTATATTAACCTAAAAATTAATAGTTTAAATAAAATTTAATAATATTTTATGTGAAAATATGATATAAATTTATCATAAAATAAGTAAGTAATTTTTTTAAAAATTATTAAATAAGTGTTGGTTTTTAAGTCAAACTTATTTAATTAAAATTTTATGATTAATTTAATAAATTAATATAAATTTTATTTACAAAAAATGTATTCATAAATTTATATTTTTATGTTTTATGGTTTGAATATAATGTTATGAGTCTTTAATTAAATTTACAGTGTGTTATTAAATCAATTATAATATTAAAATCTGTATTTTCCAAGTATATTATTATTTTTATTTCCAATAAAATTACTCATATATGGAATATTATTTTCATAAATGTGATTTTATTTTTTTATTATAAACGTAGAAAAATGGTTATGTAATACTTTTGGGATTTTTTTGAAATACTTGATTTTTGGTTAATAGTAAAATATGATAATTTAATGTATAAAGACATTATAAATTGAATACACTATTTATTAAGACATGGATTCTATGAGAACCATTAATTATTACCAATTTTATCAAATTACTGTATTCAGTCTCAATAATAAACATTATTTCTTGTCTTGATAATGATAACAAACTAGTGAATTAAATACTGAGAAAACACCCCCCACCTTCACTGTAAATAACACACCTCTCTGCTACTTCCCCCTCATACCACTCAATATTTGAGCCATTTAAAAATTATCCCCTATCCCTTATCCCATATCCAAGCTCTCTTGGTATCATAAATTGGAAAAAATATTTTACCTAAAGAGGTTCTCAAGGTGGATAAATTCATGAGGTAAAATCTTTATCATTTTCTTATAATTTTTTTTTCAATTTTATTTTTCTCCATCATTTACCCTAACCTTATCTCATAAAAATTTATTTATAAATAAATTATTATTGATATAATATTATTCTATAATTTCAATCAAGGATCCATAAACAAAATGAGTTTTTATTGTTCAGAAAACATCCTAAATTAACTAGAAACGACCATCATTAACTTTTATCTAATGATTCATCCTCATTACATATAAAAATATATTAATAATATCTTTTAAAATTTTATAAGATCATTAATACATATAATAAATTTTTTTATTTTTATCCACACTTTACATGAACATTCATTCCTGAATACAAGAAAAATAATAAGGTAAAACTTGAAAACATATTCAATCAAACAATCAAATTATACTCTATAACTGATCTAAAATACAATAAATAAAAATAGTCAATGCATATTATTATTCAAGTATAAAATGTTTTTGAATTTTTAATTAATGAATATAATGTGATTATACAATATATTAAAGTGAAGAAATCATTCAAAGACATGGTCAGGGTAATTCTTGAACACAACTCTCTTTCATTGGGTTTTCCCTCTTTCTCGCCATTTTGTTAATGGATATTCATTTAACGGTCCTTAAATATAATTTTTTAATCATTAATATATCTTTTTAAATATTTAAATTATATTTACATGAGTTTATGAAAAACATAATTTTTTGGAAAAGAACTCTTGTTAAAAAAACACCCCTTTTACTTCTCAATATTTTTTCTTCTTCAGTCAATATTGATGATTCTTATGTCAACACATTTATCCCCTCTATAAGTTGGTAATGAAATGTTAATGAATTAATTATATATTAAAAGAAACTTAATATTTCCCATGGTTTATGTCCATGATTGATATACATTCTATATTGCATACAAGACAATGTCAATGCTATGATGTGACAGGTGTGCCCAAAATTATATAGCACTACAATTAACTAGTAAATGTGATGTATCTCATGATAAAAGTATATATGCTTAAAAATGATGACAAATTCATTCAAAATTATTTTTAGTAGGAGACCACTAATTCAGGTTCTTTAATTTTTATTCACTTACACATTTCATTCATTTTTTGTAATGTTTCCTTTAAAGATAACGAACATATGCCAATTTATGATAATAATGATTATTCTCACCACATATTATATTTTTTCATATAATTATTCATCCTCTTAATATTATTTTAGCACACCCATTTCAATATGAATATCCTTATGTGACTACTCGCATTAAGGATAACTCAAGGGATGACAAGAAATTAGAGAAGAAGGAATAAAATAACACTGTTTGTTTATTTTTTTAATGTTATGTGTGGTCCTAGTTTTCCCAATAAAATAAATGTTTGGATAAATATTATTGAACTATTTTATTAATAATATGATTTTATATTAATGTAAGAAAATATTAGTGTCTCTATAATAATTATTGTTTGAATTCGTCATCAAGATGATTTGTTAAGATCCTTCAAAATTCATGATAGATACATTGGTGTGGTACTCTTAGATAAAGTCGTTAAATAACTAGAAGTGAAGATTTTTCATTGTTTACAATGTTCATAAAATCCTCTAATCCAAAGCAAAAATGGTAGATGATTCACTTCATTGGTGTGTCATCTGGTTGTCAAAATAAGTTTTTCTTTTCAATAAGAATTTTCATCTTTTCCATTGTTCTCAAAATTCGTTGGGAACATTCGATGATACCTTTTATATTGTAAGGAATATCATAAATCCTAGAGATTAGACAAGACACCTTATAAATGAGTCATTTTAAATTGGAAAATATGGATTTTCTTTTTCATTCAAAGTAAATATATGATGAGTTGGTCCCTACAAATATGAAGAGATCAAAAAAGTCAAATGATTTCATATTGGGATTGCTATTTTTTTTCCAGTCAATGTGGAAGGAAATGTGTTGATAAGATCAAGTCATTGTATATTTTTTTAACATTTTAATAGGAGTGAATAATTAAAATATTTTACATTGGATTCAAAATTAATTTCCAAAAAAAAGAATTTATAGATTCACTCGATTCACTGATGTTAGTGATTAAGCATGGTTAAAAAATCATTTTATTCGTTTAAAAAAATATTATATACCCAATGGTTCTCACATTAATGACAAGGCATGGAACTGCTTTTCCTTGGATGGTGGTCAATTCAGGTTTCAAAACTAGGGATGCTTAAGAACATAAATTGCTCGTCGGGGGATTGGAGGTCGGGACACTATAACATTAGGGTCGGTGTTTTTTCCTATTAAAATAATCACGTTTATATTTAAGATTTATTTATTAAATTATTGCCACGACATAATATTAGATTCATTACCCAAGTATCTTGATGTAAAATACATTATATAATGAAGGGAAAAAATATTTGTATCACGAGTTATCCATTTTCTCTTCTTAAATTATGATGCATTAGTTTATGTCCATGGTTAGGTGACCTGATGTTTATTTCTCATTAATCGAGGTTATTTGTTTCATAGAGATTGTATTAAACCTATAAAAGGTTTCATGTGTATCCTATGATAATAGGAACAAAAAAATATAGTTTTATTGAAAATTTTTCAAGAAGTTTCACAAGACCACACCATGAAATTTAATATAATGATTAAATGATATATATATAGGTCTATATCTTTATGGATGTTTCTTTGGATTCATATTAAGACAGTAATCAGAGTCTATGAATTTAATGTAATGATATTTTAGGTCATGAAATATATCAAAAATAGTTCTTGAGAAGGAATCATACATATAAAGATATCCTAAAATGACATATCTTGAATATGTCCATTTGATTAGAAATGATATATAATCTTGCTTACAAAATACTGAAGGGACTAGACTATGTTATCCTCATTATGATATTTGTACAATCATCTCTACTGTTTAATTCTTCAGAAATCATGATCTCTGTGAAAAACAAGAGATACAAAAAGATTTTACACACCGCATGAGAAAAATCATGTATGTGGATTATACATTGATGTGCCCCGTTGAAATGTAATTTTATCATTCTCAAGTAGAATATGGTAAAGTTATTGGGCCCTAGAAATGTTCATTACATATACTATTTAAAAGACAATTTAGATTCACTGTAGTTTTGTTCATTCTTTACCAACATGTGGGTTAAAGGTACTTGATTGCATGGTTGGGGATTACAACAAAAGTATGCCTATGTATAATCCCAATTATCTTCCATTGATGGATTAAGAATGATGATAGGATCATATGAGTAACTGGTCAAATTAGTAAAGAGAACATGGGATATGATAATATTTATACTAGGGTTGATTCCCATTGGATCTTGGTCCATAGGAATTCATCAAACCAATCATGTTTGCATAGAAATTAGATATCTCACTATTCAATTATGCCCTAACCCACTGATGGGTTGCTATAGGTGATTACACATGGGGAAGTTATTTTTATCACTAAGGTTTATGAAATATAAGTATTATAAAAGAGTGGATGACCATTTTAAATATTCATTGTATATATATTTATGGGTAAAGAGAGGTGGTGACCAAAAAATCATTGTCAAATAGTATGGCATGACCTGGGGGACAATCTAAGGGAATGAAAAAATATAACTACCATTGTGTATAACACTAAGCCATTATAAAAAATCACTTTTAAATGGGGGAAATAGACTGATAATTCATATCAGGTGACTTAAATGGGTAATATCCATGTGTGTCAGGAGAAAAATGATTACAAATCATTGGGGGTCTTCCCAGCTTGTCCATGTGGTCTACATGACATATCTTGATTGTATGTTGAACATGCCTTATGGTTTCTTCATGAAATGGAAGACTTGTCCAATTATTTCCTCCTGACATGTCTTATGTGTTTTGAATAGTAATATATAATATATAATAGTTGTACTTAAGGACCAAAGTGAACATGTATATGACATTTTACATGATCAAGATGTCTTTTATGGGATCGATTCACATGATTAACCAGGATTTTCTGGGATGTGTTCACATGATACAACTTACTTTTCCAGAATTTCATTACAAGATCAACCTATTTTGTTAGATAAATCTTATCAAGATCAAACTAACATGTCTACAATGTCTTCAGGATATCAAACTAGCTTTTATGGGATGTCCTTGCATCATTAATCTAACTTTTCTGAGACATCAAATCATGATCAACCTGAATTAACATGGATATATTTTCTTAAATATGATTAATTTTCTATGATCTCAACACATGATCAAACATTATTTCCCAAGGCTAGTCGCATGATTAAACTAACAGATAAAATGAAAAAAGAAAGAATTAGGAGACCATTGATTAGTCAAGTGATTATCTGATCATAACGGATACATGAGTTGGGGTCTTGTGAACATATCTATAATCATTCACATTACAATGTATTGAATTTTCATATTTGGAGGGAACATTCTATTATTTAATCAGAAAAATTATACAAGTTTGGAAGAGATCATGATTGATTTCTAATAATGAGGGTTGAAATCCTTGGGTTTTAATGGTGATATGAGGGAATGTCCATGATTTCAATGGCTTTTCAAGGTAAAATACATATAAATGGTGACCAAATAGTGAATTCAGAAGATTATACATATTTTATTCCATTCATCTCACCTCATTGGGGAACCTATGTGGTGTTATGTAAACATGTATAGGGGAAAAAATTAAGGTTTCATGCATTGGATATGGTTTTTGGATGATGGTTGATAAAACATTTTCATGTGTGGGGTGCATAAAATAGGTCCATGAAAACCCAAGTGAGTTTCATGTGTGATGATTATTTTTTAACCCCTCGTGATCATAGGTTCATGAATGAATCATCTATAAAAAGATGTTTTTCCATGGTAAATTGAGGATTAATGTGGAAAGAGGGTTCCATATGAGGTCTTTGTGTCTAGAATACACAAATTATATGTTCATAAAATGATGATAGGGATATCTATAAAAACATTCATCGATATATTAGAGTGGTTCCTGGTATGATTCATCCAATGACAGTATCTTATGATGTTGAAATCATCAGAAGATCATATAATGGTGGTAATCAGACGTCTCTCACAATTACTAGGAAAATCCCTCCAAAGGGGTATCCAATCATTCCACTCATATGTTTTTCCCTATTTATCCTTATCTACTTATTCTCTCTATATCATATGTGTATTTTTAAGGAGGAATTTGTTATTATTAGTATATGATTGCCAGATTTTGTTCTTCATTCCCTGTTGAAGACATAGTATAATCTATCTCAATGAAGATTGAGTCCTATTATGATCAACATCATGGAATCATAAGACTTATTCATGTGACACTTTGATTTACATCTGCATGGGCTTCACATGATTATCTCAATGGCATCACATAATCATTTTTTTTCATGTGATGGATCTATATAAAACCATTGAGCAATTCATGTGATGAAATTAGTGGATTTACATGAATGTATTACCTCCATGTTATTACACTAATGGATTGAATGATCCATATTCATCAAGATACATTTGATCGTGAAGATGACATGAGGTTTTTGTGATTAAAGGTTATTTTATTTTTCTTAATAATCCTCAGTGAAACCTTAATTACCTCACATGATCATCATCATTTGAACATATTATTATTTCTTCTTGTGATGGATTCATGTGATCGCACCATCAGGTTCATGGTCAAGATGATCTCTAGAATGGTTGACTTCTTAAGATTACATACAATGGATGCATGAATGGTTTTGAGGTGATAGATATTGGCCGAAATCGCATTATAAAATTATTAGGATCCTAATTTGAATTATCTTATGGGTTTTTGTAGAAAAGTTCTTTCAATGAATGTATAATGAATAAAACATTTAAATAGACATGAATTGAATTCATCTTCCCATTCCAAAATAATTCACACATCATTGGGATAATAACACGATCCTTTCAATGATATTATGTTTCCATAGAATCATGATGATAAATTATATAAAGGAATTATAAAATAGATGGAACCCCCAAACATTGAAATCATACATTTAGTATCACACACACTATGTGATTTCATCACTACTTCACATGATCGTCACCACCTTCATCAGACAATCAATGATATTTCTCTTGTTGGGATCTAGTGGATATAATTCCACCTTGAATGATCATTCAAAGGATTTAGAGATGACTATATTCATGAGATATTGTAAGATCATGTTCTCTAAAAAAC
The DNA here is from genome assembly GCA_963277665.1 of Viscum album. Taxonomy (NCBI): domain Eukaryota; kingdom Viridiplantae; phylum Streptophyta; class Magnoliopsida; order Santalales; family Viscaceae; genus Viscum; species Viscum album. The sequence continues at coordinate 1,192,199,602 of OY728147.1, forward strand.
ATACATGATGGAGGGAAAAATAATAATAATTAGAGATGGTTGGAATAAAGGACATCGAGTGATGGAGTATACGTTAGGTTTCTCATTCTATAACTATTGGTTTTAGAAAGTGTATAGGGTTAGCAGGAGGTAAAAAACGATTGTAGGATGGGATTTGATGACCAAGATCATCATGATTGGGAAACCACTATTGTGTTCAGGTATTTTTATCAATGAATGGTGATGGTATACATATAATTCGTCTATATATTTTTCAAGTTAAATGTCTCCAATTAATAACTATGGGAATTCCATAATCCTTTAATGTTGATAGTGGCTTAATCACCCATGACACAAGCACTCATGACCACACCAACCACATACTCCCATTATGTTTTCTACCAAGGGAACACCTTTAGATTCCACAAATGATCACCATGTGATTTATGTATGAGAACATACTCATTTCTCTTCTAACTGTATGGATTGATCACATGAAATGGATGAAGAATCTACCATATACTCCCTGAGTTGAACTGGATGAATTCTTAAATTGGTTGTACATTTTTTTCTATGTTCATGAGCCAAAACATTGAAAAAAAATAAAATTCAGAATGGGGTAATAGTTAAAAAAATTATTTTCATATAATATTAATAACTATACAATTTCATCGAAATTACATGATGAAATTCAAATCAGTATTTTTCGTAACAGCCTATATAAGTCTCAAATCGTACATATAAAAGAATCTACAAGACAATTATGGGTTCTTACATTGTGATTAAAAATTTATTACTTCTGAATCATAATAATAAATGATTGATTTTTTTTTAAAATATAATATATGATTTTATTTCCAAATAATTATAAATATTATCTTGTTTCAATCATCCTTTATATATTTCCATGGTTATATTCAAAGGAATGTTTTTATTGAATATATTGTAAATATTTATTTTGATAAAATTATTTTCGATGTTAAAATGATATTTTCCTCAATAAAATTTCTAATGTTATTTTAATTAAATTTATATTCTTAAAACGTTAAAACATTTTATAATATTTATGATGTGGTGAAAAAAATTTATTATGATACCATCATAATTATTTCTTGGGATATATAATTATTTTTTAAATTATGTTATTGTAGAAAATGTTTCATTTTCTTTGGTAAATGAAGTTATAAAAGGAATTATAAATTTTAATATATATTGAAATAATTAATTTTCCATCCATTTTATTCATTATGTTTTGTTTGTCTTACCTTTTAATATTTTATGTTTTATTTAATGAAATTCCATGCATCAATTTGTCTAGGAAAATTATTTTGTGAAATTGGGTTTTTAAAAGTATAGGATTTTTATATATAAAAAAATTTATTTTTAGTGGGGCGCAAATTAATTTGAAAACTATGAGATGTAATCCTTTACGATTATTTTATGGTTCATTGATATTATACAAGAAGTTTTTATCCAAATTATATCTCATAGGTGAGTTAGATACAAAATATATGATGGGTTGATCCCCATTATTTCTCATGGGAAAGCCTAAAATAACATATTTGAATGGTGTTCCAAAATTGTTCTATAGAACATTAAATATTGATTATTTTTTTAGAGAATTATCGTTTATTTTAGAAGTGTGTTTATTGTGATTTCAAGGGATATGTTTTTGTTTTATAATATTGACCCCTAAGGTACTGACACATTTTCATAATGATTTCTATGGGTTATAAAGGTTTCCATAGATCAAGATGACATGACCATTCTCAAATGTATTTTTTATTATGGCCCTTGTTTTATGGTAATAATTATACCACTAATCATTATTGATGATCTATGATTTCAATTTCCAAAATTATCTTATGTTATAATCATTCTTTTTTATGTCATCATACCCTTAGGATAGTATTAATTTATCACTTTAAATTATTAATTCCTATATTTAACATTTCTATGAATTTGATCACACCCTTATTATGTTTTATTTTCCACAAGTTATAAAGAATGGTTAAAAATCTTTTTGGTCTATTATGTTCTCATATTCATATAATGTTATCAAAAATGTTTAAAAAATAACATGGAATTTGAAAAGATTTTTATAATTTTAGAAATATAATCGTGAAGTAATGAGTTTTGTTTATGAAATTATTTTTCATATATTTGTAAAACAATAAACCTATATGTTCATGGGTATATAAATGATTGAATATTTCCTTTTTAACATGGTATGTTTTTCATGGAAAAAAATTGAGTCACATTAATTTTTATAAAAACTTGAATTGTAATGATTATGTTTTTAACACTAGATATAGTTGTGTATGTTCATGGATATTATATTATTGTCGTCACATTTTATATTTATGGTTATCATTGAATATAAATTATTTATTTGACTATACACTATTATTTTTCACATTTTTGTGATAATCGAAGATAGTTGACCCATACAAAACCTTATTGTATAATAATCACTTCTTATTGTTTTATATTAATGTATAATTGATTATTTTCTACCTAATTTTTTCCAATTGGTTTAATAGTTTATTTATGTTATGTGTTTTTTGGATCATCTGACTGTAAATCTAAACCCACCAACCCTCACCCCATGAGATCATCCATATTTCATACACATCATAAGAGTATGTTAATTGAGTTAAATCCCAATCATAAGAATGAAATAACTATTCAATTATTAGTGAATCATGTTGAATGTGAGTTTTTGTTCCATAGTTGGATCTAGTAGTAAATCACTTACATGGGAATAATTGTGTATAAATTAGTAATTTTTGGAGATCATACATGGTTTTTTGTCCGGTATGCAGAATATCCATTACAATTTATTGTGATCCAGCTACATTACATAGTTTAATAACGTTTTCATAATTAAAAATATGAAATATATATCAATAAAATTTTATCCTATAAATATATTGAAACTTTTCTTCAATAAATGTATATTTAATTTAATCTATTTCATAGAACATATGATGAAAAAAATGGAATACCAAATTGTTTCAATTTTATATAATTTAGATAACCAAACATTAAAGAATAAAGAGAATCATTAATTAAAATGAATTCCATTATATCCCTTCAATATACCCTTAACATGTGGGTGAAATGAAAATTTAAATGAAAAATAATGGATTAGATTACTATAGAGGTAATATATTCAATAATTCATGTTATAATTGTGTGTTTCCATAATGTCAATATTATGACAGAATGTTCAAATCAAATTGAATAATATTTTCTAGAATTATTATAGTGATGTAGAACTTTATAAAATACAACATTTTATATGGAGTACTATAGGGGCTGAATATATTACATATAATAGTTTACGGAAACATTTTATTTATATGATAGAATGGAATAATGATTTTATAGTTATTATTGACCTTTTGATCATAATTCATATGATATTAATTGTCTGATTTACCATTTCAAAAATTTCTTTCAACAATCATGGTCCTATAATATTAATATGAAATTTCATTCCATTAAATATAGGATTTACATTGGATACATCAATATGTAATTTATTTCTACAATAGATTTTTGGATGATATTTTCTCGAAGGATCATCGTATGAATTGATTTTGGAATTTGAGTATGGGCATGGTTGTTAATTCCACTGAATTTATTTATATGGATTGGAAGATCCATTATTGATCATTATTAAATGATATTAAAGGGGTATTTTTAAATGAAATGATATTTTTTAATTGAATAAATTTATATTTTTTATATTCCAATTTAATGGAATATTTTAGTGTGAATTATGTAATTAAATTAACATAGTGAATGCATTGATCAAGGGAGAATGTATCTAATCACATGGGGAAAATGTTTATTGTCACATAAAGAAGATGTTATTTATAAATCAATACTCATATAAATGGCATGATATCTACATTTATTTTCTTATAAAAAGGTTTCTGATTTACTGTCACATAGATGAAAATCATATATGAAATATGAATTTTTTTAATATTTTCATAGGCCGATTAAAATTCTAATGGGGGAGACTGAATTTCCCATGTTTTTTGGATAATGTTTCACTATTATCATCCATGAATGATTTTTATTATGATATGATTGATGTTTATTATAAAGGGGGAGACTATACCTCCCATCATATGCATGATCTATTGAACTGTATGATTCATTTTACACTAAAATATGTTTAATTGACACAAAATTATTTGATTCATTATAACACCACACAAATAATCTATAATGTTTATCTATTATTGGAAAACTTCATACTTATCATTGGGAACATCGAATGAGTCATCTATAAATTATGGATTTGTGTATGGATAAATTTATGTTACACATGATTCGTTATAAACGGTGTATGATTCATTACAAAAATTGTTTGAATTTGATTTTTTTATAAATTATATAAGATATTACATTAGTATAAAAACAATATAACAATATCACAAATATATTATAGTATATATTATTAATTAAATAAACATATGAAAACATTTATCATATACCAATCCAAACCAAAACAAATTATGCAACCTTTTAATATGATAAATATAAACATTATAAAGAATCCATTGAATTGGTGGGTATATATAACAACCATCCCCCTTATAAAAAATAACACCTGAATTATTAGATAAAATTACACTTAATTCTAACCAAGTGATCGAGATTTCTAGTCTAATTAGGAAATAGATACATCACATTACAACTTGAAAAATGGAATAAAACATATTTTTTGAAAAATTATTTAACTTACGTGCACATAAAACAAAATGGGAAAACCTGAAGAAATAAATAATAATGGGGTGAGATATAAAACATAATATTGGAATAAACACGTAATAATGAAAAACATGTTAGTCAATAGAAATATCAATGAGAATAAAAAGACAAGGAATCAAAAAAAATCAATGATAAGACTTTATATAGAATTATTACATATTGACAACATTGGATATGTTGAAACAACATAAAACACTACATTATAATTAAAGGATAAACCCCAAGATATAATAATGGAAAAATTCTAATAAAGGAATAAGGTTCACTCATCACTTTTATTTCACTATCATCCTTAAGTGATCCACATAGATCATACAAGATGGATTCATTAATCAACATTATTTACACTAGGATAAGAGAGTCTGGAATAAATAATTGAATGTACCAATTCATAAAATGTAAATAGTTGGAAATCATTAATAGGAATTTGTTATGGTATTCATTACACAATTTCTTTTGAATGAAAAATTATGGATAAATTTTGGCAGCATATCTGCATCATATAAAAATTAATAAGATGGTTTCATGAGAAAAAATTGGGCATCATATTATAGAAAATATAATAGGATGTGTTATTGTCATTTTAACTCATAACCCATCATTAGGAATTGGAAATAAAATACATTTGATAATAAAGAATATTGATTAAAGAAGAGGAAGGATATACATTTATGAAATTTCTACATTATTACGTGTGTACTTGGGAGGCCATAATGGGAGTGAATTAAATATCATAATTTAAAAATAATAAGGGCTATATGGGGGTGGAAAGAGAACATTCCCCGTCATTATGAATTGTAAATAAAAGGGAATTAGAGAGAGGATATTCTTTAGTGAAAGTGAGAATGTGATGACCCCTTATGATATGAGTATGACAGTAAAATATTGAATCAAGATTACATAGAGTGTTAGGGCACCTTGGGACGAGTATAGAGAGAGGATTTTAGGGTATGTCAGTTATGAAATGATTATGAGTGAAGTGAAATAGTATATATTTTTCGGTTTATATATGAAATGACATGTGAATTCATTAATATTTCACACACATAGGTTTTCGACTCAATATAATAAAATGTTTTAAAGAACAAACCTACCCATGGGTTTCCCCTTATTTTAAACAAAATAATTGTTTAGATAATATATTATTACAAATAGGTCCTAACAAATTTAAAAATCAACCTTACTTATGTGGAGGTGTTTCACCTATTTAATGAAATGAATTCGAAATGATAAAATATATAATATGTTTTAGAGGATTCATAATGGATTTATAAAATAAAAAAATAAAATAAAAAATCACATTATTTAACGGTTAAAATAAATATTGTTACCATGAAAACCATTATATTATTTATTACATCTTTTTTTATCATTATGATGTCATTAAACACATTATATATTTATACAATATTTAATTTTTACCCAAAAGTTCGATTGTCTCGAAAAATTATGAAAAATTCCCCATTGGATAATTTTAAAATAATTATTAAAAAATATAATAATTTAATATAAATTAGTTTATAAATATGTTAAATTTCAATTTTAAAAATAAATAAAAAATATTTAATGAAAATAATTGTGTTTTTTGAAGTAACAATTTTTGAACATCAGTAAAACATTTCATTTGACTTCAAAAAAAGGATATGATCATTTATATTTAATAAACATAATTAAATAATAATATATTTTAAAAAATTGCTTTTTAAAAAAATGTATCATATAAATTCTATATTTGAATTATATATCACCCAAAAATATTATTTTTTTATATAGTAAAAATTAAAATCATTTTCAACGTGATGATAAATATATGACTTATTATTTAAATAATTATTTAAATAATAAATTTTCTAGGATCCTGATATAGTTTCCAATATTACATAGGTGTATGACATATTATTATAGTGTGCGGTGGTGGGACATTCCTAGGTCAGTTCATCAAACATGGTTTGGGTCATGATCATGATGAGCGTGGAATTCTCTCATAAACAGTTTCACTGATGATTATGTGGTTTTGGATATCAACTTGGTATTGTATAAAATAAATTACAAGTGATTTTATCTCCCTCAGAAGCTCCGATTAATAGACTTCATGTGGTATAATCCAATTATATGGGGATATCACTTCCTTTTCCTATGTCATTTGTATCTGTTAGAACACTAAATTTACAATAATTATGTGATAACTATTTAACAACCATATTATAAAGGGTAAGGATTCATAATGGTATTTTGATGAAAATTGGATATATAAATAAAACTAAACAAGTGCATTTTTTTAATAGTCTTATTAAATAATAAAACACTAAATTTTAATGCAATTTTATTTATAATAGTTTGGGTAGTTACAATATTTCTTTTCATATATTATCCCAGGTACCTTAGTAACATGACCACCAAGCCTACCTTGACATAGCCTGAATGGTATTATCAGTCCCAATGGGATTGAGACTAGAACCTGGGATTATACAGAATTTATATGGGATCTCGTATTTCACATACAATGTAGATGTAAAGAAGCAATATTGTATGCATAAAAAAATAAAACACCACTGGTAGTAAAGTAATAGAACACAATAAGGAATAAAAAATACCCCACTACAAAAACTCGATTATTAAAATAGGGAGACACATCTCAGGTCCCTAATTACATAACTCTCCAAGACTATAGTTCATCAGCCAGATCCACATCCCAGTGATCCTTTCCCATTGATCGAACCTAGATGAAGATAATCTACAAACCCATGAAAAAACAATTTGGATGTGAGCTTAATATCATAGTAGGTTCCCCCTAAATCTTCCATAATAGATGCATATAATAAGTTATCCAAATGATATGATTTCAATTTTAAATTTAACAGGTTTCAAATATTAGTACTTGTCCCAACAAATCATGATATACAATTAAAATTTTAAAAAAATACATTAATTATAGGCTTTAGAAAATATGTAATATTTATAGAACAATATATTAACTAAAATAGTTAGGTAAATGATTTTACGTAAATTAATTATGCATGTAAGGAGGCTAAAAATAACAACGATACATTTATATCTCAAAAACGGAGATAAACATGGTCATCTACCAAATAGGTTTGATATTGTCTAAAGATATAGAACTCCACACTATATTAGTGATGATTGAAATAGTTTTACACATATGCCCATTGGACACTAGTTAGAGTGGACTCATCACCACCACCTAAGAGATTTAATATTCATAGTGAATGTTATAGAACGTTGTAATTTCGTAGAGTGTGTCCAAATAACTCACCAACTACCTAAGGCTTTCATGTGCTATTACAAAATAAATGATGGGAAATTTATTATAAGACATGATAATATACAATTTAGTCCCATTACTCAATTTCAATACCAATTTCCATTTTAAAACAAAAATTGTATTTAATACAAAAAACATGCATCCTTAACATAATAAAGCCACAAGCTTTCTATCAATAAAAATTTAAGCCATTTACATAAGTTTGAAATCAACTATAAACAAAATCACTCATTTTACAATTCATTTCTGCAATTATACTAACATTTTTAATTGAAATCATTTACATCAAATAAAAAATTTAAATTCATAAATTTAAATTGTCTAGTTTTTATATTAACACAAGACAATTCAATTTAATTTTGATTTATTCAAATTATTCAAGTATCCCAATTCACATGAATTGTGTTTTCTCAAATAAATTGAATGAAATTTTTATAAAAATTAATTTAAATTTTCATTTGAAATAAATCAAGAAGTAGATTGTTAATAAATTTTTCTATTCTGGAAAAAACAACCTACCACATGGCCATTGATGTTAGCAGAAAAGATAAATCACCCTTCATTTTTCAATATACATCCTCATGACCTTATTATCTTAAGCATCGACACAGTAGTTCTCATTGTTCATCAAGGGTTCCTAGAACTAAAATCTGTTATTTCATTTCAAGAGGAAATAATATATCACATACGATAATAGTTTTCCTCTCCATAATAATTTTCAAATTTTCAACTAAAATATTACACATGATAATATTTTATCTCTCCTAGATAATTTTGGAATTATACTTTCATAATTCTAACTGTTATCCATTAATAATAAACTAAATTAACCTATTATAATTTGGAAAATATGTTCATGTGATATTTATAATATAATAATGCTTCAAAAATGAATAACTATACTCTAATAAGTATTCCTTATGAATTATTATTTTTAAATTTTCCCAAACAATATCATTAGAAAATTCATTATTTATTTAACCCAAAATAATTTAATGTTTTATCACCTAAATTTTTTTAATTAATTATCCTCTTATAAAACATTACAATTATTGATTAACAATATCATTATTTTCATTTGATAATTTTGTTAATCTGATTTTGGTTATTTAGTTTAAAAATATTATTTAGTAACCTGGTGAAATTATCATTGCCAGTTTAATGTAATTATAATTTTATAATTATAATGATTATAATTCAATAGAATTAATATTTTTATCCTTAATAAACCAATTAAAGAAAAACCATTGAAATTTCTATTTTATATGATCTATTTAAAATAAGAAATACGAGATTGAAAAATGCATTTCTTCATTCAAGTTAGAAATATTATTAGTGTTCTTCTTATCGAGAAGAAATTAATTATATTTAAGAGAGAATATAAAAAAATATAAAAAATCAACCTTCTTCAAACCAGCCCATCACATTTCCCAACCATGGAAGGATCCTCTACAAGCCTTGATCAACTATGAAACACTAGGGGGAGGATTAGAGTAGAGACCTCCACTCGATACCGCAAGTTAAAGATCTGTGTTATTTGAAACCGACCAAATCGACCAACACTGAAGGTGGAATTGGTTATGCTATTTAAATGAATCCCAAAATTATTTTTAAATAATAAATTTTGAAACCCCTGATTTAATATTGGTTTCAACCAATGATGGATGGTGTAGTCATTAATTTATCCCATTTAACATGTTCAGGAATGTTTCCGGGAAAAATGGTTTCAAAATGAGTTTTTGGGATTCAATGGGTGTTTTTAATGGTGGAAAAAAGTTAAGGAAGATGACCATGTCCAATAAAGATAAATTCGATATATTTAAATTAATATAATAATTTAATTATTTATCACGAAAAACATATAATGTCAATCATCCATTAAGAATTAATGTTATGCCCCTCTAAAGGTAAAACCCACCTTCCTAACGCAAATGTTGTATCAAATTTTCCATATAAAACTTTTTTTACAGATATTAGTGATATATTATTTAAAAATAGGATTAAATAATTACATAAAAATGGTTACTTTCTTAATTTAGGCATTGAAACAACCAACACCTACAAATTTTATACCCCACCTAGGGTAAATGCCATGTTCTAGAAACAATTGGTGGTATCATACGTCCACACAGTGAACAATTTCTGATATATTAAATTATTTTTCATAAAATTATATACTAAATATTATTTACAACATTATATAAATATTGATACATCCAAACATCCATCATCTTTGAATGTTATACCACTACTTGGGTAAAAAAATGTTTCAGACATAAAAGTGGTATCATATTTTTCAGATGATTCATCATTTTAAGGATATTAAAATATTCTTAATAAAAATGTCTTCTAAATATATTATATTTAATATTTTTATTTATTCTTCACTGAGACGTCATAGGCATCATAATCTCAGAAAAACTCATTGTTGAACACCAGCAATATTCTATTAAAAATTCATTCATTTTAACTATAATTTATGTCCTTTAACACCTTTATCAAAATTTCTCCAATAAATAAATTTCCCAATAATGAAATTAATAATTTATCACAATAGTCTTTATAAAGTCCTAAAATAGAAACATGATGTTATAACCTCCCCACCATTGGATCATTCAATCCCAAGAAAGCCAACAATGTAGCCTCCATGTCAAAAAGATGAGTCCACTACTCTCTTGTCAGTGCCACCCTCTCCCACATCCCATGATAATCAGAACCATGAAGCCATAGCACCTGAACCAGAGGTATCCTCCTTCCACAAAGTACCATAGACTTTGAACACAGAAACCAAACATGTTATTCAGTCATAGATAAAATAGGTTATACCTTAAGGAAATGTAAAAATATAGTTCATGATACCAGTTAAATAAATAGAGTAGAAGCTAAGATACATGGAACAAATTATGTATCAACATAAAAAAATTTTGTAGTATAAAATAATATGAAACTATGCCCCATGCTAAATAACCTAAAAGTGGACATCAAAATGAGGATAATGCTTCACTTTCATATGAAGCATTTCATGATCCATTTAGGGTGAAACCATCAACAATAACGTCTCACTGCATGAAAATTCCAAAGCTCTATTGTGAATATTAGAATAAGACTTGTATCACCTCTCTGTCATAAATGTTCTCTGATTAATAAATTGAATATTTATAATCATCTCTTGGACAGACTCTGTCCAACCAAGGAACTCTCAACAATACTTGGAAAACATAATAGAGATTTTCATGTACGGCTATGAAAGGACTCATAAGAATCAATTTTGTTCACGAACAAGAAACTCATTTTATAAGAAAACTCTACCAGACCCAAATGATAATATTAATCACCACTAATGTCTAGAACGCAAGAATGAATAATATCCTCAAAAAGATCATCCAAGTTGGACTTCACCTCTTTCATCACAGCTGGTTTTATACAGTAAGAGAGAATTGAATTTTTTTGCGTATTGAGTGTCATGTTAATGGGAAACTCACCTATCATAGTAATAGTAAAAAAGAAACAATAGAAGTAAATGAGATGGGAAACACAACATGAATTGTAGGTAGATCACCCATCGTTGAATGTTGCTTCATGTCAAAAGAAAACACTAATATAACTTTCTATAACTCATGATTAGACGTTTTTTCTTTGCTCGACCTTGGCTCACATTCTCCATGATTGACAAGATGTGCACCACTAGCAATAGTAATCAAATACCGTTGAAGATAACATCAATATTTTAATTATTTGAAACAATAAAATACATCCCACATATGACATTAATATATTTCATTTCAAGCACCATTAATCATTATGAAAGATGAACATCGTATAGAGAGATGTCAATAGAATGACAATAGTGACCCTATACTCTCTTCAAATGAACGGGTGTTGTAATATCCAATTCAAAAGAAAAAATATCAATAGGAAGACTAATAATATCAACAATATAGTTTATAATAATCAAGTGAGATGAATCATTAATAAATTTTTATTCACTAAAGATGATGATATAGTAATAGTACCTCTCACGGTTCGAGGACTCGTAACAGCTTTCTCTAGAAACTCCTCTACTACATGAAGAATATTCATTATTGATTCATGTGGCTTGAAGCAGATTATAATTGAATAATTTGATTTCCCTGTGGTTTGAGGAAGATATGATGATTATATTCCACTTTGCATAATGGAAACGTTGTGACAGAGCATCTTCTTGTTCTCTATACATTTGTTGGAACCACATTTCTTGGGTTCCTTAATGAATACCCTATTTGAAGGCCTCAGATTACCACATTGGTAGCATAGAAAAGGTCATATTCCATCTACTATAGGAGGTATACAAGTTACATTCCTAAAGTAAATACATTGAGAGACATCACACTTCTTCTTTCCTTTAAAATAACGCAAGATTGACTTAGGAGAAAAATGAACTCCCACTAACACTGGAAATAAATCTAGGTCCATCTCAACCATAATCACCATAACTAGAAAAACAATATAAGTGGTCAGTATCATCATGAATACATGAGAAAATATATATGATGCAAGTCACAACATGAACTATCTATCCTTTATCCTATCATTTGATACAATATCGGGTGTAAATTGAACAAGTTCTGAAAGGAGATTGGAATACTCTATCATGGTTTTGTCAGCATTGTCAATCTTGAAAAACATTACCAACTTAGCTTGCACCATATTCTCTAGATATAAATAGTCCATGAAAACATCCTCAATGTCTTTCCACATTAATCCTACATGTTGATTTCCCATCACCATCGTGTCCCATCATCTCTTACTTGGTCTCTCTAGAAAAAAAGGGCAACACTTCACCTTCATCTCATCTAGTGTATCCAATAACTCAAATAAGTGTTATATCCTACCAAACATTTCAATAATATATTACAGATTAGTGGAGCATTTAAAAATGTTTTTTTAATGGAAATGGTGGGAATGATTACTAAGAACATCCCATAGAGATCCACAACTAGAGCTTGAATATAAACTATTGGTGGTACATTCCCCAAATCTTGGAAAATAACCATGATCACCAAAACATGATTCAGATCCACAACAAGATTCACTTATTAATGTTTACTAACAACATCATCTTGGGTTTGATACACACTAACTCTCGGAGGATTGATTTTACAGAACACTTTCATACAATACTAATGACAATAGGTATTTCATAAAATAGATAAATGATGTAAATTAATCCCAGAAGAATGAACAATCAAAATTTAGATTTTAATTTATCCAAATCAACAATATGAAAAGTATATTACAAATCCATAAGACATCTTTCCAGAATCTCCCCTAGAAAAAATCACTTTATTGTTGTGTGAGATGACCCGGAACCCAATAACAACTACATATTAGGTCCTGAAAAGATTTTACAAATGAAAACTGGCTTTAAAAAAATATCTCCCTACTATACTACCAATTTTCAGGTCAAAACCATTTCTAGATCTCCCAATTCACTGGAATTGGTTTTTATAATATTTATTGAATGATAATTTTAGAAATTGAAAAAAATAAATCAATACTAGTTTAATCAATGGGGCGTAATAGAGAAACACAACCCCAGTATTTATGGAAACAACCCGCCAACACCATGATTCGGTAGCTTGATCCACCTCATAGTGATCCATTCATGATGCTCGAACCTGGAAGAAGATTATATACAAACACATGATGGCTCTAGTAGGGTGTAAGCTAAAACTATTAGTGGGGTCTCACTAAATATTCCAAAAAATATGCCAATAATAGATTAACTAATGGATATTATTTTAATTTTAAAGAAAAATGGTTTGTAATTTAAATGAATGTCAAAAAAATCTTTATATAAAGATAAAATAATGGAAAAACAATCTAAATAAAGTCATTACAAATGATTAGATATTTCTAAAAAAATTGATTGAATAAATTAGTTACATAAAATATTTTATGTATGTTCTATAAGAATATAAATAAGTTCAAAAGCAATAGAATACATTTATATTCCAAATTTAAAATCGGGAAAAATGGTTATCTAGAAAATATTTATGATAGTATTTCATATATAGGTCTCTACACTCTATATGTAAACATAGAAATATTTGTACACATACCTCCTCTGGAAACTTCTTATATAGGACCCATCACCATTTCCTATGTGTCATAAAATACTGTAGGTATGTTTTAGAACATTGTAATAGCATAGTTTGTTTCCAAATAACTAACCAACTACCTAAGGCATGATTGTTCTCATAAAAATTAAATTTTTGGAAATTTATTTTAAGACTGCATAAAATAAAATTATGTCTCATTCTTCTATATCAATTCCAATTATCCATTTAAAACCAAAAGGTTTCTAATCAAAAAATGAAGACTAGGTTTTTATAAAAACATTTTAATCCCTTTCCACAAGTTTGATATCCATTGAAATCTAATTAACTCATTTTACAGTTCATTTCAACCATTAAATTCAACAATTTAATTGAAATAATTTCCATCCAATCCACAATTTAAATTTATTAATTTAAATTAACCTATTTCTAAAAAAACACCCCAATTAAATTGAATTTGTATTTTCACAAATTATCATCCCAAAAACATTTCGAATCATACAATTACATGAATTGGGTTTTATCAAATCAATTGATAGATAATTTTAGCAATAAATTATTAAAAAGAAATTGAAATATTTCATGAAATACTAGGTTAATCAATTTGGATATTTGGGATGAAACCCCCAACCTCAATGTAATTTTTTTCAGTGGAAAAGATAAGCCGCCTGAGGTTCAATACACCTCATAACTGCTATATTTTCGTATACATTGACACATCAATTATCGATGTTTGTCGAGGGTTCCTAGAACCAATAATAATTAAATTATTTCAAAAAGAAATAAAATATCATATGTGACAGTAGTTTATCCCACCTAAATAATTTTCAAATTACCGTTTAAAATAACACCAACAAAAATATTTTATATCTCTTAGATAATTTTGATATTATAATTTAGAAATAATATCCTTTTACAATAAAGTTAATTATCCTATGATAATTTTGATAATATTTTCATTATATAATGACATAAAAATTTTCATTTAACCAAAATGAAAAATTATATTCTAATAAGAAATCCTAAAATATAATTATTTTTCTATTTTATAAAAATTATTTAAGGATAATTCATTATAAAACGTACCAAAAATAATTCATTGTTTCCCCTTATTAGTTTTGATAAATTATCTTTTTATAAAACATTGTAATTATTGTTTAATAATTTCATTACAATCATTTGATAATTTTTTCAAATGAATTGAGATAATTTTGTTTAAAATTTATCATTTAATAACTAGTGGGAATTATCATTGATAATTTAATGGAATGATATTTAGGTAATTATAGTGTTCATACATTAATAATATAAATATTTCCATCCTCAATAATATTATTTTAAAATAAATCCTTTTATATTTTTATTTTTAATGAGTTGTTTAAAATGTGAGAATGCATATTCAAAAACACATTTCAACATTCAAATAAAAAATATGATTTAGTTTCTTCTCATGAAGATGAAACAAAATATTCATAAAAGATAAAATTGAAAAAAAAATTATTAAAAAAGATTACCTTCCCCAACTACACGTAGCGCATTGCCCAACCATGGAAGGATCATCTACATGCATGTATCTTCCGTGCAGTAGTTGGGGAAGGAGAAGAGTAGTGACCACCTCTCACTACATTTTGATGATGATCATGGTTTATTGAACACCACTAAATTGACCTACACCCAAGGTAATATAGGTTTCTTTTTTCAATGAAGCCCAATATGTGTTCGAAATATTAAATTTTGAAACCCATAATGTAATCTTGTTTTTTGTTGATGATTTATAGTGGGGTCATTAATTTAACTCATTTAATTTTTCCATGAAATTTTTAGTTTGAAACAGGTTCGAAATGATATTTTTTTGGATTCAATGTGAGTAATCAATAGTGTATCACTTTTAGGATGATGATCCCATCCAATAAAACGAAATTCCTACTATTTAAATTTAAATAATATATTAATTATTTAAAATAAAAGAATATAATATCAAACATCTGTTATGAATAAAATTTATTCCCTAACTCGGGTAAAGAAACTTATTTCAGACCCAATGGTGGTCTTAAATATTCCATACGATGCATCATTTCAAGTATATTAATGATTTATTATTTAAAAATTATAAAAATTAATTCATTAAAAAATGTTTATCTTTTCAAGCAAGGCATTCAAATGCACAATGCCTATAAATTTTATACCCCACTAATGGTAAACACCACATTCCAGACCTATCAGTCATCTCAAATTTCCCATAAAACACACCAATTTGGAGATATTTAAATACTTTTAATAAAATATTATATGAACAATTGTTTAATTTCATTATATCAAGAACGAACAAACCCAACGTTGAGAACCATTGAATACTACACGCCTAATAAGATAAACACCACATTTTGTATAAAATGATGGTCTCAGATTTGTCATACAACACACCTTTTAGAGTTATTAAAATATTTTGAATTAAAATTATTCTCTTAATATATTATATTTAATATTTTTAATCATTATTCAATGAAACATTACAGGGTTCAATATCTCACAATAATTTGGTTTTTAACTCCTAAAATATTCAATTTAATATTCCATGATGTTAACTGGCATTTATGTTTTTTAACACGTATATCAAAATTTCATAGATAACTCATTATTTCCCACTTATGATATTAAAAATTCATCCCACATGTTTTCAGGTATACATAAATTAGTAATGGGATGTTAGATTTTCCCATTGAGAAATATCATCCTCAAAATTCCTATTTAACCCCCATAAAATAGATGGGGGTAAATTCTGCCTCATCCAATTATCTGGATCAGATGGTTATTCTCAAAACATGTGGTCTCTCCAGAGCACTTTGATGTGGTGCATGTCCATTTTCTTTAGAAATTTTTCTATATATCCTAATATATTCACTGGATTCACCTCATTGGAATGATCATTCTCCAATTGTACCATCTTTTTGTTTATTACAAGTGAGGGGTCAGGTATGTACTTTTTCAAGAGTGATACATGGAATACATCATGAAATTGAGATTGGAAAGGTGGTAGTTCTAAACGATTGTACACTGCTCTGATGAGATCAAGGATATCAACAGTCTCGATCTATCCTAGACTAATCATTCCCTTATTCTCAAATCATATCAACTTTGTCTAAGGATATATGTGAAAGAAAATCATCTTTCCAACCTCAAACTATAGGTTTCATCTATGATTGTTATACATTCACTTTTGACAACTATGAGCATTCATGGTGTGTTTTTGAAAGGTCATAACCATTTCCACCATATCCTAAACCATTTTAGGACCAATATGTTTTAGTACCCTAAAATCATAGAATCATGTAGGTCTCCTTAACTGCTTCCCAAAAAATTATTAATAAATATCCATTTTGATGCTCGAGTGGAAACTGTTTTTTTATGAAAACTACACCAAATGAATATGTTGATCTCATCTACATTTGAATTCAACTGATCATGATCTCAATTGGTCCTAATGTGTTTGGATAGTCTTCTCTGATTAGACATTATTTTTAGGGTGATAAGTTATTTTTTTGTTAAGATCAGTATTTAGAGCATGCTAAAGAATTTTCCAATACATGGATTTGAATCTTAGATCTCGATCGGGTATAATTAATAGTGATACTCCATGCATCCTGACCACTTCTGTGACATATATCTGTGCATGTAGATCTTGTGAGAATTCCTCTCTTATTCCAATAATTTTTTCAATCATTTTAAGATGGTAAACTACAACCTATATAACATTATTTTCTCTAGAGGTGTTTGGAAGATTAGTAAAAACACCATGGTGATTTTTCCCATTTCCATTTAGGTATTTGTAATGTTTACATCATCCCTGTGGATTTTTTCCTTTCTTATTTAACTTACTAAAATACATTATATGATGATTTATATGTTATGATCTCCTCATTTATATTGTCCCGCAAATATTTTTCATAGAGATATAGTTACATGTTTAAAATTCATGCGTAGATAGAGAATGTTGGGTTATGTTCATCATCCAAGAGGTCATTCTTTAACTCAATATTTGATGGTACACATAGTATCGACCCAAATATTATAAAACCATCATCATTAACATTGAACATTGAGGATTTACGATTCCATATAGAATGCACTATTTTTAGAATTCACGCATCATCTCTTTTACCATACTTTACCCTATCCATAATAGACGGTTGAGAAATCAGTAATGAAAGGAATTATGATGTTCATTCCTTTCTGATTCCCATGATTATATTTTCCAAATCTAAGAAGATCAAATCCCTCTTAAATATCATCAATGAAATAAAATTTAATATATTTTATTCTTATAGAGTCTTCAAAAATATTCTATATTCCTTGATTATTGTGGATTGAGTGGTCTTGGTCTTTGACCAGCTCTATCCATCTTCATTGGTGAAAATTCAACACTTTTTTGTGTGAATATATATTTTAATCTTTTTTGATCCATGTATATTTCACACATCTCCCAAAAAATTTAATTCAAAAAAAAAATCCAATTTAATGATCACTACATCCAACTCTAGTTTATGTGTTGGGTAGATTTGTTAGTGAAATTCCAATTACCACGAAACTTGTGCTACTAAATGTTAATTTCCCATTAACACACATATCATGTCCTTTTTCTATGAATCACTGAATATCATGAAATGTTCTATACTGTAGGGTAGTGTTATCAAAGGGGATGTCAAAAAGACTCCATTACAACTCATGGAATATCTCTTCACATTAATCAATCTATGAAACATTTACACCCTTTTTCATACAATTGTGAATTTTTTCTCACAAATCATCGATAATACATAACAATCCCAAAGAAATTATGGATATCTATACCATAAGTTAGCCACGACCATCTGCAAATTTCATCTATATTTTATGGGTCTACAGACATCCTATTGCTTTGGATTATATATACCATGAAAGATACGTACTAAAACTAGATCTCAAATATTATGTAGTTATCATAGAGTATATAATTTCATGATCTTTTTAGCATTTTTATTAGATACTCCTCATGATCTTCCTTGATTTTGGAGTATATTAGAATATAATCTATAAATACAACCATGAATTTCTCAAGGTAATCACTTGAAAATATATGCATCAAGTCCATGAGAATTTTTGGAGTCTTAGTGAGCCTTAGATGAATCATTTTGAATGTATAGATCCCATAACATTTATGAAAATAAGTACTAGGGATATAATACTTCACACTAACATGGTAATATCTGGAACATAGATCCACCATAGATTTGTACTATTCTCCACATAGCAGATTAAACATTTCATTAATTCAAGGTAGTGTATATTTTTTCATTATCATTATATTATTGATCTCATTATAATAGATGCAGAAGAACATTGTCCCATCATTCTTCTTGACCAAGAGGATTGGTTCGCCCCATGGTAAAGCACTTAATCATACCAACCCTCTATCGAAATTCTCTATTTTTTGTTTCTTCAGACCCCAATGTTCACAAAATCCATTCTATATGGATTATTTGATAATGGTAACATCCCATGTATAAGAATACTTGGAAAATCACCCTCTCAACTAGGAGGATGATAATAAAATTATTTGGGAAACAGAACCACAGATTTACTTATAATGGGAATGTCTTCAATGATGACCCTTTCTATAGAAATAATCATTTGATATGGATATTATTTCACGTTGAAAAATAATATAGATTCTTATAAATTTTATTCTAATTAAAATTTATCATTCTCCTTGATTTTTTATTGAATATGAGGATAATTCACAATTTATAGAGTGTTTTCGTTATTGTTGTAATTTATATCGGCTCTAAAAGGGAAATATAATTTGTGCCCGAAATTGCATCAAATTATAAAAATTATATTATCACAAGGTTCACTGGGGAATTTATCCCATTAAAATTTATAGGGGTAAATTTATACGTTGGATGAAATAATGTCCTCATTTTTAGTTTTAACATACATCTCTGCATCTAATCTTTTTCAGGTTTTTGAATTTTTCTAGTAAATTTTTTATATATTAATGAATTCATTGAAACAAAATCAATAAATAAATTCACTATTTTGAATGAATAACTATCATACCTATCACAAATTTATTTTGTGGATTCACTTTGGTGGTATTGATGAAAAAGTTCTCCCTTCCTTCTTT
The DNA here is from genome assembly GCA_963277665.1 of Viscum album. NCBI lineage: Eukaryota > Viridiplantae > Streptophyta > Magnoliopsida > Santalales > Viscaceae > Viscum > Viscum album. The sequence goes on from OY728147.1 coordinate 1,192,219,916, forward strand.
GAAGGTTGTTGGTTGTCTCTAAAAACATGTGGCTTAGTGCATTGATTTTCCATGTGACGTGGTTCCTTGTAGATTTAGAAATGAACAATACATGAAGGGATGAATGGATTATTCCTTTCCTCTATCACAATAGAGTGTTTCTCCTATTTTAAATCTCAGGCTAGAATCCCTTACTAACCATACCTTAAATTATTTCTTCATCCATATAGGAAATAATCATTATGCTTCTTTACATAATTTTAAATGGGGGGTGCGTTAACATTATAAAACCATCATATATTTCTACAAACCATCAAGAATTGATCTCCACCTTCAACTTTATATCCTCATGATACCCTTGATAATATCTGATATCCATTTCATCTTTTAGGGAACATCAGAAAATGTTCTTAGATATATCTAATTCAAGGATAACCAAGGATTTTGGTAGACTAGGTTTTAGCCAACCAAAGAATTGGTCTACTTGAATTCATGGGTTTTAAAAAATATTTAGGTATAATGTGAAATTGTATTCATGTTTACCTCATATGGATTGATAGATTCATCATCTTTTTTCATAATGGAAATGAAATCCAATTCTATTTTGAGTTTGAGTGTGTGAAAAAAATATTTTCAAGAAATTTTTTTTCCCATAAATATTTCCAACACATTACATCACTCTCTTCCTCATGAATTGTATTTTTTAACAATGTCCACTAGTGATCAACATCTTCCATATGATAAACAGCCAGTAGAACCATACTGTGGTCAAATAATTGAAGAAATTGGAAGAACTTATCCATTGATATGATCCACTATTCCAAGATCATGGGATCATATGACCCCTTAAAAAATAGAGTCCTTAGTTTGATAATGTTTTTTATTGGGGATTGGTACCTCTCAGGGGGATTTAAAAGCTCCTGCTAATTTAGGATTCTATTCAGATCCTAAATTAGTTGAGGGTGCATCGTTATGAAGTGAATGATTCCTACTCCAATCAGGTTTACCATATCATTACGGAAGTCATAACATTTATATTCATATTGATTTTTACCAAATTATTCCTACATAATACCATTGGGTAGTATAAAAGTTAAATTCTGGATTATAATTCCTTAAATATTAGACACATAAATAATTAATTTATTGAAATTAATGGTATAACATATAACATAAATGAATTTAATTACCTTATGAATATATAGGCTTTAATATATGTTATCTATTATAAATTCCATAATATATACACTTATATGAATATTTTTTGATTCATTTATTTATAATTGGTAATGACGTTTTTATTTTCCAAGGAAAATCCCCCTCAAGTGTCAATCTATGTGCATAGTAAGTCATGTTGTCGTGTACATGATTACCACAAGTTTGGACTCAAATATCTTGTTGATGTTGTTACCCCTAGGTAAAACTACTCCAAAACCACATCCACTTGTATTATATAGATGAGGATGTATTTCCATTATAAACTGTATACTTTATGGATAGAAAAATTTAGGTTCACTTTCAGTTACATAGTCTCATCCCTAATAATTTTTCTAAATTATTCTAATTCAAACCAAAAAAATAAGTAATTTTTTCCTTTTATAACAACTCTAACTACCCTTCCCATAATTACACATTGAAAATGAATTGTTACATTAAATTACCCTTAATTCATCCTGATGAATCAATAATTCTAGCGTCTTTTGGAATAATGTAAGTTACATTACAACAAAAATCATGTAATGGGACATCGTTATGGAAGATTTCTTATACATGGTCACACTTCCAACATCATGGTATACCCTAAAGAAATACATAAGAAATGGGTGATCTATAATGCCAAATAAAAGAATAAATATAATTAAGTAAAAATGTGTTAATAAATAGTCGTATTTAGGTGTATAAAAATATTATGAACCATCAACAAGAATTTTAAGACATGATATAGCATTATAGAATAAAGGCAACACAGGAAATGTGGCAAAAAAACAATTCATCATAGGTCAAGGATAACATCTAAGAAATTATAATGTATAATGTCCCATAATTAAATTATGTGAATACCTTTCCCAACCTGATATATCATGCCACTAAACATTACCCTACACATTGGAGCACTATGTAATTTCGGGATATCCTATCATTTTTATTCAATCTTCATGATAATGTGTGACAAATAGATCATACAACATTGATTAATTCATCATAATCACTTATTTCATAATAAAGGGGTTCAGAATAATTACATATAGGAACAAATCAAAATAATAGTAAATTTTTAAAGGTGAACACCATTGATAGGGAATGGATATGGTATTCACTATATAATGTCATTTTAATGAAAAAGTTCTATGAAATTTCAATATCCTAATAGCATCGTTTAATAATTTATAAAATGGGTAAATGAGAGTGAATGTGGGATCAAATTATTTGGACATCAAATGGTTATTAATAGAGTAATTTAAATACAAAACCCATCATTATTAATTAGAAATAAAAGGAATATGATAATGAAAATTTTATTAAATAGGAGGAAGTAATAACACTTATTAAATTTCAACATGGTAATGGGTGTAACTAGGAAGGGTTTATGAGAGATAAATCAATATATCTTCCTTTAGGAATCATAATGTCAGTATGGTGATGGTTAAAAAATATACACCTTCATTATGAATTAAAACAATGGCATAAAATTGGAGATGATCTTGAAAAAAATTGAGAAATTGAGGATTGCATACATTAAGAGTATCACAAAAATATATTTAAAGGGGAATCATGAGGGATTTTAGACACCTTGTGAGGATTATATAAAGAGTATTCAATAGTAATAATGTCTTATAAGGTTATTTAGATGAGATAAATAGGAGCTTGTGTGGTTTTGTATTGGATATAAGAGGGAAATTCATTAATATTTCACAAACATATGTTTTAGCCTCTATATAAAAATAAATTTTAATCAAAAAACCATAACATACGATTTTACAATGATTTAGGAAAAATGTACATGTTTCTGAATAATTTTTATGAAATAGGAAGAAATTATTAAAATATTAACCATTGTTATTTTGAGGTGAGTCACAGATTTAATTAAAATAATTTAAAATCATAAAATATACTATATGTTTTGGAGGACTCCCAAAAGATTTAAAAAAATAATTAAAGAAAAATAAAATCACATTATATTACGAGGAAAACATATATTTTCAATGGGATGAAAATTATTTTACTTATTACATCATTTTTTGGTCCTTATGAATTCATAATACACACCGTGCTTTTATACAGTATTTAATTTTTACCAGAAAATTTTATTGTCTTAGAAAATTATGAAAAAATCAAAATGGTATGATTTTGAACTTATAATTCCAAATTTAATATTCATTTAATCAAAATAATTTTCAAAATAGTTTCATTTTCACATAAAAAACACAATTTCTGACATTTATTTAAAATGATGAGTTTTTAAAAAAAACAATTTAATAACCCTAATAAAACATTAAATTTGACCTCATAAATAGAATATAATAATTTATATTTAATTATAAAAATTTAATATAAATATGTAATTATAATATTATTTATTTCAACAATACATTAATTCATCAAAATGAATTATATAATGAAATTTAATATTTCCCAAAAATATTAATTGTGTAATATATTAAAAAAAACATTTATAATTTGATTAAATAATATTTTCATTATTCATTAAAAAATAATTTACATAATATATTTTCAAGCGTCTTTATACATATCCCATTAATGCACTGATGTATTCTCTAGTAGTAAGGTGTGTGATGGTGAGTCATTCATGGGGTCGTTCGACAAACATGGTTTGAGTTGTGATCTCGAAGAGCATAAATAGTTACTATAAAAAATTTCCCATTTGAATTTTTCGGTACATCATAGATTGTGAATGGTCAAGGGAAACACCCAATGATGTTATATCCCTCAGATGCTATGATAAATTGTCTTTATAGGATATAATCCTACAAGATGAGGACATCATGACCTTTGTCAATGTCAATTCGTTTTGTTAAATACTGATATTTATACTAATCATGTGATCACTTTTTAATATCTATATTTTCTATGGGTAACTATATTCAACAGTCTTCTGAATCCAATTGTATATAACAAAAAAATTTCATTTACTTTCTATAATAATATTCAATAACAAATCATTAAATAATAATTATATGAAACCAGATCTTCATTTCTGATATGAATCGTTATTCTACGTTGTTTCGAGAAAAAAGGATGAAATTGAAATATTCTATGTACACACCGTGTACATAGGAGTACATATCGTGGAACTGGGTACAGCGTACAGGACGTGTAACGGCCATGTACATTGTCGTGTAGGAGAACTAGACGACATCCAAAAGCAAGGATTGGTTGAGGCTGATACACAAAGTCTACCTTAAAGGTACACATTGTGTAATTTTATTTTTAAATAAATAATCTATATTGGTTGTTTTTCATCTCCATATTACACTTCATTTCCCCTCGTCTCATACAGAAGTTCGACGAAATTTGAAAGAACATTAAACCCCTCTCATTTCTCAGTCATAGATCCTATTAGGACACTATCAGTTGTGTTATAATCCAATCGGTGGGTTCCCATTTTCCTTAGAGTATTTTATCTCTATGCCACCTCTCTCATAGTTTGTTGAAGGTTGAATTAATTTAACCTTTTTTTAGATCAACGTCTTTCTAGACTGATTCAAGGGATGAATTTCAATTCTGTTGATCATACAACATCAATGTAAGTGTTTTTTACCTTTTGATTTTCATCATTGTATTATATATTCTTAATGTTTTGAAAAAACATGTTTTGGGTATTGCGCATTTTGGAATTTAACTGTGATTAATAACTTCTATATTTTTTTATTGAGAAAGGGTTATTAATTTTTCATGTAGTTTTATATCATTATTATGGGTTTGTATCCTTTATTTCATTTGATTAGGGCCATTTGGTCTAGAATGGCTGTAAGGATCACCATGATTTTCATGCCTCATGTTGTTTGGATGGAGTAACCGATTAAATGATATGCATGTGATTCGCATTATGAAATTATAACCAAGGGGAATTTGGTTATGAGATCATCCCATGACAGGGTAATTTAGTTATAATTTGTTGTTATGTTATCCTAGAGCTATTGACTGTGACAGCTGTCAGGAGGTCATCCACTAGAGGGGTTAGACAGTGAGAGCTACCCAGAGGGTCATTATTAAATTAATGTTGGACCCTAGTTAATTGACTATGAGTGATTCTAGGTGGTCATCACATTTTATTTTTACTATGCAGACTAAGGGTGTATTGACTATGAGAGATGCCCAGGTGGCCATTTGTAAATGTTTAGTGTTACGTGGGAAAAAATGTATTAGATTGTGAGAGATTTACCAGAGATTAATTGTTTATTGAATTAGTGATATGTCAGATCGGATGGGTTAGACTGTGAGAACATTTATAGAGGGTTTCTTTTGAATAATGACATGATTGTGACCCGCCTACCATGCCGAAACACAAGCATGGACTCGGTGTTAAATTTTTGTTAGATGGTCTTCTGAGACATCTATTTTCAATTAATGAGAGGATACCAAATATAAGCTAGATCTAAGGATTTCATAATTCAATATTTCTAATAATTAATACATTTAAATAAATGTAATTGGAAACTGCAATATTGTCTACTTTTTAGTACTACATAGTTTATTGATTCATTTTTCATATTTCCTTCAATGTATTTTCACATAATATTTCAAACATATTTTTTTGATGGTTTCCTACTATGACTCGACTAACACCATGTTTGGGTCATGCTTTTGGCTCTATAAAAAATATACAGTAGCTTGTATTGACAAGAGAAGGTTCCCTTCTTAATCGAGAACTTGATTGTTATAGTATGTGGAGGGAATTAAACTAAGGTGAGGCTTGCGATTCTTTCAAATTTTTATAATATTTTTCTATAATTTGGTTTTAGTATTTTATTTCTGAAATTGATAGTTGATTGGATACTTTCCTTGATTCATGTGACATACATCATTAATATATACTCAAATTGTTGTATTCCTCTTAGTCATCCAATGTTCACTATTGTTGTGTGGTATTACTTCTTCTGCTACTATTTATTATTTTATTTACGTTGTGTACACTCTATAAGTAAGGTCATAGTTTCTCCACAATCACACCCTAGTTCCTCTCTTTTAGTCGGTAGCCTCTATTGTTTGGAGAAATGCACTTGAGGCCTTGTGGCCAACTGAGTATGGGGAACTAATTGGCAGCACCTGGGTCTAGGACATTACAATGTGGTATCAAAGGTTTGTTTTTGAATTTACATACTATTTGAAGCCTATATACTAGGATTGGAAGGAATCTGTTGTATATAATAAGTTTTGTCCGGGAGTAACTAACCTGTGTATATGGAAAATCCAATTTACCTTGAATATTACAATTTCTATGGTTTTTCAATTGTTACAATGGATTTGATTTCACTGTTGGGTGCCACACATGTTTTGTATTATTATTATTATTAATATTATTGTGGTTGTATATTGTTACAACCTAATGAGATGAGGGTATTCCATATCATTAATCATATTTTCACTTATTATATATCACATATCTTTCATTCATGTCATTCCATTTAGGGTGCATTAATTATTACATGTTGTTGTTATAGATGTAGTGCTAGATATGCATGATTTATTATATATACCATGATAAAATACAATTTATTTTGATAGGGTATTGTTAATTATAATGTTTCATTTGGATGGTTTCCAAGCATTGGACCTTGAGGTGTTGTTATCCCTCATGGATTTGAATTTAGTGGATCATTTTTGAACATTAATGTATTTTATTAATGTTATGATGTGAAAAAATTCCAAATAATTATTCTGGGAATGTATGGTCTCCCACTGATCATAATTTTTAATGCTTTTGATTGTAATTTTTGTTTTTAAGGGTCCCGGAGAAGTTTCAGAGGCTTATTTTCTAGAAACCATGATAACATGGCATGTGGTGTTTTTAACACAAGAAGTGTGTTCCTTTGTTATGTAGGAAGAATCATTTTTATGTACACATCGTGTACTAGGATTATGCATCTTGTAGTGCTTGACAGTATGACTGACTGTGTGTGCAAAGACACATGGTTCAAAAAAATTTGGGAGAACACATTGTGTCTAGTTATTTCACTCAGTGTTGTAAGGAATAATGTATTCAACCATGTGACCAATGACCCAGCTAGATGAAATTTGGATAGTACATGTTGTCTCAGGATTGTACACCCCATGTGGTGATCGACCATGTGTTTGGCCATGTGACTAATGACACAAATTCTAGAACATATTATTACCCTCCATGTTAGGGATGACCATGTTGTGTAGTGTTACACCAGGAGAGAATTTTATAGTTTTAAATGAGTAGAAGAATCTAGGAAGGAAGGAATATTAAAGTACATATTCTATCTAGGTATGTACATGTTGTGTGTATAGGGTGTTACACAACTAGTTTGGAAGAGGTACACACCCATCTTAATTCTTAAAGATAACAAGTCTCATGGTTGTTATACAAGTTGTGTGACCCAGTTTTGTAAAATTCGAATGATTCCCTTCTCCTATTCCATTATTGAACTTTTAAATTGTTGTCCTTGATAACCTTAAACCGAAGTGCACAATTGACATTGCAGATTCATGATGCCAAGATGTCCTCTGGTTGTACGCCAAGTGTAGGGAAATGATGAGACACCATAAATGGTAGATCTGGGACTACTAGAAGATCCTTATGTCATTCCCATCCTGGAAGTAGATGTTATATAAGACATAGGTTCTAATGCACAGTTATTTGAAGGCTTCTTGTGGATGATAAAGTCTTTTTAGGGAGTAGATCATCCTACACCAACTATGGCAGAATAGATTCGGGTGTTCCAAGAGAAGAGTCCTCAATCTTATTTAAGGTATGGGGGAACACAACATGCGGAGTGATGGATATAGGCCATGCTTTCTATCTTTGAGCATCTGGAGACACCTTTAGAGAGGAAGGTGAATCTCACGAGTTAAATTCTTGGAGATTCCTTCAATAGATGATGGTATATTATTTCACCAAAAGGATATCATTGGGATATGGTTTGTGAAGAGTTTTATAGGAACATCAATGAATTCTTCTACCCCAAAAAGCTATGGGCCGAATGAGCCTGAGAGTTCATGCATTTGGTTGAGAGAGCTCTTTTAGTGATGGATTAATCTTTTCATTTTATATATCATCAACAATTCAGACTTGTTCTAGGAGGTGACTACTTATATTTGGCAATGATGTTTGAGGATGGACTCATTTGTGACATCCTATCACAGGTAAATTCTTTCAGGATGACATCGGTGATGGAAATAATGAATGATTTGTGGATTAATGAGTGAAATATAAGGGTGTTGGGAGATGCTACTTGGATGGTTTAGCATCCTGTACTGGTACTCCTTCACTGGATAGTTGGAAGTGTTGTAGGGAACCATCACATGATGTTTCTTTAGGTATCGAAGAGGTACGTTACTAGTCTGAAAAGAGTGGTCATATGTGACTTCATTGCCCAAAGGACATAGTCATGTGTTGATATTGCGGAATGATGGGCCATGTTCTGTGTTTTTTTTCTACTTTCCCTCACTATAAACTTGTGTGTGGGGACATATTATGACTCCACATTAAGGAATATGACCACTAGTATCTCAGCAGTTAGGGAATTGAGGTTCAAGAGGCCAATCATGCTGAGGAGGTGGCCATGGATATGGTAGTCAGGATGCAACTTTTCATTAATATAAGAGTGGATCAGCAAAGTGTATTCAAGTAGGGTTACATAGATGCAGTACATGTCAGACTTCTTAGTTGAATATACCAGGTCAGATCATGATCATGGACCCTGTACAGTTACAGATACAATTCTAGTTGCCTCAGTTTATGCTTCTGCTCTTTTCGATACAGGCGCTTCCCATAGTTTTTTATATATTTTCATTGTGTAGATCCTTAGGCTCTTCATATTTACATATAAAGAGGTTATGACTCTAGACACTACATTGGGGTTATAATGGCTAGTGAACGTTAGTTCAAGGAGTGCCCTCTTGATATTTGTGGGTTTCACTTCTTATGGGACCTCGATGTCTTAGAGATGATATGATTCTAATTAATTCTCAGATTGGGAGGATTAGTATCCATTTATGCCATTATTGACAACTATGACCATAGAGTGAGTTTCACGTCACCAGATGGTAGGTATTATCTACACAAGGATGAATGGGATGTCCTAGCAAGAAGAACGGGAAATGAGCATCATTGGTTTGGAGGAATTATAGCGTGGATTGCTATTTTTTATCTGGATGACAAATGGAGTGCATATATAGGCTTTCATTGGCTGGTGAATAATTTCATATATGAATTTATTAATGACTATTCTGGTTCACCTATGGAGAGAGTGGTAGATTTCTCTGTTGAGATTATGCTCAGAGCAACATCAATGTTCATTTCTCCTTATTGGATGTCTACACTAGAGTCACAGGATCTGAATAATTTGTTTTACGACTTACAGGAAAAGGGATTCATCTGATCCAGTACTAGTCCTTATTGTTTGGTTTTCCTCTTTTCAAAGAAGGTAGACAGTTCCCTTAGACATTGTGTGGATTATCATAAGTTGAACCATTTCATGGTTATGAACCGATATTCCTTACATAGGATTGATGATCTCTTTGACCATCTTTGAGGAGCCCAGTGGTTCATGAAGATTCACATTAGATTTGATTATCATCAATTTCACGTTAGATCATCAAATATACCTCTTACAACCCTTCATATTAGGTATGGTCTATACGAGTATTTGGTTATGTCGTTCGGTCTCATGAATGCACCATCAATTTTCGTGGCACTAATGAACCAAGTTATCCATCCGTAATTGGATTATTATGTGATTTCCTCTGTAGATGATATATTGGTGTACTCTCAAACTCAACATGACCACTCTATCAATCTTGAGATCATATTGAGTACACTGAGAGAGAATCAGTTATATGATATCCTATCAAAATGACATTATGGATGGAAAAGAATAACTTATAAGAACATGTTATCTCAGAGACATGAGGATCAGTAATCCTATTGTGAAAGTGAGAGTAGTATTTTCTTGGGAACAATCTAATAATATCATTGTGGTATATGGTTTTCTGGGGATGGAGAGTTACTATAGGCACTAAATAGTGTAATTTTCAAGCTTAGAAGGACCACTGACGGACTTGACTATGAAGGGTGTGAAGTACTTGGGGAAATATTTTAGTAATTCATCCTTTTAGAAGCTAAAAGGGATATTTTTTCTAGGATCGATACTGATTTTTCAATATTTGGGAAGGAGTTACAATATTTACTGTGATGCATTAGGTATCATTCTAGGAGCAATGATTTTTCAAGTAGGAATGACTAGTTGTGTATAAGTCTTGATTTTTTAGGCCACATGATTGTAATTACCTGATGCATGATCTCGAGTTAGCTACACTTGTGCATGATTTACACTATTAGAGACATTATTTGTATTTTTAGCGCATTTTGTGGTATTCACTAACAACAATAGCGTCATATATATCTTCACTCAGTGTCATAAGAATTTGATACAAAAAAAGTGGGTTGAGTACCATTAGTCTTATGACATTGATCATGCCAAAATGCTTAAGAATGGTAACATAATTGATAATGTGTTCAGCAAGACGATTCAGATACAAGCAATTCAGGAGTCAATCAGTGAGTTGATTCTTATGGCTCTATTCTCTAAGGGAATTTGGAGGTGCACAATAGGAAGTGGTGGACATTTATTTCTAATATAGTTGATACCTATAATCTATAATAATGATTGAGAATAGGGAATCTATCATATTATAAATTCCTAGTCCTGTGCAAGAGGGTGTTAGTAGATGACCCTACTCCTGGGTTTACTATAGGTGAGGATGAGTTATTGTGTTTTCATGGATGCATATGGGTGTCATCAGACATATGTGGGGAGTTGATTGATGGTTTTCATGCCTCAGCATGGGCAGTTACTCTTGGTGTCACCAAGTGGTATCACGATATACACTGTCAATATTGGTGGCTGGGTATGAAGAGGGATGTAGCTGCTTTCATTATCAGATGTTCTACCTGTCAGTAGGTGAAGTGGGAGAATCAGAGACTAACATGTATTTTACGATAGTTACCTATTCCCATGTGGATGTGTAATGGTTTCATGATTGATTTTTTCAAGGGTTTACCGAGGATTCTTTGATGGAATGATGTGGTTTGGGTTGTTATCAACAGGGTCACAATGTTTTCAAACATCATACTAAATAAGGAAACCATCAATGTTGATGATCTTGGAAAGTTGTTCATCATAGAGATTTTAAGTTTACATGGGGTTCCACGCACTATCATTTCAGGAAGGCACACCCTATTTACTTCTCATGTCATGAAGGTACTACACATCGCTTTGGGTACGCAAGTTCTTCATAGTATATCATACCATCCCCAGAATGATAGCCAGTCTCAGTGCATGATTTAGGTTTAGGAAGACATTTTTCGAGGATGCGTCTTGGATTTCAGGGAATCTATAGAGAAACACATAGCCCTAGTGGAATTTTTCTACAATAATAGTTTTCAGGAAATAATTTAGATGGAACATTATAAGGATTTGTATGGTAGGCCATTTCGGTCACCCCTATATTTGCTGGAGGTAGGAGAGGCACCTATGTTGGGTCCTCATCATGTCCTGGATACCACTGGGAAGGTGGAGTTGATTCATCAGTGGATGGATAGTATACACTATATCCATAAATCTTATGTTGAATGACATTGATGACCAATGGAGTGTGAGGTTAGTGATCAGGTTCTCTTATGTTCCACACTTGGGATGAGACACTAGAGGAATAAGCGATAGGGGATACCTTCACTAAGATATGTCGTGTCGTTTGATGTTTTAGAGAGAGTTGATCTAGTTTCTTATCAGTTGCATTTTCCTTTACGGTATCAGTCTATGTACGATGTATATCATTTCTCTTATCTACAATGTTTCTTTTCAAGCCCATTTCAAGTTTTACATCCTTAGGAGGTTGAGTAAGAGGTGGATACATCCTTATAGGATCACCCTATTTGGACTGGGCATCGTTGCATTAAGGTTCTTCAAGGTTGGTAAGTTACTCTAGTATGGGTACAATGGCCGCATGGGAGAGTACATGATGAGACTTAGGAGAGGGAGGTCGGCGTACAATCCTAGTGATAATAAATAAGGTTAACCATGCATATCAATGAGGTCGGTGTACAATCCTAGTGATAATAAATAAGGTTGGCGTACAATCCTAGTGATAACACATGTGTCTATGTGTTATACTACTCATAATAATAATAATAATATCATGATAATAAATAAGGTTAAGCATGCATGAGGATCAGAATCAATATAGGCCTCAATTTTAATTATCAATAGTGAAATTGGATTCCATGTACAACATCATGAATATCAATGAGGAGGGTCATACCCAACCTCTCAATAATGGGGTGTGAGAAATCATTCCCAACAACCCAAGTGTTGTTAATACTATTGATAAATCATTATCAATGGGGGTGTTACTTATCCTATACAATGTCCCTACTTGATTTCCCCCTACTCATTAACAAAAATAAGGCAATCAACTACAACTACAATATCATAGCCCAACGCACAATAATGAGGCTACCTACATCACTCAAGGCATTTTGGATTCTTTTTAATATAATACATTTATTATTTATAATGAAATATCCATTCTTCTATCCATGACATCAATATAAACCATTTTTAGTATAAATACATTCCATTTTTATATCCTTGCTACAACAAAGGTCTTGTATATTTAAATAGTGTCACTCCCACAAACCATTTCATTTTTTTCCATTAATTTATAAATTTTTTTAATTCCATCGTTAGAAATATGAGGGCCATGTGAACACTACATAACATTTTACCCAATACATTTCAAGGGAATAATAATTTTTCATGATAAAATGTATACAACACACAAATCACCAGTTCATTCAATAATATGGGGGGCCACCTCATTTGGTGGTGCTTTGGTCTCTTGGAGATGAAAAAGTGGAGATACACACCCATCCACCTTCATATTCATTAAATTTAATTTACATGATCACACATTATAATATATAACACCTTGGTGCATGGTTTCATTAGAAACCAATTTGAAAAATTAAATTAATTCAATGAATTAACCCCTAATATGGTGGTTAATACTTCGTGTCCAAGTCCTTAAATGATTTCAAATTAATATACAATGGATACTATAATAAGGAAATAAGATTTTACCCATAAAATTTGATTTTGAAAAGGTTTCTCATGTCAGTACTAGAATTAAAAATAATATTGAAACATATAAATAATGACACATTTATATAAAAATCTACAGACAACATACCATATTCAATGAATGGAACACTCTAACAATACCATGTCATGAATAAAGAATGTTGGATATAAATTGAAGAAACAAAAATTATCCAAAAAAATTGGAATGTCAGATCCCATGATGATAGATCTAAATATGAAAATTAAAAGTGACCAATGAAGATGAAGGTGGGATAGAATCAAAGAGATAAATTCATTTTCATAAAATAAGGAAGAAATAGATAACAGATGATAAAGAACTCTAGATTCAGAGATGAGTATAAGAGTATCTCCATATGGTGTTGTTTCAAATGGGTAGATAGATAATAAAAGAATATATGAATGAAATAAGTATTTATTGAAAAAATAGGAATTTTCCATCTTCATTTGCAGTGGCATAATGTTGGCCACATGGTTGTCTAAACCATATGACAACACTACATAGGATACTACCTAAGAATCCGTCTATCATAGTTCTTGGGACCATTTATTGAAACAATGTAAAAACCCATGTTTTTAATATCTATAATGGTTAATAGAGAATACCAAATACCGTGTTTCCTAGTTCTGAATGTAGGAAAACATTGTGACAAACCATACAGATATCTAAACTAGTTGCAAGGATTTATAAAACATATGTGCATATTCTAGGTTCTCTGTAATTTTTCTTCTCAAAGAAAAATGCTCATGAAACTCAATAAAACTCCCAAGAAACCTCACATGATTTTAACTACATCTAAATGAAAAAAGTTATGTGTTACAATATTCATGTTGACCTTTTGAATTATAGTTTAATGAATGATCCATCCACCATATGATAAAATTAAAATTCCATTGATAATTTTACCTAGCCCAAAACATGAGAAGTTACAACATCCCCACCATAGAAATTCTCATCCCAAAGATGAATTATGATAATAATGAAACAACTCTTGACCTACCCAATTTTTTATGTATTATAAAATTATTTTAGTGTGTTTAAAAATTCCCAACATAATAACTGAGATCTAATTAACAATAAAGTACATAAACTATAAAAACATGATGCACTGATGTGCATAAGGAATTTCCATTCAGTTATGAATTTTTTTTAATTATATGTATGGAAAAATTGTTATAAATTTGCATAATAAACATTTCTTAATAGATGGTATTTAATTATCATAATAAGGACTACGATTTCTCAACACCAATTTGGAGATTCAGATGGAAATTGAAGGCCTTTGGACCCTTTTATATGGTACATTCTACAACTATGTCACTAAAATGACTACCCCTACCCCCATGACTATGTGGAGTTTGGAGCACCAGGATAGAACCCCTAGAACAATATCTGTATGATTACCTAACTGTGTGGACCTACAAGGAAACCATGTGGGGTATGGAATTTGGGATGTAAAGAATTACCACACAATCTACACGCGATTTACAAACCATGGAGACCATCCTAGGTATTCATAGCCCACCATTTCAACTAAATGAACCATGATAATATTTTCATCATGATTTAACTAGCCATGAACCTTAACTGTGTGGATGTCAACATGCCACCACATACCCTCTATCTACCCCTCCTACCGAATCTTTTTTCCAGGAATTGGACCCCTGACCACCCTTG
Source organism: Viscum album (assembly GCA_963277665.1). Classification (NCBI taxonomy): domain Eukaryota; kingdom Viridiplantae; phylum Streptophyta; class Magnoliopsida; order Santalales; family Viscaceae; genus Viscum; species Viscum album. The sequence continues at coordinate 1,192,234,943 of OY728147.1, forward strand.
TACATGGGGGACAAATAATTAATTCAATGGGGATATTATTGGATAGGAACGTCAGTTTTAGGGTTTTCACATTTACACGGAGAAATTCAAAACCATTTTAGGAAATTTTTGGTGGATTTTCTTTTATAATTGTTTGGAATGTTTTTATGTGTCTTATTTAATGGAAATGTAATGTTTAATGAACATTTTTTCATCATTAATCTATTGTGTATCTAATTTCCATTTTGGGTTGGCATTGTAGACAATGTAGCTTCATTGAAAAATATTTTCTTGTGGTTTTTTTATTTCATCTTACTCCCATAATATACCTAGAAGAATAAATATTTATCATGTTGGAAACTCAATATAATACCAAGAATAGAGTGTATAGGGGTCCCCATGGAATTTACATCAAGAAAACCCACGATCATTGGGTTTAATTTTAAACATGGAAGGGACTATTTTCATAAAATTATAAGAAAACTATTTTCAGACAACGAAAATGATCTTTATTAAATTAATTGGAACAAACCAAAAGAATGGAGTTCTGTTACATTTGAATCTAAAAGAGAAGATTTATTGTAAACAATATAAAACAATTGTCAAATATATTTGCATAAATCTTCATGAACACCCATAGCCCAACGTATTCTATCCACTAATTAATAAAAGCTAGTTTCTACATTTTTCAATTTTTAATGTAAAAAATTCTATAAATTCAATATTTAATCAAATAAACCATTAGAAAAACCCTTCCCAAATGTCAAATATTGACTCTAAATTTATAAATCCTTCATTTAATTTATTATTATTGAATAAAAATTGTATATTAATTCTCCCTATGGATGGACCCCAAACATATGATATACTAGTTTTAAAACTGGGAAATTAAATTTTGGCCACCGAAAGTAACAATTTGGCCAGAATGACCCCTAATTATGGTGCTCTTTTCATAATGAATGTTATAATGTGTTTTTTAAATTTCAGTGTGTATTAAAAATGTGATATTTACAATTATACATTCTGAAAAATTATGTTCTTAACCCAACATCTATATTATATTTTTTCCTCTTATTCTTGGTGTGTTGTTAGGTGTTTTTAGAACCATAAGTATATATTCCACCACATTACTCATTCTAAAAGCACCGTGTCTGCAAAAACACTTTTTTAACCATAAATTTTAAAAACATTGTTGAAGAAAACATCATGAACATATGGGATAATAGAACCAGAATGCTCCCTTGGAATATTTCGAAGAGGAATTCCTAGATTCTTTCAATGGAATTATACAACTATTTTCATGTGATGTTAATAATAAAAAACATATTTCTGTCAAGGTTGATCCAAATTAGCACCCTTCTATAAATATTATTGAATATGTTCTACTGATCCATTAGAATATGCTAGCTTTATTTATATAAGATTATAGAAAAAACAACAGCAACAATATCTTCGATCATAACCACTATTGTATATTCCTCAATGTAAATGTCCCTTTCCTCCTCAGAGTAGCAGAACATGAGTTATCCTCCTCTATAATAAATTCCACCATGATGTAGACTTATGAAATATCAGATGTCATCTATTCATTAATATGATACTATAATTGTTATATCATCAGTACAGGACCAACATTTCATGATTAATCCAGCTATCAGTTAGCATATTCAAAATATGGTGTTGTTTGAGGGTATATAATTTTAAGTCCTCAATTATAATCTCCCGTATTTTTTATAAATATGTGATACATTCCATTGACATGGTGTGTCTGAAGAAGCCAATAATTTTCACTTATTTCCCTTATAATAAAGGGATTGAGAAATTTATTTGATAAAAGGGTTACCTCAGTGTTCCATTCTCACATGGAAGGAATTATCTAAGGTGTGTTTTGTTTGTAGCATCCTCCCTACAAAATACTGATGTTGATGAATGAAATGAACATTTTTTAGTAGAATGAGTTAGAGTTATTGTATGAATAATGGGTGTAATTCAAAGAGATGTTTGGGAAATGTCCTAATAATAGAAATTCTTGGTGGATGAAAGACCAAAACAACAATGGGGGTCTCACCATAGACATTAAAACCTTGGTGGATGTAGCTACTTGAAGAATGGTCATGAGCAAATCTCTTGAGGAAACTTTTGATATCCTAGAAGACATGTCACCTAATAGATTTTAGTGGAATTTTGAGTGGTTCACTCAAATGGGAGGAATAAAAATAAATTATTCCACTATAATTATAACTACCCATGTTGTTATTATTTTGAATAAAATTGATTCTATGAATTTTGAAACAACATCCCATGTTCAGGTGGCGAATCATCCAGTATACAACAAATGTGGTGACAACCACATCATCGTTGAATGTATGGGGTCATGTTTCTTCCAATCATAATTTTATTTATGTTATTTTTATCATAAAAAAGGGCCAAACATGTCTCCACAATAACCAAACATAGCATGGAAATATAATGCAAACACATGTATGTGACAGAAGCAAAACAATCCTCTTCGACGGCCTCAAAATCAACTGCGTTTTAGTCAAAATCAAAATTAAATTCAATATCCTAGAAAACAACAAGGGGATGAATATAAACTATGATTATATCATCAGTAAGGTTATACAAAACCTCATCTGGGACTTCCTTCACAATAGTTACAAACATAACAAGTTGTATAGTAACAACATCAACAAGAGAAACCATCAAAGCATTAAGAATTTATTTTTATGTTCATTACATTAGTTGGTTCAACATTTCAGAATCAAGAGGCATCCATTCAAAGCCTCAAGAATTATATTTGGTAGATATAAGAATATCGTTATTCTATGAAACCAATTATAGTACTGGGTAAAACCAAAAAGAACCCATGGTAGGATATTAATGTAGAATTTTGAGATGTGGGAATGAGTTACCGCAACATATACATGAAAAAACGAATATAAGACTAAAAAAGAAAAAATATAATAAATATATGGAAAATTATGCTATGGTTGTGGATACCTCCTCATCAAAATATTATTCCAATGGGATAGATGCAACCCATGATGAAGTAAATTAGGTGGTAAAACACTATTAACCCGCATTACCAGGTACAAAATGCATGAAAATGTGGAAATTTAATCAACAATTTGGAAATTTTATGGAGGTTTTCAGGAAACATAATATTAACATTCACTTCACAATGTTATTAACTGAAATTACCACATATAAAAAGTACATGAAAGAGGTATTTTAAAATAAAAGGAATATAGAGGATTTTGGGACCATTACACTCAATATGGAATGATCACCAGTGGTTCAACACTCAATCCCTCCATAACATCATGCTCCGAGACATATTACTATCACATGAACAATTAGATCATGTCAAATTGGAGAAGCCCTTTTTGATTTGGGTGGTAAATTCAATCTGATGCAATTTGATGTTTTCAAAATGGTGGGGTTGAACGATCTAAAGTTGACTCATGTGGAATTAAAATGATATGATCATTCAATTAGGTATCCAAAGGGTATAAATGAGAATGTTTTGGTCAATGTAAGGTTTATTATTATTCTGGATGATTTTATCATTCTAGATACATAGGCTGATGTATAAGTGCTATTGATTTTGGTATGATCCTTTTGGGACACTAGAAAATTATTGATAGATGTTCGTCACGGAGAATTGATTTATAGAATAAAGGAATAACGAAAATCTTACAAAGTCCCCAAATTTATCAATCATGCATAATTTTTGGAGATTATGGAATGTTGTTCTTTAACTATAATTTAATATTATTTAGAATACATGGAGTGAAACATGACATGTTTCTCTAATTCTGATGAACTTTCTTTAATAGAAATTCATCCTGAACATGCATATGAGGAATAAAAGATTATTTTTAGACGAGGTGGTCATTCTTGGCAGGGAATGGTGGTTTTTATTATTTTATAGAGAAATATTGTAGAACAATTTATTTTATGAGTTCTTAAATCCCCACAACAATAATTGAAATCTATCCATTTCCCATTAATATATGGTCACATGGGTGATAAGAACACACTTCGATTAATTATCAATGCATTTCTTACCAAAGATCATGAGAATTCACATTTATATGTTCTATGATGATGGAAAAAATATATTATATGGATGATTTCTTACCTTAAGTGAATCTGTCTGACCATTTTCACACACAAAATGCTACTTGAAAAAGTGGTTGTGCCCTCCCAGCAACTTTAATAATGGTTAAATCATATAATGAAGGATGTTGTGAAGAAAATATTTTAGATGAATGATTTATTTATCCAATTTTTTAAATCCCATGAGTGAGTCTCTTGTAGGGAGTGCCCAAAAAATGAGGTATCACCATGATTTCATATAGAAATAATGATATGATCCCAACATGTATGTTTATGAGATGGGGTATTTTTATGGATTATATAATGCAAAAAAAAATACTAAAGGATTACTTTCTACTTCCATTCATATTTCAAATTTTATAGGACATGACAGGGTACTAATATTATTTCTTTTTAGATTGTTACATAGGGTATTACCATATTTCTATTTACCTTCAATATCAATAGAAAACTATATTCTCATGCCCATATGGATCATCTATGTATCTTCATATGTCATTTTACATGTGTTATTCTCCATCCACCTTAAAATGGTTCATGTTGGCTATCTTCCAAGATAGGTTGGAAGAACATACTAATGTTTTCATTAAAAAAATCATGGTCTATGAAAAATGATTCATCACGTGCAAAATGAATTGGAAATCATTCTTGAAGTAGTGAAATAAAATCAATATTGTCTAAAATTGGGAGAAATTATGTTTTATCATCATGAATGGAATTTTATTAGGCCACCCAATAATTCAAACGGAAATTGATGTATATCTCTCAAATATTAAAGTGACGTCAAACATGGCCATTCAGTATTTTGTGCATGAAATAAATAGCTTTCATGGACATGTGGTTATTTATAGATGGTTTGTGAGGATTTATCAATGATTTCACAATCGTTAACAGATATTCTTTAATTGTATGCTATTATTTAATTTTAATTAACAATAATTTTATCCTTTGAAATTGTGAAGTAGATAACAATTGATGCTCCACTAATGATTGATCCAAACTGTGATGAGAAATTTGAACTTATGTGTGATGAAGGTTAGTATTATTTGGGAGATGTTATTGGATAAAATTTAGATAACATCTTTAGACCTATATTCCATGAAAGACAAGACTTAAATGATTCCAAATTCAACTGTAATACATCTGATAAGGTGATGTTTGTGGTTGTTTTTTAAATAAAACAAATCCAGTAATATATAGTGTTATCAAGTGTTTTGGTTTATACAGACCACATTGATGTCAAAAACTTGTTGAATAATAATGATGAAAATTCCAAACTCATTCACGGTGATATAGTTTTCTTAGATTATGATTTCAGGATTCATGAATGGAAATAGAGTGAAAATATAGTTGATGATTATCAATCCCACCTAGAATTACCCATTTGGAAAAGGAAGATGACATGGAAATTATGGGAGACTTTAAATATGAGCACATATTTTCATTAGTTTCCACACCCGGTCCATGGTTTCATAACATCTACAACTATTTGTTTATGAATGTTTCTGACCTGGATCTCACTTTCCATAAAAAGAAAATTTTTCTGGAAAAAATGTTAATTTTTGTAAGACGTGTAGCTCATCCACTCATGTGGAGATGCAGTGAATCTCCACTACATACATGAGGATGAAGTCAATGGAATTGGTGAGTTTTTCACTCCTCATTGGATATGGGTACCACATAATCGATATAACTATCACTAAGATTCTGTAAACTGTAATTTTGTATCCTGCCATGTATTAAGACGCTCAGCACATTATGGCATGCTGTGACAAATTCATACAGACTGGTAACATTGAGCGTTTAGCTAAAATGGCTCATCGCCCCATCCTTGAGGTCAAAGTATTAAATGTTTATGGAATTTACATAATAAGATTGTTTCCCACATCATATTGAAATTAGTCAATTTTAATATGTGTGGAATATGTGTCTACATTGTTGTAAGTAGTTTCCATAATAAAAAAATAGAAAAATAATCAGTTTCCTTTTTTAACAATAATGTTTTTATCAGGATCTGTGTTCACCAGGTTCTTTTCAGTGATAGGAATTTTTTTTAAAAAAACATTAATTTTTACTTTTCTAATGTATTATGGGGTGAATTATAATGTAGGGAATCCTAACCATATTCAATAAAGTTCTTGATTAGAGGACTCAATTCGAAAACAAAAATAAATCCTTGAAAAGGCTCTGGGATCCTCAAGAAATGATTGGTCCATAAAGCATGATAAATGCCTTATAGGAATACCATAATACATTAATGACGCTATTGGGAAGGTCACCATTTATTTTGGATAATTGAAAACCATGTCACCTACCTTTGGATGTTTATAATTAAGAATATTGGATTGTTAAAACATAAAATTTTGATTTAAATGATGTTAAAGAGATATTAAAAATTCAATTGTCTGGGATTAAAGAAACCCATGAAGTGGAATATCAAAATTTCAAACATTATAGAGAGAATAATACAATGGTTCATCATAAAAATATTCCCTAGAAATCATTATATCCATGAAATGATATATTTTTTGGACACACATTACTTTTTCTAGGAAATTTTATGTCCCGGTGGTCGGAATATTTCAATGTGGTCAAAGACATCCACCATGTTGTGGTGGATGTTTCTGGAGAAGAAGATCAATAATTTAATTTGAATTTTAATCATCTAAAACATTCTTTTTAAATATCGTACATGGGGGGTATGATATCCACCTTGAAATTTTGGTAAAAAGAGGCCCTAGAATTCCGAGTACTAGACATAAAATGTTTCACAGACTGGGAGGTAACCTGAAATATTGAAAACATTATCAAAATAATTTTTTTGATTGATTATAGGGGTACATGTTAGTGTTTATTCATTTTTGGTTTCTTAGTAATTATTTTAATGATATTTGATATATATATTAATGTATTTCAATTATTCATAACATAAGTATCCAATGGTAATCTAGAATCATTTATTAAAATGAATAAGTAAACATGTGTTTTTTAAGGGAGAAATTTCATTCAAATGATGGGAACATACCAATGTTTTCTAGATAGATCCATATTCATGGTATACTCCTTATAAAAAAAACCATACACAATAATCGTGCATAATGGATACTACATTCTAGTGGCACTACCCATGATTTCTACATTGTTTCATATACTGTTCACAATCTCCTTGGAAACTCTAAAGCCATTTTATTTCGCAAATTTTTTATAAACCATAAAATGACCCCTACCCAAATCCATCGCCAAATCCTATGATCCTTATCCCCTCTATGCACAGGTCCTCCCTCGTCTACTCCATCATCCTCCAACCCTTTATCCCATTCTCCTTCAGTTGGATCTTCTGCTACTGTATGATCTCTTCTCTCATTTTCATCATGTTCTTCTTCTTTCCCACTTGTTGTCCAATATTGTTTCTCATGGTTTATGATTGCATGATTTTTATCCTCCACCTTGTTAAATATTTTTTTTATTTTCATTTTATCATCAATTAACCCTTCTTCAACACTAGTTTTTTCTCAAATATTCCACTACACACATGCATACATTTTTTTTCAATAACCCCCAATTTAATATACATATATTTTCATATTATTGATTTTCCATAGTTTCATTAAGATTTTTATACAAAATCTTCCATTCAGTATCTATTATTGTTGTCAAGTGTGATTTTTTATTGTGTTTACTTCAATACATACAAGATTACCAACACAAACCTCATTGACTCGTCAAACATATCTCGTTATTTTGGCTCCAACAACCTCCTTGGTCCCAACCTAAAATTTAGTAACAAAATATATTCTATAGCTGATTGCATAAGTGATCCTCACAATAGAATTTTGTGTGCACTAACCCACCTTCAAAGAACTTGTAATGGAATTTGATGCCACCTTCTAATGTCATGACAAATTTTAACGTGAAGAGTAAGGATTTTTGAGGGAGGGTAAAAGAGATATTATATTCATCTTAATGAAGAATCTCATTATTTTTCATCTTGTTGTATTTTCTACATTTGTTTGGATAAATGATCAAAGGTATGTTCAGAGAGATTACTCTATTAGAGAATCCTGAGAATGTGATATTGTGTCTCTATAGACTTATTGTCTACTATTTCCCAACCATTAGATATTTATGTTACATATTCATCCATGTAATATTTCCTCTTAAACCACATCTATCACATATTACATCAGATCATCGCCACATGTTTCACACCAATGTCTGATAGTGAAGCCAATATTTGCCTTAGGGACTTGTTCGCCCTGAAATCCATGATTACTGGCACTCTAGTTAAAATTTTCTTCCTCTTCAACCAACACTATTATAAAATGTTCTCTCAGCCAATGGTGGACATATTTTCTGGGTCATTTTTAACTCTCCTCATGGAATGCCTTGACATGTATTTTGACAAGGACACATTTAGCATCATAAAAATTGCACTTCCATTTTATCTCAAGATAGAAAATCACATTATAATTATCATATATGATCATATCCATTAACATTTTAGTGGACAAGAAGTGGAAGGGTCAGTTGTCCTGCAACTAACCTCTTCCCCACATACTTCTTTTCACCACTATTATCTCTTGGATGAGGATTACCAATACCACATTCCCACACCAATATTCCACCACCAAAATAAAAATACTTTCCCACATACCAACCCATGGAGGGAACCACATATGGAGTCCATTATATCTTCTAGAATTGGCATCAAGATTTGTATGCTATGTTTTATTGACATCTTTAGGATACATAGCAATAGGTGGTAGGAATCAACATGAGTGATCTACCAAGACCTGATCTTCACCGTCCCTTGTGTAGCCAACCTCCATCCTATTAAATGATTAATGATTCCAAATTTTCATCTAGATCCCCCATGGGGATCCTCGCTGCCATGAGGCCCATCATCTATATCTATCATTAAAGGGATGTCCTCTGATCTGACCCCAGTTGAGTCATCATGAGGTGATGCAGCCCACACATAGTTCATTGATCACTCTATTTTTTATCCCTCTATGTGATGGAACATATTATCATATTTTTTCTTTATATTTTTATAAATTATTTTTGGAGACATTTTTTCTAACTTATCAGGTTTTTGGATTTTACTTTCTCTATTAAAAATTCTGTGATTGTATGATTCTCCATCATTCGGAAAGCTGATACTATGATATTCATCCTTCACTCTCTCTAACATCATTTTCAAGATAGAAATTGTATTTTAATTTATCCCATAAAGAAATAATTCCTTACAGTGGTCTCTCACACACCAACAAATAATCCTTCTTCAATATTTATCCTGACGGTTTTTCTATACTAAATTCTATTTTCATTCATTCATTTTTTCCTCTGTCCCCATTAATTTACATTCAGTTCCCACCCATATCCAACATACCAAATTCATGTAGGACCATTCCTAATTTTATGTGTGTGTATAATTAATCATATTTTCTTCAATTTTATTTTTATAAAATAATAGATAAAATAAAAAACTAGGTGCTGAGGTAGTATAAGATTCTGAGTCTCTATGTTCCGGAAACAATACAATGAAAAAATTTATTTTTCTAATAATTTTTAGATCATTTTTACATTAAAATAGAAAAACATATAATTATTTTCCATAATCAGAAATATAATGGCAGTATTTCATTTAGAGAAGTGACATGACCTTAGACGGGGCCTAACAGCGACCAGCCCAGGACGAATATGAATGTTATAATGTGTAAATAACAGTTATTAAAATATTTTATTGGAAGAAAAATATTTTTTCCATTTTAATGAACCCTTTTTAAGTAATTTAAAGTTATCACTATAACCCTGGAATTCATTTATGTCCTGGAAGAAAACACTCTCAACAATTAACACATGAGGATCGAGGATATATAATGACATGAACCATCGATCTTCTTCAACTATTGAGCCATCCATGAGATAGGGTGTTTTATCTCATGGTCATTTTCATCCATTTATTATATTAAAATGATGAATGTGGTCTAATCAACAATGAATTTGAACTATGGATCATCCATTCTTGCGAAATAGAAAAATTTGTGTGGGGTTTAAAAAGGGAGAAAAATATTTTTGATTATCTGTTCGTGTTAAATGTTAAAACTTATAACATGAGTGGATCAAGGATTTCATTAATAGGGCCAAGATCCATTCATCCGGCATTCAGGGTGTTCATAAAATCACCATTCTTGGTGTTCATCACCATAAGACCCTCATAGTCATTGCACAATATTCTGGGAGGTTTCAAATGTGACTAGACAACTAGGGTGCTATAAAGATTGATCAAAGCCAATAACAGAGAAGGTCACAAATACTTGATCAAATATGTTGATCTATTTTGAAATATGTAGCACCAGATTTATGGGTAAACATATGTAAAAAGGTCCACTGGTGGTGGCGCACAACGACGCCCGATGGAACATAGCGGTGGTCCTATATGGGTAAATTAGAGGATGGGGTTTGCCCTCGAAGGTGATTGTAGGGGTAGGTGGCAGCAGCATGACTGCATAAGTAGGACGACAAGACCTCAGGGTGCCCACGATGACAGAATCCATGGGTGGTTAACAGGGGCCATGACAGGAGTCCATGATGGTGAGCTGGGACATTTCATGGAGCCGCATCAGAGGAACCGACATTGATGATGACCTGTGGCATGTAGAGGAGGTGGGATAGCCTAATGAATTGCGGATCACCACCATGTTGACTAGGGGACAATAGGGATCCACGTGATCAGGGTGGGCTTCATAGACTAGGGAGTACAACTATCATGGGATGGACATAGGTGGTTAGGTTGCTCCAAGGGACCAACCATCTAGACCCAGTGGGCTATTAGGTCCGTCCATGTTAGTCTAGGCATGTTCAAGCCCAACTGAACCTGACCAGGCTAGGTTGGGATGGCCAGATCGGGTGGGGTTTAGTTCATAAAGGAATTGGGTTGGTCCTCCATATAAAATGGTCCATATATTTCAAAATGTGTGTCTGTTTGATGGGATGTTTGTGGCGTTGGGACCCTTGAGATTAGATGGTATTTTTAAGATACACTATTTGATTTTTTTGGATATTGGTTTACAAAAAATGTCTTTAGTAGTAGGTTATCCTAGAATAAGTGCACTATCAGTGGAATCCTATGGTTGGCTATGACTTGGTGACTGTGTGACATGTATGAATCAGGACCCATCTATGATCCTTGTACCATTAAAAATCCATGTGCCTTCAATGCTCTAGGCACCATCGAAGTTCCATGCACCATCGATGCCCCATACGCCATTGATGCTCGGTGTTCCATCAATGATTTATGTGGTAGAGACTATATGTGGGCCATAAAATCTTTGTGTTCCATCGATGCCCCATTCTCAGTCGACACACTTGGCACTATCAACACTTTATGCATCATCAATGCTCCGTGTGTCATGGAAATATGGAGATCTATACCCTACAACTAAAAATCCTTCACTTTATGCTTTAAACATATACATCTGTGTGATGCCTATGATTTGTGTATCTCTTTCTAGTGAACATTGTGTATTTCGTTGTGTTATACATCGTTTTTTTATTAATGGTATTCTTTTTTTGTCTTTGGTGTATCCAACTGAGTATTATTTTACTCTCACCTAAATAAGAATTCCCCAAATGTGCGATGTCTTGTGAAGGCGATCAACAATTTGAAGTATTTCTAGTTGGACCCAGACTTGTTGGTTATTATTATGATCGGATAGACGAGTTATGCTTCTATGGCTTCAAACAACTTTCTTACACCTACCAATTATGTGGATATTTCAATAGATGAGTTTCAAGAACTTATTCATTCAGTTCTATAGAATCGTTTTTTGATTGTTTTTATTTTGGCATTGTTTAATTTTAAATTTTCATTAATTAGTACACTATGGTTGGTACATTGTGTATTCATGAATTGAAATCATATTGTTTTCAGAGTTCAGTATTTCTATCTTGCAGATGTGTATGTGTGTGTGTGAGAAATTAATTCCATTTCTGGGATATTCTTTCTCGATGCTAGTCATCAGACATTAGCCTATTGGATGTGGGCATGGTGAATTCATGGTAGGGTACCCACTTGGATGAGTTGTGACAGGGTGATATCAAAGGAGTTCAGTTCTAGCTAAAGAATCAAGTGTTCATGAGAGTGGTTTGAGGAAAAGGTGTTAAGTGTTTCGAGATCAGCTTTTAGGCAAGGGAACCCAGTGTTGGTGCAGTAGCCAATGTATTCATAAAAAATGACTCTATACAGATAAATTTCTACTTGGAATATGAAAAATCTGGTTTTAGGGGAAATAATGGTAAATTCAACACATAATTGTTGGGTTTTTCATAATCTATTTCATGAGTTAGCTCACTAGGTATTCATTATTAATTATGGTACATAACTATCTATTTTAATATAGCTCAATGAAGATAGCCAACTTGGATTTAGTTGCATCATCTCGTAGAAGATCATCCTATAGATGAGGAATAGGTACATGAGAATGTACTAGAGACACTCCCTATAAATAAGATAGCACCTACGAGTGGTTTACTAGCGATACAGCCACCTTTCATTCAACAGTTACTACCATCACTAATGGTTGAAGATACGTACAAGATGACTGCATTTTAAAAGTTCCATAGGTAGCTTCCTTCTAGGATTATGTCTTATATAGACCCTATGATAGCCATGTATTGGCTAGGGGTAGTTACCCATGTCTTCTAATATGGGAGGATACCTATTAACCAGATGGAATCCGTAGCCGCGAGTCTTCCTCAGGGAACATCCGGACGGTGGTAGAGCTTAGTTACCAAAACACATGATGAGGAAGATCTCTATTGGGATGAAATTGATAGCCTCAACTAAGATTAGGTCATCCCAACTACATTACACTTGGTGTGCATCCAAGATCTCATGTATCTATAGGAGTGTAGTCATATATTAGAAGAGTACTCTGTGATATTTATGGACCTTTATCACTACTATACAGATACGATTTAGGACATATTCCTCAAGGCCCAAAACATTGATCACGGTATATTCTAGGATATTAGGGAATCAATGTTTCCCTTAGTATCTTTACGTATTCTAAGGGAACTGGAGTAATCCATTCTAGTGTACAGTTTCTGGTGGTGCAGATTCTAGTAGTGGGAGCTAACATTAGGCACCATGCACCTGATTCATTGGTGGTACGTAGCAGATAGCACACGTTGCGACCCAAGTGTGTCAAATGATATAGGGGATGAACCTATGATATTTGATAAGTGGTTAAGGGATCCCATAGAAGAGAAAGTCTGGTGAAGGAAATGATTCGTTACTTATGCTGTGGATAGATGAATTTCACAAGAGATTTCCCGACCCGTCATAAAACCAATTAGGATACCATCATGTGACTGATGAGAATGCGATAGAGGTGGGAGCAGGGTGGTCCACTGGGTGGAAGGCATGGAATAAGAGATGGAAATGTAGAAGATGGTGGGTGGAGGTTTTGGGTACTACCACAACCACACCCAAGAGGTCAACCATGAGCATAGGGTGCTGGTGGATAATGATGAGGTCGGCTTCAGGTGATAGAGTCTTACATCTCTGGATCTCCCTATATGACCAGTGGTATTATCTATGTCTTTACCACCAAGGTTTTAGTTTTGATATACACATATTCTAGTCAATCTTATCATTCCATGACCCTTGTTCAAGACTTATAGATTCTAATAGAACTGTTGACTCAACCATTATGATTGGTTACTCCTACATGATGGGAATTGATGACAAAAAACTTTTACTGACAGTGTAATCATACACAAGGTGGTGATATTTTTGGATCTATAATAAGTGGTTTTGAGGCCTTACAAAATATTTCTTGGTATGGACTAATTATCTATTATTCATGCCTAAGTTGATTATTTTAGGTGCATAAGGTGGTGTGTCCTTAGTAAATGTACTAGGTTTTCATTTCGGTGAAATGGAAAAATATAAGTTGTAGTTTAGACTCACAAATAGGATGGTGCATCTAATCAAATATCAGTTGGCTAGCCTGACCCTTATCATAGTTGATGAGATGAGCCCTTAGTTTAATGGATTGGAGGATGAGTATGAGGAAATATTTCTTGAAGATGTTCCAGGATTACCTTCTTAAATGGAAGTATATTTTATTCACTGATCTATACACTACGATGTTCTGATATGCATCAATTCATATCAGATGGCTCTTATAGAGCATAAATAATTGAGGGAGCATTTTGAGGATTCGTAGCGGAAGGGCATTGTGAGACCTATTTTTTCACCATGGGTGGAACCATTTTGTATTGCTATGAATGAATAAGGGATATTGAGATTACTTCTGGGATTGATGACCCTATACATGGTGACCGTCATTAATAAGTATCCACTACCATGTATTGATGACCATTTTGATCAGCTGATGGGATCAAGGTTGTTCTTGAAGATAGACTTCAGATATGGATATCACAATATTCATGTATGGGTTGAGGATGTATCGATGACATCATTAAGATGTTGGTATGTCCACTACGTGTATATAGTGAGGTTATTTTTCAAGATGAACACCACAACAGTATTCATGGGACTCTGGAGCTGTATCTTTTATCCATACTAATACTTGTTCTTCATGGTCCTCATCTATTATATCATAGTGTACTAATTGTATCAAGAGGAGCATTTGATGCACATAAGCAGGATCCTGGACACATTGTGAGAGATCCATCTTTATGGGAAGATCTTGAAGAGTCGGTTCTGTATTTGAGAGGTCCTCTTTCAAAGACACGTCATTTCCGAGGAAAGAGTATCAATGGATCTAGCGATGATTGATGTGTTGCTTTCTTGGGTGCCACCAAAGAGAGTTACTGAGCTGAGGAGTTTCATGGGATTTGTTGGATACTATCATATGTTTTTCCATAATTTTCTAGAGTAGTAGAATAGTGAATGGCATTGACATGGATTGGGTAGCCTTTCATATAGATAGGGATATTCTAGCAGTACATTCAAGAGCTGAGGCAGGGTTTGAAGAGTGCTCCAAAAATGAGTCTAACAGAGCAAGCCATCATGTATGTAGTTTTCTATGAAAAATCAGGAACTAGGCATGGATGTATCGTGATGAAGGGGCAAGTAGTGACTGCCTATGGTTTGTGTCAGTTGAGGATAAAAGAGCAGAACAATGTGACCCATGATCTTGAACTACTAGTGGTATTCTTCACACTAAAGATGTGGTGACACTACATACATGGATAGGGGTATATCATCTACTCTATCTGCAATATTCTCAAGTATAACTTCTCTCAGAAGGATCGGAACATGAGACTTGGAATTTAGATTGTCTATACTCCCTGGAAGATGAAGTTATTGGGATACTCTCTCAGTAAGAGATCCCACTTGCATTTTGTGATTGACGTTTTAGAGTAGTGGTCCACAATTTAGATATTCTTTGTTGATGGAGATAGAAAATATTACATTTACACGATGTTTGTCACCCCTAAACTCTTATAGTGGTTAAGGGAACCATAGCATGGGGATATAGAATGCAAGACCTGAATTTCTCTATTTCCCATATGGAATTACCATAATAGATATTTTTGTGTGTGTGGATGACATTATACTTTTTAGATATTTCACAGTTATACCAATGGCACTACAGGAGGAGGGTATTAAGGAGTTACATGTATCCCCTTTTTGTGGTATATCTGGGTGTAACAATGATATAATAGCACGTATGATGAATGTTATGGTGGTCGGGATTTTAAAAAGTGGTAAAAGAGTTTATTTCCCGATGCATCAATTTTCAATAGGTGATGGCTAAGCACCTAGTTCAAAAGGGTTTGAAACAAACCATTTATATTCCAGAGTGGAAGTGGGATAAGATTCTTATGGACATCATGATGGGTTTACCATGAACTTATATGAGTATCAATACTCTATGTGTGATTTTTTAATAACTCACCAAGACATCCCACTTTCTACTGATCCGTGAGTAGTGTTCCATATACATCTTGGGAAGCCTCTATGTGCAAGAGACAGTTTTGGCTTCATAGAGTGCCATTGATGATCATTTAAAACTATGATGATCAATTCTAATCCTGGCCATAGAAGGGATTGCATGAGGTTTTTTGAACTCATTTATACTTGAGCATGGTTTTTCATCTCTAGATGGATATCCAGATAGAGAGAACTATCTAGGTTTATGAGGACATGATATGCTCTTTCATCATAGACTTTATATGAAATTGGGGGTTTCACCTACTACTTGTAGTGTTTTCATACAAAAATATCTATCACTCCATTGTTGTTATGACCCAATTTGAGGCTTTATAAGGTTGACGATGAAGGTCACCACATTACTAGACTAACCCATGAGTTTCATCACTCATGGTTCCAGAGTTAGCGTTGGACCACCAATAAGGTGGTGATCATCCGTTAGTGGAAGAGTGCTTAACATATCATGCATAAGAAGTATGATGATTAGAGACAAAGGGCCTTGGATTTTAAGGAGTGAGACTATGTTTTTCTTTGGGTAAAACCTCAATGGAGACTATGGAGATTTGGTAGGTGTGGAAAGTTATCTCAAAGATATATCATCCCTTTTTAGATTCTGAGTAGAGTAGAAGAGGGGGCATTCATCTAAGCTTTAGCCCACATAGTTCCACCAAGTGCATGATGTCTTATACTTGTTGAACCTAAGGAGGTACATGCATGATCCATCACAAATCATCAAATTTAGTGACTATGGCATCAATGGTGGGGAGAGTATTGTGAAATACCTTGTTGATATCAGGGATGAATAGCACTGAATCCTTCATGGGTAGTTGAATCCTCTGTTGTGTGTTCTATGGTCGCATGATAATGTCCAGGAGGGCACTTGGGCATAGAAGATTCATATTAATTTTCAGTAGCTTCATATTTTGGTTGAGTATCACATTTTATGGATTCTGGGGATATAAATCCATAATGTGAGGAGAATGTAATGACTCAGATTTTCATCAAATATATTTTTATAAATTAATAGGGAAAATTCAATGATCAGGCACAATGATGGAGTGAGATTCGAAGGCCCAAAATTCATTGAACAATATAATGAAAATTATTATGCTAGTAATAATATGTTTGAAAGGTTTTTTATAATATTTGACTATTTTATAACAAGTCCTTGGATGAAAAATATAAGGGCACCGTTGCATTAAGAGAAGATACTTCAACATTGGCAAGGCCTAGCATCGACCATCACGGGTTGACAGTGAATGTTATAATTTAGAAATAATTATATTTAGAATATTTTAATAAAAATATTTTATTGGATGTAGTTAAATTTTTCATTTTAATGAAACTATTGTCATCAATTTAGAGAGAACAAAATAACATTGTAATTCCACTAAGGTGTTAATGGAAACACTCTCAAAGATGAATATTGGTACTTCTAAGATTGTGGGTTACACAGTCTACTATTAATCATAAATGACTCATACAACCATGAGTACAATGTTTTATCTCGTGGTGACTTCATTTTTCTTCATAGATTCAAATGATGAATGCAGAACAACCCATGAATAGTTTGTTCCATGGGTTCTCTATTCTTGGAAGATGGAAATATTGTCGGGGAAGTATAAAAGTGAGATAGTTCATTGTGATTATCTATTATTGGCTTTGTTAAACCATCTAACATGAATAGATCACTTTGGAATAAGAGTGTGGAGGAACATGAATAAATGGATTTTCCTTCACTCTCAGGTTCTCGTGTTCTTGGTTCTCCTTCTTCTGATGAAGCTGTTATTCTTCAATCCATGGTTGAAGATTCTTTGATTCATGTGGTGGAAAGTGGAGCGTAGATAGGTTCTTTGAAAGTGGTATCTTTTAGGGATTATCACTGTGATGATCTTCTATCCTTTTCTATTAGGTTGACTCTTTTATATACCTCTATGTTTTCTAGTTTTATCCTGTCGATTGTGGTGGATTCCAAAGCACCTGTGAAGGTTGTCAAGTCTCCTATGGTGGATCTTTTGGCCTCAGAACATCATTTGGATGCTTCCTTCCATAATCTATAATTGGTAGAGCACCTCAGTCACAACAGGCCACATCTGGGATTATTTTGGAGATTTGTGGGTTAATGGCCCCTTCGGTTCCATGAGGCGGTCTCATAGTTTTCTCGGTCAAATTTTGGCATTGTATAGTTTTCCATGGATGATTTTATGGTATCCTACCTTGTGAGGATAAGAGTTGTGGGTCCTAGCATTTTTACAACTTCAGATATTTGTGGGACTACCACTTCGGTCAGGAATCACATCAAGATGCTATCTATATTTTCATACCTTCTCTCCCACTGTCATTCCACAACATATTGATTCAAGAAATGGGTGGTTGGTTCATTTGGTTCCATTCGGTGCTTTGATAAGAATCTCAGTTGATTACTAGCTTCTTTCTATCCTAACTTGTCTGTGGAGACGGACCTTTCGGTGTAGTGCATGTCACATGTTATCTTAAGGGAGAAGAACCTATTTTTGATCCATGCTACATGTTTCACCATTTGGAGATCCTTTGTGAAATTGACTGGTGGATGATCGGGGTCGGTGATGTCTATTTTTGGATATCCAACTGGGTAGGAGAATGAGTGGTTTATCCAGACTACCCTTTTTCAAGTATATCTTTCAGCGAGGATTCTAAGAAATACAATCTTATTCACTCATCTCTCACTCCTAATAGAATTCCAGTTTTCCAAGGTAATGTATTGAGAAAGGAGGCCGATGGATGTTTCTTTACCAGGATCATCTCAAGAAGGTTTACATCAAGATCCTACAAGAAATTTACTTCGTGCTGATCCTAATTTGACTGAGTGGTCCCACATATTTTTGTCATTGATATCTCCAAAAAATGAGCTTCTTTGTTTTGAACGTATGGAATAATTACCCTCCTACTGAAGAAAAAAAATCAATTGGGGGAGGGATATCCCTCTTTTTTTCTCGATGTGACTATTGTGTGAATCCTCAAACAAATACCTTGTTTCACTTGTTTTTTCAGATCAACTGGCCAATATACCACTTACCGTTCATCATGCCTCAACCCTGCGTGGATTCTGACCATTTTATGCTTCATGGATTCTTGTCTTTAAGGATTGGAATGTTGGAGTCCGGGGTACTAAAAAGGATGGTGTGAACTGTGATTCTGGTTTTCATCTGCTGGACCATCTAGGATGATCACAACATGGTTCATCTTGGATCTACACACTCATTTTTTTCCATTAAATGAGAGTTACATCACTTGTTTATGAGAGGGATTCACTACTGGGGGGAGAGATATATTAAGATTTTAAATCTTCTCAAAATATCATGCACATACTTTAGAGAGAGTAGCCTTTGGATCCGATGGAAATCCCATCTCGGTGCTATAGAGATGAAATTTGAAGGATCATTCTCAGACAGGGTGATGAGGGTTGGAGGTGTCATTCGGAATTCATGGGGGTCTATTCTATTATGTTTCAGTGCCAACTACGGTCCTGGAAATTCTTTCGAAGCGGAGGTCAGTGCTCTCTTGACTAAGATTAAACTTTGAATTAGACATGGTCTTCTGGTGGATTTAATCAAATGGGATTCATAAATTTATGTGGAAGCAATCCAAGGACACCAAGTGTTTCCTTGAGTGTGGGTCTGCACATTTGACATATGTTATTTAGAGATAAAAAAATGGAATATTCTTCATCATATTTAGAGAGAGTCGATCTTTTCTGTCGGCTCAATTTCTCATAGTGGAACTCCATAAAATATCTTGGTTGTTTATGATAATCTGCCTTCCATTTATGATGATTCCAAGGCTATCGGTCAAGGAGACTCCCTTGGTCTACATAATTATCTCCCCCCCATGAAGAAATCAAGTCACGGTTATACGTACTTTTCCATAATAAATATTATTGTTCAGTTAGCAGATTAAGGATGGCACAAACAAGTCCAATATCCATTCATCAATAATTCTATGTGTTCCCCCTATCCTCATTTTTGGAATTCATCATCATGGAACTCTCAGGGTCACAATACAATTTATTGGGATGCTACGAATGTGATCAGAAAACACGTTTGATAGCAATATGGATTTATCCCCAAGGTATTGTTGTTCATGGATGAAAGATCATTGATGTAGTTCTATTTCCAAAAAAAGTAGCACCAAAGCAATAGGGGGGACGATCAGAACTAGGGATATCGGCAGTTGGTGCTCTCAGAGACACTTGGTGGTGCCTTATGGCACATGGTGGAGGCTATCTGTGGGTGTAGAAGTGGATGGTGGTCTCTTGTGGTAGTGACTGTAGGGTCAGGAGATGGCAGTAAGGCTGTACTAGTGGCGCGACCAGACTGTGTAGAGCATGCAATAGTTGAAGCCCCAAGTGGTTACCAAGGGCCACAGTAGGAGGCCATGGCAGAATGTTGGGGCGTAGTTCAGACCCATGTTGGAGGAACCTGTGAACATGATGTCTTTTGTTGTGCAGAGGATGTTGGCCGACCATATGGATTTGGTGAAACAGGGCGCCATGCTTTTTAGAAAGACTGTGTGGACCATGTGGCAAAACCAGGGTGAGCCATGTTTTGTGGAGTAATTCTACCCACAGTGCAAGATGGTCTAGAGGGACAAGCTTCCCCCATGTCCTAGTGGACTAGATTGGACTGTTCATCGCTGGTTTGGCTAGTCCGGGTGGGGTTTGGGCCATACAGGACTGAGGTTATCCTTTTAACAAAAATGTCCATATCTATCAAACCTTTAATTTGTTTGATAACCTAATTATGGCATTAGTACTCTTGTGAAAAGATGGTTTTTTTTGATACTTTAAGTGGGTTTTTTATATTGTTGGTTTACAACCTAATGTCGTGAGTAATTGGTTCTCCTAGAACAACCCCTCTATGATTGAAATCGTGGGGTTGGATATGACAAGGTGACTACATGATTTGGATGCTGCATGGAAAATCGACGCTTCATTCTCCATGGACACTTTGGGAACCATCAATGCTACATTCTCCACTGATGCTATTTTCTCCATCGATGCAATGTTCTCCATCGACTCTACATGTTTCATCGATGATTCGTGCTCCATCGATACTATGTGTGCCATCGATGCTCCCAGTGATATCCTTGATGTTTGTTCCATAGACACTCTATGAATCATCGATAGTCATTGTGAGGTACATTGTGCATTCTTTGTTGTTTACTTCATATGTTTCTTAGTGTTGTTAATTTGTGTTTTCAGGGTATCCTATTGAGTATTGTTTTACTCACCCACACATGGGCATTGGCCACACATGTTTTGTCTTCTAAATATGATCGATGTGTTGATGGATTTATAGGTGGAATAGGACCAGGTGGTGATTAAAGTGATTAGGCAGAAGAGGTGTGCTTCTACGTCTTCATATAGATATCCTACTCCTACCCTCCAGTTAGTTTTTTCTAGGGATGATTTTCAGGAACATGTTCATTCACATTGATAGATTCTTCTATTAGTGGGCTTGTATTTTAGCCCTATTTTCTTTCCAGTTTTCCTACTTTCATATTCCAGGGTTTGTATTTTAGTGTATGTATGAATTGTATACATAGTGTTATTACATATCATCATTTTTGTCTTGGAGATGTGGGCTAGTTAACAATTACATCCAAAATTTCCTCCCATTTGTGGGATATTCCTACTCGTCACTAGTCGCCAACCTGAGGCATATTAGAGGCAGCCATGGAATAGTCACGACATAGGGGCCACTATGATAGGATGTGACCATGGGAGAGTATGATCACATACAAAACCTCAATTGAACATTAGATTATCATTATGTTCAATGAACTATTTTTTATGTGTATTCTAAAGGATGATTATAGTTCATAACATGTATATAAACATGATAAAAATTAATTTTTGAGAAATATTTTCCAAATTATTTATTTTTTAGGATTGATAAACCCATTTTTCAAATGAATAATCATTTTAATACTTGATGTGAAACATTTAGATATTCATTCATAAAACATTTTGATTAATGATTCACATTTTGATAGATTAGATTAAATAAATGAAACACATGATATAGAAATCAAGAAATATATAAAAGGAATTTATGTTTAGACTAATTTTATGTCAAAATTGGGGTTATTATGCGGTATTAATTTCATGAACTCTGGATATGATCCGAAAATTCATCATGATCAGAGAAGAAATATTTGGCGCAATTTTAATTCTAGTTTCTCATCATAAAAAAATTCATGATATGCAATGTAATAACAAAATTGTGTTATTTCCAAAAAACATTTTTCAAAATGTACAAGTAAATGTGTTTTTGTGACCTATAAATGTGATACCCTGCCTTTGGTTGACAACAAAATCTATGCTCAATGAACATTAGTGTGTGACGAGATGAAATGGGAGGTTGGAACATTCATTTAAAGTTGAATGAATGTTTTACTTTTAAACAACAATGATTTTTGAATTAATATATGAAGGGATTACATTTGTCCTGCCTTGATGAATAATTCCAATTATTTGCGAGTCATGGAAAATGAATTTAATAATTTTTATGATAATTTATTCAAAATATATATTCATTAAGTTGATCTATAATGTTTATTTTCTACATTATTCATTTTTAACTCATTGTAGTTGATTGTCCGGGAACTTGTTTGAGGACAAACAATCGATCAAGTGTGGAGGATATTGATGAACTGTTGTCAATAAGTGATTTCCATTCATTTAAGAACTTTGAAATTATTGGATTGGATAAATTTACATGATTTTATGGCCTAAGAATTCCTTGATAGATGGTATTTTATTTTTAAACAATGGTCTATGAAGCTTCAGCACCAACATGGTGATTCAGATAGAAATTTGAGGCATTTGGACCCTTTCCTAGGGTTCACTCTATTCAAAAGTAAACAAATAGGCACCCCAACCCCAAAGGCCATATAGATCATGAAAAACCCTGACCAAACCACTTGTACTGTCTCCATAGAGGTATCCAAACCATGAAGACCTTCTGGGAAACGATGCAGGGTGTGCAATTTTGATGGTAAAGGCATGCCACAAAGTTTACACATTATTTAGATATTGTATAGATCATACCAGGTATCGATTTCCCTTCATTACAATGGACATAACCTTGATAATAGTTGATTCACAGTTTAAATAACGATTCTCTTTAACCATATGATAGCCAACCATCCACCACCTAACTTCTGTATTCCCCTACTATCCTTCATTTGATCTGTTTTCTTGACCACTAACCACCCTTGGTCAATACAGGATGACCGATTAATACAATGGTACTATTTTTTAGGAGGATCTTCATTTAGTGGGTGATCGACATGTCATGGGGAGATTAAAAACCAATCTATAGAAAATCATAGAGGATTCTATCTTTTTTTGTTTTAAGTTATTCCTTTTAGTATCAGTTATGATGAACATTTTAGGTTTTAAGAGTTTGTTTGACAACATTAATTCAATGTGTAGGTAATTTCATTCATGTGTTGGGGATTTGGAAAATATTGGTTTGTGTATAATACTTTTTTTTGTTTCATCTTCCTCTCATAATTTACCACAATATATACATATTAATCTCACTGGAAACTCCATATGAGATCAATAACAATGTTTTTAGGTATCTTTAGGGAATTTGAGACATGAAAACCCATGATAGTTAGGTTCAATCAACTTCTATGAGCAGACAATTTTCATAAATTTTATCAAATAAAATTTTCAAACCAATAAATTGATCTCTATTAATATAATTGGAACTCAATAGATCAAGGAAGCTCTTTTTCATTTGAATCTCAAAGTGATGAGTAGATTTAAACCTCACAAAAAAAAGTAAAATAAATTCATCACTATCTTTATAAACACCCATTGCCCTAATACATTCCATCCATAATTATTAAGAACCAATATCTATGTTTTTCAAATTTTATGTACACCATTATATTATTTTTTGAGTTATTCATTAACCCCTCAAAAACAACCTTCACAATCATCAAATATCAACTCAAAATGTTGAAAACATTAATTTCAATAATTAATATTCAATAAATATAGAACATTTACTCTTATTATGGATCGACCACATACTAATGCTAAACTAGTTGTATGAGTGGGTAATTTAATTTGGGCTTCTAAATATAACAATTCATATGAAACAAGCACAAAACACTTTTCAATGATCATTTTTTGAACATAAATATCTATAAATTAATTTCTCACTCCCATCTATCTAGATACATGATTTTGGTGTTTTGTTATTAATCTCATAGCATATAGAGCTTT
This sequence comes from Viscum album, assembly GCA_963277665.1. Taxonomy (NCBI): domain Eukaryota; kingdom Viridiplantae; phylum Streptophyta; class Magnoliopsida; order Santalales; family Viscaceae; genus Viscum; species Viscum album. The sequence goes on from OY728147.1 coordinate 1,192,259,302, forward strand.
CCAACACAGGTTCTAAAATTTCAATACTATTTCTAAGATATGATATCTCCACCATCTGACTTTCCTTTTATGTATCTCCCAAATATTTATAGAAATACTATAAGCATCATTTTCACAACATGGAAACAAAATAACATTATAGTAAAAATCATTGTCCACATTTCATTAAATTAATTAAATTATCATTGACTAATATGAAACTAGATGCATACTCTTTCATTGTAATGAACATTTGATAATTACATAACACCCCTCTTAACCTAATGATGGGAATAAATTTGTTTATCATGGTCAAAATTCATTGGCAAAATATAACCATGTAAAGAAACATTTGGTTGACTATTATCTATAATACTCATCTTATTGGGTTGGTATTACATAACCTCAAACATGTCAATTTCCATCAAGGAACTCAATTTACCATCAAACATGTTTAGAAAATCCCATACTTGACATTCGATGATGTATCCATCCAATATATTCATTTTTTCTATCATGCATCCTCAGGTGAATTGGTGTCTAATTGATCTAGAACAAATGGAATGTCACCCTTATAATGTATCATATGATTCCAACTGATGGAAAAAATATCTATTGAATAATAAACTATAGTCCAAAGAGATTATCCATGGATTGTCTTACTCTTTAATTTAAAATATATAATTCATTAAATAGTTAAAACTACTTTGTTTCATGAAAAATTATTGTTCCTAATGGTATAATTTTAGAGAATCGATAAGTTTCCATTATTCCATCCATGGAATTTCAACATGGTAACCCATGTATCACAGATAACTAACCAAGCATCTATAAACAAAATTTCTACAGGAGATCATATCCCAGGAAGTTTACTAAGCAAAATAGTAGAATAAATTCTAATTTTTCTCAGTGTATAAGTGATGATCTCTCAAGATATACTAGATTATATCCTCTAAGGGGACATGATTACCACCTAAAAAATAATACACTAATATGATTTCCCCAATTTAAAACTATTCTTGATTGAAATACATAATACTAATGAAAACTTTCTCAGTATGGTTTCAACCAACAATACCCAACTGCACATGAAAATAACATACAAATCGTCTTTGGTGGGATATTTTTGAATGATCTCACCTTCACCTACTGACACATCATCTCCATCCAACCTTGATGTCCACACAGTAGAATAATTCTATGATTAATTAATCATAACAAGGTGAGGTCCATCACAACTAACTATTTTATTAAATTTAAATTATGTAGAATGAAATTACATTAACATGATTCCATTCCATAACTAACACATCTTCCAAAATTACATGATAAATTTCATTGAAAATAAATATTTAACATTTCCTAATGGTCCGAATTGGACTTATTTCTTTCAATTTTATGGAAATAGAATATCTATATTGAAATGATTCTCTAAAAATTAGAAGCAACCTAATCATTAGATATATTTAGAATGGGAAATCATCCCACAACCCGTAATTCATTGACAACTAACATCTGGTCCTATACGTAGACAACATGCATTAGATTTAATTAAATTGAATTATATAGAATCTAGAAGACATATGGATTTTTATATTAGTATTAAATTTATAATTACACAAGAAACACTTCTATTTGAATGTCATATTTCTCTATAGCATCTGGCATCAATTCCAAAACAATCTAGATGCCATGTCAACAAACCCAGTCCTATTTTAATGTTCTTCTTAAGTACTGAGAAAAGGGATATTTTATTATTATACATTTCAGCCACACTACATTAGAGATATCACATGAACATAACTCTACAAATGGAGGATTGAATGATTATTTCAGAACTCATATGATTATATATAAATCTAGGTACAACAAGCATTAACACATTAAACCCTAATATAACACTTCTAGAATGGAACTTAGTTGATAATTTATATTGGATTGAATGTTGTATGAAACTAATTATTTGTATGGAACAAAAAAATATCTATACCATTTTTATATTATTCCTTATGAATGTTCACATAGAAAAATTAATTACCAAGTAATCCATCCTGGTAGAGGAAGATGAATAAGTGTTACAAAAACTACTAAGTGGATAACCCTTCCATACGCATTTTTAACCTGATGAAGCTTAGATTAATTCTATAATCACGATAGTAATAAGGGTAAACATATCAAATAACGACTTATCCATCCTTATTTTTATTTTACAAATTGAGAGTAATACTGGTAACCAATGACACGTTAATGGAACCACATGTCTGAATTGTTTGACACATACACTATAGGGATTAAAAATTATTGGGGGTCTTCATACATCAAGTTATTCCATTACAGAAGTAAAAACCATTGAAGTGGTATCTAGTCTATGACAAAAGGGAAACAAACCTATATCTCATAACATGTTCATCCAACGTAACCTATGAACATTAACTATGACCTATCATGTATATCCATATTCTCATCCCATGTTATCAGTAAGGGAAATAAAAATCTTACCCTTTCGAGAGGTCTAAATCTAAAATCCCCACATTATGGTATTATTCCATTATATTAATATATTTAAAATATAACTTGATTGATTTTTTAGGGATCAATTTAATCATTATCTAATAGTATTAAGGTAAAATTTCTTGTTATTTTATTCAACTAACAGCACAAGGAATGCATGCTTGTTTTATCAAACATCCTTCCATGAATTGATTATCTATCAAAAATACAATCATAAATAAGTAATTAATCTAATAAATTCAGTTTTCCATTTTAAATATCCATTACATTCTCATTCATTTTTAATAATATTTAAATTCAAATCTATATAAGAGAACATCCTTTAGGATATAAATTTATTATTAATTAGTTAAGGCCTCATAAATATTTACACTCAAAAGTATATAATAGGTCTTCTATTAATTAAAATGACATGGGTCATGTATTATGCCACCATATGTTTTTATATGTGAATTTAAAATATTTTTTCGGACACTTTAAAAAACCATCACAATAAATCCTAATATACCCCAATGGGTAATATACATATACATATCAAAGAAATGTGACCTACACTGGTCCCGTTAAATATCAATGTGAATCTAAAAACCATTTTAGTAATTAATATTCCAAAATCCTCATAGAGGTTTTATCTTATAAACAACATGAACCAACATATCTATATGGTTCTAGTTATTCATTTACATATTTATCCGTATTGGTCATCATTCACATGCAATATATTTACATGATTTTATTGTGGAAAAGAATTCATTAGAAACCCAAATTTAAAAAAAAATATTTACATTAGTTTCAATGTATATCATGTTCTAATATAATGTTTTGATTAAATGGGTTAACATTTTCTAATTTATAAACTACCTATGCAAATTATATATTGAAAATCAGATCCCATTTAATCATAAAATACGTGTTTCTACTAATGAAACAATTTCTTCATAGATAAAATTTTAATAATAGATTGGATAAATAGAATGATACTGTAATTATATGCATGAAAGAAACCATTAGGTTGATGTTGACATATATATAACAAAACATTTAATTATATTTATAACAGTTCATGCTATCAAAAGTCATAAAATCAGTCAATAATGAAAATATGCACTGAATCATGTAGTATTAATCTAGAACACTACTATCTAATTAGGGAAAACACCTTTTATTGAAATAAAATAAATAATATAATAACCAAAATGCATGGAAAATAATCCACATATCATGGTAAATAAATAAGAACTGTATGGATTCAAATCACATAAAGAGGTTGTATAGAAAAACATGGTAAATAAAACATATGATCATGGAATACCCATAAGGAGTATAATACTATGTCTTGAATTATCATAATATAGCCCAAATGTCATGGAATATGCATGGAAAGTGAATACCTATGTACCTATAATGAATCCTCTATTGCAAATTTCTAGAAATTTTTTAAAATTGTTATAATACCTTAATTATCAAAAATTATTAACGGTCGAATGTACACATAACACTATATCTACTTTCTTATTTTCTAATCACAATGACCAGATTGAGAAATAATCCCCTCCCTAGAAACATTTCCATTTCCCAGTTTGGGGGTTTTTCAGTCCTAAACACAACAACTTATCAAGCATAGACCCATTCCAAATATTCTGTATACCTATAAAAAAATCGGAATTTAGTGGAAGGTAAATATTTTATATCACTTTTAATGTCCTTTATTGAGAGACAATAAAATCATTCCCTAATCTATTCAGCCACATGACCATAATCATTCCTCCCCATATATCATAAGTTTCCCACTAACTGTGAGCGTCTGATTATGTAGTGGTGGGATACTATATTATCATGATCTATAATGTAAAATGGTGTATAAATTAATAAATCAAGAATAAGTGGATGAATTATAAATAAAAAATATATCACAAGAAGATTAATAATGACCAACGAAATGATAATTATCTAACACAAAATATACAAAAACTCATATCAATGTGACTAATATATCCATACATAATAAATAATAGTCAATAAATAATATTTCATAAATAAAAGAAAAAATAATCAAAGTCTGTATCCCTGAGAATAATGAAATATGGCTTAGTCCTATTCTCAAAACTCTCAGATGCATGAATAAAAACACAGTCAAAATCGATAGACAGTAAAAAATAAGGATTTCTCATGTACTATAGTGTAAATGAGTCCCAAGAAGGGTGTGAGGTATACTCATTATTCATCCACCAATAGTTTCTACGACATAATTTAGTTTTTTTAATATAAAATAAAATATTGTACATATGTAACATATAAGTATTAAAATGTATATAAAAGTAATCAAGTTTGGCTTTTGATCTGAGAGGGTACATGGCCAACCATACCTAGTTCGACCTAATCTAGAATACCATTGAGTATATATATATATATATATTCACTATAATTTAGTTACATATATAGAAATATAAATAGATATGTAATATTATCCAAGAATTATGGTGTGACTTAGGCATATATGTGTAACAATATTTATAATAATAATAAGATTATATTTCTAAAAAATAATTGTTTTAATTCCAATGAAACAGAATCAAAATAGGCCTCCATCTTGAGTATAAATAGTGTTTTGTGATTCTAATTCGTGTATGATGAATAAAATAATATGATTTTCATAACACAACTCTTAATATAGGGGTTCAGAATGTCATTAACATCAACAAAATTTATTTACAATCCATGCTAACATAGTCGATTATGTGTGTGTGACATGCCATAGAAAATGACCATAATCAAGGTACAGTTAGACATTAATTAATATAAGGTAATAGAATTTCCCTACGATCAATTATTATGACATTTAATAAATTGGCCATTCCCATCTCTAATGTTATAGTGGATCCATTTTAAAATAATAGATATAAAATTGAGAAAAAATTTCATTATTTTCAAACAGTCCCTCAATATAATTCATTAATAATAATGAGAGGGTCCATATATATTATTGTGATAGAAAAATATTTATAGGTATATTTAAATAGGGTTACACCTACATAACATATCAATATTGTCCATTCATTACGTTATATGGTCTATTCCATGTTTAGAAATATGACGGTCATGTGAACTATCCATAACTTTTAACATCATACATGTAATAGGTATACAAATTGTCCATACTGACATTCCTAAAACAAAAAAAAATTAACCTTTTTAATTAAATAAGATAATTTTCCATTATAGTAGGTGGTGTTTTATTCATTATAAGTTAATATAGTTTATAAATTCACCCATCCAAAAACTCATTCATTCCATTTAATTAACCAAATTACAAATTATATGTCTACAAACCTTTCTGGGAGGTTTTATTAAAAAAATATTAATTAAAGGAATTCATAGAATCAACCCCTAGGATTTGGGTAAGTATATATAGTCTATGAATTTAAAAAATTTCAAATTAAAACACATGGGATACTATAAGAAGTGTAATGGATTATACATATTTAATTTAATATTTAAAAGGAAATTCAATGAAATAATGGAATTTGGAATGTCATCCTTAATGATAAATAGATATACATTTAGGGAAAAACAAATAAATAACCATTAACAATACATGGATGACCCACTCATTCAATATCCTTGCATGAATCAGTCTAGTTCAAGGGAAATTGGAGAAATGTGAAAACTCCAAAAAAAAATATGTTGAATTGTATCGCATAATGATAATTCCATAGATGACAGAACAAATAAATAATGTAAGAATGTTTAATAATAAACTCACCGAGGGAAATCCTATGTGATGAATGATAATCGAAATGGCGGCATGATGACGATGATATCTCAATTACAAGAGTGAGATAGGTGGATCACCAAGAGAGGGATTCTGCACATGTGTAAGAGGACAATCAAATGGAGGTTCAAATAAATGTATATTCATGAGTAAAATGGTAAATATCTATACCCATTAACGAGGAACTCAATTTGGCTGCATCATTTTCTACATTATGGACCAACCAGACATGGTCTACTGCCAAATATGGTAGGTTTCTATTCTCATACACACATTTTGGTAAATCATGTTGAAACTATGCATTTCTCCATTACAAGAAAGCCTATAATAATTTCATTGACTTGATACATAGGGTACATTGTTATGAAAACATTATGGCACCCTTAGGATCTCTAAACAAGCTTTATTGTTCTTTTGGTGGGCCGCACAATTTTAGGAAAACCTTACTCAACTTCTTTCATGTCAGTAATTTTATTTTTCCGAGATCGACAATCCCAAAACACTAAATAACACATGATACACCTCTCAGACATTTAAGAGCATCCAAAAAATTAATTTAATTATTCAATAACCCATAATTACATTACGACTCTTTCATTAGTGAACATAACTTCCATCAAATGGTAAAATTCAAATTTACATGGAAAATTTAACTTTTTCAAAACATTGTACATTTCCATAAATATATGTACCATTATGAAATATATAAACAAAAGTGGAAAGTTATTTATAAATTAATTTATATAACTTCTAACTAAGTAGGAATATATGGTTGGAATTATTCATCACTTAATCCCCATTCCCTGAGTTATACTCATTCTTATATTACTATTTTAATTGTTGTTTTTAAAATTATTATCATAATATATTAAATACTAAATATTAAATTTCCATACTATGAAAATGGGTCATGATATTTATATATTATTAATTTATTTATTTCTTACAACAAAAATATATATTGTTGTTATGATTAATTAATATCCCCCAAATTTGATATTTCTATTCCACCTCCATGTTTTTTCATAAAATTAATTATACATTTTCATACATTTAAATTCAGTATATCTATAAACTATTGTAGCCTTTATATTTATTTTTCCACCTTCATTAAAAATAATTTTTTATACTTATATAATAAAAGTGGATTTATTTTAATAGAGTTAAAATGTATCAAAATGTTTATAAATCCACTTATATGTATTTTTTATTATATATAGCCTATTTCGTTAGCTTCCTATTGATTTATTTTCATAGATCCATTATTTTGACATTTTATAAGAACATATTATCATAATATTATATTGGTAACATTATCGTAATTATTTCCTAATAAAATTTATAAAATATTTTATGAAAAAATTTCATAAATGTAAAGAAATATCTTTAATTATTTTATATTTTATAATGTATTATTTTATAAGAGTATCCATCATCTTTTTTATGTTTCATATAACTTATATTTCAATCTCAAAATTCAATTATCATATGTCCCTTTTGGGTGATTTTTATATGGATATAATCAATTATATTCCATAATGGATTCTTATATGATACATTATGAAATTTTTTAAAACCCATGTTGTTTCAATTTTTTCAATATTTGATATATGATTGATTTTTATAGCATCTACATTTTTTTCTTGTTATTTAATGATTGGGCCATGAACACTATTGTCATATCATTTATAGTGTCATGGATTATATCTCATAAGATTTATATGGTAAGCATAATTTAATTCCATGCCACTATGTTAGGGGATACAAGTAGGTATCCTAACTCCTCAATTATATGGGACGAAGTTATGTATCATAATCCAATATGATATGGTATAATTAGTGGTTTAACATTACATATTGTATAAATCATATTATTTTACTTCATTCATATTATTTATTTTTGATTCCATGACATATTATCAATATTTTTATTTGACATTCTTATTCCATATATGTATTTATTTCAGGATGATCCTCTTTTGTTTCTCTATAAATGTATTTATCCTTTGATTATGATATGATTACTCATGATTACATATTATGGTTCTATAATTTTATCAATTAAATCAATCCATCAATCATATGAGGATATTTTACTTATATTTATTATCTTATAATAGTTTCATTCTCATAAATTAATCTTTTTTACTTATTGAGATTTTTATTCCACCCCTTTATAATATGGTTATAATTCCCCCGCAAATTTAAGAACAATATTATACAAGATATTCCAAAAAATGTTCTTGTTGATATATATTATAAAGGAATATGTAGAATAATTGTTTTTTAATAATATGATAATTTTTAAATTCTCCAATGAAACTAAAAATATGGACTCTATGTGTATTTTAATTATAAGATAAAATATGTGACTATAAAAAATAAAATAGCATCAAATCATGTAATTTATAGGTGAAATAAATATATATTTATAATATTATAAAAATTTCTATAATAATTATACAATTTATTTGGATTTTTTAAATATTTAACAATTATAAATGATTAGGGAATGAAGAAATTATTATGTTAAATTTTAAGACAAAATTTTAAAGTATAGACTAGTTAAAACATGAATTGCAATATGTTTTTACACCTGCATCAATCATTATCCCCTCAATCAGCTGATATTTTATATTATCTCAACATAAAAGAACATAATATATAATATTTCCTATTTTTTACAAAATTATATTATTGTTTTTTATTTCATTCTGATTTATTATAATGATTGAGTTATTTTGGTATACCCTTATTAAATTTTAAGAGAACAATTAGAAAAAATTGTAAGATCCCCTGAAGGATCAAATAGCATGTTGATCATAGGTTTAATTTGATATATTATTGGATTATAAATGGTAATGTGGAAAAACTGGAATTAGAAGAAAAAATATTTAATAAGTAAAATAAAAATAAGATACTAATATATTTATATATAATGCAATTTTTATTGATTTCATTACTGTAACATTTTGGTTGACAATGCAAAGATATTTACTGAGTTAAATAGTATACACTGAACATTATTTTTTTATTGAAATATTATCTATTTTATATACTTAATTTTATTATAGGCATTTTCCTCCCTGTCTATATTGAGATGAAAACTATATAAGTTTATTTAAATCATGGATTTGAGAATCATAATTATTTACAATATATTTTTATACATTTATTTTTTAAAAATTATTATCTATGAAAATATATTAATTATTTATAGTTGATAATGATGACTTAAAAAATCCATTCACCCTTTTGTCACTAGTCAATTTTCATTATGATCATTAGTTACAAAAGTTAATTGGGTCCTTGATAGAAAATATTCGGCGGGTTCTCACTATTGAATTTTTTCCTAATAATGGGTTTATTTTCCTTCAAAAAATTCTCTACATTATAAACATATGTTTACATCAACGTACCCACATTCCATTTTTAACACAAACCACTCCCTCCCACTATATTAAAATGGTATTCCTCATTAATTCACCATAAAAGATCATTTTTCATATATAATACAATTTTTTTTCCTAGCAATCCATTCATTGTACACTAACACTTAATATGCAATCATCTTCTACTCTCTTTCAAAAAAATTCAATCTTAAGAGTGTTTTTTGATACATTATACCCTTATTATTACATGTACAATGATATTATAACCAATAAAAGGAATGTTTACTTTGACAATGAGGGTACATTTTCTTTCCTAGACCCCATAGGTATTTGGTACCACTTGATCCATCATTCCACAATCCAATATCTTGTATCTATTTATATAACAAGACATCTTTACTTTTTCATATTTGACATCATAAAAATGTATTATGATTTAATTTTATAGAACAATAAACAATCATGTTATCAACATGTTTATAAAAATGAATTTTTATGCCAACAATTCAATGTATCATGAAAATATTACTTTTTATACCTATTATCTCTCTATAATAATACATTCTTATAAGGATAACTACTTATTATGTTTTTCATAGAAATTTTTATTACAGTCAGTTTCCACTCTATGGAGATATTTGGTGGACTAAAAAAGGATTTCTGGTTCTATTGGGGTAGAGGCAAGGGACTAGATGTTATATGGGACATGGCCATTAATGATTTTGATAGCAGGATTCATGTTATTTCTATTTATGAAAATGATCATTATCTAACTAATTTCTGGTAATATAAGTTATTTATTTTAATTTTTTTCCAACAATAGTCATTAATTATAGTTTTAATATATTGTTCTATTCCAACAGAGTATCATGGGCATAGAATTTACTTCTATTGGATTTACCATGTGGAATCCCACCCTAGACAAAAAGAAAAAAATTTATCCTTCACACTCATCAATATAATAATATTTTAATAGTATCTGTCCTTTTATTGAATAATCAAGACAGTGTCCCCTTTACAGAATAGTGTAATGTGATGAAAATTCAAAACACACCATTATTATCTTCATTACTCTTCTCTCTATTAAAATTTAATTATTCCTTATGAACCAAAATGATGATATTATATATATTGGGGAAATTGTTCCCTGTATGTGTATGGTCATGAAATTCTACCACCACACATTTATTCCCATCCTCATGCATTTATGTATTGAAAATTCCAATGTGTTTGTGAAATGACAAGCCTAAAACCAACTGGTTACCCATAATGGAAATGGGGAAACATACTATCTCCCCATATCACTCTATATTTTTTCAATATTATTTCCATCATCCACGTTGTTTTCATAACCTTATATCAGTCCAAAAATAACCAAATAATGAAGGTATTATACAGCCATAATTATTACATGGATGACTATTATTGTTGTGTCTCCCCATCCATCAGACCTCAACAACCCCATGCCCTACCATAAAATATTAAAAACATGTATTTCTTATACACCATAATACGTATAAGTTTGATTATGATGACCACTTGCATTTAATTTCAACAAAAAAGAACAATTTTTTGCAACCTACTTGTGACCCAGTGTCCTTGGTACAGTCATTAGTGCCCAGAGATGAGGTACTCCATGGCCTCAAACGTGAAACCCCTTATGACATAGTCTACTATCATGAGAATATTTCATAATATGTACCTGGGATGACAATTAAATTAAATAATAGTCATTTAAATAATATAAATTAAACAAAAGATTAAAAATCTATATGGGTAGTATGCATAAATAAGTTAATAAAAATATTATATCAGTTGTATCAAGGGGTAATTGGGTATATATTTAAAAAATGATATACCACTTGGAAGATCATATATATATAATAATAAAATAAAAAAAATTCAAATTATCCACACATTTATTGTCTTTCATCGCACACAATTTCACTATAATACCATTCATGATATATTACCCTGATGCACAAAAAATATTGTATAATGATTCATAGAATGACAAGTACTTAATTTTAGGATAAATTATATTCATCATCATGGATTTGGGTTCCATTCTTTAAATGGTATTTATGTTAGAATTAAAACAGTTGTTAAATCAAAAGATGATGTTATAAATTTTAAACAATGAACAAATGGTGTTTTGCGTGATTATGGAATAATCTTATAAATTATAAGGTGGATAAGACCAATTTTTTTGTGTTTTTTGTAGTGTTCACCCTAACCAATGTAAATTAGATCATGAAGGATGCTATTCTAGGGTTTTATTTCTCAATCTGGGGGGTTTCACCATGAAATGTATATGGAATTGGGAAACACATCATGAATGTTTTTTGGATGAGGGAAGAACCTTTGTCTTGTGGCCATTACACCATGAAAGGAATTCATTATATGGATTTACAGTATAATAAACTATATAAACACTATAAGTTTCTCTATTTTTTAGAGAATTATACTATGAACCTTGGTCATGCTCAAATTTTCTTGGTAAGAGTTGAACTTCACATAGAAACCCCTCTTATAATTCCATGAATGAGTCATATATGTGTTTTTAAATATTGAAATATTATATTTATTTGTTCAGATTATGTAGTTCTTGGACATCATGTGATGGGAGGATAATATTTTATTCAATCCACCTTCACACCTTCCCATTCTAGGTTAACCATAGTAGGGTATTTTTTTTAGATTGGTTGGGGAGGAAATTGAAGGACATTTGTCGATTCATTTACCTTCATTTAGTTTATCATTTATTTCCAATAATATTAGTAAAAATTATGTTATATCTCTATCATTGTTTTTATGTATTGTGGTTTAATTGGATTAGTACAATGCGGATTTGATGCAGCATGGAATATGGAAAAAATGAGAGGTTTATCACATGTTTATAGAACCCAATTTGGCATGGAAGTTATTCTTAGTCATTCCTATTGTTAATATTAATTTTTTTATTTAATTAACTAATTAATTTTAAATTATTCTTGTCAACAATTTGTATCAAGTCGCCTACGGTCAGATATGTGTTGGTGGTATGATCATGAATGATGAATGAATTAAAAATAAAGAGGCTAAGAAGAGCATAGAGTGGATGATAAATTATAAATTAGGTTTAGTGGTCACATAAATAATATTACATATTAATTTAATTCATTTTTTCCTAATGGATGATTATTTTATGGGACTTGATAGTTGGATAAAGACTATGGGATCCCTCTATATAAGTGATAAGGTGTCATTAACCTTCTATTATCTTAATATGTGTTCTTTATCCATTAAGAATCCCAATTTCATAATGAATATGTCACTAATGGATGATAGTTTCATTTTAGTTGATGAAATTACCTTGTTATGTCTATAGGTGTAAGTTTTGATGTAAAATGGTGTAGTTGTGTCCTTAGAACTATTTGGTATTCATGAAATTTTACAGGCATATTGTTAGTATGAAGGACACTTATGTGTCATTTTAATTGTGAGAAACTAAATATTGAGGCGATATGTGAGTCTTAATGTGTGATACATGAAATTTAAGTTCATTTGGATATAATATAATAATAAATATGGTTGTTTCCTCTTAGTGATGTTATATGAGATCTCTATTAGAATATCTGATATGTAGACCATGTGTGGGTCATGAGAATTATTTATTACATTTAATTAGGTTCCAAAGGGTAATAGGGTGAGATTTCTTATCATATTTCCTTTGTGGTTGGAATAGAAGCGGTGACATTGTACTACTCAAATAGAGTTTGGGGTCTACATGAGCCTATAGTCTATTGTTCCACCATTGGGTGATGTATATGATATTCTGTTGGTATGAGTACAAAATTATGACTTAAGAGTATCCTAGTGGGTGTCAAGATGGTTATTATGAGAATTGTTTGATAAAATTGTAAAGGACATTGGTTTCTTGCACCATACGAATAAAGTGAGGGTTTAGTGAACATTGTGATTGGATTAATTCTTTGATTTTGAATTCCTTCGTGTGATTTTTCTAGTTATTGTTGATTAAATATTATATGGGGGTGGAACCAATTTCCTGGTATCAGTATTTTTGAGAAAGAATTTGAAGTATAAAGATATATGATATGGTAACCTAGTGTGCATTATGTTTGGGTTTACCTTATATGTGAAGGGGTTGACTGATCCTTTGAATTATTTTTTAGTCAAACAATATTAGTGGGAGTTACTATGAGTGATATTGTAGTTATAAAACCACATTGAGTGTGATGATGTCTCAGATTATACCCAATGGTGTTTGAGGAGGGACTTCCATGAGTGACATTTTGTTGATTATTATATGATATACACAATCAAATGATGAGACCACTATGATTGAGATGTAATAAGAATATGATAGTGAATATGATGGATGTTCCCTAACATTAGTGAGATGGGATATCTCTTGTATAGAAGCTATGATCACCTTTACTGATAATATAGATTCTAGGTTAGAGATATATATAAAACCAACATGATCCTATGGGATGGTATCCATAAATGGATGATTGCATACACTAACTCCTCTATTATGTGATATGTTTAAGACATGGTGGGGAATGGTATGATGATTTTATGTTGAATTAATACTTTAATGGTGGTACATAAATTATTTTTATGTGTTTTTCTATCCTAGTTAGCATATTGTGACCTGACATGTAGGGCTACATGGTTGGGTAGTTAACTGATGAAATCCAACCCAATTGTTTGGAATGATTATTATATTAATCAATCATATATCTCTATAATTTAATATTCAAGGGAAACATAGTGAGATCCTAATGAGATATATATCACACAATCTGAATGTGAACTTGAGTACATGTGTGGATCATAATATATGTTATTAGGACTAATAGGGTTTTTTAGTTGATCATGGTTTGGTATTTCAAAGGAATTTTAGAAACCAAAAACTATTGGGTCCCTTATATAGAATTTGGACCCTTGTGTATTTATTTTACTTTTTTATATCTTTTTCAAAGGGATTCATACTACTAGATGAAATTTGTTGTTTGAGTGGATTCCTATGAGTCTGTATGATTATTCATTCCTTTTTATGGAATTTAATATATTGATTAGGAATACTATGATAATGTTCTATGGTTGATTAGATAATTTAATTATTTAATTAATATTATTTTATTTCATTGTTTCCCAATAGTATGGATAATTCCTTATCCATTAGTCGACAGCCTCTGGAATATTGAGGGGCATGACTAAGGCCACAAAGAATTATAACCCAAAATTATGTTCTAGTCATAGAAGTCAAAAAAGGTATCAGGGTTTTTTTGTTCATGGTGAAATATTTCAATGTCCTTTTAGAAACATTTACATGAAATATAAGGGCCACATATTAGTGCACAATGATACCCTTTTATGTGATAATTAGTTTTTATCTAAAGTACGTGATTATTTTTCATTATTTTTATTGTTTTGATTGAGATATTTATTACATATTATTTTCTTACTGAATATTTATTTATATTTTTTGCCTCTTTTAAAATTTACATTAGTCCTATGAACATTCATCATAATTAACACCTAGGAAAAACATTACATACTACTTTTTTCATGTTATTTTGTTTAAATATATGGTTTTATTTTTTTAATGTGTTAAAAACAAATTATATGGAATATTTCTATAAAAAAATTATTAGATTTATTATATGAAAAACAATGATATTTTCTCATATAGTAGTTCATGATTATCCTAGAAGAATATGTTCTTCAGTAATGGATATATGTTACCATTTCTTATGGGAAATATATGGACACATATGGGAGTTTTTGAATTATGATATTTTTAAGGAATGATATATGGAAGGGAATAAGTTTCCTTTTTTAGGTAATTACTGTAGTTTCAACCTCTATGGATTTGGAATATTTATAAGTATAATTATAAATCCAAGAATTGAGTAGGTGTGGAATTTAGGCCCATGAAACACCTCAGCTGTGTGGTATTAAAAATATAATATTTTTTTTGTGAATTTATTTTATCTTGTAAAATATAACAACTCGATATAATATTTTGAGATCCAAATTCTGAGATTTCAGTTGTGTTCAGAAAATCAATGTTACCCTACATGTGACAAAAACATTGTCAGTGTTAGGAGTTTATCCTTGACCTATAAGAAATGATCTTGGTGGTTAGCCCTGACTCCTACTAAAGTCATTTTTATGTTTCTACTATATTTCTATGATTCCATGTTTATATGAGTCCATGTTTAAATGTTCTGATCCCTAATATTACAATAATTTTTATTTCTTTATTTCATGTACCTATTCCATGTCTATAAATTCTTTATTATTGTTTTTCCCATATAGGACATTTATCTCATCCCTCTGTTCATTTATCCCAAAGATAATCTATGATAATGTTTGTGAACAATGGAAGTTAATTTCTCTTTATTAATACTAAATATTGTAATGTTTTATTTAGTTTCATGTTTTAATTTTTATGTTCCTAGTCTTTGAAGACACTAGACATCACGATCCACGTCTTGTACTATGATGTTTAATTATTATTAATGTAATGTAATGCTATATGTAAAAGGCTAGAGTCACTATTGTTAGTATTAGAGGACGGTCTAGTTATCTTTGGAGATTTATAATAGATCACTTTAGTAAGAATTAAAAATACAAGAAGAAGTATAAGAAAACACTTCTATGTTTTGGTATGTAAAAAGAAATTTGTTTATCAAGAAAATACATCAATTTATGGCGAAAAACATGTAGAGGTGGCTCTGGAAACATATGTACCTAGGAGTAAAATTCTAAAAAGGAGTTTTGGGCTTGACTCGGTGTATCCTAGTACATGACAACGGGCATTGCTACACTATTGGTATTGGAACTCCCATGGATATGCATTGGTAAATTAATGATCTTATTACATACCATTATTAATGGAATATAAGATAATAATTAGATCAAGGTTAACCTAGATTTATATCGAAGGAATCACAAGATAGGATATACTTCTACTTTACAAGTTTATCCTATTATGTTAAAAGGATTCATTATTATGATAAATAAATATGTATTAAATATATTTAATTGTATATTATTTCACTTAGATAATGGACAGAAATAGAAGATCATGATCCAACAAACAATGTGATTAGAAATGTGATGATTTCTCTAATGATATATCTAGTTTGATTGGAACAGTTCAACAAAAATTCATGATAATATTTTCATTACTGGATCCAGTTAT
Source organism: Viscum album (assembly GCA_963277665.1). Taxonomy (NCBI): domain Eukaryota; kingdom Viridiplantae; phylum Streptophyta; class Magnoliopsida; order Santalales; family Viscaceae; genus Viscum; species Viscum album. The sequence goes on from OY728147.1 coordinate 1,192,276,178, forward strand.
AAATAATAACATGAATAATTTGGAACTACATACTCCTCCATGGAATGAGCATTTTTTTAGAATACTTTAAATGGAAAAGGCCTAACATGTTTAGGGGATCATCAGATCCCCTCCTCGCGGAATAGTGGATTAACTCCATTAATATGATATTCTCCATCCTCTAGTGCTCAGAAGAAGATAAATTCATACTAGTGGTTAATCGTTATGATGGGGAAGTAGATCAGTGGGAGACACTAATCAAGAATAAAATGCCCCATGAGGAAGTTGATTACATGGATTGGGAAGAATTCATGAGAATTTTTTTCAAGAATTTTTTTCCTCAAACCCTCTGTTTCATGATTGAATAAGGGTTCCTTGTTCTTGTGCAATGTAATGATAAGTCCATATGGGTGTATGAATAAATCATCACAAGGAATTCATGGTATACCTTTGTCATTGTCTTGTACATCAAAATCAAGGTGGATCACATATTCAGCGAGCTAAAGATGAGTCTACAAAAGTTGTTGGCAATACGAGGCTTTGATAGTTATGAGTAAATTTTTCGTTGTGAACCCAAGGTTGAAATGAAGATAAGAGAATCTCAATGGTCTCGTGGGCCTTGTGGAAAGAAAAAAAATGTAGAACAACATGGGTGTTTCAACAAACAAATCTCATGATGGAAAAAAGGCCAAATATTCAACTTTCAAATGTTGGGGGAAAGAAGCATCCATGGAAATATCTAATGGGAACAAGAAATTGATTTTAATGTGTAAATCTGGGACATCTGGACAAGAACCACCAATGGGATATATAAAATCTCACTAACATGGAAGATGAAATGAATGTTCAGATCCATGCTCATCCATTGGTCAAGTGTTACGACTACATTGAGCATGGGAATTATACAAACAATTTCCCTAATCAAAGTGTTGTCATAGACAATCAACAAAAACTCCAAGGAAACATGGATGGTCTTTTTCTATCACTACAGCTAAGGTGGAGCCAGAAAATGTGTTGGGACCTGTACACATGTTATTCTTTCAGTAATAGATAACATACTATTTGATTCTAGTTCTACACATTCTTTTATATCTTGAATGTTTAGTAGAATTACTAAAACATCACCTCACATTTTGGAGGACATTTTATCTATAATAATATTGAATGTGGAAATTATTGCATCCATGGTATATAAATCCTCTATAGTTAACATTTATGGATGGAACCACCCATGTAATCTAGTTATATTGCCTTTAGTGGAGATTGACGCTATCTTGGTCATGTATTTTCTATCATTATACAAAGCCAACATCAACATTCGAGATTGGGAGATCACTCTTCACATCACATAGCATCTTCCGATTTTTTACAAGTGTAAAGATGATGATTAATGTCTTTTAGAATCATCTTCTCAACTATGGATATTAATTCCTTTTGACATGCATAGCTTTCTCAAATTATTTTGATAATGGATAAAATCATGCTTGAAGACATGACCATCATGGGGGATTACACTTATGTTTTCCCTGATTAGTTTCCCTATAATCAACATGATTGAGATATTCAGTTCTCAATTTATCTTATTCTTGGAGATCTTCCTATATCATATCCACTTATAGAAAGGCCAATGTAGAGATATAAGATCTGATGAAGAAGTTAGAAGATAATCAAGAGATTGGTTTTGTATGCCTCAGGGCTTCACCTTATGGCGCACCAGTGCTCTTTATCAAGAAGAATGTTGGGTCAATGCGCCTCTAAATTGATTATCATAAACTCAATTAAATCATAATAATGAACAAGTATTCACTTCCACTGATTGATGAACTATTTGAGAAGCTTCGTAGGGCCATTTCTTTCTTTAAGGGGGAATTTTGATTGAGATATCACCAACTAATGGTGTGGAGGGAAGAAATTCTCAAGACTACTCTTTGAACAAGGTATGGACACCATGAGTTCACTGTGATGTCGTTTATAATCAATAATGATACAAAAATTTCCCTATATTTAATTAATAGAGTCATTAGATATTACCTCGAAAATTTTTTGGCACTCTTTATTGACATCATTCTGATATACTCCAAGAGCATGGAAAAATAGGACGAGCATCTGAATAACATGTCACAGACTTTGGGAAGGGATAGGTTGTATGAATAGTACAATAAATGTACGTTCAGGATGGTGGAAGTGTTATTCTTTGGGAATTTTTTCATTAATAAAGGGATAACGTTGGACCCTTACAAGAAAAATGTAATTGAAGAGTGGCCCAAAACCAACTATTGAAATGGATATCAACAACATTATGGGACTTACTGGTTATTATTGATGATTAAGGAAAAATATTTTCTTAATTTTCAAACCCAATGACTATACTAACACATAACAGTGTAATGTTTGCCTAGACATAGGAATGGGAACACTGTTTCAAGGAGTTGAAAAAGGCTAATAACCATGATATTACTCACCCTCGCAACAGGTGTAGAACTCATTGTGGTGTATAGTGATGTTTCAAAGATGTTTTTATGCTATGTGACAATGAAAAATGATAAATTAATATTTTATGCCTCAAGGAAGCTGAAAATACATTAGAAAAAATATCCAATGCTTGATCTGGAGTTGTCTGTTTTGATCTTTTTGTCGAAAATCATGAGGCATTATCTCTACAGGGAGAACAATGATATATATACTGACCAAAGAGTCACAAATATATATTCACAGAAAAAAATAATATTTTCTAGTGAAGATGGATTAATCTCATCATTGATTATGAATTATCAATCTACTAACGTCCTGTTAAGGAAAACAAGGTGGAAGATTCTCTAAGTAGAAATGATCTTGCATCATTATAATGGAAGAGAATTGAAAATGGACTGATCTTCTTAGATTTGATAAGCATAGACATGGTAATAATAAAAGGAGGAACATCATCAATCCTTCCTCAACTAATTTCTCAACCATCCCTCATGTAGAAAATAATGGAAGCTCAATGAAATATGTAAAAATTTTAAAAAAGGTGGAAGGTATCAGTGATGGGAATTCCTCTGAGTTCATGATTGATGAGGAACAAGTTGTATGATTTGGGTCATGATTATGTGCACCATCCAATCCAAAAATAAAGAAGTATATTTTGAATCAATAACATAGCTCAACCTTTTCTATCCACCTAGGGATCCCATACATGTATCTAGATCTCTCAAAAAAATGTTACCGGGACAATATGAAAAGGGAGACTTCTGAATATACATGAACGTGCCTAGTATGCTAGAAAGTGATGGATGATAGGAAAAATTCTACTAGGATCATGCAACCACGACCCATACTAACAGGGAAGTGGAAAAAATTACAATGTACATTTTCACTGGACATCCATAGACATCAAAGGAAACAATGCAATATGGGTCATTATGGACTGTCTTACAAAGTCAACTCTCTATATCAAAATTCGAGGGGACATGTCATTGGGAAAACATAAACATATTAAATATAAAAATTGGAATGTCTATATGGAGTACCACTGTCTATTGAATATGATCATGATCGAAGATTCATCTTGATTATCTGGAAAAGTCTCTAATATGCTATAATCACTAAACTGAAAATCAGTGTGGCCAATCATCCTCAAACTGATGGCTAATCTGAGAAAAAAATTTAGACACTAGAAAAAATGTTGAGAGATTATACTTTTGACTTTAAAGGAGGATGGGACCAACCTCTTCGACCAGTTTAATTCTCTTATAAAAATTGTTTTCACTCAAGCATCTAAATGGAACCATATAAAGCCCCTTGTGGGAAATGTTATAGAGCTCTAGTGTGTTAGGATAAAGTCATTGAATGTAATCTGTTACGATGTGAAATGGTTGACGAAATGGTGGAGAAGTTGAAAACCATTTAGCAGCATATCAATGCTTCCCAAAGTCGACACAATAGTTATGCAGGTAATTGTCGATGAAACCTTGATTTCACTTGTTGGAGGCTTGGTATTTATATACATCCCTCTATGGATGAAGGTCATGAGGTTTTGAAGGAAAAGGATGTTATTTCCTAGGTACATTGGCCCCTACCAGATCCTTTATCGAGTCAAATATGTGACCTAATTACTAGAACATCAACTTATCATTTCCAAAGTATAGGATGTCAGTCATGTGTCCCTCTATGGAAGCATATACCAGATCCCAAACATGTACTCTCTTCAGTGGTGGTATAGTTGGGGGATGACCTTTCATGTGAGGAGCACCTAGTGAAGATATTGTATCATTGAGATAATGTTCTATGTAACAATACTACTGACCTGTTCAATGTATTTTGGTGGAACCATAAGTATGAAGAGGAAACATGGAAACTAGAGGAGCAAATTAAGGAAATGTACCCATACATTTTATTTGGATAAGTATGTAAAACAAAATTTCGAGGGAGAAATATCTTAAGGGGGGATGAAGGTTATGACCCAATGATTTTCAATGGAAAATACCTCCTTATAATTATGTCAAAATCACATTAAATCACTGAATAATGAACTACAAAGTGCTATGTGACCTCCAAATATATATTTTTTACAGTTGTAATTAGAATTTTGAAAATATAACATACATGATTATGATCAGTATGTTATTTGGAGTCTAATATGACCAACATAATTTTGGGTGAAGAGTAACATAACCTTATGAAAAGTAATGTTACCTTTATGAATAGTGATATACACTAATGTATAGTAACCATACATATGATAGTATATAAATAATATTCATGTAGAAGTACGCTATACCTATATCTAGGACTAAGGAAAAAATGTATTAAAATCTATATTGTTTAAGTATATTATAATTTTCTTTAAATATTAAATTATTAATATTTAGAATATTATTTTAAAAAATTATACTTCATTTTTGGATTATACAGATCGAGAAATTGTTAGGGTTAATTTTTTGGGATTTTTCCAAATTACTTTAATTTGTGAAGAATTATAAACTCCGATAGTTCACAAAAAATGCTAACACCTAAATTTCTACATCATGCATAACCCAAGGATGATTTAAATGGACATTACTTCAATATCACATGCACATATTACTATTTTTGGTAAAGGAATGAGCACTATTTTTGGTCTTGATGTAAATTAATAAACTATTGATTAATTAATTTTAAAAGCCCTTCCATCCGCCAATATTAAAACCCCCTCACTCCCTCTTCCTTCCACTACTCTACTGCATTGTTCCTTACCGATTTTCTCTTCAAATATCCCCACCAAGAACCTTCCCCACATACAACATCTCGTAGTCTCCTCAAAACTCTGATGCCTTTCCTCTTAAGAGGATTTTAAAAGAGATAAAATCACGAGGTAAATTACTCTTTCCAATTCATTTATTTCTTTTATGTTTGTTTCTTTCATTGTTTCATTCCTCATAACCCTTCAGATAAATGGTATGAAAATTCTATTAAAAAATAAGTACTGGAATTATATTATGCTAATGGGATAATTAATTATATTTTCTCATTTCCCTGTATATTGTTTGAATGAAATGAAAACACTATCTATTATGTGTTAATTTAGCACATTCAAGGGCAATGATTTAAAAAATTTCAATTATTACCATTAATTCTGGACAAGAAAGAATTTTTGTTATATTTGAACCAGACTATTATATATGTAATATATCCTAGTTAGGGTTCTGTAATCCTTTTGTACAAATGCTATTATGTTAAAAATCAAAACATTTTTGTTGTAATCAAAACCCACTGATTAACCTAACTGTTGTAACATAGGTTTTATAAAAAAATTCAACTCACTCCATATAAAAAAATAAATTATAAAAACTATTTAATCTTATTTATTTTTAATAATAAAATATAACATCAATTATGGGCAACCACATTCATTATACGTGTTTATTCGAACATTGAAATGGTCATTAAAAATCAAGAAAGAAAACAGATCCGAAAAATGAAATTGAACATTATAAACAATAGAAAATTACTTGAATGAACAATAAAATGTTATAATAAATCCATTAAATATGTATGAAGATTTGGAATTACTAATTAATAAACCTTATTTGTTTATTCAGTTCATTAATAACATGTGTAGAACACCACCAGACTTAAGGTATGGGATCCTCTCGATTTTACTTTTATTCAAGATTGTACTCTTTTTCATTCCCAATTATGTGTAATTACCAGTGATGGGGTATGATTAAAAACCTCCCCACACTATCCTCATGATGTATAAAATATGATAAATCCCCTTATCTCTCATTATTCCATCTTATATACTCCCAATATCATGCCGATAATCCGTAAAGAATTCTACGCGAACCGTCTTTATTCCTTTGGGTTTGTCTATCAATATTTTTAGGCAAATGAATCTGTATTTTCCATTTATGTAAAATTATAAATGCTTTTTATATGCTCCAAAATCATGTTTTAAGATCCATACCTCATTATCTTTAGATTACATAGATTTTTTAGGTGATTCAATCCTCTATACTTACCAGTAAGCGAACTCAATTTAAGGGATCATCCTATTGTTTTTTTCTCCATTTCAAATTAACTCTATACTCTGTTTAAAGGCACCATTGTCTTGATAAAATAAACATTTATATTATTAAACCTTTATTAGTTCACTTCATGTTTTATATAAAAGATTTTACCCTTTTTTATTTTTAAATCACTTTAGTGTTTTCCAAAAAACCACACGAAAAGTTTTTAATTATTTGAATTACTTCAATACTCTTATTACATTTTGTCACAAATACACAACATTAGTTACCAATATATATGTCTATTTTAATTTATTAATTTCCAAGTATTATTAAATATTTTTCTCTCATGGACACTTTTACGATACGCCCATTCATTATGCTTTATGTCATGAATGGGATACACATTTCTCTCCATGGGTTAACTTACGTTTATGTATAATTTAATTTTTATGAATATTTATGTGGAATGCATATTCATGAACTTGTTATGAATGGTGCACCCAGATAGTGCTCCAATGCATTGGGTAAAGTTAATTCTCATGAGATTTTATGTATGATGTTTTTGGTTGTTAGCCTTGGCTTGTGCTACTATGGGAAATGATCTTAGAGGTTAGCATTAACTTGTCCTGAAGTCATATATTAAATTTATACCACATTTCTATGATTAAATGTTTATATTAATCCATGTTTAAATGTTATGATACTTTATGAAACATTTTTTTTATTTTTATTATGTCATGTTCATAACCCATATGTTATGGATTTATTCTGAATCTTATTCCCTTACTAGGATTTTATATCATCCCTGTGTTCCTATCATCCCCATGTTATCGTATGAAAATGTATGAGAAAAACATAAGTTAGGGGTTCTTAATGAATAATAAATAAGGAAATGTTTTTTTTTATTTTTTAGTTTTATGTTCCTATTATTCCAAGGAAATACATGTCATGATCTTTGGCTTGTAATATGATGTATAATTATTCTTAAAATCATGTAATGTTATATGTAAAATGATAGGGTCACTATAATGACTACAAATCATTATAGATAATGTTTTTCATATACAATATATACTACATTTCTTTCCAATGATTCATATAATTTAGGGATCCAGCTATAGGACATAGGATTGAAGCACGTTCACATAGTAGATGAGATTCCACTGGAAATAAATGCAAGTCCAGTGATATTGAGAGGTACTATCCATATTTCATCATCCATGGAAATTTCATTATTTGAAACTAGTGCCCCAACTAATTTATATCTATGCGCTTTGTTGAAATTATTAAACTTCCTATGGAAATAATTTCTTTTATAATATTGTTATATAAACCTCTTAGTAAAATAAATTATTAGAGGTTTTAGTGTGCTTGTTCATTAATGATAGCCGATATGGAGATGGTCTATAATTCTCTCATTCATAAACTGGATCTATTTTACATCATCATCGGTACGGATTGGTATGTCTATCATTGAGCTATGGTATATTGTTATCATTGGAATGTATCATTTCCCTATGTTGATGGGATCTCTCAAGTGTTTTATAGGGAGTGGGACCCTTGGTATCATCATACAAGACCGTCATACCTTGTTATCAAGAGTTTGAAGTATGTCGTTGCAAGTGAGCCTAATGACATATATTCTATTGTTGATCATAAAAATGTTTTTCGAGACTTTCCTAATGTTTTCCTAGATGAATTCTTCATCCTTCCTAAAAAGAGATATAGGTGGAGTTTACGAATGACATGGGGTCATGTACACAACCAATTTTGATACCATCTTATCATATAGAACATGTGGATCTGAAAGAGATCAATATTTAGTTGGATGAACATTATGAATATGTTTTCATTTTCCCAATCATTTCACCATGGTAATGCCCTATGCCCTATAACTACATGGTATATTTTTCATGTCGATTATGTGTGGACTGTCAGAATATGAAATGAGTCACAAAAAAATGAATACATTGCCTCTTGCGGATGATTTGTTCGACCAGTTAAACGGATAAAAGTTGTTTCTATAGGTTGATCTTCATTTTGGTTACCATCACCTCAATGTTTGAGAATATAATATACATTAAATTTATTTTCAGGAGTTGGTATGGTCATTATGAATACCATGTAATGTTTTGTGGTATGACTAATTCTTATAAAACTTTTATGGAATTAATGAATACGATATTTCATTAATATATTGACACTTTAGCGGTAGGTTAAATGGATTATATTCATGTTTATTTGAAATATAAGCATGGTCACGACCACCATAAAAGTTTGGTTATGAATATTCTGAGAAGTCACTATTTGTATGGAAGGCTTTTGGAAAGAAGTTTTTTGATTTAGGATGTGATGTTCATAGGCCATAAGATTTATGAAAATTAACTATCAATGTATCCAGAGAAGGTGAAGGTTATCTTGTCTTTGAAGGAACCAAAAAATTTCTTTGAGATACCGATCTCTCTTGGTCATGTTGAATACTACCAATGGTTTATTATGTATTTCTATAAATTGTTGTCACCTTTTATCTCACATCCCATGATAGTAGTGTAATTCCCCTACAGTGTGATGTGTGAGACTGATTTTGTTGGACTAAAATGAATTATTACATAGAGTCTTATCAATGAACACCTTAAGGTAGAATTACTATCTTGGTGGTTGTTGATCAGTTGACCAGGTCTTCTCATTTCATTCCAATCAAAGATACCACTAATGATGATGACCTAGGATAGTTGTTTGTATATTTAATTATGAGGTTACAGGGAAGTCCATATGTTGTTGTTTTAGTTAGGGGTCCTTGGTTCACCTAAAGGTTATAGAGGAGTATCCATGAGGCATTGTGAACTCAATCCTTGTTAGGAACAACATACCATCCACACACAGACAGTCATACATAACGATTAATTCATGTATTTAAGGATATGCTTTGTCCCAATGTGTTGGATTTTAGTGGATCATGCGATATCCATCTGTGGCTAGTTGATTTTTTTAATAATAGTAGTTATAATTCATCGATCAAAATGGATCCCATTGAGGATTTTATGGTTTCTAGTGCAGATCACAACTTTTTTTGGATGAGGTAAGTGAAGTATCATTGGTGAGACCATGTTTTGTTCAAGAGATATTTTTGAAGATTCAAGATGTTAATTGATGTCAATTTATATCCCAATGCAATATAAATCATATGTGTATTACTGAAGCCTTCTTATGGAGTTTCATATTAGTGACTTTGTTTTCTTGAAAGCTTCTCCATTCGTTGGTCACATTCATTTTGGAAAATAATGAAATTTGTCTTTGATATATGTTGGACCGTTTGAGGTCACCGAGTGGCTCAAATAGGTGTCATATCAATAACCATTTTCCATTTAGTTTACATGTATTAATGATTTTTTACATATGCATCATTGTATGATGTATCAATATATTACTTCTCCTATTATTATTTGGGAATAAATTGAGTTAGAGTAATATGATTCTATTCTAGAAAATCCAATTGAGATCTCTGACTCTAATGTGAATGTATTACATGAAAAGTTGTATATGATGGTCAGAGTTATATGGAAACAGATAGAATATTTTACTGAGACTTGAAAATGGGATTCAATAGAGATGGAGAAGTGTCCTCATCAATTTCTTGGGATTACATCTTCCACATGACTTTATAGGGAAAAAATTCATTATTTTGGGGATTTTGTAACAACCCCTTACAAATCTATCAGGTACGAATTTAATCTTAGTATTTTTAACCTTTTCATGTTTCGTTTATAGGGAAGATAAGAAAATGGTAGGTTACATATAATGGTGAAGTCACATAATTTTTAGACTCTAATATCGAACTAGACATTTTTGTAGGCTGTAGGATGACCTTCACACCACGTAACTATATTACATGATGAGTAAGTGTTACTGGGTACACTTTTGGAACTTGATTCACAATGTCAAAGGATACACAATGTGAAGATTAGTTTCACATATTCAATGCTCAAACTAATCTATTTTTTATCATAGGTGATGGATTTCTCAATGTACTTAATCACCATGGATTTTCTGACATATAAAGGATCTATATATCAGAAAAATCCCTGAGTATGAATGTTTTATGTATCCATTAAGGATATGGGGGCCTATGTTTCTACCACTTATCCTTTTCAATTAATCTATGACTACTCTCTAGTGATATTTCGAGGCACTATTATTTCCATGTTGATTTTATTGATGATAAATATTTATTAATTATGATGTGCATCTCTCAAGGTATGTGATTTCCCTGCTTCATTATTTCCATTAATCATGATAACAACCATGATTTTTTTATCAGATAAATTGATCTAAATTGGAATTTCTTTATATCATTTTCTCATGATCTATTGTGTGATACCATTCTAGAGTCCATTCCCATACTATTCGTGGTTCAGTGGGTGTTTTTTCTCAAGGTATGTAGTTATTTCCCCTTTTCATTGGACCCTTGTTGTCTAAATTCTATCAATATTGAGATGTGTCCATGATTCTAGGGCCTCCAGCTAAATCATTATGTATTCCTTTCTTGGTGGACCTCATTACAGGTGAGTGGAAACCAAGTTTTGTTGAATCTATTTTCATTTGGGTATTTGGTGGTAATATAGTGGGAGTTTTATCATACCATCACATATAGTATATGTATGTTTTTGGTTCTTTTAAGTTTGACTTGGCCCATATATTTTTTGGCTACCATTATAGTCATTTTTTCCACTATCTTTATTAACCTTTTGAAATATATTTATATTCATTATGATATTATTTATTTATTCATGTATATATATTAAACATTTTTATTTAGAATGCGATAAATATTTCCCTCTATATTGTCATTCGATGCTCATTTTCTTGTCGCCAACATGTGGGCATCAAAAATTCCATTTGAATATGTGATGGATCAGGTCAAGTGCCAATTTTTAGGGAATACTGGGTCAATCCATTAATATTTTGTATAATAGGAGGTGGTTCCTCGAGATTCCATGTATTTGGACGTCTGTTAGAATGAAGATCGGATTTTTGAGACTTGATATGTATAATGAAATAAGTGTATGGAGAACTCCTTTCATGGCTGTTGGAGCCAAGGCTGATAATTATTGTAAATGGATTGTGGTTTGTGTCTATTATCAATCCTTTCATGGATGATTAGGGATGTTTCATGTAATGGGATCTTAATGATCAACCAATAAACAGTATAGAAGGTGGATTTGCTTCCTTGTGTTGGAAAATATTTGGCGTTAAAAATTAAAATAATGAAATGCAGGGTGAAAAACTGTTTTTCATGAAGGCCATATGAAAATGTGGAAAATTCTTGAGTTTCATGAATATGGTTATTATGATTTTCTTGTCGGGAATGATTAACATATTTTGATGTTTTCCTATGTGATTTCAAGAATTTGACCTTTGCAAAAAAAAAATTTGGAATCAACTATTCATATATATGGGGAAGGAAAGGATTTCACAAAGACTATCTTATGGATTTCGAAGGAATGAAGACCTAAGATTTGATACAATGATACATTTCAATTACTAGAAATGGGGATATATGGCAGAAAAATGGATTTTAATCAAAATCTATGTAGTTATCATGAGCTTTTCAAACCGAAAATATCCTTCGAGCATTGCAAATGGACGGTCATCACGAAACTATTTTTAACAATTCCAAAAAACATGAAGGTGGTGGGGGAGCTTTGAGATCGACCAAACATATAAATAAGTGAAAAACTATCTTCATTTTAATGAATTTTTTCACAGAAAATCCATAATCACTTTGATATTGCAATGCTAAGGGATCATCATGAACCTAGAATTCCATGTGAACTTGAGCATCTTGAAGGGACATGTAAATTCTAGACAGAATCCAATGTGCTGATGAAAAAGGGTTCTTTATTATGTAAGATTTTACCATGATTACATTGTGATCACTGCAAATGAGTTTGTTCTGCAAAGTCAGTGGTTTTTCATGGAGGCAGTTTGGTCTATAATGGCAAGGGTGGTTTGTGAAGGGAGATGCACGAATGAGCATTGCATATGAGCATTAAATAAGGCTGTTTTGAAAAAAAAAAGTGAAATATGATTTCAAGTGAATCAATACTATAATTCAATTTCTGTAGTTTTTCATTCAAGATAAATACAAAGAGTTCAATATAAATATATTGATGCAACCTCCAAGTCGTTAAACTAAATTTGGCTTCACTTGGTGAAGTGAGATAGGGGGGTCAAAATAATTGTTTTGATGTATGTAGTGAGATATCCATAAATTATTGTAATGAAATTGTTTCTAGAATATAGATACAATGATAGAAAACATGTATTTCACCCCAAGTGATGATTAGTTTGTTTTTGGGATGACCGACACACTGTCGGTGTATGCTAATTGGACGTAGCCCTTAATTGTGGACCAAGTAAAATTGTTGTTTCATATATTGGCATGTGAATGTTTGATTGTTGTTAATATAAATACTATAGCTTCAATGAGTTCTTACCAATGTGGGATCATGATCCATCACTTTAGAAGAAAAATTTGACACCTTGATTCCCCCCTCCCCTCTTAGGGTGTACTGGTGTCTTACAGTGGTGAGACTCAATTTTCCACGGGATGTTGGGAAATGTGTCACTAGTGTTGGGTTTGGTTTAAAATATTACTTTCTGCATATAGTTTTTTTATTTTAAACTGAGATTTTTTAAATTTTATAGTTGTTCTTATGTTTTGATATGTAACATTATGCCTCTAAGACATCTTCTACTACTTCCTTTGGAGGGTCCATCTAATGGTAGTCAATAGAATCCGCCTATATATAAAAATGTCATTAAAACTATCAAATTAGAAGAAAATCCAATGGAGTCTTGATAAGGGAATCATATTCCTTAGTGCATCACCATGGGTGAGCACCTATTCTATTTATTATGAAGAATAATATATCAATGAGGGTTTGAATTGATTATCAAGAACATAACAAGATAACTATCAGGAAAAAATTTCCACTCTAATGCATTGATGACTTATTTGACCAACTACGTTGAGCTCAATACGTTTCCATGATTGGTCTTCATTTAGGGTAGCATCAATTAAGCTTCAAAAAGGAGGACATATGAAATACTTCATTCAGTACACGGTATGGACACTATTAATTTATAATAATACCTTTTGGTCTTACTAATTCCCCTGTTATCTTCTGGGATCTAACGAATATAGTCTTTAGAGACTATCTTGATCAGTTTGTGGTAGTATTTATAGAAAATATTCTTATCTATTCAAAGGGAAAGAAAGAACATGAATATTACTTTATAATTGTACTAAAGACCCTAAGAAAGGAAATTCATGATGCGAAATTCACCAAGGGTGAATTTTTGACTCAAAAAGTTTTATTTTTGGTTAACATAATTTCAAGAGAGGGGATTTCTATGGATCAAGCAATAACAGAGGTTATTGAAAGATGGTTGAGATACACAAAAGTAACAGAGATCCAAAGTTTACTTGGTTTGGATGGATATTATCAATGTTTTGCAAATAGTTTTTCATGATTATCTAATCCACTCACCAGTTTGACTAAGAAAGGAGTTATGTTTGTTGGAACGGAGGAATGTGAAGAGAATTACATGGGCTAAAAAGAAGGTTATCCAATGCACATGTTCTCATACTACCTTTTAATGTAGAATTGTTTGTGATCTAAATTGATGCATCTAAGAAGGGGTTGGGGTGTGTTCTCATGAAGAATGATATCATGATAGCATATGCCTCACAAAAGATAAAAATCCAAGAGCAAGATTACCCAACTCATGATTTGGATTTAGTTGCGGTAATATTTTCAATAATGATATGGAGGAATTATCTTAATGGTGAAAGGTGTGATATTTATACTTATCATAAAAGATTAAAATATATTTTCCTAGATAAGGAGTTGAATATGTGCTAGTGTAGATGTATGGAGTTGATTAATGACTACAACTGCTCAATACATCACCACACTAGGAAATCATACAAGGTGGAAGATTCATTATGTTGACAATACCATTCCAGCTTATCCATCATGAGGATCATGATAGATCCAATATTAATGGATTTTAAAAGAATAGATCATGAAATTATAACGGAAGGGGAGAAATATTTTTCTTTCCCAAATGAATAATCAACCATATTTACAAGTGACAGATAGAAGGAAGATGTAGAGTTACAAAAGAAGGTGAAAAATGTTCATGAATTCATCCTTGATTGTGATGAAATAATAAGGTTCATGAATCATGTTTTTGTTCCTCACATACCATAATTAATGAAGGAGCTATTATATGAGTCTCATAGTTCTTCATGTTCTATTCACCCTAGAAGAAAAAAGATATATATGTGCCTAAAGGAATACTTCTGGTTGGATGGAATGTAAAAAGATGTCAATGAATAAGTCCCTTGATGATTGGTTTTTCAGAAAGTGATAACTAAGAGACCGAAGTCTAATGGAATGTTACAAACATTACCCATACCATAATAGAAATGAGAAAACATCACTATGGACATTTTCATTAGAAATCCCAAAACATCAAATAGAAATAATGTTATCTGGGTTAAAGTTGATTTCCTTATAAAGTCGAGACACATAATTACTATTTGAGAGGATTTATCACTTGATCAGCTTTCCCATATATTTGTAAAGGAAGTGGTCAGATTGCCTGGAGTACCAATTTACATTTTATCTGATTTGGATATGAGGATTACCTCAATGTTATGGTGATGTCTTCTGCATGCTCTGGATACAGAGTTAGGTTTTAGCATTTCTTATCACACATAGGCATATGGTCAGTTTAAGAGGACAATTCAAACCCTGGAAGACATGTAGAGAGCTTTCTCTATGGATTGAAAGGGTAGTTGGTATCAACAACTAACATTATTGTATTTTTCTTCAAATAATATATTTCACTATAGTATTCAGATGGATCCTTATGAAGCCCTCTTTGGAAAGAAGTTCATAAATCCATCTTGCTGGGATGAAGTTTGGAAAGATAGCTATTAAGACCTGATCTAGTTGATAAAATGGAAGAAAAGGTCAGATATATTCAACAACACATTCGAGAAGCTCAAAGCTGACAACAAAGTTATGTTGACAACTGAAAAAAGACTATTAGATTGATGTGGGTGATAAAGTGTTACGAATATCTCCCTGAAAGAAAGTAAAGATATTTTTAAAGAAGGGAAAGATGATCCCTAGATGTATCCATCCTTTTCAAATATTGGATCTTGCTGGGAAGGTAGATTTCCAATTGGCACTTCCACTAAATCTCACTCATGTTCATGATGTGTTCCATATATCCTTGCTGAGACAGTACATTCTCAATCTGTCACATGTACTAATCTTAGAAGTCGTACCACTTTATCTAGATGTTTCTTATGAAGAATAACTGATATATATTCTGTATCATAGTGAAAAAGTTCCACGAAACAAGACCAATCACATGGTTAATGTTTTATTGAGGAACCGTCACTTAAATTATGCTACATGGAAACATGAGAATATGATGAAAGGGGATGTATCTTCATATGTTTATTTCAATGTGATGAATTCCGTGGGTGAAATTCAGTTAAAGTGTGGTAGAAAGTATCAACCAAATGTTTTTATGAAATTTTTTCTTTAAATAATTTGTATCCTTCAATATCATTCTTTTCATGCAAGCGTGTGATTAATAAAACCAAGAGATTCCCTTAATACAAAATTACAGCTAAATGTATTGTGAATTCATTGGATTTTAATTATTTATGAAAAATATAAATCAATTAGATATTTTTATTTTTTTAGTAAATTTCATTTATTAATGAAATTAATGTGTCATATATGTTGTATAATTGATAACCTATTGTTGGTATTCATCCAATGGATATTTTTGTCATATGGTATGAATAACACATAATTTTATGTATAAGAACCTATTTTTTAGGATAATTGTACACCTTTAAATGTAGAACCCATTTTCAATTAAAATTTTGGAACATTTATAATTTATATATGCCAACATAAAAAATTTATTTTGAAGAGAGAGATAATAGTTTATTTTTGTTAAATTTATGATATTTTTCGGATAATTTCATGCTTTGATGAATAGTACAAATATGCTAAATTTTAATTATAAACAAATATTTTTAATCAATATAATTTATATGGTTAAGTTATAAAATTGATTTCTTTGATAGTATAAATAAAATATATTTATACCATTCAATATAATTTATTTTATTATAGATAATTTTAAATTTAATTCATAGGTAAAAACATTTTAATCTTTGTAAGGTTTTTACTTTTAAATCATGTTTTCTCATTACAACAATAAGAATAATTTTAAATTAATTACCCAATTTTTTTTGAATATGAAAAAATGGATTCCATATTTGGAATCATATGGTCCATATTGTGTGAATAGATTCCTTGTATTTTTGGACATTGTGAATAGTAACTTCAGTAATTATTTTATTTACTATGGTTAAAGGGAAAATATGGTAAGTAGGGGTTAGAAAATAATATATTTATATAAAACTATCCAAAAACGCATATTAATCCTATTTTTTGAGATATTTTCGACCATGGGAATCCTTGGGTTGATTTATGGGCCACATGGATTAACATGTATTTCAAAATGACATTTTATAAGAATTAATTTATGTAGAGGATAATTATTACCTAAATAAATATCTTTTATTGAATGGGTTTTAATATAGGGTTATATAAATGATCCCTGTGATTATAAATCATCATTAAAAAATAAAATGATTTCTTACAGCATGGTATATTAATTATAAATTTCTTAGGATATATATATATATTTATTGAAGTCACAAATATGATGTAGTGATTACCAAATTAACAAAACACTAAAATAAATGAATTTATAAATATCAAAACAAATATAATTTTTTATTCATATGTCATCCATGAGTTTTTTGTATGAAATTGACATATTATATTTGATTTAATTCCTTATTTTTTATCTGAGAAATTATTTATGCATTTTTAGAAAGTCATGTATGAATAGTACCCAAAATTGACACAATTCATAACATAAAACATAAAATAGTTTATAAAATGATATTATATTCTTATAAATCCATGATTCAGCTAAATGGTAATGATATGTCCACAGAGGTCATGAATACATATTTTTGGGTCATTTTACTAGATATGGTAATTAGGGTAACCCTCAAGTTGTAAATAACCAGATATTATGGTATGATTAAAAAGGATAAAATAAGTGTTTAACCGAATGAAAGAATAAAAAAATATTCCTAACATGTATAAAAATTATTTTATTATGTGTATTGGGACAGAAATAATATTATATTTTAATTAAATATTTTTTGGAAAATTTTTAGTCAAAATTTAATTTATAATAGATTATTATTTTGATGAATTTCCTTAAGAGACCCTCTCCGCTCGTATAAAAAGGGCAGTGACTCTCTCTTCTCTGCACTCCATTTTGATCCCTAAATCTCAAAACAACTATGCCCATTTATCATCTCAAATTCCATAGAAACATTCTAGAGGTGATTAGAATCTCAATATTACAACTCTAGTTACCTAAAATGAAATTTAAAGGAGGCACGTCGACGAAGTGGTAATATTTTCTACTGATTTATTCATAATTTTTTATTCTTCTACTTCTTATTCATTAGTGGTTTCATTATA
Source organism: Viscum album (assembly GCA_963277665.1). NCBI lineage: Eukaryota > Viridiplantae > Streptophyta > Magnoliopsida > Santalales > Viscaceae > Viscum > Viscum album. Next base: position 1,192,294,302 of record OY728147.1, read on the forward strand.
ATGTAACAAAATCAGTATAAATAAAATCCAAATATGTTATTATAAACATGTAATAAACATATTTCACTTTCAATCATTCCTATGAAAAACAAAATCACTGCACGCACGTTTGTGCCACATACAATCATCCCGAAGTGGTGTAATATGTTTTTCTCCACCACATGACATGGATGGGAATAATTGTGGAAATAATAACTATATATTATTATAATAACATTATTCTAATTCTAAGATTCCATACACCATCCAATTCAATACATTTCATCAATTATGGGAACAATATCGTCACTTGTGCGTACATATGGCTTACCGTCTCCATGGTGCAATGCGATTCATTCTATGAAATCATAATTATACCATGATTATATAAATAAATTGAATGAATAAATATGATGTATATTATACTAATACCATAATTTAAATGATATAACTATATCCCCAAAAGTGGAATAAGCACTTATTTAAAAAAAACATACATAAAAACATAAAGCAGTTAATACCTGAATAACGAGTAACAATGAACTATATAATCCAAAGAGATGAAAATGTGTTAATAAATGTTATATAAATAAATTGAATGAATTATGATTCGGGAATATGCACTTATCCGTATAACATACATCATATTTTTTATTAAAATGTGTTCATAAATGTTATCATAAAAATGATAATGATTCGAGAATTAATCAATAACATTATTTATATCATTTTATAGGAGGTTCAGATACATATGAATAATATTATACATAAGGTATGGGATAACATTTTTAACTATGAGTAAGGGATGAGGATACACCAAAGATAGAATTCAGATCCATTTATTGCCACTATGAGTACTTTTTCATTCCATTTTTGCATGACGAACGTCCCAGTTGTGTTCACGGGACTCATGAACTCTATAATCCAATAATTCATAGACCTATTCAGTGTAGTCATCACTTATGATATCCTATTGTATTTGGTGTCGGAGGAGGAGAACACAAGACACATGAGAATGATCCTAGACACACTTAGAGAACACCACCTTTATGGGAATATCTTGAAGTGTCAGTTTTTTATTTGATAGGTCCATTTTACTAGACATGTCATCTTAGAGGGTGTAGTTATATTTTATTCCACAAAGGTTTAGGTAGTTCTTTCATTTGATCCATACAGGTGTGTTTCCAATGTACAATGATTACATGGATTGGATTGGTACTATCAGAGGTTTGTACCTAAATTATATAGATTGGAAGAACCCTTGAAATCCTTGACCATGAAGGGATTTTCATTCATGTGTACAGGAAGGATCTCAAAGTGATTTCAGGATTTGATTCAGAGGGTGACATGAGCCCCCATCTTAAGGTTACCAAAGGATGGTGTAAAGTACATAGAGTTCTTCAATGCCTTTGGGACTAGAATTGGTTGTGTTATGATGAAGAGGGAAGAAATTATTTCCCATGTTTAACAATCATCAAGACAACGTGAGAAAAACTACATGAGATATGACCTTTCCATAGAATTAATAGTTTTCACATTGATGATATGGTGAAACAACCTGATGGGAGAGAGATTCATCATATACTCTTACCACAACATTCTAATGTATTTATTCTCTTATAAGGATCTTAATTTGAGATAGAGGAAATAAAAAGTAGTCCTCTAGTACTCTTACATTATGATTATATATAGTTATATGGAAGGGGAACATGGGGGAAGAATCTCACAATAGGAGATCTAGTAAACAATTATTGAATGAGGCATATGAGAAGTTGTCCATACTATTGTTATCCTTTTTAGATTAATATAGAGATGCTGACCTCGGGTTTGTGGTTTTTACACCTCCACTCTTACAGAATGTATGGGAGGAAGTCTTAGAGATACAAATAACGATACCCTATATACTCGGATATCCAATAGACATGGTCATGATGGAATTTATGAATATGTTGAACATTTTTCTCTTTTTAGTGTATTTTTTATGCTACTAATGATGTTTCAGTCATCATAAATCCCTTTTTTTGGAAAATCTAGATGTGGAATAGATGTACCAAGACCTCTAACTCCAGTTGATGTGAAGGGATGATGAAATGACTTGGAGATTTTGTCTATATATACCTTACATGTTAGAAAGTGATGGATGTGAACCATGTTCTAGTTGGTTAAGCTAATCCCCTTGAGGTGATAAAGTGGATGAGGTATAGGATATCAATGGACATTTGGAAATGATTACAATGTATGTCCATGGAAAATGATGGAATGTATTTGATCATAGACCAACTCACCGAGTCGGCCAACTTCAAAGCTATCTGAGAGAAGAGTTTAGTAGAGATCTTGGGACGCTGATACATTAAAGAGATAGGTTGACTCCCTATAATTCCATTGATGATTTTTTCTGATCATGATTCTCTCTATACATCCCTTTTATGGAAGGTATTATAGGAGGATATTGGGACTCACTTATACTTGTGAACAATCTTCCATCCATAAACTAATAGCCATAAAAAGAAAACCATTTATGTTCTAGAGGACATGTTGTGAGCGTGCATGTTTTGAAATTGTTCGAAGTTGAGAGGTTCACCTACAACTGGTGGTGTTTTTATACAACCATATCTATAATTCAACAATTGTTATGGAATAATTCATGGATTTTTATGGGTGACCATGTAGGTCACCACATTGCTAGACCGACCTAGGAGAGTCAACACTAATGGGAACAATGTTGGTGAAAGACACTACAGAGAAGTTCAAAATCATACTAGAGCTGATGAAGACTACATTGATCCATAATAAGTCTTATTATGATAGGTGAGAAATGCATTTGGAGTTGGAGTAAGGATACCATGTGTTCCTATATGTTTTAACTTTATGAGGATTACATTGATTTAGAATGGGAGACAAGTTATCACTGAGGTTCATTCACCCATTCTAGATATTTCATATAGTTTTTGAGGTGTTAAACCTCTTAGATGTACCTCCACAATTAGACTGTGTATATAATGTATTCGACATGTCTCATTTGAGGAGGTACATTCATAACCCATAGCATGTTATCAACTAGGGTGATCCGAAAATTTGGGATTGAGAGACATTTTATTAGTACCCAGTTGAGATCAAGAAATGGTAGGAGTGGATCCTTTATTGGTGATTTATACATTGTCTGTATGTCCAGTGGAAACATCGGGATCTTCAGGAGTGCACATGGGACTAATAGGATTATATTCATGGTTAGTACCCACATCTATTGTTGTAGATCTTGTTTCAATTTTTAGGGATGTAAAGCATCATGGATGGGAGAATTTAATGTCTCTTATTTTTAGTGTAATATTTCAAAATATTTATTAGATTATTTTCTAGAGAAGTTTTTGAGAGGATGCGTCATTCCAAGGCCCAATGTTCCAAGAATAAATTTTTAAAAAATATTAAATTATTAAATAGAAGGGGCTCGTGATATTCCTAAAATTGGGAATAAATACTAAAGGGGTGTTAGGATTAGAAATATGAGGGAATCATTGAGTTCATAATGGAAGTTTTAACATAGTTCAGACTTAATATTGTTCAGTTCAGGGAATTTGTGAAGACATTATCACAAGTGTAAAATGAATAAAATTATTTTGAATCATTCAGTTTCCATAGATATCGTTTATATCATTAAATGTATCCTAATGCGGAGATCATGGGTTATCCTTGTAACATTATAATCTCTAGAGATCCAATGATGAGAACCAATGAAGAATTATCATGAGAAAATGATGAAAAATCATGGAACAATGATCATTGAATAGCTGATTCGATAGATCTCACTATCAATGAAAATGCAATGATAATTCTACATTATCTATCAAACTGAAATGATCTAGGTCATGTGTTTTATTTCCGTATCATCAATATTCTATATTCTATTGATAAATGAGGGCCATTCAACAAACAGAATGATCCGTCGTTTTATTATCTTGCAAGATGTGTTTATTACAGAGTTATTTGGTAGATATAATTTGAATCTATTAATTTTTTATCTTATATAAAAATATAGATCAACACAAACATCGATCTAGGATCATTGAGCTCATTTTTATTGTGATTTTATCCCTCGATTGGCCATTCTTTGAAGGTGTTCATTGTTTGGACCGTAACTCAATGCACCTCGATCAATCAATCATTTCACATCCATTTCATTGAGAAATGATATGATCTCGTAGATCAATGTTTGTAATAGTAATACATAGGTGTGATTATATAGATGTAGTGATTCCAATTGTAGAATTATTCTGATTTCATGTTCTTCAGAACAGAACAATGAATGTCTATTCGATCCGTATTGCTAGTAAGTCTGAGAAAAAATGTTTATTCAACGGTAGCATAGAAAAAGTGGAAGAATGTTTTATTTTTTGAATTAGTGGTTGACAGATATATGAATAGAATATCAAATGATGTGTGTGGAGGATAATCTGGAATATCATGAGAAGCACATTGCGTAACTCAGGATAACACACCATTTGGTTACCCATCAGTGGTAGGTTGGGTATTGGGATATTGATGATGATAATATGGTGGGTGACCCCCTTTAGGTTGACTCAACGTGTACTTCAGAATTAAAAATACTTGGATTGATGTACAAGGGCATGAACACGCTATGTACTCCCGTATGAACATGGATTGGAATACCTGGGCGGGTACACAAACAGTGTTTCGGTGCACAGAGACAGCCAGGAGACATGGGTCTCGAACCACAAACCAGAGGGAATTAATTCTCAAAACCTAAACATAAACAAGACATACATATACACAAAGTGAGAATAATGAATAGAAATCCAATAAATATAATCAATTACTATAAGAAAGATAGCAGAAACAATTGAATATAAAAGTATCCAAATACTCTAAGAGGTAAGTCTAACTTGAATGGAACAAATCCAAATATCCACTCCATGTGATGACATTGATGAAATCCACCATCACATCACCATCTTCTCAACCAAACTGACATAAAACACCACCACCTCATGGTGGTGCCTTTCAATTCCATGTAATAGAGGACATAAAATGGTCATCGCTCCACTGAAGTGGTGAAAATGATGTGATCTGATAGGTTAAATAGGACCCCACCTAGGTGTTTCATATATATTTATTGTATAAAAATTATTCTATAATCCTTTTAAATAAAACATATCATGATATGTAGTAAATAATTTATATAGAAAACATTGTAATATTTATCACTTTATCATAGTTCTAAAACCATATTAGGTATGTCAATTTCAAGGAACATTTTTTTTATATTTTCATTCATAGGAATCAACATGAATATAAAGTAAAAAAAATAGTATGAATCCAGGAAGAAGAAAATAACAAAAGTAACAGAAGCATCAATATTCCATGGAATAAAACAAAGCAGACTATAGATTAATCATAACTAAAAATCATTGTACATTGTATTATGGTACCTGGTGCCAATTATCTACACTCCTAGACCAGGAATACACACCAATAAAGTGAAACCCCAATGTCCTTGAAATTCCTAGTGAAAATAATCTACCCTCTAGGAAAATATGAACACCTATAATGTGAACCCCACAATAGATGATGGCCTCAAGCTACAACTTCCACCTAGTACCCAAGGTTACCGATTTTCCCCTTGTCACAACCATCTCAATATTTTAAAAATCATTTCAGAACCATATCATAAAATCATTTTGAATATATTGTAAATAGCCCTTTTTCATTTATCAAAAATCATTGAAGACACAATTTTATTCAAAATATCATTCCAACACAAACAATAAATCATTCCAATTTCATTCCAATTTATCTATAAACCAAATTATAAAAAAACATTTCAATATAGTTTATCATACAAATTCTAGAGATGGATCCACCTACATTAAAATTTTGGTCATACATAATCTCAATGGGATTCACACACATTGAAACCCCAATGTAAAAAATGGGAGCCATAGATTACAATTCATATAAAAATATTGATCCAATTCAGAAACAATGGGGTTGTTGGAGAAGAGGAAACCCCACCAACCTCAAAAATTAATACCATCCACACTACAACTTATAATGGAAGGACATCAAAATTTATAACACACATCTTATCTTGGAAGAAGACATGGGAAAAAATCAAATTAGATCAGATGATTTTATAATGAAACTATAGGGATCTACTTAGTTCAAAGGAAATGAAGAAGAAAACATTTCACTTACTCAGAGAGATGCACCACAACCACAACAATGATTAACTATCGAACAGATCAACCCGATAATAACTATGTCTTAAAAAAAATTGTTGAGGAGATGGATTTAGGTAAAATGAAGAGATTAATCCAAATCAGAAACCATAACCCGAACAACACACTGAAAATTACATACTCTGGGAATTACATGACGTGTAGCTCCATTACAAGTCGTGAAATCCACAATGTTTAATTACACAATTAAATCTATCACTTCATATTTAAATTTCATTATTTAAATCATTCATGACATGAAACCAATCGTCACATTATGTAACCTTTCAGAGCATGTATCCCTTTCATGGATTATACCAAACAACACTTTCTTGTTTTGTAGAATAGTTACACGGCCTGAAATCATCCTAAAGACTATATAAATTACTAGTTAAAGATGATGTTCAAACAATTATGTGACTACACCATTATAGGTATCCATAAAATTCCATCTCATCAATATAAAGATAATTAAAAAAGGGAATCCAAAATAAAGTTAAATACATACCTGACAGATAGATAATTGGATGTTAAAACACTACTGGAAAATGGGTCTGCATGCATGGATTATGATATAACTCTGGGTATAAGTGACATTTTATAACTTATACCCTCTTTTCGTTATAAATTGTTTGTTTAGGGTAACCTCATAAGCGTGGGAAGGAAAATTATTTGAAATGTATACCACGGGAAAACCTACTCCCACGGTTTACCAGGAACCGTGGGAATATCCTTTGATATATAAGCCTATATCCACTATTTACATTGAACCATGGGAATACGTGGAATTTATACCCATCATTTTCATTAACCATTGGTATATCCTAGGGTATATAAGATTATACCCACATGTTGTGAAATTCATGGGTATAGATGCCACCTATACCCACAGTTTAATGAAAACTATGAGTATATGGTCCAAAAAAATTTAATTTAAAAACAATATATATGATACAATATGTACATGTTAAAATAATTGTAATTGTTGGAATTCTAATGTGCATAAACCATGTAGCATAAACCCAACTTCAAAACTACACAATGACATTTTAATTTCAGTAGGATTTATAAATATATATAAAGTAATATATAAATTATGTTAACCTAAATATAACTAGCATAGTGGTTCAAGGATTTATTAGTTGCGTAGTGGTTTGGGTTCAAATGATGGTGCCTATTTTTCTCTATTCACACAATCTAAATTTATATAATAGTAAAGTTATATACATATGTAATCAATAGCTCACACAACTGGGTTGGTTTGATGTGTTTCTAGAATGAACAGGTCACGAGATCGATCCTTGCATGATTTCATTTTCCAAAATAGATTGAATATATTAATATATATTTTCTGATGTATATATATATACCTGAAAGTGAGGAAGCCCAGTTGGTGAGGCCCTCCGTGTGTATGGTGAATGTCACACTTTTGATTCTCCCTAGACACGATTTAAATGTATTTTTTTTGTTCCATGTGTTTAGGTGATTCAATGATATTTATATATATATATATAACCATGGTTTTGGGGGCTATACTAACATATTTTAACCATGGGTATAGGTATTTTTTTGAGTAGTGTGAACAACTCAACATAAATAATTTTTATCCCCGAGAACTCATATGGAATATATAATCCCTTGAAAAAGATGATACCATTACTCCTTCATCAGTGACTCATGTTCCCATGTATCATGAGAATCTGCTCCATATTTCTATAGAACTATGACAAAAATAATTGACATCCAATTTTATAATTTCACTTGTGAGTTAATGATCTGAACTGGTTTCTCCGGAAAAGAAACATCATGAACTATATAAATTTATTCCCAACTCGGGACGTGGGCTAGATCAGGATAATAATGCTTTTGCTGAGACATGTAGAAAAAATCGTAAAAACATGTCAAATAAATTGACAATTCTAACCAATAAGAAACCTATTAGATCCTCCCAATGAACTAAAATGATCCAAGATATATCATAGACTACATTCTTTATTTTTTATGCCGACTTTGACCCAACTAAAGAAAAATTTGAAGAAAATCCTAGTCGATAATAGAAAACACCAGATAAAAACATCAATGATATGCATATGGTTTTTGTTGAATCTAGGAAGTAAACAGATGTCAATGTAAATCTTGAATCTTCACTGAAATCTCTTCTACCATACCTAGTGCAAAAAAGCATCTCCACCTACCTCAACCCAAAAAAATAGATGATCTGAACTGGTAGACATACATTGCATCAAAAGAATCCATTCATATAGATGACAAATAACTATTTTTATTAGAAAAACTCCACGAAACCTAGATAGATATTATTTAATAGACTGAAATCCAAGACAAAAGAATGAGGCATATCGTCCATGATCTATATTACTCACCCTGTCTCACCATCTTTCTTTGGATTGTACGGTGTGCTTAACATGAACTGAGTTCCCATTTCCTCATGGGGACTCTTATAGAACCTCAATGTAAACCTGATATCCCTATCCGAATCCATGTAATATGGACATACATGTAACCTCAAAATCTCATGTACATACATCATACATAAATCATTAACCATAGTGGCATCCATGATTGAAATGAAATGAGAAGACTTGGAAAACTATGAAATAACCACCAATATATATTTTATCACTCAGCGAGTTCATGGTAATCCAAAAAGAAAATCCATGCATACCTTGTACCATTTCTAGAATGTATCTGAATGTGGATGAAGAAAACCAGAGGGTTTCATGTTCTATGGCTTTATCTATTGGTAGGTGTTATAGTGTGACAGATGATCTTCAATGTTAGGATTCATACCCGACCACCATAATTTTCACCTCATGTTATAATAAATCATTATAGTGACTACATGAATGAACAATGAACAGATGTTGAAATTATAAAAGACTAAAATCATCATAGATATTGGGAGGAAAACCCACATCCCAATGCATAGTTTACAATCTAAAAAAAGGTGGCTAACTGGAAACGGTCTCCCATCCATATAGTATTTCAAGAATTTTAAAAAACAAATCATCATGTTGTTTACTACATAATATAGAATCATGAAGAGATGATGATAAATGACAATTGGTCAATACCATGCCGGAATCGTCCTATTGGGCATCCTAGTGGAACTGAGTAAAAATACATATGCATTTCCACACCACCTTCAAATTCAGAAAAACCTATTATCTTAAATTTTGACTAAGAGCATCTAAAATGAAATTTACTTTCCCTAGGTTATATGTAATATTGAATTCAAACTCCTAGAGGTATTCTAACCATATTGATTTTCTGAGATTCATGTATATATATGAATATAAATAACTCAAACTCTATTGATCATAGAAGTCCATGATCCTATCCCCCAAAATACAGTGGTCCCAACATTTAATATCATGCATAACTGTAGCAAGATCAAAATACTATCTTCTTTAATTATTTAAATTAATTAGAATATATACAGTAATATAATCTACCACATAGTCATATTTCAAAATCACACATCCCCAACTGACACGAAAATCATCACAAAACACCATATAACATTTACTATGATCAGGTACGATTATAATACATGTATAAGTCAGAAGTAATATCAATTCTTCTAAAGAAGAATAACACTTCACATACCATGTGACTTTCATTTCCTTTCTAGTAAGAGATATAAATGGTGATACCAATTTTTAGAAATCCTTGACAATCCATCGGTAGTGTCTATCAAGGCCATGGAAGCTTCATATATCAAATTCATTTTGTGGTTCCTTACTAGGCCATACAACCTTTACCATCACATGATCAACTATTAAGCCACATTTAGAAGCCTTGTTCTCTATGAACATCACTTCATGAATAATGAAACTACATTTCAAAATCTGTCCATACAAACGGTGAACTCTCATTTTTTTCCATAACCAAATTCAGATAGTTCTCATGCTCAGACTCATATACAAAATAGACCAAAATACAACCCATGAACATTACCATAAATGTGTCAAGATATTTATGGAAAATATAATTCATCATATCCAATAAAATTAAAAGAGATTTAGTGAGATAAAAATAAATTATTAGATATTTATAATGTTAATACCTTCTCCTAAATACCATTTCAGGTATATGAGACTCCCAAATAATGAGCTGATTATAACCCCACAAAAGATAAATCTTTGAAAACCATTTTCCCATTTTAGTATTAAAAAAACATACACATTAATCAAGGGATAATTATTACTAAATCTTATCGAGTTAAAAATCAGATAGTCCTCACACAATCGAAGTGAACAATCTATCTTCTTAGGAAAGAGTATCGATATTTTACAAAGAAAAATTATAGGGAGAAAAAAATATTTTTCAAATTTGTTATCCAATTGAATATTGAGCTCTTTTCACTACAGTAGTTTCATACGATAAGATGGTATTGATATCGGCCACATACCTGTAACCATGCCAATCAAGAACTCTACCTCTCAATATAGAGTAAGACGGAAGAAGTCGTATTAGAAAATGACAGAAAATTTCCAAAAAAATGGGACAATCAAATGTATAATATAAGTCATCAGACTCACATAAAATGGTAGAAAAAAGTATTGACAACTATTGGTGGGATGTTCCTATAAAAATAAACATTGGGATCCAGTCCCCCTAATTCACCCAACGACTCACATTGATAGCAAGAAACTAAAAAAGATGATGATAAAAGTCTATCTCATCATGATGAGAGAGAAAGCAATCCATTTGATGATTTAATCACACATATCTTGTCCATGAATGAAAAAATCCCAAGTGAAATTTTCATTGGCTATTGCTAATGAACTAGAATAACACTTAAACCCATGATCATTACTCTTACTGATATGTGTCTCTATCACCATAAAAATGTTCATATGTTCTTTTGGATGTTTTAGAATATTAAAAAAACATGCAGATATAAATGGCTTGGAAGAACTAGTGTCAAATAAGGAAATTTATATAGAATATGAAATAAGAATAGTTCATATCATTATTTGTAGACCTGCATTGGCCTTCACTGGACACTCATCTACTGTGTGAATGTGCTTCAATACTAAAGCATGTGATTGGATTCCTATATTATTTCAGGCTTCTGATTACACCATTGTTTCCTTTAGAACTGACAAACCATGACCATATTTAGGTGAAGTCATTTCGTGAAAGAAGTTTTTTAAATGAGAAAAACATCCACAAATATATCACATATTCATTGGAACATGATAAAAACATCTATTGACTCTGGCCTCACCAAACTTATATCAGGTCAGCGGCATAATACTAGATATAGAAGATGATGATGTTCATGCTTTTAATTAAGCCGAAACTCCAGCAATCCTAGAATGATCCTGCCAATTCCTTGTCTACCAATGAATTCAACTGAAGAGGAAGTGCCAGGATCATCACATATATGTTGGATGTGGGTATTAGTAGTGATCCTCTTTCACACTATCTACTCCAGATAGCAGTGTGCTTATAACTTTTTACTATTTGGAATGGTAAAAAAACAACAACAGAATTTTTCTCTAATTCCTGAGAAGACATCCAACAACTATGGATATGTTGGTCATTTACGAAACATTTTTCAGGCCTTAACTATACCTCGATATCATTAGGGTTTGTTGGATAAAACATCTATTACTATGTAGATATAATCATCATAGACTATTGCGATCCAGCCACATACCTCAGGAGTAAATCACTTTCACATAGAAGATGAGTTGCTAATGGGAGTCAATACATGTTTATTTATATTGAGTGGTACTCTCTTTATTATATATTTTGTTTCAATTTCTCTAATTTATACTGGTGTCTCCTAAAAATTTATATCATAACATTTTATTAATATTCATAAAATTATTATACATTTATTTTTTTTGTAATGGATGTAGCTACACCTCTTGTAGAGAGGAAAGAGAAGGGGCTTAAATGTACTTCTTATTCAACAAGGATAACTAATATATTGTTAGTCTAGGATTTTTATCATTGTTTCTATGGATCAATTTTATGTAATCATTAGTATCAATTAGATTTTCTCTCATTGAGTCAAGGTTTATTTCTATAATCTGGTTTTTTTTTATTTCAACTAATGAGATATATCATGTGTTTCAATGGGAGTGAGGTCTGAGGTTTGTTTGGGAATGACCATCCCACCCATATCTCATGATTTTATGGTCTGTCATTACATGACAGCATGATGAAATATATTTTGTTGTTGATCTTCCAATTATCATTTGAGACTTTTTGGATGTTTTCCTAGATGAATTCTCCAGTATTTTTCTCAATAGAAAGGTTGATTTTAAATTGACCGGGTTCTAGGTATGACGCTAATAGAGATACCTTCTTATAACATTTTATGATTATAGCTGAAAGAGACCATGATTTTGTTGGGAGATATGTTGGAAAAATGTTTTGTTTTATTTAGAGTTTCCCCTTGGGAAGCCACTATGCTCTTTGTTGTGAAGGCATATGGTTCACTTAGATTGTGTGTGGACTATCCAAACATGAACCGAATAATAGTCCACAAAAAAACTCATTTTTATCATGTGTATGATTTATTTGATTTGTCAATGGGGGAAAACTGTTTTTAAAAGATTTATCATCATTAAATTTATCATTAGTTTAGAGTTCATGATTATGGTATACATAAAATGGAATTCATGAGGTTGTATAGCCATTATGAATTTATTATGATTCCTTTTTGACATACTAACACTATATTAGTTGTTATTGATTTTATTAATTGAATCTTCCTTCAATATCTTGTCAATGTTGTGGTGGTGTTCACATATGATATTTTAATTTATTCAAAATCCAAGAATGATTAAGAGAACTGTCTGAGTTTGGTTATGGAAATTATGAAAAGTCAACATTTGTTTGGAAATAATTCAAAATGTTGTTTTTGGATTCAAGAAGAAATGTTCTTAGGGAAAACGATTTCAAATCATTGATTATCATTTGATCCTAATATCATGAAGGATGTCTGGTCTTAGAAGGATCCACACATTATATATGAGAAATGATACTTCTTTAGACATTCTGGATATTATTGATTTTTTGTTATGGATTTATCAAAAATGGTATCACCATTAACTAATATTAGTATTAAAGCGGTGAAATTCACATGGTATGTGGAATTTCAGACCTCTTTTGATGAATTGAAATGATTTCTAATTGCATCACTTATCCATGAACTCCCTAACTGTGAAATTATATCTAGAATGTTTTCTATCAGTTGACCTAGTATATTCATTTCATTTCGATCAAGGATACCACTAATGTTAGCTATTGAGGTAAGATAAATGTATTTGAGATTGTGAGGATACATTGAAGTACATGGTACATTATTTCAGATAGGGATCATAAGATTTACCTGAGGTTTAGGAGTAATCTTCATGAGTAAATGTGAACTCTGGTATAGCTAAAAAAGATTTCCACCCATAGACAGATGATCTGAAGGGGTGAGTATGTCATATCCTGGAGGATATACATGATCTATGTGTCTGGGATTTCATTGGATCATGGGATTACAATATAGGATGGGTTGAGAGTGTATACAATAACATCAATCAGTCATCCAATAGAATTTATCACTTTGAGTTGTTGTATGGACACCCGTGTTGATCACCAATTTATTGGACAGTTGTAGGAAATGATTATTTGGTTGGACAATGTATTGTTCCAGAGACATCCTATAGGATTCAATGTGTACATAGATAGCTAGTAACAACATAGAGTATATATAAGTTATATGTGGATCGGTGAAATCCCCCTTTAGAGTTTTCTATTGGTGAATCATTTTTTTAATGTTTCTCCCCAGTTGTGTCACTGTCGGCATGAAAAAAAGTAATTTGGCTATGAGATATGTTTTACCATTTTATGTCACTGAGCGAATCAAATAGTTTTCTTATAGGATAGCTTTTCTTGTTCATCTGATAGGTATTAATGATGTTTTACACATGTCCGAGATCAGAAATTATAATCCTCGTCCTATTCACATTCTGAGTTGGGATGAAATAGAGTTAGAGCCAAATGATTCTATTATGTAGAAACTAGTTGAGATCGTTGACTCTTAAGTGAAGGTCTTACATGGGAAGATGATTCTATTGATCAATGTTCTATTGAACCACATAGAATATTCTCAATGAGAGTTGGGAATACGAATATTTGATGAGGGATCAATGCCCTCATTTTTTCTAGCAATTTCATCTTCTATATGACTTCTCTATGATTAAAATTATTTATGGTGGGGAGCCCGTAACATCCCATTTCCAATTTTCCAATTACTAAATTATCTTCATTGATATTTTTTCTATTATCATTTCCTATATAGGTTTGAGAATGTATTGATTGGATACCTATAATGGTGAATTCATATATTTGTTAGACTCTTACCATTAACTGGTCATTTTAGTAAGATTAAGGATGATTTTCACACTGTGAAACTAGTTAACATGATGTGTATGTGTTGTTGGGTATAAGTCAGGAAAGGGATTCAAAATATAAAGGGTCACACGAAGTGAAGAATAGTTTCAAATCATTATATTTTAAGATAAAGGGTTTTTAATCTTATGGGATATATTTTTTGTCATTCTTAAATTCCATGGATTTAACAATGATTAAATGAGTTACACATCATCTAATTATATGATAAGGTATTTTTTAGGGTGTTGTTCAGGTTTTGGCTTCGCATTTGGCAAATGAAATTTCATTTTCACTAAAACAAGAGCTCTCAACTAGTGATTTTTGTAGACTTTGTTCCTTCTGGATCGATATTTTCCCATTCGATCATATCTAAGGTTTTGGTGCTTCACTTTTTGATATTAATCCATATGCTTCATTGTTTTTATTGATCTTAGTGACTCACTAAAGTTGATTTATTAGATATGTTAATGTAAATTGGTGTTTCTTCATGGCTTTATCCATGATCCATTATGATATCATGTTATGGATGTTTTTCCATTATTGGTTATGGTGTGGTGGGTGTTCATTATAGAGCTATATAGTATTTCAACTTCTCCATTGACCCCTTATTTTCTAAATTGAATCAATAATGAGATGATTATTAGAAGCTAGGTCATTCATTAATGTCATTGTATTTTCATTACTAGTTTATACCATTGTATCCCTGTGTGACCTAGGTTTTGAGGTAAGTGGTTCCATCTAAAACCAGTTTTTGATAAACCATATTGTCCTATTTTTAGAAATTGTTTTATTAATAAATTAGGATGAAATTTTCATGATTATTTTCGTGTGTTGAAGATATTTTTTTTTAAAAAAGTACTGTTTCCGTTGTTTTGGATGAATGGAAATAAAAGGGGTATTTTCAAAGCAATAAAAAAGATTTTTTGAAAAGATTTTGAAATTATTTTCAAATCAATGAGATGAATGTGATAACGAGTACACTGGTTACCTTGGGTACATGGTGGAAGGTTTATCTTGAGACCATCATCGATCGTGAGAGTTCACTTTTGGGCGTTCCTATTTTCCTAGAGTGTAGATTATTAGCACTCGTATGTATATGATGTTTTTGTTTAAATTTCTATGGTGTCTCTATGGTCATAGAGTGTAGGAAATTTTATTTAGGTATAGTATCAATTTGGTCATAACTTTTTTAGTACGAGTGATCTGATTAGAGACATATTATATTCTTTTGTGTTTTAATGGCTTCAATGCCCCAATTATTTTTTATTTCTTGTATTTTTACTGTTTTATCCTTTAAATGAATGTTTATTATTGTGATAGATGTTATGGAAACATGTTCTTTGAAATTAATACACCTTATTTTGTTTTAGAACTGTGATAAAGAGGATATATTTACCATGTTTTCAATAAAATATCTATACTGCTTATGATGCAATGTTTTATTAAAAAAGTGCATAACAAATTTTTATACATATAAATGATATGGAACACATAGGTGGGATCCTATTGTGAATTCTTTCTCACACCCTCGGAACCTCCTCGATGGTAATTGGACCTTGGTATTTCTTCTTGTACAGTGAAGGGAATAGTGTTGCAATGAAGAAGAGAGGTTTCATGCTTACTAAGTTGTGTAACTGGTGGTTATATGGTTGGAGTTCTTCTATGCCATCACAATGAGTAGTATTTTGGTTTTCGTCCTTGGCATTTTGAATGTTACCTTGTATTTTCTTCTTCAGTTACCTTCTTTTGTTTCCATTTTACTTCTTACAATTATGAAATATATTTATTGGTGTTTTGTTCCTACTGTCATTGTGTATATATATATTCCATTTTTTTGTTCAGGTTTTGTGAACTTGTTCCCTCTATATACACACACCCACATATCCAATCCCACACAATTATGAAATGTAAAACAACTAATATAATTCATGCATGTATCTAAGATCCCACAATAGTATATGATAGTGAATTTACTATAAACAGCAAATTGGCCCAAAAAATTCTAACCAAAATTGTAAAGAGTCCAACCTTGTCAAAGAGTAAGGACTATGTCAAATGTTTTCACTCGGTAAAAAAACCCATATCTTTCATGCTCCATCAATTATCCACCCATTCCCTTTTCTCTTAGGAAAATGTAAAGATGGTATCTATATGCAGATGACTAGAAACATGTTAGAAATACCCGTGTAGGGGTGAGTATAAAAATAATAATTAGGAAAACCTCAATACACATAACATGAAGAACTAAGTGTAGTTATCTCAATAAAAGTTGTAACAGTGTATAAAATATATAAGAAACAACCTAGATATACATAGGAGGGGCACCACACCATCAAACGGTAATAACAACAAATTTTCCATATGATTTTATTCGATGGAACATTTATTTTGGGAGAACCCACTCCATGAGTTGTGCTACCATTGTAGACACTCAATGATGATTTATGGGTAATTTTTATTTTATTAGAGAAGCTAAATGGTCTATGTAAAAAATTATACATAGATAGGGGTTCATTACTAGAACATCCAGGGGACACCACAAACCTAGTACTGATCAACCCTCTACATTGGGGATCATATGTCAATAATTCCACCACCGTACCAATATGTCCATTAATATGGAAGATCAATTCCCTTCTTAGGTAGGTCATGATGATTCTATGAAATCTAACTAAGAAATAATGCTGATATAGGATTTCACTCTATAGTCATAGAGTGACACCGAATCTCTAACTTTGACATGGTCCCAATAGTGTATCGCAATCCAGAGATGTGGATGTAATTATCCACTATACCCATGAGAAAAAAACAATGGAATGCACTCAAACTATACAAGTCACAATTAGGATAACGATGAGCCTCAATGAATCTTTATGGGAGTACACATCGTGCCCAACTATCTCAAGTCCTTTCCATGTGGAAGAGCATCACATGATTAATAGTCTCTGTATTTGTTTTTTGTAGATTGAATATTATACATGAATAAAGAGTAAAGGACATGTAGAGACACAAAGTTCCATACCAGTGTCTCTTTTCACTATCCATGTTTCTAGGCTGTTTCCATGTACCAGTCTGTGTATGCCAACCCATGATTGTGCAAGAGTACATAGTGTGTGTGTGCTCATGTACTTCAACGTGATTCTACGTAATTCTGATGTACAATACACGTCAACTAGAAGGTAATTACATGATTCATTATAGGTGTCACACACCATGTGATCATCATATACATCCCAAAACCCTAACTACCATTGATGTTTCTGCAAATGCCTTGTAATCCTAGACTGCAAAATGTGTGTTACTGCATTTTCCAAAATTCTAGAATCGGTGTCCCGTGGCTCCTCCTCATTTTCATACCCCAGTTAATGGCCTCAAATCTCCATAAAACTAGAAAACATAGGTTGTAAAATCTGTTCAAATGTCTTAAAATGCATCTCACCATCAGATCCACTCGAAAATCAGAACTAAATGTTGTTTGTTTTATCATGCTGATGAATGATTAACAACATGATTTTGCGAATTGTTCTTTTCTGGATTCACATCCAAAACTACCATCGAACCTCTTTCATGTTATTTCAATCCCTGATATTTGATATTTTATTGGTTTATTGGGGAATGAGTTCATAGAGATCGATTGATCGGGATGTGTCAAGTCATAGGTCAAATTTAGGACATCAACAAAGATAGATGAATCAAGGGAGAACACAAAAAATCATTTCGAGGAACAAACCTAGTTTGATGATCATATAGATATAAATTTATTTCCATGAGATAAATAATTAATATATTAAAATTAATTCTCCCAATTCAACATATAATAAACTCATTCTAGAGGAAAATCATCCGACGAATCAATCTATTCCCTGATTGGTCAACGTTTTTCCTAGGAATCATGAATGTGGATGAAATCCTATTAAAACACAAAAAAAATACCTCAACTATGTTTGATTGATGTGTCTTCATCATTGGTGGGATTCAATGAATTGGTTGTGCATTGATCATTAGTCTGATATCCATCACCATTTGTTTGATTGAATTCATCAGAAGTTATCTAAAGTGGCTCTCTAAAGATCCAAAGGTTATATGGATAACCCTATATCTTTTAATAAGGGTAAATTTAATTTTGAATATGTTTATGTATCAAAATAATGAATTAAAATAACCTTATCAAATTATATTATTTGTTTTACGTTATGGTTAACGTTTTTACAAATGACATGCATTGAACAATGTTAAGTCACGCCTAGGGTAAAACTGCAATTCTGATCTCAATGGCGCAATTGAATTTTTTTGTGAGCCTAGATAATATTTATTAAATTTAATTAAAAAATGTTCATGTGCATGGTGTTTAATATTTTAATATATTTCATAAATATATTTCATCCATGTTGGGCCTTGGAATTATATGGCGTCGCAGCTCTTGGTCTTGAAAATAATAAATATAATATTTATAAATAACACATGAAGAATATGAGGCATTAAATTCACCCCAACATGGATATTTAGATCCCCAAAAACCCAAAATAAAAACTACGTAATATTATATTGGTTCTGAGAATAGTTATGAGCTTCTTGATCCCATGTTCCCTCATGATGATCCATGTTCCACCATTGGGCATGCACCAAAGGGATCCATCACCAATGATGGATCCTCTCCATCTAGTCTACAATATTTAATAGGTAATCATTAATGGTCAATCTATTCTTGATATCCAACTCACCCTAGTTGATAACATGTGATGAGTTAGGTAGGTACCTTCTCAGCTATAAAAAATGGATGATTTCAAGTGTGTTGTGTAAATATTGATGTAGATGGAAGTTTCATTCCGCCTCATGAACTCTACGCAATATCAAGAAAGGTTCAATAAACCTTAGAGATAACTTGTGGCCCCTACTAAATATCTGTAATCTACATCAAGGGGAAACATGGAGGAACACAAGTTGTTCGTAATCGAACTCCAAATTCCCCTATAACCTATCATCATAAGTCTTCTGATGGCTCTATGTAGTCTTCTTCCCATCATGGATGATCTGCACCTTCTCTATAGTATTTTGCAGAAACTATAGGCCCATGAGTGCCAACACTACTAGGTCAGTCAAGAATAGTGGGGACCCATAGTGTCTCCCATACAAAGCCTTGAAGGGTTCCATACCAATTCTTGAATGGTTGATATTTTTTTGCATAAAATACACCAGTGGAAGGCGATCCTTAGATTTATAGCCAATATCTAACAAGAAATATTACAGATTTTCCTCTAGAACCTGACTAGTTGGCTATGTCTTGCCATCACTTTGTGGGTAAAACACTATTCTCAAGTGTAACAGATCCCCAAAATCTTCCTATAATCCCTTCCACTACCAGGTTTTAAATAATAAATCACAATAAAAAAAGTCATATGGGGAAATCTATGGAGTCAAACTATCTCATGAACTTAGATGCATCTTAAGATCTCTACTGAAGCATATTATATAATATAATTGAAGTGCGCCGACATGGTTTGTAAGTATATGATCACTGAGGTGGAATCGTGTACCTTAGAATTATATGGTATGAACTTCATTAATTACATTGATATACCATCCCACTACCACTATTTCACTTCATGGGGGTGAGATAAACTCATTGGAACATGGTCCTCTTAGTTCACTAAGTGAAATGTAAGGCATCGAGGAAGAAATCTACAAGTCCATTATTTAACCATGGCCACCCTAAATAATGTCTGAGGTCCTGGTATGTATTTCCCATTCTTGGATTTACTACCAAATGTGACATAAAAATCTCTCCTAGAATATCCTCCTGCAATGTCACTTGTACCATCAAATGTCATATGAAAGTAACAATGTTCTCCCCACCTTCATAAAATATATCAGGTGCATGTCGAGTGGATATCCAAGAACATGGGGTCTAATTGTCAGTATTCTCCAGTTATGCCTCCCTAACTCACTCTATGAGTGGAGGGGTAACAACCATCAACTAGAGTTGAGTTTCTACATATTCATCCACAAAGTATAAAGACGGAGAGTCCAATTTCTCTAACAAATCATTAAGCAACTGTGAAGTAGATCCCATACGGATAGAATCTGCCACTATTATCCCCTTCCCCTGATTATATACAATATCAAAGTTGTGGTCCTATATGAAATTTTGATATATCTTATGTATAATGATAACATAATTCTATGAGAAGAAATACACGAGGCTCTTCATGTTATAGTACATTCATAATTGTTCACCAATCATGTAGTGTCACCACATATTCAATAAAATACCCACTACTGCTTACACAATGTCATAGTTCCATTAATAATGATCATGTGGCCCCAAATGGAATGAACCATAAGAAATAACTTCTTTCCTCTTCATCATATGAAAAACATGTTTGGTACATGATTCATCATAGAGAATAATGTACTCAACACCCTCCTCTAAGAACCTCAACATGGGAGAACATTTCAACCTCTGCCTTCGATTCTAAAAATAGTTCTGCCACTTTTCCATCAACAAAAACTATTTCCCTTTTCAAGTCAAGGATGAAAGGGGTGCTTCCACTCTAGATATGTCAGGTGTAAACCTCCTATAGTACCCATATAATAAAATTAAACACCATTATTTGGTAACACTATTGGGTGGATCTAATGATAGAATTGGTAAATCCTTTGTTGGATCCCCTGCAACTCTAGCCTCAGATAAGATATGTCTAAGAAAATAGAAATCAAAAATAAAAAAACTAACACATCGAGAGACTTTAAATTTTTTTTCTCAGTGTGTCCAAGACCATAAACTATCATATCACATGATCCTAAACATATTATTAATACACAATTATGTCAACAATGAATGTTTCCAATAACCGATCCATGAAAAGTTTAATGATTTGTTTCATGAGTCCAAAGAAATCATCTGGGGTGTTCATCATGCCAAAAAACATTACCATATAATCATTGAGATCATAACGACATCTGAGTTTCATCTTCCATATATCATCATCCAATAATCATAGCTATTTATATCTTGATATGTGTTCAATCATTGATAATCATTGTTCCCCTTTTAGCTGATCAAATAGGCCATTTAGCATCAGTAGTGAATTCTTGTCATTCAATATCACTTTGATCATGTACTGGTTATTCACACATTATCTCATGCTCCCATATAACTTCTTATCAATAAAAACTAGGGCTTCCTAGGGTGAAACACTAGGTCTCATCTTGTGATTCATCTGAAAGTCCTCTAATTGTACCCTTGTCAAACGAATATATGTAGGATCCGTTTGATATGTAGGTGAAGATATTTTTGTCCTCAATGGGATAGATCAATGAATAATTCTATCTCTTAGTGGATATGTAAGACTAGATCATCTTCAAAAAATACATCCTCATACAATTCCACCAATATAGGAAACTGAAGAATCATAACATCCACCACCTCAAGTATTTGGAAATCCAACTAATGAGTAATCAGATTCCCCCTCATATACGTGAGTCCATCGTGTGCTTCCTGGATTTAATTTTCACTGAATAAGGATAACATGGTTCTATAACTATGGACAGAACACACTCTTTGCCTAAGATAGTCAATACCAACAAGAAATGTGGATAATCCGTCCATCAGAATAATGTATTAGTAAGGCCTTGATGCTGCTACCAAGAGATTACAACTGAAACTCTCACCTTCAAGAGTCAGGTCACACTATTAGAACCAGTGTAGGATCCTTAAGTCTCCTATAGTAAAAGTAACAATGAATATTGGTAAAATCCACACTTCAACCAGAATTTACAAGTCTTAATAATGATTCATGAAAAATAAGAATGACTATCACCTTTATCAATCAATATTGCAATTAAGCTAAAAAAAATACATATATCATACATTGTATCATTACTAGTGCATCAAGGACATAGACCTTTATAGATTGCAGATGGATCATCCTTTCCCACCAGCTTTATAAGCCTAGTGTAGACCACCTTGGGGTGGTGGATGTAATCGATTGAACAACCGAGAAACTCTGAATGATTTTTCAGTGTCTATGCCAAATTCACTACCCTACAGACCACCCTTCTCATTGATCATTCACTGTCTCTATATTCCCCCAACCATATACACATCATCTGTATGATAGTTCAGTAAATATCAAGTGATATGTCCCTATCCATCCTTTGAAAAACATTGCCTATCCTTGGGAAGAATCAATCTTACATGGGATCCTTGCACCACTAACCTTGAGTCATGGGATCACCTCTAGAAGCATCTTACATTCTTGGATACCTATGAACAACATTGGATAGCTTCTATCAAGGTCTAAGTTATTTTGTACCCATTTCTATTTCCCACAACTGGTGTCTAATTTTCTAGATAGTATTCAACCAAGAGAGCTTTGTCAATTACCCTAGTATAGGGTGAAATGATAATAGGTACAACTAATGCACTGATTTCCTAATGTAATACATACTCAATGATCTCAACTGAAAATAACTGGTCTCACATAAAATCCATGGTGTAATATGATAGATTAATAAACCTCATTGAATACTCCTCCATAATCATACTTCCCAAGTGAAAATGCATAATCTCTTGTATGCGTATTGATCACAATGTGGTTGGATATATGTCATCTCGGAAGAGATTCTAAAATATTAACCCAAAGAGAGTTGTGTCTTTTATGATATTGAGTCATCTAGTTCCACCATATCCCAATGGAAACATAAATAATACACACTCTGAAGATATCCATTTCTCATGAAGAAATCCTCACAATACAGAAAATGTGAGATACTGCCTCTACCAACTACTCATCGATCTAGGGATCTAGAAAACCTGAAAACATGGGAGGTCACTCCATATGAAAATTGTGAAACACACTTACTCTATATGCATACTTATTTAGTATTACTATTATAAAATTCTACTTAATGGGTGGTTTTATGGCTAGAAAACAACCGGGAGGTGAAATCTCTCGATCAAAGCACTATATTGATGTATCTTTAACAGTGGGATCATCCTCATGATCATGCAGTGGAATCAGGGATGACTGTCTATATAGAGGAATCCTAAAATACAAAAAGATGAAACATGGTGAAAAGAAAAATTCATTAAACCTAATTCAAGAAGAACATTGAAACCAAAACCATTCCAATATTATGAATGTATCACATTTTTCTATACAATGATGTATATATGATCATTATTAGGTTTCAGAATGTAGTTTTACTCCTCCGAGATGACTTATATGAGTTTCTATCGAGGGTGAAAGTCATTATACTCTATATAATATAGTTATACATCATAATAAAATTGAAACAATCATATGATCAGTTTTTTCTATTGATCTGGATGTACCACAAGTTTAGAACGTAGTTTTTAAGGTACATCCAAGAGTAGGAGGAGTGAGAGATCAACCACAAGATATGTTACCTGAGAATCCATCTTATTTTAAAGGAATTAAAATAACCAAGAAATTATGATGATGGATGTATAGGATTGACCAAATATTAGAATTCATAGAGACACATGAAAATATAAAGGTGAATTATGCATCAATAAGTATTGAGGGTTCCAAAAATTGATTGTTAAATTAAATGGTCCAGGAAGACAAGAATGTGGGATGTGATCAGAAGTGTTTCAAGACCCTATTCTTCCAATAGTATTAACTCAAGCCACTAATTCTAGAAAATCTTCTCCATTTCATTTCATTACAATTTGGAGATAGTTCAGTGTTGGCATACACAAACTAGTTTTGTAAGATTGTTTTTTTACTTTTAACAAGGTAAAGAATAAACATTTGATGGATAATAACTATATTTATTGTTTGAAACTAGATATTAGATAACTTGTATATCTGTTGAAGATTTATACCTATGTTGAGATGGTTGATAGATTTATGATGGAAGAGATTAATAGGGCTATAATGGTTCGTTTTCCAATCCCATACCCTCAATCTACAGGAACATCCAGTGGCGTACATTGGTGCAAGAAGATATTGAAGGAGAATCATATAAGTGGTGGAGATGGGTCTCAATAGTGATCCCCCTTTGCACCATCTACTAAATCTATGAGTATGAATCTAACTTTTTTATCTATGTGTCATGGTTGAACACACCAAACATTTCTTTCATATGCCCACAAAAAGTTACAAAATATTTGGATGTGTTGGCCATTTTCAACACATTTTTAGACTAAGAATAAGACTTATTATGGTCAGGGTTTATTGGATCTAAAGGGTTATGTGGTGTAGGAATAATCTTCAATGACTATTGGTATCAAACCATAAGAATCAAGAGTGAAACACATTCATGCATTAGATGAGTGACCATCGATAGTCGATGCGGGTCTGGTGATATTGTGAGGTACTCTATTTATTACATATCCTATAGTAATTTCTTTTTAACCAATAGTGAATATCAATCATTTAAATATGTATTTTATTTTATATTATAAAAAATATGGGGAATCATAGTCCTTTCATAATGGAGTTAGAGACACCTTTCATTAAGGGGAAATAGAAGGGCTTTTAGTGTCAATCTTGTTTGTTAATGACCGTCAATACAGATTTGATCTGGGATTTTCACATTCATGATCTAGATATCATTGAAGTCATCAATGTTATGGATATTTCTATCTCCCATTATGATGAGGTTGATTATTATCATCAGTGTATTTCATTCAATGCCTCTAATAAGAGATGCCATTTGTTTGAGTGGGAGAGGGACCAGAGTTATAATCATGCAGAAGCTTCCCAACCAGAGTTCAAATTTATAGATTCTATCATTATATGTGAGACCAATGAAATCTATTGTATTATTTATCATACAATTGTTTTTCATTATTTTTCTATCATTTTCCCTGATGACTTATTCGGTCATCCAATAGTGAGATAAGAACAGTCTGTTCTTGAATTGGTGGAATATTCACAGTTGATATCAATACCTTCTTATCATATGGAACCAATATAGCTAAAAGATATCATGATTCCGTTAGATGACCAGATAAAAAAGGTTTCATTATTCCGTGTTTTTCACCTTGGACTACCCCTATTAAATTTTCCATGATGTCTTATGGTCCACATTGATTTTGTGTTGAATATCATATATTGAATCATGTAATCACCATGATAAATGTATCATTTGCCTCGTGTGGATGATGCGTCTAATTAGATAAAAGGGAAAATGATTTCAATGATAAATTTTAAGTTGGGTTATAATCATCATAGTGATTGGGAGTATAATATAATAATTTCAAATGATATGCCTTCTGTACTGGGGAGTGTACCAGAGATAGAACATTGGGATGGCTTAATACCTATAACACAACTTATTGAGCAACAACTAGTTCCATCAAAACTAGTTGTGGATACACATAGACTGAGGGTGTTCAAGGAGTCTCGTTGGTTGAAATCTCCCAATATTTGTGGTTTTCTAGACCCAAATGTATATGAGTGTGTTTCATGTTTTCCATTTTGTGGGGATTCCTATTGGCCATATTGAAGTCCTCAAAGAAAGTCTTCTTTAGGGATGAACTGGTTGATGGTTGAGCTTGGTGACTGAGTCACGTGGAGATAAAAATATATCCTACATAGACAGTAATAATCTCCTTAAATATGTCTTTTATCCTTCCATATTTTGATTGGTATGTGTATAAGAGATTATTCATTAGAAGTAGAGATGTATGACATTGGCGGAGTATTCATTGACGATTACTAATCTATTACATTATTCCTTGGATATTGTATATGAAAAGATTTTTAGGGATCCAAACAAATATAATGGATTCCTCTGGGAAATTAGGGTATCAGGGGTATCCCATAAAATATCATACTATGTTGCGGTACTTGAGAAATTCCTATTGGTGGAATCTTTTTGGAAAGTGCAGACACAAGTAATGGGAGATAAAAGTGGGCACCTAGTAGCTGAGTCCTCAATAGAATTTAACATATTGTAGTCACGTGGATCCAAGTGTGTCAGATGCTCTAGGAGGTGAACCCAAGACTGAGGGTCAGTGTTACAAGGCTCCCAGAGTGGCTCAAATAATCTTATTGATTGTTGGTGTATCTCTTGCAATGGTAGAGGAAATATGGGATGAGATTTTTTGACACGTCATAGTGATGATTGAGAGGTCATTAAGGGTCCACCAAGACAGAGACAATGGAAGGAGTGGGGTGGTCGATAGGTTAGAAGATATGTAATAGACATAGAAATAGTTGTAGGAGGTGGTCCTAGGTTTGACCAAATAATAACACCACCCCTACGTGATCCATACCACAATCAAGAATCTGGTGGAAAGGGATGAGGTCAACTACATGCTATTGAAACCTATGACCTTGGGGATCCCGGAATGATATGAAGCATGATATGTGTCTTTTCTACCATAGATTTAGTATTGATAGACACATGATATAGCCATTATTTTCTTTCCAAAAATCATTTTCAAGACTCAGTGATTCCAATTACACCATTGAATTTAACCTTACACTTTGATAATCTGATTGATGGATACTAAATTATTATACACTGATGCTGGTAGTGTGATATAACTTTTTTAGGTGATAGATTTGATTTGTATCAGATGGTAGTGATGATGTGGCCTGAAATTCCATCCTTGGTTTGGAATGTATTTCTACATTTCATGCTCAAATGTACTATTTAATTATAAGAGAGTGGTGTGTATGCAGTGATAACACCATGTTCTCATTTTTCAGTGTATAAGAAATCCAGGTAGTGTATGATGGACTCATTAGTTGGAAGGTACAAATGATTACACATAAGTTGGCTTCATCATCCCTTAGTATAGTGGATGTTATGAGTAGTTAGTTTCCTATAGTGGTGGAAGAGTGTGAGGAAGTAATTCATGAATAGGTTCTGTTTGTACCTCCCCAATAAGATAGAGCCTTTTTTATTTATCAACACCCCGAGAGGACATCAATATCTTCTCCTTCAATTTAGATGACTCTAATAGAGCTTCATGAGTTTATTGGGTAGTTGGAGGACTTTTAGAGGAAGGGATTCTTGATACACAGTGGCTCCCTATGGGAATCCCTATTTTTGTTTTCCATGAGACATGATACGAGCATGTGGTTATGGGTTTATTATTAGTGCTTAGACAAGGTAACCATGAAGGATAAATATCTAATTTTGTGGGTTGATAACCACTTAGATCATTTGAGAGGGGCATGGTGGTTCATGAAGAATATCCTCAAATCAGGGTATCAAAATATGTGTATATGGGATAAGGATATACCAGAGACAACCTTACGATGTCATTACAATCACTATGAGTAAATGGTGATTTTATATGAAAGGACTGATTCCCCAATAGAGTTCATTTTCCATGTGAATTGGATCGTTCATCTGTTCTTTTACTGTTTCATGGAATTCTTCATTGATGACATCCTAGTGTATTAGACATATAGGGAGATTCATGGGAGACACTTGTGAATTGTCTTAGAAAAAATTTGCGAACAACAAAATTACAAGAAACTCTCAGAGTGAAAGTTTTGGATTTGAGAGGTCCATTTTCTAGGATACATCATCTGAGAGGTTGGAGTTGTAGTGTATCAAGATATGGTTGAGGCAGTGCTAAATTGGGAGCCACCTAATACTGTTTCCAATGTATGAAGATTACGTGGATTGATTGAGGATAAACGTAGGTTTTCACGTGAATTATCCAATGTGGAAGCACTGTTGGAAACTAGGACCTAAAAAAGGAAATCATTTCGTCTAGATAGAATGTTTCTAGTAGTGATTTCAGAAGCTGAGGAAGAGGTTTATGAGTGATCTCATCTTGAGGTTACCAGATGAGGGTGTTGAGTTCATAGTGTTCTATGATTCATCAAAGACATTATATGTTTTTGTTATGATGAATATGAAAGGATTTATGTCCTATGATTCATGTCATTTTAGACCACATGAGTAGAACTATGCAACCCAATACCATGATTTAATAGAAGTTGTTGTTCCACTAAATATTTGGTAACACTACTTGGTTAGAGAGATGTTTTTATTATACTATTAACACAATAGTATTATGTGAATCTTCTCTATTATGAACCTCAATTTGAGACATTTTCGATGGATAGAGTTCCTCCAATACTATGTATTTGTTATTTTTTATACTCCTCGGATGTGTAGTGATGTGGAAGATGCTCTAAGAAAAAGATCTAGTTCTTAGCTGTTGAATGAGACACTAAAGAAGTCGGCTTCATTGTAGGTATCCTACATTAATGAAGATCTAGTAGCTATCATCCAGTTGATGGATTTTACCCCTCAACTCATACAAATATTCATTGTGGCACAACTTGGGTATATCAACTGTGAGACCCTATGTACACAGGTAACCACTAGACAGTCCTCATTATGGATTTCATGAAGGTGGGGAGCATATCGTTCTTTTTAGAAGTTGCATGATGGTAACAGTAACATTGTGGGACTAGGTTATGAGTGTGTTACATATTTCCTCATTTTTGGTACATCCATTTGTATAAAAGATGTACCATGACCTACAATATCAGTTGTGGTGGCTAGGGATGAAGAAAAAAGTTGTAGAGTTTTTCTTCTGATGCCTTACTTATCAGAAAGTGAAGTCTTAACACCATGTTTCAGCAGGTTTAGCTCAACCCTTTATGGATTTGAAGTTGAAGTGGGATGGGGAGTATATGGAGTATGGGATGGTATTACCATGTATGTCTAGGGGAAATTATATCATCTTGTTGATCGTAGCCTAATCACTATGTCATCATTATACTTGCTATTCAAGAGTGGAGTTCAGTAGGGTGTTGGGGAAATCTATGCAATGAAGAGAGAGTTTGACTCAATGAAGTTACATCGATGATATCTTTTGACCATGATGATCGGTTTACATCACAATTTGGGAAAGGATTACCTAAGGAGTTTGAATTCAGATATGCTTGAGAAAAGTGTTTCACCCACAAACTAACATCCAAAAAAAGTAGGCCCTTTAGGATCTGGATGCCATATTGGGAGACAAAATGTTAGAATTTTTATATAGTTAGGATGATCACCTACAACTAGTGGTATTTTCTTAAATAAATATCTACAATTCCACAATTATTATGTAACCATTCGAGTATTTTTACAGGTGACACTTTAGGTCACCACTTTACTAGATTTACCCATGAGGGTCGGCACAAATGGGAATGGAGTTGGAGTGAGATACTATATTGATTTTTTTCATCACTAGGAGTTGATAGAGATTTTAAAGGAGAATCATATGTATTATACTTATAGTAAATAGAATTATTTGGGGTTAAAGTAAGCATACCATTTGTTCCGTTGGGTTTCACAATGATGGGGATTATGGGGAATTGGCTATGGAAGCCAGTTATCATGAATATTTGTATGATATTCAAGATAGTGTGCAGATATAGGGATGTTTTTACCCCTTATGTCTACCTCCTTTGTTAGATAGGGTACATGAAATCATCTACATTTTTCATCATAGAAGTTAAATACCTGACACATCACACATTATCGACTAGGGGGAGCTGAAAATCATGAATATAGAGATATTTGTTGAGCGCCCAATTGAGTTTCAGGATCATCATGACGGGATACATCATGGTTGATATATCCATTTGTTTCATATTTGGTGGTAGAATGAGGATCTTCATGAGATAACATCAGAGTGGGGGGATCATATTCATTCTCAGTGCCCACATATTATTGCGTAGCTGTTGATTTTGATTTTCTAGGATGTAAACCCCAAAGGTGGGGAGAATATAATGTTGGAAATGTTTTGTGTACTAATATTTATATTATATAGATTATTTTTTATATGATATAATTAGAATATGCAAAATTATGAGGCTTTGTGTTAAAATAATAAATGATTGAAATATACAATACTACTAAATACCACAAACTCAAATTTACTGAAAAAGTGTAATAACTCTAAAATGGGTTATCTTATTAGAAATATTATGGAAATGTTGATTTTAGAATGGTTGTTCACCCTATATGTGTCTTAACATTGGTTGGTGCAGGTGGATTGTGAAAAAGTTATCACAGTCATGAAAGGAATAAAATTATTTAATAAAATCAATTTAATTCATTCTATTGATGTAGTGGAAATTTTTCTCTCTAAATTTATCCTTCTGTTGATATACATGGTTATCCAGATAACCCTAGAATATATATACAGTGATTGGATATAACTTATGAATAATTCTCTTGAAAAGGTGGTGATGAATCAGGTATCAATGGTCAAAATGAAATTAATTCGACAAATCTCATCAATGATGATGAAACAACAATCGTTATTCATTAGACATTGTTCCGAATCAAATTGGGGCATGTGTTTTATTTGTTTTTCTTCTGTTCTTGATTCCTATGATGAAACTAGAAGAATCAATGAATAGATTGATTAGTGGTTCGATTGTATTGTGAAGTTGGATTGTTACTGTGTTATTTGGGAGAATTAATTTTAATTTAATCATTGTTGGTCTTGTGAAAATGAATCGATATCAACACTGAAAATGATCATGGTTTGTTCCTATCAATATTTATTATTCTTTTATCCACCAAATCATTATTCCCTATGGATATTATTTATTTATACCGAGACTCGACATATAATGATTAATTGATAGTTGGACACTCGTTTCTTGTAGAAATGATATGATATCATAGATCTGGGGCTCAAACTACATGAAGTAGGTGTTTTTATGGACACAATTTGATTTGGAAGATATATGATTATTGATTTCACAATTTGGAATTCTTCTTCCTTGAATTATGAATTTCAAGTTCATCCATTTTGATAGATGATTTTGTGATAAAAATCATTTATTCGATGATATAATAGAAAAATGAGGCTGGGAATTGGGTTTTGTGGCATGGCGGGTAATGGATAAGTTTCCAGAAGATCAGACAACATGGGCAGTGGAATATCTTGGATTCTAGAAAATCTATGAAACATGGCATGTAACTTGGTAATACATGACTTGTTGGAGCAATTAAGTAGATGCTAGACTTTTTGGATGATGATAATGATGATAACACGATGTGTGAAACCTATCATACGTCATGTAAAACTTTTAAGGTAGACTCGATGTGTACATTAGATTTACATGAACATGAGTTGATGTACATGGTCACAAACACACTATATTCTCCCTAACAAACCCAGCTTAGTAGACACAAACCGGTACATGGAGAATACTTTGTATCAAATAAATGGATTGAAAAAACATGAATGGAACTATGTGTCTCTATAAATTTGGTATTCATTCTATACACTGTGTATATAGATACTACAAGTTGTTTGAGTCTCTTCCACCCTGGCAGGGCTTGGTATAGCTGGAAACAACATGTACCACATAGGATACACATTTTACTCCCATCGAGAGTTATTGAGTCTTTTCTTTTTCTAAGATTGGACCACTATAGGTTGACGGGGATCCCTTGTCCCATTCCAAAATGGTACAGTGTAACATTACATCCACATCACTAGATTTTGATCCCCACTAGAGGGTGATAAAAAGAAAGAGTTGCGTGATCCTTCTATAATACTGGGGTGTGATCCTCTATCAACATTGTTCCATAGTTGGAGTTCATGGAATCACTGTGAACTATCTAGGAAGAAATTTTATCCTCCATCTATCAAGAAATATGAGTTAGGTTTTTGAATCATTGACATACAATCCCCGAAATATATGGTTGAACCAAAATAGGTTTGTGGGTTCCCCTAGAGGTTCTAGCCATGACCCCTAATATGTGTATCGTAGTCCCTTATACTAATGAGCTTCCTTATATAGTGAAAAATTACCAAGACCCCATTATCATGTGTCTTAGATTGTATCATTTCTTATGGAGTGGTTTTTGTTAGAATGAGTGTTTATTACAATAAAAAACAATGGATGAAAGTATCTCATGGCCACCTTATGGTGTGGGGTTTCTCTATACTATATTTGGGGTATTTTTTTAATATACATAATTACATATTATATTATGTTTTCTATAATTGTTGATTCATTTTCATTTTTTCTTTGGATTCCTACTAAGTATTTTAGTACTCACCCCAATACGAGATTCTCCTATACATGTTGTGTCTTATGCAGATGGTGTCTCTATTGAAGGTGTCCTGGGAGGATAGGGATTGGGTGGGGCATAGCTGGAGTAAGGAATATGGGAGCGTACATTGGAATTTTTACTCTACCTTGGAGTAATTTGGACTCTTTACAGTTTACATTGGGATTATTTTTGGGCCCATTATGATTTTTTTAAAAGGTTGGGGATAAAGACTCGATTTATTATTTGAAAAAAGACTTAATTAGTGTTGGTAGAGGGAAACCCATTACAAAACTATTGTAACTGATATAGTGCCTCTGCCACTATAGTGTCACCACTTATAAGGTTCTTCCACTACTACAGCACTGCAAAAGTGCCCTACTATAGTACTACTATTTTACCCGGAATTATGTCCCTACCCATATTTGATCTTGGGTCTTTTGGATGACATGTAGCAGCGTATTCCTTATTTGTATAGGCTCAATGGAGGGGCTCCTTTGCGATTTACAATATCTTTACTATAATATTTTTTTTGAGATATTTCATGTATATATGAATTCTTTTAGTTTTTTTACATTTCAACAATGTGTGGTATTAAATACGAGTGTGTGTAAAAATATTTTAGGCTAATGCCTCCCATTTTTTGGACAATCCTTCCCAATGTTGGGCACCATCCCTTGGACAATTATAGGTGGGAATTGGGTAGTCATGGGTTAGACCCCAGAGGGTTGGATCGTGAGGGAGTAGATTTAGAGAAGTCATATATATTATAAAACCTATATTTTTTAGATTTTTTTGGGACAACAGTGTAAGTATTACATGTTTACCTTTCATTCTAGGGACTCTAGTGTTGGTGAGTTGTTCAACGTATCCATACACTAGGACATCGATCACCTTAATTTTAACTCGTTACATGAGAACATTTTTTGTAGGGAAAATAGTGGTTTATTCCTCATAAAATTATGGACGGGTTTCCCATGACATTATAGAGTTATCTCCCAATAAATAAATATTTTACCATGGTGCATATTGATTTGTTTTATCACTTCTCCACCCGGACAACCAACTAGGATTCCACCATTTGTTCATGAGGATAATAATCCTAGTGATGAGTAATTGGTATATGTGATTGTACCAGAGATATGAGCTCTGGGTGGTTTAACAACAATACCATCAAGCGTTGATCAACATCAAATAATAGCTCTACCAGTTGTGGATGCATGTAGACTGAGTTTATTCTAGGTGTTTCAATGGAATCAACCTCCCTAGTTTTGGGGTGATCCATAACCCTAGGTGGGTGAGGACTGGATTGAGGTTGTCACACACGCATTCTGTCTTGTGAGGGTGAATAAAGACCAGATAGAAGTCCTCACAAAAAGTCTTCATCAGGGATCTGTTGGGTGATGATAGACCTTAGTGACTCTGTTACATGATGAGATAGCTCTATCCAAGATAGAATCCAATCATATATTCCTAGTGGAGTTATATTTGGCCACATTATGATAGGTACATAAACAGAAGCTTCTATAATTGTAGTAGGGAAGTATGTGTGTGGTGGAGTATTTTGTAAGGTTTAATGATCTCCCACATTACTCGGTAGATATGGTAGAGGACCAGTTCATCAAGGATAGAACATTTGAGTTAGTCTTGTGTCAGTACATCAGGGCATCCATTGTATCTCTTAGAATTTCAATCTATACGAGGATACTTGTGTGAGCCGTTTTTGTAGAATGTTCTCATGTCGAGAAGAAAATAGTAGTGGGACCTAGTTGTTTGAATGTTGTTTCTAATACCTCCGTATTAGGTATCTATTTACAATAATAGTGTTCTATATAGGTCATATGATTTAGGAGGTGACCCTAGGACATAGGGGTTGCAGTATAGCACTATCACGGTGGATCAAATTAACCAAGGGACGGGTAGTTTCTTTTTGTGATGGTCATGGACATGTGGCTTTAGATTTCTCAACCCATCAAATAGCTTATCAAAACAATGTCGAGGGACCACCTATAAAGACATAGAGGATGGAGAAGGGTGATTGGTAGGGTGAAAGACATGGAATTGGGGCTGGCAAAGAAGAAGGTGGTTTTCATAGGTTCGACATATTTCTACCACCACCCCCAGGTGGTCCATGCCATTCTCATGGAGGAGGTGGGAAGGGATGAGGAACGATGTAGGGTATGAGGTATATAATCTTAAGGCTCCCTGAATGGTATGAGGTGTGATCTTTGTATTTTAAACCTTAGATATACTATTTATAGACAATGTTGATAGTCTTTCTATTCATTCCATGAATCTTATTCAAGACATGTAGATTCTGGTTGAACCACAAAATTGACCCTTAAACTTGGAGAATATAACTAATGGATAATCAAATATCACATAGAAGTTCAAATATTGTGAAATATCTAATAGGTTTAAGGGTTCTTGTTTGGATATCTTGGCAGTGGTGTCGAAGCCTTACAACCTCATTCTTTGTATGGACTGGTTATCCATAGTCCATGGTCATATTTACTATTTTATCTAAAGAGTGAGGTGTGTCCACTATGATGGAAACATTTTTTCTTTTTTCAATGAAAATTATATACAAGATGCACAAGATGGACTCATGAATTAGATGGTGAAACTGATTACTCATTAGTTGGCTGTACCGACCCTCGGTGTAGTGGATGTTATGAGTCAATAGTTTCATGTTGTGGAGGAAGAGTATGAGTAAGTCTTTCCTAAAGATGTTCTTGGATTAATTCCCCAAAAATATATTGACATATACATTTTTGTGAAGCCCTAGATGATGTCAATATCTACATTTCATATTGGAAGGATCTCATAGGGCTTCAAGAGAAGATGGTTCAATTGAATGACTCAAAGAGGAAGGTCTTCATGAGACCCAGTTCATCACCCTAGGCATCCATGGTATTTTTCTATAAGAAGGAATATAGGAGCAAGATGATATTTGTAGATTAATAGATAGTTAACAATGGGAAAATTAAGGATAATTATCCACTGTCATGGATCAAAAAACACATTGAACAACTAAAATGATTTTAATAGTTCTCAATGATTGACCTCAAGATTTAGTTATCAAAAAATAAAAGTATGTGACACAAATATACCAAAGAATAAATTAATATTGATTTCTATTCACTATGTGTACTTTGTGATTTAATATAGAGTGATTAATTCCCTAATAGTTTTCATGGGGCTCAAAAACAAAATATTTCAACATTTATTACATCGGTTTGTGGTAGTCATTAATGATGAAAACCTAATGTGTTTAACGTCTAAGGAGGAGCACACAAGATAGTTGAGGTTGGTCCAAGACACACTCCATGTACACTGAATTAATCGGAAGATCATGAAGTGTTCGTTTCGGATTTGATAGGTCAATTTTCTTCAACACATCATCCCAGAGTCTAGTGATGAAGTGGATCCAGTGAAGGATGATGTAATTCCTTATTGAGAGCCACCCAGGTGTTTTACTAAGGAACATATATTCCATGTATAGACTAGGTATAGTTGAAGGTCTGTACCCAACTTCTCTAGAGTGTTACCTCCCTTGAAAACCTTGAATAGGAAATTTAATCCTTTTGTGTGGATTGAAGTGGGTGAGAAGTTCTTTCAGGAGCTAAGGCAGAGGTTGACAAGTGGTCTATTCCTGAGGTTACCAGAGTAGTGTGTCAGGTATGTAGTGTTATGTGATGCATTATGGACCAGATTTTATAGTGTTATGAATAATAGAATAGAATTTATTGCCTAGGGATCAAGCTATTTGAGACCACATGAGTCGAACTATTGGACCCATGACCTTGAGTTATCTACAGTAGTTTTTGCATTAATAATGTGGAAACACTACAAGTTGTTTTATAGAATAATTTTGTATACCTACCAAAATCGTCTCTAGTGTATTTTATATAAGAAGGATCTTACCATGAGATAGTGCTAGAATATCGGGTTACTCCAAGACTATGACTTTAATATTTTCCATACTTATGGGAATATGAATGTGGTGGAAGATGCTCAAAGTATGAGATCTATTCCATAGTTTTTGAATGATGTGTTAGAACTATTACCTCATTGAAATTATATTTTATATATGAAGATATAAAATCTCACATCAATTCGATGGTTATTACCAATACACAGTTACAATGACTTAGGAATGCACAATGTAGGGATAGAGATTGTGAGACCCTATATACTAGGATATCCACATTACATGCTTCTCCTGGATTTTCCAGAATGTGGCAAGAATGTATTTCACCTAAGAGGACACACAATGTTATCTAGGAAATTGAGATAAGAAGTTATTAGTTAGTTCCATATTTCCTATTTGGAGGTATATTCTTTTGTGTAAAAGATGAAATTTGACCTAAAACATCATTTATGGTTGTGAGGGATGAAAACAATCATTTCAGAGTTTTTCTCTTGATGAGTTACATGTCAAGAAGTAAAGGTTGAGTGCCACATTACCTTGGGATTAGATCAAAAACCATGAGTTATGATAGTGGAATTGGATTGGTATATCTATGAACATTGTGATTATATTACCTCATAATTCTAAAGGACATGATGTCGACTGGGTGATCACAAACCAGCTCACATTGATATCCCCTTTACTAGATATACGATAGTAGAGGTCTGTAGAGAGATTGGTATGGTTCTACATTAATTATATAGTTGGAAAACGTGGATTTCTAATTAATATTCTTTAATATCATCAAGATCACATTATAACCTAGTTGTCTAAGGGATTACTAGTTGTATTTAGGACATAGTTTTTCTTGAGCACAATGTTTCTCCAAAAACATGATGGCCAAATATTGCATACTATTCAGGTTCTGGATGACATGCTGTGAAATTCCATGTTATATTTTTGATATAAATTGTAGGATCAGCTACCATTGGTAGAGTATCCATAAAAAATATCTACTATTACACTATTTCTATGGTACCATTTGAGGATTTTTATAGGAAACCCTATAGGTCAACACATTATAGGACATACACATTATAGTGAGATCTCATGATCTTTGAGTTGGTTTGAGATACTACAGAGATCGTGAATATCATCTAGGAGCAGATGATGACTCTATAGAACTAATATAAGCCTTATTCTAATAGGAGATAGATTACATTGGAGTTTGAAGAAAGATACCATGTGTTCCTAAGAGTTTCACCTCGATAGGGATTATGAATATTTGGTAGAGGAAATAATTTATCTCTATGGTTCATCAGCCCTTTAAATATACTATATATCGTAGGTGAGGGGGTGTACCTCTTAAATCCACCTCCATAGTAAGAATGGGTAAACAATGTCTTCCACATTTCGTAATTGAGGTGGTAGGAGCATGACCCATCACACATTATCAACTAGGGTGATATGGACAATGGGGTGAGGGTGAGCATTTTCTAAGTACTGAGTGGATATCATGGATAGGCAGGAGAGGATCCTTCATGGTTGATTTATCTCTTTTGTGTACTTATGATGGTAGATTGGGGATATTTAAAAGAGCATGTGGGAGGGGGAGGCTCAAATATGTGCTCAATACTCATATCACATTATGTATCCCTTGTTTATGATTTTTGGGGAAGTAAATTCCCAAGGTGTAGAATATTTAGCTTCTAATATTTTCCATGTAGTATTATTATATATTATATGTATTTTTTTGAGATCATTCATTTCAGAAGCCCGATATTCCCTGAATAAAGGAATGAAATATATTAATTTATTAAATAGACCATGCGTGTTAATTTCCTAAAAAATGTAAAATAAATCATAGGAGGGTTCTTCGATCAAAATTATTAGGGAACCATTGACTCATAATGGTGGTTTTACACTTACTGTGATGTAAAATTGGTCAGTGCTAGTAATTTATGACAAATCTATCATGGGTGTAAAAAAATAAAAATATCTGATAAAAATACTTTCATTCATTGTTTTGATGTAGTGAAATTTTTTCTCATTAAATATATCATTATGTTGATATCTAGGGTTATCCATGTATCCCTTGAATTTATGGAGAGAAACTAAGGAGATCCTATACAATAATTATCTAGAATAAATGATGAAAAATCATGGATTGATTACCAACACACAACAGATTAAAATGATTTCACCAACAATGATGTAAAATTGATTCATTAGTCATAAGTTATTGAACCAAATCGAGTTTGAAAATTTTATTTATTTATATTTCATCCATTTTCTTGATTTCTATGAAGAAAGAATAACAATATTCGAAAAGATTGATATGCAGTTCCATCCTCTAATAAGATTGGTCAATTATATGGTGATTTGAGTGAATTAATTTGAATATATTCATTATCTATAATATATAAATGTGTTGAAATCTACATGAACATCGATCGTGATTTGTTCCCTTCTTTTGTTCTTGTGATATTCTCCCCCGACTCATCATTCATTGTCAGCATTCTTCGTTTG
The DNA here is from genome assembly GCA_963277665.1 of Viscum album. Classification (NCBI taxonomy): domain Eukaryota; kingdom Viridiplantae; phylum Streptophyta; class Magnoliopsida; order Santalales; family Viscaceae; genus Viscum; species Viscum album. The sequence continues at coordinate 1,192,333,401 of OY728147.1, forward strand.
GCCCACAACATGAAGGATCTCAATTAATCGATCGTTCCACGCCCAATTCTTAGCACAATGTTTCAATATCAGTGATTTGGGTTTAAAAAAGAATGAATGTGGTGATATAATGGAGATAGAGAGATTCAGATGATGGATAATTCTATATTTTTTATTATACAACATTCTTCATCATGGAATGGAGTATATCGATTCGATTCTATTTGTAATATTATCTGGTGATAAAAATAGTTGATTCAATGATGGAATGTAAAAAAGGCAGTATCATTAGTTTATTGGATTTTAGTTATACTGATAGGATGATGAAAGATCAGCTGAGGCATGTGGTGGATGATTTGGGATTCTAAAAAATCATCAGATACATGAATTGTAACTCCGAATTACATATCACAAAACATGTGACCCCCTTATCACATAGCATGTGATATATATAACATAGCATGTTAACCCCTTATGGTTGACACATCATTTATTTAGAAATACTCAAATATATGTTTAAGTACATGGGCACGTATATGCCATGTACTCCAGCACAAACACAAATTGATGTACATGGACTTGTAGACAGATATGGATTTTATAGACAATTATATTCATGTATAATGGGGAGAGAACTATGTGTATATATATTCAATGTATTCATTGTTAGAATCATGTATATAGAGACTATATTTTGTGTGAAGCTATTCTAAATGGGTAGTACATGGGATAGATGGACACGCTGTGTACTCCCATAAAAATTTCTTGAGGATCTTTCTTTTCCTAGTTTGTACTAGTATATGTTTATTGTGTTCCCTTGGTCCTTTCCTTTAGGGTATGGTTTAACATTACATCATCATCATTGGATTGTGATCCCCTTTCAAGGCCGAGTCTTAATTAGAGCTAGGTTGTCCCTCTATAAGACTACATATTGATCCTCAATCACCTTTTCCCCTAGTTATATTACATGGAATCCATTTTACCACCCTAATAAGGGAATTAATCCTCTATCATGTAGGTTATATCTATTTGGGTTGTGGAATCATTGTCATAGGATCCAATATGTAGTAGTTTGATCACAACTTGGTTTTTGGTGTCCCCCAACGGTTATACGCATCAACACCTTCTATAAATCATGTTCCACTTAGACTAGTGAGCTTCCATAGGTAGGGCCTAATGACCCTTACATCTGTTTCTAGTGTCTTGGATGGTATAATGGATCATAGAGCTAGTTATCCTAAAATAAGGGTTTCTTAGAACATAATCCTCTAACTGTCATTTGGTTTTGACCTCCTGATGTTGTGTTATATCTCCTAAGTGTATATGTGTTATTTATTGAATATATTAAAAACTATATCATATTTTATTGACTAGAATATACAAGGTGATCCATTTTTAATTATTTGAGGTTTCATACAGTTTATTTTAATACTTTCCCCTATATGGTCTCCACTCGTATGTGTCATGGATTTGCAGACAATGACCCTATTGATATTGTCCTAGGAGGACGAGGAGTAGGTGGAGAATATTTAGAGCATGATAGACTGAGGTGAATACCATGAGAGTACTTTTGACATATTTCTCACCCATGGAGCGTGTCAAAATATTTTTTTGGGTCATATTTTGGCCCCTTTAATATTTACAGTACTTTCAATGTTGTACTCTATTGTGGGATATTAGATGTATGCTTGCATTCTAAAAGTTTTTTTACATTTTGCATTTTGTGGGCTTAGAGATGTGTGCATGTGTACATGTACTTTAGGAAAATGCCTCCCATTGCAGTGTAGGTCCCAAGCCCCTAGCCTATTATAGGTGATATTAGGTTGCAACAGGTTTGACCATGGAATGTTGGGTTGTGACCGAGTGGTATCAGAGCATTCAGTTATACCGTCAGATCTTTGTCAGTGAGATATGTATGGGGAAACAATTTTATGTGTTTTGAGTACATCTATTAGGAAATGGACTCTAGTTTTGGTGTGGTGGCTTACGTATCTATACAACAGGACTCTGATCACCTTCTTTTCAACTCAGTACATGAGGAAAATTGATATAGTAAAAATAAAGGTACATGCAACATATAAGAATGATTTTGTTTTCCATGTTCATCTTAATACAACAACCCAGATATGAAATTTTGACATTGGTACATCTTGATTTATTTTATAATTCCTCCATATAGACAAGAATCCTAGATTCCACTCCACGATCATGATGATTATCCACTCAGTGATGAGGCATCAGTATAGGGGATTGTACTAGAGATAGCAGCTCCGGGTGGTTTACCAGTTATACCACCGCCTATTTAGAAGCATCTAATAACACTAATAAATGATTAATCACTTATATTGGGTGTGTTTTATGAGTTTCATAGGAACTAATCTCCAAGGTTTCAATTTTAGGTAGACCACCGGGCGGTTGAGGACTATCTAGAGGTAGTCACTCATGTTTTCATCCATGAGATGATCCCTATAGAATTGATGGTATTCTTCACAATGATTATTCTCTAAGAAACTATTGTGTGATGGTAGATCTTGGTGACTATGTCACATGACTTGAAAAATCCCTCTTAGACATACTTTGACTGCCTCTTCAAATCTGAGTAATGTCCATCAACATTTCGATCAGTATGAAAATATAAGATTAAATTTTGACATAGGGAAATATGGACATAGAATATTATTCAAAGAGGATTGTTGATATCTCAAATTACTCCATAGATATGTTATGAGAGCAGTTCAACAGGCCTTAGATCTTTGAGCAGTGCTTTCACTTGGACATCCGGTATTTAGTGACATCTATTATCATTTCAACCTATTGTTTGAAATTGAGTGAGCCATATTGGTAGAATTAGTTTGGAAGAGTAGACACCAGTAGTGGGAGATTGTATTGGTCACCTAATAGAAGAGACCTATATAGTAGGTTTCTGATGTTAATCTCAAGGATCCATGTGGGTAAGATGCATTAAGGGGTGATCTATGTACTCATGGTCAGTGATGCATGACTGCAAGGGTGGCTAGAATTAGCCATGGTATTGGTGATGTTTCTCTTCCAATGATTGGGTACATAGACAACAATATTTTTGGAAATATTGTGTAGTTACATGGTACCTTCTTCAGAGATCATTTTGAAAAAGAGGTATGGAGTTGGGTGGTCTTTCAGCTAGCAATCATATCAAAGGGGTTAGTAGAGATGATGAATGTGGTCAGAGGTTCAACTTATTATCACCCCACCCCTAGGTGGTCCCCGCCAGGATTAGGGAGATTATTTTAAAGGAAGAGGCTTGATGCATGATCTATAGGCCTATTACACTGAGGAATTAGTAATGATACAAGGTATGATCTATTTTTTTAAACATTATCTGTAGTATTGATTGATAAATGTTCTATTAATTCTATTCTTTACCATGAATCATGTTTGTGACTTGAGGTTCTAGTTGAACCCTTGACTCGAACCTTATGTTTTGAGACTCCAATTAGAGCGGAATCAATGATGACACACTGATTCAAATGGAGTGAACATAATCTTAAGGGAAAGACTATCAGTTGGGATAACCTAGTAGTGTGGTCATTTCCTTATGGCTTCATTCTTGGTATGGACTAGTTATCCATAGATTATGCTCATATTGACTATTTTTGGTGAAGAGTGTGGTGTGTCTGTAGTGATGGAACCATGTTTTCCTTTTTTATTGGATAATATAATTCACGAAGCATAAGATGGACTCATGAATATGTTTTTACAGCTAATTTCTCAATAGTTTTCTAGTTGAAAACTCAGTGCAGTGGTTGTTAGTAGTCCTTAGTTTCTTGCTGTGGTGGTGGAGCATCCAGACATATTTCTTGAATATGTACCAAGCTTATCTCCCTATAGAGATATAGAAATCTATATTTATCTATATCTCATGATGACATCAATATATATACCTACATATTGGATTGATTATGTAGATCTTCATGGGATGAGGGTGTCGTTGGAGGACATATAAATGATGGGATTCTTGGGACCTTTTTTAACCTTGGGCTGTAATATTTTGTTTACATAGAATGTATAAGAGAGCTTATCGTTATGTGTGAATTACCATAGCGTGAACCATGTGACCGTAAAGAACAAGTATGAACTACCAAGGATCAATGAACAATTTGATCAGTTAAAAGGGGTACAATGGTTCTCAAATATTGTCATCAGATCAAGCTATCACTATACACGAGTTCAGAATTAGTGTTTACCGATGAAGATGATCAGATTTTTTTATAGACACTATGAGTACTTGGTGATGCTGGTTGGAATGTCAAATCTCATAGTAATGTTCATTAGGCTCATGAACCAATAATTTCAACCTTTGTTGGACCAGTTCATGGTAGTCTTCATTGGTGACATACGAGTGCTTTCGGTGTCTGAGGATGAGCATGCGAAACACTTTAGGATGTTCCTGGACACACATCCATAATAATGACTTTATGATAATTTATCAAAATATACATTATTTATTTGAGAGTACTATTTTATAGTAAATTTCATCTTAGAGGCTATAGTTTTATTGGATCTAAGTGTAGGTTGATGCAGTTCTTTCCTAGGAGCCACCTAAGAGTGTTACTAAGGTATGGAGATTCATTGGAATGGTGGGGTAATATTATATCTTTTAACCCAAATTATCCTGAGTTTTAGCACAATTGACAACCTTGAATTAGAAAGAGAAGCCATTGATGTGGACGTAAAAGTGCCAACAATGCTTTTAGGAGAAGAGGCAAAGGTGGAAGATCTCTTCCAACTTTAGGTTACCAGAGGAGGATGTCAAGTATGTAGTTTTCAATGATGCATTGGGGAATGGACTTGGGTGTGTTCTGATGAAGAAGAAAGTATTAATTTCCAATTTTTTTGCCTGTTAAGACACATGAGGAAAACTACAAAAACCTATACCTTGAGATAATAGTATTTGTATTCACATTGGAGATGGGGAGACACAATTATATGGTTGAGCAATTCATTATGGGATCTGACTAAAAGTGTCTCAATAATATCTTTTCTGATATATATCATTACATGAGATAGAATAAATTGATAGAGATCCTCAAGGAAATTGATATTGAGATATTATATTCTCCTTTGATGGATAATGTCGTGGTAGTTTCTCTCAAAAGTATATCTAGTTCATAGTTTTAGAAAAATTAATCAGAGTAGTTTGCCTCATTTTATTTATCCATTATGGATGAATAGTGAGCATCTCACCTCCAATCAATGTTTTTTAACCCTCCATTCATACAATGAGTTAGGGAGGCACATCACATGGATACCGACTGTGATACCCAATGTACATAGATATCCATTGGACATGCACCTGGTGGATTATGCAATGGTGGGTAGAGCATTGTTCTTTTAAGAGGATGCATTATGGTACTAATGACATTACGGGATGAGGAACTGATAGAATTTTATACATCCCCTTTGGTTGTACATATAGGTTTGTAAAGGATGTTCTAGGACCTCAGAAAATATTATAGGTTCCAGAGTATGAAGAATGATGATGCATCATTTATCTATTGATTCCTTACTTTTCAGCAAGGGAAGGATGAGCACCATGTTTCAGAGGGTTTAGATCAACCCCATGAGATGATAGATTGGAAGTGAGATGGGATATCTATGGACATAATTTGGGTCTTCCCATTCATTTCAAAGGGCCATCATTCTATTAGGGTGATCATAGATAAACGTATCAAGTCGTCACACTTCCTTGCTATTTAAGAGAAGATTTAGGTAGAGAGAATGAGATGACTATATATTTATTAGATAGTTTGAATCCATAGAGTTTCTTCAATGATTTCTTTTTTACAGGGTTATTGATTTACATCTCAATTGTGTAAGTGTTTAAAATATGTGTTTGGGACTCTGTTATTCTTGATCACAATGTTTCACCCAAAAACTCAAGGACAAATAGAGAATTTTGTTCTGCTTTTGGTCTACATCATGTGAGCATGAATGTTAGACTATGGTAATAGTTGGAGGAACACCGACCACTGGTGGAGTTTGAGTAAAACAACATCTACCATTCAACCATAGGTATGGAATATTCATGGTCTTTTATAGGTGTCCCTTTAGGTCACCACTTTGCTATAATTAAGGAGGAGATTCGAAACTCATGTTCCAGATGTTAGCTTATGATACTACTGAAAATGTTCATATCATATAGGAGTGGATGATGACTTTATAGAGCTATCATAAGTCTTATGCAGACAGGTAATGGATGCCATTGGATTATGAGGAATGAGACCATGTGTTCGTACGTGTTTCACCTCGATTGGGATTATAGAGATTGGGCCTATGATAGAAGTTATCTATGATGTTCATCAACCCTTTCTAGATAATTCATAGTCTTAGAGAGGTGGAATACTTCTTAGATCTACCTCCGCAATGCGACCAGGTACATGGTGTCATCCACGTGTTGTAGATGAGGAAGTACGTGCATAAAACCTCACATGTTATCAACAAGGGAGAGTTCTACATTAAAGATCGTGTGACATTTACAGAGTACCCATTGGAGATTGAGGGTCAATGGGAGATGAACCTTCATGGGAGATCGATCCCTTTTATGTTTTTATTGTGGAAGAATGTGGATTTTCAAGAGTGAACATGGGAGCGGGGGGATCATATTTTCATTTAGTACCCAAATATCTTTTTTTACCCTTGGTTTGTATTTTTAGGGATATAAATACCAAAGGTAGGGATAATGTAACATCTCATATATGTAATTTATTGTTTTTTTAGTATTATTTAAATTCTTTTTGAGAGAATATACTAACATGGTGTGTGATTTAATGTCCTATTGTGCTAGAAATTGTTAATGAAATCTACTAAAAATTTTAATAGAATGTGCATGGTTTTTTAATGAAAATGTTTTATAAGACATAAAAATCTTCCCAGATCATATATATTTTAGATTTTCTGAGATTAGAAAAGTAGTTTTACCCTATGAGTGAATTAACATTGGTCAGTGCGGGTATTTTGTGAAAAATTCTTCATTGGTGTAAAATGAAAAAAAACGATAAATTTATGTTAATTCGGTGTATTGATGTAGTGACCTTCAAAAATAGTAAATGTATCCTTATGTTGAGATCCACTATTAGCCTCATAATCCTCAAATATCTGCAGAGCTATTGGAGAGAACTTCTAAATAATTCTATCAAACAGAGGGTGACAGATCATGGATCAATGATAAACACGCAACTAATATGATTGATATCACCATCAACAAGGAGAGTAAAGTTTTTCTTCATTAAATATTGAATTGAATTGTGGTATGAAATTAGTATTATTTTGATTTATTCTTAGTTATTGATTCCTATGAAGAACATGTATCAATCAAGGAACATATTGACCAATGTATTGACCATATTGAAGGAATGGTTTATTAATGGTTGATTTGGGAAAAATAATTTTATTCTATTCATTTTTTATCATTTAGATATAAATTGTGATCGATTTGTACAATTATCAAGGTTTATCCCTCTCATTTTATCGTATGAATTTATCTCTTGATTCATCATAAATTGTTGGTGTACTTTGTTTGGCTAGTAACTGGACACATCATGATCAATAGAACATTGCACAATCATCTATTGGAGAAACAATTTGATATCAAAGATCTATGATCTAAACAACTTGATGAAGGTGTGACAATAAAGACATATACATTAAGATAGCATATGATTCCTTATTTTTCAATCTTCGATGTTCTCTGATAATGAATGAAGAGTTTTGATCTGATCTGTTTGGCAATAAAAAGTGTTGATTCAGGAATGGCATGAAAAAATGAGTTTGGATCCTGAGTTTCATGTTATATCAGTAGACATATCAGTGTCTATAAGGTTGTATGAGGTGTGTGGAGGAAGATCTAGGATTCTTGAAAATCCAAAGCAACACGGTGTGTAACATTAGATTACGCACCGTGTAGGGACCCTTATGTGGAGGATATCATTTTGGGATGAAAATTATGATCACTTAGTACCTGAAACCCATCACACGTACTATAACCCCCTTCTAGTGGACTCGGTGCATAAATCATATGTACATGAACATATGTTGAAGAACATGTATAGAGACATGACCTGTACTCCCAAATAGACATTACATGGTGTACATGGACTAGTACACAAACATGGGTTTGGTAGATGGACATGTCAGGCTACCTGAGTAGGGTACCGCTTGTCTCTACACACTATGTAGTGACTCTATATGCCATGTATAAAGAGACTACATGTCATGTGTGGCTCTTCCAAACTATCAGGACTTGGGATAGATGAACATGTCATGTACCCCCTGAGATATGTCATGTGTAACAGTCAGATGTATTTATAAAATATATTTTTAATTAATTTTAATTCATCAAAAGAATTTATTTTATGAAATCTCATGTTTAAAATAACTAAGAGGAACAATTAGTATAAAATTACCAATGTTGGTAGAAATAATGTAAATAAATGAAAATATAACTAACTTATGAAAATTCATTGTGATTTCATTGGATACTAATTATTTATAAAATATAAAAAACTTTTAAATGTAAAAGAAATATTTTTATTGTATTAATAATTTTTGCCGATTACAATTAATTAATGAAATTAATTAAATATATATGGTTTATATTTAATTAAATACTTTTTATATTAATTCAATAGATATTATATTTTTAGTGTATGAATAACACCAACTATGTGTATAAAAAAATATATTTTACGAAAGGGTAATTTTTTATGCATTTTATAGAGAATAGATTATAAATTAAAATTTTAAAAAATTAATAATTTCTATATGAAAACAGAAATTTATTTTTTCGAATCAGAATATAAAATTTTACTATGCTGAATTTTTCATATTTTTCTCATAACATTAAACCATTGAGGAATAGGAAAAACAACCACATTTTAATTAAAAACATCTTTTTTCATAAAAATAAATTATATGGTTAAATTATATTATTTAAAGGTTTTAAATTATAAAATATTTTATATTTTAACCATTTAATATAATATAGTTCAATATCAATAATTTTTTTGGGAATTTAGATGTAAAAACTTATCAATATTTTGTATATTTTATCTTTTTAATCTGTTTTTTATTCTAAAAATGTGATTAATTTTTTATTAATTATGGAAAAATTTGTGTATAGAAATTGTACAAATGGATTCCATATTTTAAATGATTTGGTCAAAATAATATACATAGATTCCTTTTATTTTTGGTCATTATGACTAGTAACTTTTTTTAATTTTAATTAATATGGTAAAATTGTAAATCAGCTAATTAAGGGTAAAAATAATATTTCCATATTACCTATACAATTTTAATAATATAATTGAATGAGTTTGTTCATCCTGAATAATCATTGGTTTGAAATTATAACCTTTAGAAGCCACTTGAATTATATTTGGACATTTAATATATTTTATTTAATGAAAATTTAAATATTTCTCACTCAAATTTGTTAACTATGTCATTTTTATTGTAAGGTTATACAAAAGATAAAATTAACTATGAATAAAAATTTGGAATATAATATGTTTTTCTTCATCATGGTGATTTTTTTTAAATATTTTAAAATTATATAATTAACTTAAAGGATCAAACCTTGATGATGCAAAAATTATTTATTGATAAAAAATAAATAAAATTGTTTTTATTATTATAATAATAACCCATAAAAGATAAAAAGAACATCAAAATTTATAATTATTCTACTATATAATGACCATAATAATCCAAGGGTCATGTTATTGACTATTTTGAGCCATATGGAAAAGATTATGACACAAAAAATATATTAATTAAAGTGATGGTAAATTTTTCACATTCATGTTTTAATAAATATAACATTTTTTATGTAGGGTTTTGAAGTAGATATATTCTAATAAATGAATTACTATGAAATATATAGGATTTATATTCATCATAGTATTACATTTTTATGTTTTATTAAAAACTATGTATACTAAATAATTGCATAGACCAATTTAGTAATTATTTTATTGATGGAGATAACAGATAAATGTTTTTAAAAATATTAAAATAATTATAAATTAGGATAATTCATATATCCATCAAATTTGATAGTTTCCCTTTACCTCATCATAATTTAATAAAAAAAAATATGTGATATTTTTATATTTTTATATTAATTAATCAATTAATTTAATAGTTTCAAAATTCACACAATAGATTTTTTATCAAAATAATGTATTATTAAAAAATTTAGAAAGTCTATTTTTTAAATAATATATATAATTATAAAATAGAGTATATAATGTTCTAAATTATTTATTTATGTTCCTATTGTCATCAAATAAGTAATAATGTCACCCTTTTAATATTGTAATATTTGTTACCGTAGGTAAAAATTAAATAGAATAATGAAGACCTATTTAAAATGATAATTCGTAAAATGAAAAAAAATATAAAAAAAATTTAGTTGATGAGATCACAGTATTATCTCATATAATATTTCAATATATTACATTTCTTAGTTATTTGGATGTGGTTTGATTTGATTATAAATTTATATTTTTCAAGATTCAAAAAGTACCCCTCACCTCAATTATAAAAGGGCTCATCCTCCTTCAGTTATTAACTTAACTTTGAGAATTAATGCCCCAACCTCCCCTTACAATTCTATTATAAACTACCTGATTTAAATAATATATATTTTTGTCTTCTCCCAAGACTAACTCTATTATTCTACTTTTTATCATTCCAACCAGTAATAAAATCACCACATGTGTGTAAGTATGGATTAGCATCTCCGTGCCATGTTATAATCTTTTTTTCACCACAACCATAGATGTATGGGTATAATGACGCAAGTAAAAACTATATAGTTTTATAATAAGATTTATTTTTATTTAACCAAATATATACCATCATCTTACATACCATTTCATAATTATTGGAATGATATAATTTCCTGTGAGTACATATGGCCTATTGTCCCCATGATGCGATGTAATTCATTCTACAAGATATAAATTAAAGAATGATTATATAAAATATTGAATAAATATTATTTATATTATGCTAATTTTTTTTGAATGATATAAATATGATCATAGATGGAGAACTAGAACTTATTCAATAGAATAAGCACAAGAAAACAAAATAGTTTATACCAGAATATAGAGTAATAAAGAAATATTATTAACAAATGGATGATAAAATGATCAAATATGGAATCATAAATATTAATATATTTCTATAATAAATCATTGAAATTATTTAACTCATTATATAAGAGGTTAAAATAAATAAAAAGGATATCATACCAATTGTACGGTTTAATTTCACAATCTCATTATTATCTTAAATTATTTATATGTAAGTATTCACTAAGGTATATTCATCACCCGTATCCATGTTTCATAAATATATATCCCAAAATAATATTTCTATCCTTATAACATTTTTAAATTCAATTTTACCCATTGGTGAATTAATATTAATCTGTTTGAAAGTAATCATTTAACATTTTTATATGATGTACTTTTTGACTTATTAAACAATAGTACAAGAACAATGTTTTCTACAGTATATGTGAAATTAATATATTTTTATGTTTTCATGACACCTTTTTTCCATTAATATTACATTAGAATATTTCAATTTTATTTTCAATGAAATTATTTTATTTTATAATTATGTTTCATTTTGAAAAATAAATGTTTATTAAGAAGGAATGATATTTTACCAAAAATTTATTTCATGTGTTATATTAATACAATACTTCATATATATTTGAATTATTTAATATAGTTCTATTTTCAAGCAAACTATCCCTATTGTTCCTATGGATTTATAATGATTATTATGGATATCTAAATATGATATCCATTTTTTACATGAATTATATTTTTATGGAATGAAGTTTATGAAAATCCTCATATTCCTTGGGTTATGATGTGATGAATGATTTATGTTTTTGTGGATCATGTAAGAATGATTTAATTAGGAGATGTGTGGGACATCTATCTCCCTCTAATTCACTGTGTATTGAATTATATCTCATGAGATAGACAATGATGGAATAAGAAATGATCTTGATTCAGTAATATTGTTATAAAACGAGACATAAACCCAGTTCAGTAATACAATTCTAGAATGAGTAGTGAACTTAGTTTAGTAATGGATATAGTCCTCTATGATTGACTTTTCATTGATCCTTGACTAATACGATATTATTTTATAAGCTTATGTGTATTCCACATGTTCCATGCCTTATTCTATGACATTTCAGAATATGTGCATTGAATCATTATGATCATTTATGATTTATTCTATGACATGATATTATCATCTTTCATATGAAGGATAAGATTCTAAAATTTTGTGTTATTATATCTTATTATTATGACGTGATTGATATCACACTTTTTTACCACTATTAAACATCTGAGATCACCCTTTCTTATGTTTCATTTCCACAGGTTGGAAAGAATGGTATTTAGTATGATACGTTAAAAATGGGTGTTGCTATGAAAGAATACATGGGAGGAAATGTAGACATATTTTGAACTCATTGATTTTGTTTTTTTTTGTTTTTAAAAACAATAAACCCATATGGGAATAGTGTAGCTTTTTTAGGTTTTGTAATGAATATTCTACAAGTTTTATGTAATATATATATGTAATCTATCGTCTTTTATAAATGGAATTCAAGAGAATGTATAGATAACCATAGAAATCAAGGATTTAAACAACCTAGTAAAAACCCTAATGGAATGTTGAAGTGTTGGTTACAAACCTATGTTTTAGAAACGATCATGAATTAAGTATATTAAAAAAGGGTCCAACATTTGAATTTTATTCTTGATTATGTGGTTTTCCAATTACAATTAGTGTTTCTATTTGATTGATTCTTGGATTTAATTAAACGATGAAACCCATGGGTACTATGTTAATGATAAATGCAGGGGGAACTATAATTACTTTCCCCCAAAAAATGAAAATTTTAGGGGATATGTAATGAAAAATGATGTCTTTATTCGAAAAAAACATTCTCAGGATTTGAATCACGAAGGACATCAAAATGAGATGATAAGGGAACAACATTCTATTGAGTCCCTTATGAGGAAACATACACCTTATTTCAGTATGTGTTGTGATCCACTAATTTATGATCAATGGATTAGTAAAATAGAAATGATATTTTCAATTATATAATCATCTTATTATGATAAAGTAATTTTAAAGTCAATAATCTGGGAGGTGAAGTTGAAAAATGGTGTAATAATATCATGAATATGAGGAAAATTGATTAAATTGTCTATATTGAATGGGATGAGTTCAAGAACATATTATTCAATAGGAACTTTACTCATATTATTATTACAAAATAGATAAATAGTTCTTTAAGCTTAAGGAAATGGACAATGAATCCATTGGTTCTTAAAAAACAAATTTTACAAGATATGCAATGTAAACTACGAAAATTATTATCCCACCTGTGAGTAAAATTGATTGATTATTTAGTGTTTTAAAACCAGGTCTTAGAATGGAATTATCCATAAGGGATTTAAATATCAATGATGAAATTTTTTTATGTGCTCTCAAGGTTGAGAGGGACATTCGAGTAACCTGTCAGTCCTATCGGTAGGAATGGAAGGGAAAAATGGAATTCAAGGGAAAATATAAAGACCACACTGAAAATAATATTTCTTTTACATAGTCAAAATGTGTGGAATTAAACATGTATGAAATTGTCATAACGAATCTAAAAAATATTTTATGTGTGGAAGAGAAGGTCATGTGGATTTTGAATTCCCATGTGATGGAAAAAAGTTGTCAAATGATGTTAATAGACACCAGAGCACACCAAATTCACCTCCCACACATAAATTCTACATGTAAAAGGAAATTGGGAATTAATTTAACATGTTCTATATTCCAAGGGCTATCTATGTTAGTCAATATCATAAAACACATAAGGCCAAATACAAAGCCATGTATCAAGTGATCACTATCAGTGATGTGGAGTATGATAATGAAGTATTGAAAGGTACACATACCATCCACTCTACTCTAAAAAATAATTTATTTGATTCAGGATCACACCAATATTTTATTTATGAGTAATTTTATAAGAGTATTGACATATAACATCATCAATTCTATTTTGATATAACTATGACAAATCCTAATAGAACAATAGTCACACAAAAAGTTTATAATTGTTCTCTAGTTGATACTTTTTTGATATTGATTCCTAAAAATCTATTGATTCTTCATTTAGTGTAATTTTCTGTGATTCTAGTCATGGATTATCATTCTATATATGAATATCATTTCAATTTATGAAGAAAGGAAGTTACATTTCCTATTCTAAATAAATATATGGTCATCTATTGATGCAAGGATGAATTTTACCTTCTGGTGAATATTTATTCCAAAATGTGCTCCATGGTTCTTATAAATTAGTGTTATCTATCTCAAAATAATTTTGGATAAAATCACCATTATGAATAAAACTATTTTACAATAGTTAGTTAATTTATTTCTGAAAAAATTTCCAGGTGTTCCACCAAATCATGAGGTTGATTTTTCTATATATCTCATATTGAGTGCTATGAAAATTTCAATGAAATTTTATATAATGTTTCCAATTAAGTTTCATAAATTTAAGGACTGATTCTATGTGAATCTTGAAAAGTTATTTATACACCCTAGTGAATTACCCTAGTTTTCACATGTTCCATTTTTTTGGATGATAAATTGATGAATGAGACTATGCATTGATTATTGAGAACTTACCAATATCACTACTAATAAAAAATATCATATTCCCTACCTTGATGAATTATTAGACCAAATACGTGGAGGTAAGTACTTTTATATGATTTATCATATTTCAGGATATCATCAATTAAGGGCCAAAAATGATGATATAACAAAGACACCATTCTCTATTGGTTATGCACAATATGAATTTGTAGTGATTCCTTCTGGACATTAAAATTCCCCTTATATAATCATGGATCTAATGAATAGAGTATTTAGATACAATTTTGATTATTCATTAGTATCTTTTATAGATGATATTATAGAATATTTTTAGAGCATTTAATAACATGAAGATCACTTGGGAATTTTATTTAACACCATGATAATGGATATTCATTATAAATAGTTTAAAAAGTGTGAATTTTGAAGTCTGAATTTTTCATTTTATGGTCATGTAATCCAATGAGAGGGGATATCTATAGATCCAAAAAGTAGATATTATTTAACATTTACCTAGATATTCTACGGTAACTAAGATATATTGTTTTCCTGGTTATGATGGATATTATTTATGTTTTGTGAATTATTGTTCATGAAAATCGAATCTAATCACCAAGATGAATTGAATAGGAGTTATGTCTGTGTGTACAGATGAATGTGAAGTGAATTTCAAAGAGCTAAAAATATGGTTAGCCGATGCACAAGTGTTCACACATCCCTGTAATGGATAAATGTTTTTTATTTATTGTGAAGAATCCAAGATGATTTCTGGAATTTTTATCATCGAAAATAATATTGTTATTTCTTATGTCTTCCAAAAATTGAAAATCCATGATAAAAATTAACAAAATCACTATTTGGAGTCAGTTATGATATTCTTTTCATTAATGATATATAGAAATTATCTATACAGTGAAGGGTGTGATATTTTTAATGATCATAATTGTTTAAAGTATATTTAAACCCAAAATGATATAAATATGTGACAATGAAAATGATTGGAGTTCATTAATGATTATGACATCCCAATACACTAACACCATGGGATGGAGAATAAGGTGGAATATGCTTTAGGCCCAATGGAAGATTTTATCCTATCCATGATAAGGATTAGAAAAGATCCAAATTATATGTATTTTTGAAGGATGGATCCTAAAATTTTAAAGGGGTATAAATATTATCTTTCTCAGATGAATGTTCAACCATCATTACAAGTGATTATTAAAGAGGTGTAGATGTAAGGTTATGTTCTACAAATGATTTTTAGAAATGTTAAGGAATTAAACCATTATTGCGATGGAATAATAAGTTTCTAGATCTTTTTTTGTATTCATCCTATAGAATAATTAAATAAGGAGATATTGCTTGAGTCTCACAGTTCCAAATTCTCTATTCAACTGAGAAACAAAAATATTTATAGGGGAATATAGAGTATTTACAAGGGGATGGAATGAAAAATATGATACAAAATATGTCTCTCAGTGTTTGGATTAGCGGTGTGTTAAATTTTAGAGAAATTTGTCTAACGGGATGTGACACACGCCTGTTATAGGGCATGGAAAAACAATTTTTAAATTTCCTTAGAATAGTCTTGTGATTAACCTTTGTATGTCTCCCAAATAGGACTAGACAACAATTATGTTTGTCACTTGAATTTAAGAAAGAAGAAAAGGTTGTGTTTGGAATTTTTTATGTTAAAAAATAATGCAAGAAATACCAAGTAAAGTCGAACACTAATGCATGAAGAGAGTGATGGGGTCAGGGTAGGATTCACTTTTTCAATGTCAACATAGTAATAAAGATCATATTCTCCCTCTTCATTTTGAATAACAAATGAATAACTCCTCGATCGAGTTATTAATCAACCTAGGTTTAAGAAACAAATGAGACTCACTCTTATATGTGTGATAGTTTTAAACAATCCCTAAACAACTAAGTAAATTCCTGATTTGGAATTTTTTTACTTAGAACTCTAGAAAAAGTTTAATAGTATCACACACGTGTCAACGATCGCTAGACACTCACCACCTAACACAATCTGCTCGATCGAGACAAATTGCACTAGGAAGAGGGAGATTAAAGGTATTTAATCAAATATATTAAAAATTAATACACCAAAATCAAAACATTATTTCATTAAGATAATTGGGAAACAGTGATAATAGAAGTCATTCAAAATAAAAAGAGGATTATAAATTTAAGAGAAAAACTCCGACATTACAAAAGTGAAACTCCCCCTTCCCTGATCACTCAATGGGTTTAACCCTCTATGTCAAGGGTAATAGAGTTGAAAGGGGAAGAAGATGAAATTACAAAAATATAAAAAATAAATAAATAAAATAGGAAGCTGAAAATTTCTCCTTCTTGGTGTCTCGGAGGGAATGGGGTGGAGAATGGGATGATTTGAGAGGGTGAATCTCTCCTACTTTTATTGCTAGAATTTCCCCCCCGAATGTTGACTCCTTTTAGCCCTATTAAATGACATCTTAATTAATTAATCCCTTCTTAAATGTTTTTCATAATTAACTTGTCCATGTTCCCTAAAAATATAAGCGGATTTGGACATGTATTCCGATAGTTATGGCCGTTTTACTCTGAGCATTTATAATCTCCAGTCAGACTCTCCAAAACGCAATACTCTGGATTAGGGTGAATTAATGACCCCATAAACGGCCAATTAAAATGGCCATTTTTTCAATAAATATGTTCCAAACTCCTTTCTCGTCCACCCACTGAATATCACAACATTTGGCCCCATCATGGACGAGTTATGGATCCCACCCCAAAACTAGGCAGAACTGCAAACAGTTTTCTTTCTCCCACTTCTGAGCTTCTCTTGAGTTTCTATATGGACGATTAAACTTTTAGTACAAAAATAGAAAATGAATCCCAAGATGATTAGAATCTGGAAAAGAAAGAATTTTTCAAATAGGATCAATGTAGATAATGTAATGTCTATACTACAGAAATAATTTAAAAATGTTAAAAATCCAAAATGGCTAAATTTTACTATTCATCTCAAAATAACACCATTATCATAAAAATGAAACAATTCATCTTAGAGGAACAATTTTGTGGGTTTAAAACAATGAAATTAAATATAAATTAATTGAAAATATTTTCTCTATAAATTCGCCCACACATAGCACTTGGAATCCTGGAAAAGTAAAAATAAAAGAAAATCAAATCCAAAACACATATCAATGAGATCTATCAAATCAATTTCAAGTAACAAAAAGATATCATGCCTCATCAAAAATAATTATTTAAAGTTCTCCATTTAAGATTTTATTATATTTCCATTTCATTTCTTATCCCATTCACACAAAACACCCACCTCACATTAATTTTCTCTCATCTCACAAATGTAAATGATGAACAATGATTTTCTCATCCATACTCACACAAGAGTCACCACAAGCTTGACAAATTCCTCCTTCTTTCAGCCTCAAAATGTTTAACATCTAAATCCTCATCAGGGACCCCTTGATGATGCATTTAGAATATTTCGATCATTATCCTTAAGTCCTTGGTAGAAAAACTCAAGGAATTTGTGTTCCTTAATTTCATGATGTGGGCAGCTGGAACATAGCTTCTTGAAGCGCTCCCAGTACACATAGAGTGTTTCTCTAGTTGATTGTCTTATGATGTAAATCTCTTTCTTAATGGCAGTTCTCCTTGATGTGGGAAAGAATCATTTCATGAAACGTCTTTTTTAGGTGTTCCCAATCACTGATCTCCCCAGGTTGCAGGTTTTATAACCATTCTTTAGTTGTTCCTTCATGTCATAAGGGGAATGCCCTTCACTAAAATTGGTCTTAGGGTTCTCCTCTTGGCCTAAAGCTTTAGCACATGTATCTGAATTCTTGCATGCGATGATTTGGAACTTCTCATGCACGACCATGAAAACTTAGAAGCACAGGAATCATATTGACACGTAATTCAAAATAATTTGGTTCAATGGGTGCAATTAGTTGGTTATTTTGAATGGCCAATTGTGGTGCACATAGATCACGCAGGGTTTGGTTGGGATTTCTAGCCATGATTTCAGGTTCAAAGTGAACACTAAGAGTTTCACATGAATCTGAGAGATCTATTTCATCAATTATTTCTGGTATATTTCTTTTTCTTAGTTGGGTTAATGTTCTTTCAATTTCTGGATCAAATTCAATTAATGGTTCTTTTGATATGCGGGTCATTCAATTTTGATTTTTTTTTTGTTGCACTGCTTCCCCGGCAATGACGCCAAGATTAAAGAACGCCTATTGTAGGGTGTGGCAAAATAATTTTTAAATTTCCTAAGTATAGTCTAGTGATTAACCCTATTATGTCTCTCTAAGAGGAGTGCACATCAATTATGTTTGTCACATGAATTTAATAAAGAAGAAAGGGTTGTTTTTGAAATTGTTTAGGTTGAAAAATAAAGCAAGAAATAGCAAGAAAAGTAGAACACTAATGGATGAAGAGAGTGATGGGGTCAGGGTTGGATTCACTTTTTCAATGTCGTTATAGTAATAAATATCATATTCTATCTCTTCCATTCGAATAAGAAATGAAGAATTCCTTGATCGAGTTATTAATCACCCTTGGTTTAAGAAACTAATGAGACTCAATCCTATGGGTATGAAAGTTCATAAAAAATCCCTAAACAAATATGTAAATTCCCAATAAAGACTTTTTTCTCCTTAGAACTCTAGAAAAAGTTTAATAGTTTCACAAACGTGCCAACGATCGCTAGACACTTACCACCTAACACAATCTGCTCGTTCGAGACAAATTGCACTAGGCGGTGGGTGATTAAAGGTCTTTAACCAAAGATATTAACAATGAATACAGCAAAAACAAAACACGACCGCATTGAGATAATTGGGAAAAGGTGGTAATAAAAGTCATTCAAATGAAAAAGAGGATTTTAAATTTAAGCACAAAACTCCGACATTAAAAAAGTGAAACTTCCCCTTCCCCGATCACTCAAAGTTTTTACCCCTCCATGTGAAGGGTTAGAGTTGAAAGGGGAAGAAGAAGACATTAAAAAACTATGAAAACGAAAATAAATAAAATAGGAAGCTGAAAAGTTATCCTTATTGGTGTCCCGAAGGAAATGGGGTGGATAATGGGATGATTTGAGAGGGTGGAGCTCTCCTCCTTTTATAGGCAAAATTTCCCCCCGAATGTTGACTGGTTGTATCCCCATTAAATGACATCTTAACACGTTGATCCCTTCTTAAAAGTTTTTTATAATTACATTGTACGTGTCCCCTAAAAATCTCAGCAGATTTTGACAAGTATTCTGAGGGTTATGTCCATTTTACTCTGGGCATTTATTCTGTCCAGTCAGACTCTACAAAATGCAGTCCTCCGGATTAGGATGATTTAATGACCCCATAAATGGCCAATTCACATGGCCCTTAAATCATAGATGATTCTCCAAAACTCCTTGATCTTCCACCACCGAATATCACAACATTTGGGCCCACCATGGTTGAGTTATGTATCCCACACCAAAACTAGGTAGAACTGCAAACATTTTTCTTTCTCCCACTTGTGAGGTTCTTTTGAGCTACCATATGGCCGATTCAGCTTTTAGTTAAAAAATAGTAAATGCAGCCCTCGATGCTTAGAATCTGGAAAACATTGAATTTTTCAATTTGGATTAGTGTAGATATCTTTATGGCCAAACTATTGAAATACATTAAAACTGTTAAAATTCCAAAATGGCCAATTTTTACTATTCAGCTCAAAATAACACCATTATCATAAAAATGAAACAATTCATCTTAGAGGAACACATTTGTGGGTTTAAAACAATGACATTAAATATAAATTAATTGTAAATATTTTTTCTATCAATTATTCCACCTTTAGCAAATGGACTCCTGGAAAAATAAAAATCAAATCAAATCAAATCCAAAACACATATCAATGAGATATATCAAATAAATTTCAAGAAACAAAAATATATCATACCTCATCAAAAATAGTTATTTCAAGTTCTCTTTTTAAGATATTAATATATTTCTACTTCATTTATTATCCCATTCACACAAAACACCTACCTCACCTGAATTTTCTCTAATCTCAAAAATGTAAATGCTGAACAAAGCTTTTCTCATCCAAACCCACACAAGAGTCACCATAGGATTGATAAAGTCCTTCTTTTTAGGCCTCAGAATATTTAACATCTAAATCCTCATCAGGGACCCCCCTGATGAGGCTTCTAGAAGATTTCAATCATTATCCATAAGTCCTTGGTAGAAGAAAACAAGGAATTAGGGTTCCTCCATTTCATGATGTGGGGAGCTGGAACGTATCTTTTTGAAGCACTCCTAGTACTCGTATATGGTTTCTCCAGTTGATTGTCATATGATGTAAATATCCTTGTTTATGGAACTGCTCCTCGATGTGGGAATGAATCATTGAATTAAAATTATTTTTAGGTATTCCCAATCACTGATCTCCCCTGGTTGTAGGTTGTACAACCATTCTTTAGTTGTTCCTTCAAGTGGGAAGGGGAATGCCCTCCACTAAAATCTGTCTTCGGGTTCTCCTCTTGGATGGAAGCCTTAGAAAGTGTATCTGAATTATTGCATGTTCCGATTTGGATCTTCTCCTACAAGACCATGAAACTTTGGAAGCACATGAATCATATTGACCCGTAATTCAAAATCATTTGGTTCAGTGGGTGCAATTAGTTGGTTATTTTGTATGGCAAATTGTGGTGCACATAGATCATGCAGGGTTTAGTTGGGATATCTAGCCATGATTTCAGGTCTAGAGTGAACAGTAAAAGTTTCACATGAATCTGAGAGATCTATTTCTTCAATGATTCATGGTAGATTTCTTTTTCTTATTTGGGTTAATGTTCTTTCAATTTCTGGATCAAATTCAATTAATGGTTCTTTTGAGATGCGGGTCATTCAATTCGGATTTTTTTTGTTGTTGCACTACCACCCCAGCAACGGCGCCAAGTTTAACGCACACCATTCGTAGGGAGTGTAAAAACAATTTTTAAATTTCCTAAGTATAGTCTAGTGATTAACCCTAGGATGTCTCCCGAAGAGGAGTGCACTACAATTATGTTTGTCACTTGATATTTAGAAAGAAGAAAGGTTGTTTTTGAAATTGTTTAGGTTTAAAAATAAAGAAAGCATTAAAAAGAAATTTCGAACACTAATGGATGAAGATATTGATGGGATCAGAGTAGGATTCACTTTTTCAATGTCATTATAGTAATAAATATCATATTATCTCTCTTCCTTTTTAATAACAAATGATGAACTCCTCGATCGAGTTATTAATCACCCTTGGTTTTTGAAACAAATGAGACTCACTCGTATGTGCGTGAAAGTTTATAAACAATACCTAAACAACTAAGGAAATTCCTGATCGGGAATTTTTTCTCCATAGAACATTAGAAAAAGTTTAATAGTTTCACACACGTTCCAACGATCGCTAGACACTCACCACCTAACACAATCTGCTCGATCGAGACAAATTGCACTAGGTGGTGGGAGATAAAAGGTATTTAACCAAAGATATACACAATTAATACAACAAAATCAAAACACAGTCACATTAAGATAATTGGTAAACAGTTATAATAGAATTCATTCAAAAGAAAAATAGGGTTTTGCGTTTATGCACAAAACTCCGACATTACAAAAGTGAAACCACCCCTTCCCCGATCACTCAAAGGATTTACCCGTCCATGTGAAGGGTAATAGAGTGGAAAGGGGAAAGAAAAGGCATTTTAAAACTATTATAAAGAAAATAAATAAAAGTGGAAGCTACAAATTTCTCCTTCTTGGTGTCTCGGAGGAAATGGGGTGGAGAATGTGATGATTTGAGAGGGTGGAGCTCTCCTCCTTTTATAACCAGAATTTGTCCCCTGAATTTTGATGCATTGTATCCCCATTAAATGACCTCTTAACGCATTGATCCTTTATTCAATGTTGTTCATTATTACCTTAGACGTGTCCCCTGAAAATCTTAGTGGATTTGGACATGTATTCCGAGAGTTATGGCCGTTTTACTCTGAGCATTTATTCTGTCCTGTCAAACTCTCCAAAACACAATCCTCCAGATTAATGAGATCCAATGACCACATAAACGGCCAATTCACCTGCCTATTCCTCCAAAAAAATATTCTCAAAAACACCTTGCGCGTCCACCCACCGAATATCACAACATATGGACTTACCATGGATGAGTAATGGATCCCACACCAAAACTAGGCAGAATTGCAAACATTTTTCTTTTTCCCACTTGTGAGCTTCTTTTGAGCATACATATGGCCGATTCAGCTTTTAGTCCAAAAATTTTAAATGAATCCATGGATGTTTAGAATCTATAAAACAATAAAATTTTCAATTTTGATTAGTGTAGATAATGTTATGGACAAACTATGGAAATAACTTAAAACTGTTAAAAATCCAAAATGGCCAATTTTTACTATTCAGCTCAAAATAACAACAGTATAATAAAAATGAAACAATTCGTCTTAGAGGAAAAAATTTTTGGGTTTAAAAAAATGATATTAAATATAAATTAATTAAAAATATTTGCTCTATCAGGATGTTACAACCATTAACCATACCATAATGGAAATCAGAAAACATCCCTATATACTCTGTCATGGAATGTACAAATATATATAAAGGAAATAATGTTATATGGGTTATATTTGATCACCATAAGATGTTGGGGTACAAAATTTCTATTAGAGATGATTTATCTCTTTCTCATCTGACCATGATATATGTAAAGGAAGTGGTAAAATTTAATGGTGATCAACCTTCCATTAAATATGATCCGGATTTGAGGTTTACATCGATGTTCTGAAGATGACTTAGTAAGGCTCCAGATACAGAGATATATTTCAACAATTATTACTATCCTCAGATAGATGGTCTGTTTGAGAGTACAATTCAATCTCTAGAAGGCATGTTGTGATATTTCCATAGGGATTTCAATGGCGGTTGGGATCACAAACTACCTTGGGTGGAATTTTATAACAATAATAGCTTTCCCTATAACAACCAGAAGGCTACATATCAATACCTATATTGAAAGAAGAGGAGAAATCCAACATACTATGATAAAGTTGGATAAATAAAGCTATATGGACATGATCTGATTGATGAAATGGCAGAGAAGGTCAGATTTATTCAAAAACCCATAAGAGAAGATAAGAGTCTACAAAAAATGTAATTCTCATAAATGATCAAATGATATATGGTTTTATGTGCGTGTTTTGGTGTTTCTAGGAATATCTCCATGGAATAGGGTAAGGAGGATTGTGAAGAAGCGAATGTTATGCATAAGGTATATTAGACCATTTGGAATTATGGATTGTGTTGGGAGGGTATCTTAATGATTGGAACTTCGACCAAATATCTCTCTAGTTCATGATGTGTTCCATCTATCTATCCTAATAAATAATATACATGATCCTTCACATGTACAAAACTACGAATTCATATCAGTGGAGAAATATATTTCTTATAAAGAACAACCAAAAGAGATTCTCGATCACTTTGATAAACATCAATGAAACAAGACCACATTCTATGTTATGATTTTATGGATCAAATAAAAATTTGTGGAAGTAGTGTGGTAAATTTAGGATGTTATGTTTCATAGTTATCATCATATTATTATATCCATGTGGTGATGATTTTTCTGTAATTTCTTCTTAAGGGGGTAGAATGTAACATCCAATCATTTTTATGAAATATTTTCTCTAAATAATTTTTATTCTTTAATAGATTCTATTACATCCACTGGTGAGAATAAAATAACAATAAGACACCATTAATATTAAATATCAATTTTAACATAGTAGTTATGTTAGTATATATTTATATAACTAACAGATAAAAATTTATAGTTTATTCATTATCTTCCAATTATTTATAAAATATATAAACCAATTAAATGTAAAGAGAATATTTTTATTAATTATATAAATAAATTAACTGGATTATAATTAGTAAATTAATTAAATTAAATACATAATTTATTTTTTTATTTTTTATTGATATTCATACAATAGATGTTTTATTCCTATAGTATGAATAATCCATATTTTGTGTATACAAACTTATATTTTTCAACATGGTAATGTTACCTCCTTTTAATGAATAAACCCATTTTAAATTAAAATTTAAAAAAATTAATAATTTTTTATTACAACATAAACTTATTCATTGGATGTGTGGTATAAATATATTCTTTGGATAAATTTTTGAAATTTTAATTGTGACAATAAATTTTTAACTTATAATAAAAATATACTAAATATTAATTGATAAAATGTTTTTTCATAGAAGTAATTTATATGTAAAAATTATATTATTGAATGGTTTTAAAGTTTAATTATATTATATTTTAATAATTTAATATAATTTACGTAATTGGAATTAAATTTTTATTGAATTTGGATGAAAAACTTTTCATTTTTTTGAAATGTTTTAACTTTTTAATTTGTTTTAAAATTATAACAATGAGATTAATTTTAAATTATTTACTGCTACTTCAGTGTATTGAATGTTTACAAATGGATTCCATAGTTTGAGTCATTATTTTCAAATTATGTAAATATATGTATTTTCATTTTTGGTTTTATTAATAGTAATATTGATAAATTTTTTTAATACAGTATATTAAATAATTACAAAAACTGATGTAGTAATAATTTTATTAATAGAGAAAATAAATAAATGTCATTAAAATTTTTATATGGATATAATTTTAGATAATTAATATATCCAATTAATTTTAAATATTCCCATTGCATCATAGTAATAAAATAAAATATTTTATTACATCTTATCCTGTTATATTTTATTTTTAATAAAAAAATAATTTTTTAGTGTCGGAATTGTCTATATTGCTTATTTCTCAAAATAATGTATTATTAAATTATATAAAAATCAATTATTAATAAAAAAAATTTAGAATAATTAAAATATAGTCTAAAATGTACTAAATTATTTATTTATTGTCTAATTTAAAGCATATATTTAAACAATTTTCTCATTTAATATTGTATTATTTGTTTCATTAAATATATTCCATCCACTTTTTGATTATATTACATCCTCATATCATATTACATTAGAATATATGATATATTTTTTTATGGTTTTCGATATGTTTTTATTTTAACAATAATTTAATATTATTTTGGGGATTTCTTGTGTACCACAACTCAATTATATAATGGAACATCCTCCATCACTTCTTAACATCACATTAGGCATTCAATCCTGGCCATACCCAACATAATTCCATTCTAAACATCCCTAGTCACATTGTAGTAGTTATTTGTTTCTCCTAATACTATAAATAGTTCATTAATTGGAGATCTAGAGGAAGCCTATTGAAGAAGAGATAATCCTCTAAACCCATTCTTTCAAACTAACTAATTCTTCTACATCATCCTCATGAGTTGTTTACATTATTAAGTAAAACATATTGTACAAATTATATAACAATATTTATTTATGATTATATAATATCTATATTAAACAATTTATCCATCCAATGAAAAATGAAATCACCACACGTGCGTACGTACGACATACCATATCCATGCGATTGTGTAATCAGTTTCCCCTACCACCGTAATTGGATAGGTATAATGATGGACATAATTATTATATATGATTATTATAACATTATATTGATTATAGGACAAAATATATTCCACCCACTTCCATACCATTTTACAGTAATGGGAATGATATCATTGCTCATGCGTATATACGAACTACTATCAACATGATGCAATGTGATTCATTCTACATGATATCCATTAAAGAATGATAATATAATATAATGTATATATATGAAACTAATAAATTTAATATATTTTTTTACTGATTTTACTATATCCAAATATGGATAACCATATCATATTCAACAAAACATGTATAATTAAATGAAGTAGCTTATACATGAATAACGAGTAATATAGATATGTTATTATCAAACTGATAATAATATGGTTGTATGTGATATCATAAAAATTAAAATGATTCTAGAATAAGTCAATTACATTATTAAAATCATTATATATTATTATTGAATACATATAAAGGGAATCAGACCTAAGTTAAGGAATAATTTCACAATCTCATTATTATTCCATATTATTAATAAATAAGTATTTGCTGGGATAAATTTATCATCCATGTTCATGTATCCTAAATATGTATTCCAAAATTATTTTTTTATTCTTGTAAATGTTGATAAATTCAATTTACCTATTGGTGAATTTTTATTAAAGTGTATCAAAAAAATCTATTGTCATTTTCGATATGAGGGACTTTGGGACTCATATGAATAAAGAATAAATATATTGTAATGTTTTAAAATATAATGAAAGAATGGTCTTTTATGATTTCATAATGCTTTATTTACAGTAATCGTTATTTATAATATTTAGAGGTTATTATGAATGAAATTATTTTCATCTAAAATTTTTGAGGAATTTTTATAAAATAAAATGTTTTTAAAAAAGAAATGATTTTTCCTCAAGAATTAATTTCAAGTGTAATATTCAAAAAATTCCATTTAAGAAGAAATTTTATAATATTTTTTTGTTCCATGTTTAATATCCATAATGTTTGTATGGTTTTATTAAATTGATGATGGAATGCAGTTTAATAAATACATTTGATTTATATGGATTATAATTTCCTTCATTGGTTATTTTAAAATGAATGATTAATGTTTTGTGGCATAATAAAGAATGATATCATTATGATGTGGATGGGGACTAAATTTAACTCCAATTCATTGGGTAATGATTTATATCTAATGAGATAGACAAGCCTAGAATGAGAAATGATCTATGTTTACTAATTCAGGATTGGAATTAGAAGTAAACTCAATTTAGTACATTAGGTATTGAATTAATAGTAAACTTTGTTTGGTAATGGTCTTTTTTTCAATTATATTCATGGAATTCAGTGTTGACTAATATGAAAAAAATTTCTATTCTTATGTGTACCCCAAAAATTCCTTGTATTATTTTATGACTTTTGGTAATATATTAATTGATTATGTATGAACTTTAATGAGTTCATTTACGAAATTATATCATGATGTTTCATATTAAGGGTATGATTTCAGAATATCATGTTCTTATACCTTTTGAAAATGATATGATTGATATATCCATTTCTTCCCTTACTAAGCATTTAAGGTCACCATTTCTTATGTTTCATTTCCAGATGTTGTGAATAATGGTATCAAGTATGATATGTTAAAAAGGGGTCTTATTTTGAAGGATTAAGTGACAATCAATGTATATGACTTATTAACAAATTTTTTATGTTTCCTATTTTATAATGGCACTAAACCTATATTGTCATAGCATGTTGTTTTTGTTTTAATGAATATTCATCAATTTGGATTTAATATCTAAGTACATAAAGTGTGGGTTTTTATATGGTGTACTATCATCAAGAGTTCATAATGCTATTCAATATCTTATTTTTATCCAGTATTAGATAAGTGCATAACCTAGCTCCATTCTAATGGTGTACAATGTAGAATTAAATCAGTATCACTAGTTTTTGATCCCCTCTATAGGTCACGTCTCAAATAAAGTTGTGGTGTCCCTTCATGAGTCAATAGTATGATTCTATATCATTGTGGTTCCATAATTCGTGTTCATGGAATTAACATCACCACCCTATATAGGGTGTTTATCCTCCATCTAGCCATTTATATTGTCACTATTCTGGAATCCTTGAAATATGATCCCCTATGCAATAGGTCGATCTAGACTCGGATTGTGGTGTCCCCCAGTAGTTCCAAGCATTATCCCATCTATGTGTATCATGGTACCCATAGACCTGTAATCTTCTTTGGGAAGGGAGTATTGAACCAAAACTCATCATCGAGTGTCTCTGAAGGTAGTATGTATCATGTAGTTGGTTATCATAGGATTAGCATTTCATCAACATAATCGGGTGGTGGATAGTTGGTTATGAATTCCTCGTGGCATGGTCACTCTCTTGAGTATATATGGGTTATTTATTATATCTTTTATAAATACATATATATTATATTAATCTGATAATACTTGGTTCTTCGTCGTTCTTATTTTTTAGGTTTCATTCTAATTATTTATATACTCATTCATGCACAAGATTTTCTTGAACAAGTCATTTCCTGTGAAGATGGTGACCTTTTAGCAGGAATCCTAAGAGGATAGGTAGAGGGTGGATCATTGAAGGAGATTGATAGACTGAGGTGTCCACCGAGAGTGTACTTTCAAATTAGTCATCGCTTGTGGAGATGGTTGGACACATTATCAATTTCGATGTGCTTGGTTTTCCCCTAAACTATTTACAGTTATTCATTTTCACACACTTTTTTGTTTTATTAGATGTATGCAAGAATTCTTTCAGTTGTTTTACATTTCAACACATTTTGGACATGGATATTTTTTCATGTGTAAATGTACTTTAGGTTAATTCCTTCAAATCGTGTAATATGAAAACTCAGTGATGGTCTCCATCCCTTTGCATCTACAAACATTGATAAAAGGAAAACCATAGTGAGGTTAAATATGTACATAATAGAATAGTAATGGGATGTTACAAACTCCCCACCATAAATATATTCTTTCTCATAGAAGTCATGCTGAATATGAAATCCCTAGAATAACGATTTGGCCACTACCCCCCATCAAATAATCCAGTTCCCAAGTATCATGATAATCTTATTCATGTTTCCATACAACTCTGACCAACATAATTTAATTCCCATGCAATACATTCACTTGAGATTCATTAATCACAACTAGTTTATCCCTTATCAAAAAATATGGATGTAACTAAATAACTTCCAACCTCAGAACATGAGTGGGATCCAGATGATACATTTTAAGATGAGACATGTGGAAAAATCAGGAATAACAATTAACTCAACTAGGAATACTGAATAGTAATAAACCTTTTGGATCCACTCAGTGACCTGAAATGGTACATCATATCATGGAAGTAACATTCATTGTCTTCCAAGATGAAGATGACCCAACTGTAGAGGTGAAATCAAGAAAACGTAGTCACAAAAAAATCTCCACATGACACTTTCTATGATCCTCATATGATTTGTATCTACTATGGGAAATAATCAGTCATAAATGTACATCCAAAATCTTCTCAAACATCTCTTGAACCAAACATCTTCCAACCAAAGAATGTTCCCTAACCTTATACCAACAACGAGGAGATATGCACTAGTGACCACACAATGCCTCAAAGGGATCTATTATAATTTAATACTGAAAAATTTTGTTATAATAAACTCAACCTCCCATTGATGGATATTCCATGAACCAGTAAAATCAAAGGAACATGTATGAAGTTTATCTTTTGGAATATAACTTACCCCCTTCTTCTAACTATCTATCGGTGGATTATAAACTATACTTAACATGAGATGAGTTCCCATTACCCTTTGGAGACTCATCTAGAACCTCTAGGAAAACATATGATCCATATATGATTCACTGGTAGAATGAATTCCTTGCAACCTCACAATCATTTGTACATACATCATAACTAGATATCCAACCTTTGAGGTATCCTTATTCCGAATGAAAAGATCAGTCTTTGTCAACTGATCAAAAAACAACCAGATAGCATTTCTCCATCAAGGATTTCATGGAAATGTAAAAAAATCCATGGATAACTTGTCCATATTTTTAGTCCTTCATAGGAATAGGCTGAATAAATCTATAGGGTTTCTAGTGATCTGCCATTATACATTGGTAACTGTAATATCATGACACATAATCATCAATGTCAAACCTCATTACCAACCACCATATTCATCATCTCATGTCAAAATACATATCCATAGTTCATGGGTGAACATCCCAAGAATATCTGAGACTATTAAGCAATACTAAACTCTTCACATGTTATTGGAAAAACCCAACAACCCAATATTGAGTTAAGAATCTATTGATAAAGACCAACCAGAAATTGTCTCCCCAAAATAAAGTATTTCTAAAATTTTACTAAACTCATAATCATAATATATAAATTTCAAAATAGACTCCAGTATAGATGATGGTAACTGGACAGTGGTTAGAACCATGCTTGAATCATCCTCTTCAATATCCAAGTGAACTACGTGAATGTCCTCATAAGGAACCACTTCTATTTCAATTCTAGAATGTCCTATGATGGTAAATACCTACAAAGAGAGTTTACAATGATGTATCCATTCCTTGGGGTGTTAGTGAAATCAATTTGAAACCTACAAAGATATTTTACCCATTGTCTCTGTCATAGATTAAACTATTTTTGAGAAAAGATACAATGAAAACAATTATGATCAGAGATGACCGGGAACATATCCCAAAAAATATAGTCAGGCCGACATTTAAAAACATTAATAACAACATCAGGATCTAAGTCATTACTGGGGTAATTATTCACATGTGGTCAAAGATGACGAGAGGTGTAAGCAACCACACAATCATATTACAGAAGAACACAGAAGAAAAATTCACTAGAATGGTTTAATGGAATGTGAAATTAATAGTTAAATTATTTTTTGATAGATGTTATTTATTGTTTATTTGGTAACCAATAGATAGAATCTATGATAATAAACCATTTAATTCATGATGGATTAAGAACTAGTCATGTGATAAAATATAATTCCCTTGTTGGGCTTCAGTTTCCATATTTCTTATATATCCTTAGTGCTTTACATTTTGGTGTCATGATATGTTATTTTGTGTGAAGGATGGATGCCTTTATTTTGGTCCTTGACCCCAATTATATATTTGTTTCCTGCTTCTTTTAATGTGGTGTGATCCTTGGATGGCTATGCCTAGAGGGATATTGTTTTATGTGGATTGATGATCAACACACAGCTAATTTGACATATATCACTAATGGATAATATGCAACGATATTTAACTATCTGTGTTACAATTGAATAGAGCTAGGGAATGTGTTTTCTTTGTATGTCATATCCTTTGTATGATCATATTATGAACACAAACCAGTCATTAAGAAGATTGATCCACGATTCAATTATCTTGTTTGATGGGTTTATCACAAAGGGATTTGGGTGAAATAATATGAAAATCTTAATTATATATCACATGGAAATGAATCACGATCGACATGAACATCAATAGAGGTACATTCCTCTCAGTTATAATTGTTTTTTTCTCCCCCAATTCAATGTACTCCATGTGTGTTCTTCATTTAACACGTGACTTGAAAAATCCTGATCGATCGACTATTTAATACTCATTTCAAAGTGGAACGATCTAATATGAAAGATATGATATCAACATGATTAAAATGAGTTGTGATGGGGGTTTCAGTAGTGAATCATACAACAAACTATTCTCAAAATCATTTTCTTCAGTGTTATTTGGCATAATAAAACAAATAATTATTCATCCTCTTTGCGAGTAGATGAGGTGATAAAACATGATGTTTAGTGATAACACATCTTGGATGACCATGGATCATCAATTTAATGGAAAGGAGAGGTCATAAATCGATGGCCGGAGCAGAGGAGGAGGCATGCCACTATGGATATGGGATTATGGATAATCCTGTAACAGATAGAGTGTTATCCTAGACTACAAGGCATGTGGTCCCCCTTCCTTGACAGATAGGGTTTTGGGATAATAATGATGATCACATGGTGTGTAAGCCTCTTTTGGATGACTTGGCATGTACTTAATATATAAAAGAACACTGGTTGAAGTATACAGGCACATACATGTCGTGTACTCCCACACATAAATGACATGGCGTAGACATACTAGTATAAGGACGTGACATTGGTACACCTAAATGACAAGGTGACATTGGTAGGGAACAATGTGTATGTTACTATTGTGTATTCATTCTATAAACCATATATATTTATAATACATGACATATGGGACGCTTCCACATGGGTAAGACATGAGATAGAAAGAAACATTTTTCTCTATATGACATGCCATGTACTTCCATAAAGGTTGTTCAAGGCTTTTTTTCCTAATTTGGACATGTATAGTAAGATTGAATTCTTATAGTCATTTCCTTGAGGGTAATGTGTGGAATTTCATCCACATCACTCAATTATGATCCCCTCTAGTGGATGATCCTTATATATAGTTCTGGTTTCTTACCGTGTTACTGCAATGTGATCCTCTATCACTTTTGTTCCCTAGTTGAATTTTGTGGAATTAGTGTGTCTTCCATAATCATGGGGTTCTCCATCAATCTAGATGGATATATTGGTAGGGTTGTGTAATCCGTGACATAATATCCCCTACATATTAGGATGATCTAAAATGGTATCATGGTGTCCCCTAGCTGTTATGGGATTGACACCCATCTATGTAACATGGTCCCCTTAGAGTAGTTAGCTTCCTTGGGTAGGGCCCAACGACTAAACCTCTTCATCGAGTGTCTCTGACGATAGCATGGATCATGAAGTGGGTTCTACTGGAATAAGGATTGCATCAAAAAATTCATATGGATGATAGTTGGTTTTGACCACATGATAGCGTGGTGTCTCTCTTTAATATACATGGGTTCATTCTTATAAATGTTATTCATTATTACATTATTTCATGAGTTTACTATCCTGGAACATCATTTTTAATGTTTTTCAGGAGTCATAATGATTATTTCTTTGCTATCCCTTGAATGGCCTTTTCCTTACATTTTATATATTGTGATGAAGGAACCACAATTAGTGGTTTCCTATGAGTATATGGAGCTAGTGGAGCATAGATGGTTCTTGATAGACCGATGTCTGTACTAGGAGAAAACATTTGACTTTGTACTCACCCTTGTGTATGATGGACTCTTTATATTTTTTGTTGAACATCTTTTTTCCCACAGTAATGTTGATAGTAAATTCTCTATCGTACTCTATTGTGGGATAATATATGTATGAACTCATTCATTTTATTACGTTTCATGTTTTTGTCTGACTGGAGATTTTAATGTGTGTACAAGTACATTGGGTTAATAACTCCCATTTTTTGGGATATTCCGACTCAGTGCTAGTTTCCAACCCTTGGAAAATTGGAGACGGACTTGGGGTAGGATCAAGTCAGACCCTAGTGATTCGGGATGTTTAAAAGTGGTATTAGAGGATTAAATTCTACCTTAAGTCCTAAGAATGCGATTTTGGTTAGGGTAAAAAATGTTATGTGTTTCGAGTTCGGCATTCAGGCCAGGGACTCCACTGTTTGTTAGGTGGCCAATGTGTCCATAAATTAGGACTCTAATGACCTACTTTTTGACTCAGTACAAGATAACACTTGTTATAGGGATAATAGTTGTACATGAATCATTTAGGAATGGTTTATTATTTCTAATTCCCTAATGATTCAAATCCCATGTTAATCCCTTTTGACAATGGTATGGATTATTTTATTTCATGATGTCTCCTTGTATATAGCCATGATGGATTCCACCACATGAATGCGAGGATGACCCACATAATCATGAGGCATATGTATAGGGGTTAATACCAGAGATAGCACCACTGGGTGGTTTACCAAATATACCACAACTCCTTGAGTACCATATTGTAACAACACTACCAGATGAGGATGCACAAAGAAGGAGTTCATTTCACCAGATTCAATGGCAGTGACCTCCTAGATTTCATGGGAACTAGACTTCAAGGTGGATGAGGATTGGTTAGAGGAAGTCACTAACATCTCCATCCTTGTTATGATAGTTTTAGAATATATGGATGTCCTCAAAATAAGTCCTCTTCATGGTTCTTCTGGGTGATGATGGATATTGATTACATAATTACGTGATGAGAAACTGTCTCCGGGGTAGACTTCAAGTTTCTCTTCAGAGAGGTGTTCTATCTGGTCACATTGTGATCAATACACATACAAGAGAATCTACATTTGAATATTGGAAGTCTTACTATGGTGGAGTATTAAGTGATGTTTACATATCTCTCATGTTACAACATGGATATTTTATGATACAAGTCCTTTTGGGATAAAAACATCGATGAGGCCTTGCACCAGGACATTGGGGTGTCAGTGGTATCTCATAGAATTTCCAGCTATGTTTGGGGGTACATGAATAATCCATGTTGGGAGAATGTTTTTTTGATGATTTGACACTAGTAGTGGGATCTAGCAGTCAGAACCCTATAGTTGATTCCCCAAAATTAGGTAGCCGATGAGAGTCCCACAGATCCAAGTGGGTTAGGTGATTAAAAATGTGTGACCAGGACTCAGGGTTAGCAGTTCATGGCTCTCAAAGTGGACAAAATAATCAATGGTATAGATGATACTTATCTATGATCGTTGAGGAAATATGGAATTAGATTTTCTAACCCATCATATAATTTATCGGGGGAGAGTAAAGGGACTGACGATATCGATATAGAAGTAATAGCAGGGTGGACCACTAGGCGGAATATGTGGGTAGGTGCCGAAAGAGTAGTAGGATTTGGTCGGAGTTTTCACCTATTACTACCACCACCCGAGGTGGTCCATTAAAGGCACATGAAGTTGGTGGGAATGGATAAGGACAACTGTAGGATATTGAGTCCACGGAGCTCGAGGCTCTAGAAATGAAATGAGGTATGATCTATGGCATTCTACATTAGATTAATTTTGATATACAAGATTCTATATGTTATTTTGTTTCACAAAATCATGTTCAAGACATTGAGATTATGGTAGAACTGTTGACTCAACCCTTAGGTCTAGAGACTCCTCTTGGAGGAGACAGAATGATCCTACATTGGATCCGACAGTGTGTCCGGACTATAGGAGGCATGATTTTCAGTTGGGATATAATGGTAATGCGTCTAGTCCTTACACAATAATTATATTTTTTCTATACTATTTATCCATAGTTCATGATTAGATTGACTATTTTAGGAGAAGGGTGTAGTCTTTTTGTAGTTATGGAAACAAATTTGTGTTTATTGATTATAAAAATTCGGGAAGCATAGGATGGACTCATTCATTGGATGGTTAAACTGACTACTCATCAGTTGGCTAGCCTGACCCATGTTGTAGTGAATGTTATGATTCCCCAGTTTCATGCAGTGATGACACAGTATGGGGATGAAATTACTAAATATGTTCATGGATAACATCCCCACAAAGAGATAGCCTTATGAATTGAACTAAACCCATGTATGAAGCTATGATATACACCTTCATATCCAATGTATCCCATAGATTTGGTGAAATGAATGTACAATTAGAGGACATAGAGAGGAAAGACTTCTTGAGACCCAATGCTTCCACCTAGGTAGCACCATTTTTTTTTGAAGAGGACATATTTTTTATTGGGTTTTATGTGTGTAATATCATTTCATGAACCACATAACTGAGAGGAACAAGTATCCATTATCCAGGATCTATGACCTCTTTGATCAGTTAATATATGATTGGTGGTTCTCGAAGAATGACCTCAGATCAGGATATCACTAGTCGCGAGCACCAAATGAGGATATATTCATGATGACATATATATATTGTTACATTCTCTATGAGTACATGGTTTTGTCATTTTTCTTAATGATGTTACCAAACGTGTTCATTGGACTCTTGAATTAGATCGTTAAACCTTTATTGGATGGGTTTTTGGTAGTCTTCATTAATGAAATCCTTGTATATTCAACATCCATGGAGGAGCACAAAAGACACATGAGGATGGTCCCAGAAAAAATCTAAGAACACTGATGTTAAAGGGGTATCATTATGTGATATTTTTCTATTTTTGATGTCCATTTTCTTGGACACAACTTCTCAGAGACTAGAGTTATTGTATATCTTTTGAAGATAGAGGTAATGATTACATGGAATCCACCCTAGAGTGTTACCAAGATATGGAGCTTCCTTACATTGACAAGGTACTGTGGGATGTTTGTACCTGACTTCTCTAGATTTGAGAAACCCATGACATATATGACTAGGAAAGGACGACCATCAGTGCGGATGGAAATGTGCCAACAGTACTTTGAAGAGTGTAGGTATAGTTTGATGAGTGCAACCATCCATAGGTTACCAAAAGAGAGTGTCGAGTACGTAGTGATTTGGGGTGCTTCGGGGACCATACACAGTAGTGTTTTGATGTATAAAAAATACATTAATGGTAATGGATCCTGCAAGTTGCGACCCCATTAGCAGAACAATGCTACTCACAACCTTGAGTTACCCGATGATGATTTCACAATAAAGATGTGGTAAAACTATTTGATGGGTGATCAATTCATCATGTACATTGAAAAAAAGTTCCACATGTATATCTTATCTCATAATGATGTTATCTTGATATAAAAAATATAAATAGAGGTCATCCAAGACTAAGAATTTGAGAATTTATATTATCCTAGGAAGGGGAATGTGGTGGAATAACCTCTCAACAAGAGATAAAGTATAGAGTTTCTGAATGCGAAATCGTAGATGTTGACTTAGATGTAGTTATAATTTGTGGCTTATGATTTACTAGGTCACCTCTAGTTGAAATTTTTACAAATCCACTATAATTGTGATTCTGGGAGGTGGAAATAGGGTTTTCGACTATGAGACCCTACATACTCAGATATCCACTAAACATGCTCATGATAGATTTTATAAAGGTGGGGAGGAGGTCCGTCATTTCAAAGGACACACAGTGGTACCCATGATATTACAGGAGGAGGTTCAACCGGAGTTTCATACATCCACTTTGGCAGTAAATCTAGCTATCTAATAGATGGGATATGACCTCCAAGGTTAGTTATGGAGGGAATAGAAGAAGAAAAAATTTGAAGTGTTTGTATATTGATGCCTTACTTATAAACATATGAAGGATGATCACCAAGTTCTAGATGTTTTATCTCAACATAATGAGGTTCTATAATTGATTTTTCTAAGGGTATCTATGTAATTATTTATTTTATTACCTTGTACATTTAAGGGACACTTCAAACTATGTGATCCTAGACTGGCTTGATATGTCAACCCACTACCAAGATATCAAAGAGTAGAGTTCAGAAAAGTGTTTGGAACACCTATACCTTTAGGAGATATTTCATCTTTATGGAGTTCCATCGATGATTTTTTTTATCATGATGATTGACATACATCATAGTTTTCGAATAGATTACATGAAGCATTTGGGACTAATTTATGTATAAACACAACATTTCACCCAAAAACGGATAACCAAACAGAGCAGACCCTTCGGGTTTTGATAGATAATGTTTGAGCATGCATGTTAGACTGATTTTTTAGTCGGTAGGATCACCTACCATTGGTGGAGTTTGAGTAAAACAATAGATACCATTCAACCATTCGAGGATTTGTATGGGCCACCATATTGGTCTCTAATTTTCTAGATTGACCTTGGAGTTTCTACCCTCATGGATCTAGAGTTGGTGTGAGATACTATAGAGAAGGTGAAAATCATATAGTAGTGGATGAAGACTACATAGAGACATCATAATAATTAAGTTGATAGGTGAAAGAAGGATTTGGTGTTTGAGGAAGGAGACAATGTGTTCATATAGGTTTCACCTCAATGGATATTATATAGATCTATCTTAGGTGACAAGTTATCTCTAATGTCCATCGTCCCATTCTAGATATTGCAAAGAGTTGGTGAGGTGGTGTACACATACATCAACCTCCGCAATTAGACCAGGTAAATAAATGTCTTCCACATGATGCAACTAATTTGGTACCTGAATAACCCATCACACATTATCAATTTGGGCGAGATTGACAACAAGGATGAACTGAACTTTTCTGAGTACACAGTGGAGATTAAGGATTGACAAGAGTGGATATTTCATGGGTGATCAAACCCATGGGTGCATGTATGGTGGAATCATGGAGATAATGAGAGATCACAGGGGAGTGGGATGCCAAATTCATGCTCAAAACCGAAATCATTTTTTGTATATATTGTTTTGGATTTTTGGGATGTAAATCCCCAAGGTGGGGAGAATATAATGTATCATATTTTATAATTATTATAATTATATATTATACATATTATTTTTGAGACAATGATCTAAGAAAGAATTGGATTATGTGGCTTCGTGTTCTTAAATATATTTTGGAAATCCATTTGAACATTAAATATAAACCATGTGAAAATACTAGGATTCTTGAAAATCTCCTTCCACACAGCGTGTAATACGAGATTACATGTCATGTGGGGCCCCATCATTGGAGGATAGAGTTTCATGATCAAAATGAAGATCACATGGAATGTTATACATGCCACATGGTGTGTGAACCCATATCAATTGATTCATCATGTACATTGAACATACAAAGACATGAGTTGATGTTTATAATAATGATCATGCCATGTATTCCCACACATACACAACATATTGTTCACGAACTGGTATAAATAATCATCTTTTGTGGTACATGGAAAATTCCAAGAGACATGGGATGGAAACCATGTGTCTATAAAAGTTTTTTAGTCATTCAACAAGTCGTTTATATAGATACTACATGTCGTTTGAGGATCATTCACACTAGTCAGACTTTATATAGATGGACACAGTGTGTACCACCTTGTACATGAAGTGTAATCCCATCAAAAGTGATTTAGGAACATCATTTTTCTTTTTGGAACCAATATCAGTTGATTGCATTCCCTTGGTCCTTTCCATGAGCGTACAATTCAATATTAAATCCACATCACTAGAATTTGATCCCCTCTATAGGATGAGTCTCAAATAGAGTTTTGGAGTACCTTCATGAGACTAGAGTGTGATCAGGTATCACATATGTTCATTAGTTTGAGTTCGTAGAATTAGTGTATCCTCCCAAAGTAGGGAGTTCAACCTCTATCTCACAGACCATATTGGTGGGGTTGTGGAATCATACAGAAATGACACTCAACATAGATTGTTGATTCACATTGGGTTCGTGGTGTCCCCTGGATGTTATTTTCCTAACCCCCTGTCTGTGTATCATGGTACCCTTAGATCAGTGAGTTTCATAGATGAGTTCCTGATGATCCAAATATCATTGTCAGTCATATCTAATATTTTTATGGATTTTGGATTTCGTTCTCCCAAAATAAACATTACTTAAAATAGAATCATTTGGCTGATAGTTAGTTATGACAACATAATGACGTGGTGTCTTTATTATGTATATGTGGGTTATTTATTGAATATTTTATAAATTTTTACATCTTGAATTGAGCAGACAATACATTGTGCTCTGTGTTTAATATATTCAGGGTGCTCTACTGAGTTTTTTTATACTCACCCATACATTGGCTTTTCAAATACATGTCAGGACCTATATAGATGACAACTATTTTGATGGTGTCCATGGAGGATATGGAGTGTGTGAATAATATAAACATATTTACGTACTAGCATAGTTTTGACTTATCCCCCACTCATGTAGTAGTTAGGAATCCAAATACATTCGGTTGAGCTTTTTTTAATCCCTTTTATAGTTTACAGTACTCACTATCGTACTTTATTTCTAGATATTAGTTATATGAAATAATTAATTCAGTTAAAATACATTCAAGCATTTTGTGGGTTGAAAATTTGTGTGTGTGTGTGTGTGTGTCTATGTAATATTAGATAACTCCTCATTTTTGTGGGATTCAACTCCCCTGAGACCAAATTGAAAGGAATAGACCCAGGTTTCCCTCAAACCTAGAAACTGCCCCAATACATCACATACCTAAAGGGAATTTGCAAACCCCACATGATGATGAAAATCACATGGTCATAAAAAAAACTACAGGGACTAATTTCTACCATCCTGAAAAAAAAACACATGGAATATATTTTCATTAAGAAAAAAGTAATGCCTAGAATCCAATAAATAAATTAAATAACTGTAATAATGATAAAAAATGATAGTAAAAGTATCATAAAACACTAATGTATATGCCCAAATATAAAGGGAAAAAACCAAACATCTACACCATGTGATGGAGTAGGTGAGCTCCCACAATCTCACCACAAGCTACCTAACATAGATGACAGGAAACCTCTACACCCCACTATGGACCCTTCCCTTTCCATTCATTTGACAATGTAAAAAGTTCAACTAACCTCTGAAGAGGTTCACACGGAGTGTGATAACCCAATTAATATGATCCAATCTAGATGATCCATAACAATTAACTATACATAAATTTCTATATTATCATTTTAAAACAATGGCATGATAATCCGTAATGAATTGTTATAGAAGACATGTTAAATATTTCCTCTTTATCAAAATTATAAAAAAATAAGGTATGTAAATTTCAAAGAACATTTTCCCATATCATATTTCACAAAAATAAATATAAATTTCAAGGTGAAATATGCAGTGTTGATGCATGAGGGTCCAGAAAGAGATGGTGGGATTCTATGGTCTCGGAAGACAGACGTGTAGACATTCCACATGAATTATAAGGGATATAAAGTCTATATGGTTGGGAGGTTATATAATCCCATTACCGATATGTTATACATGAATTTATCCTCATTGTGGATATCTATTTCATTTTGTCTTTTTTGGGGATGAGTGGGAATTTTGATGATACCTATAATGGTGATGTCATAGATTTGTTGGTGTCGTAGCATTAACTAGTCATTTTGGATGGATGTAGGAGGATTTCATGCCGCGTAACTTAGTTACATGATTTATAAGTGTTTCTGGGTAGATGATGTTATAGGGAATCATTCTATTAATTGTTACATGATTTGAGGATTATTTTCAAATTGTGAATGTTTTATATAATTTATTTTTAATCTGGAGTGATAGTTTTCTTAGTGATCATAAACACCATGTATTTCACGGCATATAAATTAGTTTGGAATCCTATAATTTCTCATGAAGGGAAGTTATAGGGAACCTTTCATGTTTTTGGTTCCCTTTGGGCCTACGCTATTCATTTTATCACAACAATAGGCTCCTCTTCTGTGATTTTTGGAGTCACCATTCTTTCTTGATCGATCCTTTTAGTGACTGATCTTCATTGTAGTAGTAGAGAAACTCTCATACAAAGTGATATTTCTACATTATCATATCAATTGTTTTTCTTATAGTCATAGAGTACTTATATCATATATGTTTATCTAAGCTGGGGATTATTATTGTCTTATTCCACGATACATTGTAAGATCTCATCTAAAAGGTTATTCCCTTGTTGGTTGTGGTGTGGTGGGAGTTCGTTGTTAAAATATTTTGTGTTTTCTAATCTCTTACAAACCCTTGTTTTTTTGCATCAAATCATTCTTAGGATGTGTACTATTTTATAAGAAATTTATTGACATTGTTGGAATATTATTATTGGTGGATCTTGTTCTGGCCTTGTGCTACCTGAGTTTTGAGGTAGGTGGTTCTGAATATAGTTTGTGTCTGGTAAACTATATTGTTCCATTTTTAATATATGTATTATAATTAAATTAGTATGAAATTTAAATGATTGTTTGCATTCTTTGGAATGAGGATTCAAATAAACTTAATTTTTCCGTATTTTTTGATAAAAGTAAAGAAAATGGATATATTTAATGCATTGAAAAATATTTTGTAAAATTGTTCTTAAA
The DNA here is from genome assembly GCA_963277665.1 of Viscum album. Taxonomy (NCBI): domain Eukaryota; kingdom Viridiplantae; phylum Streptophyta; class Magnoliopsida; order Santalales; family Viscaceae; genus Viscum; species Viscum album. The sequence continues at coordinate 1,192,375,701 of OY728147.1, forward strand.
TTATTTTGGAAACATTTATATGATTTTGAATGCAATAACATGGGTTACATTGGCTACATGGTTGAGGGTTTAGAGTGAGGCCATTTTCAGTAGTGGGGGTTCACTTTATAGGTGTTCCTCTTATACATTATTATTGATTATTGGAACTATGTACATAAATTATTATGGGGTTTTAATTTTTAGGGTGTATCCCTTCACATAGAGTGTATATAATTTGATTCAGGTACTTTAGTGCACTATTTATATATTTTTGTGTATAGGTTTTATGCTTTCAGGCATACTATAGTCCATGGTGTTGTGATTCCTGTAATGATTTGGTTGTTTTTCATTTCATGGATTTTTTTGTTTTAGCCTTGATATGCATGTAGATAATCATAAAATATGATATTGAAAAATTTTCATTGAAATTGATATACCTGATATTATTATAGAATTGGGATAAAGAGGAAACTTTTACCATGTTTTCTATTAAACCACATTAATAATACAGTTTCATGATTTTTTATAAAATGATCATAAATGAATTGTTATATAGAGAATTTATATGGAACACCTGAGTGGGATTCAATTAAAACTGTTAGATCACACCCTATTCACCACATTGCCGGTGCGTATAACTTAGTATATTTTCCAATGCCGATAATGGAATGGAACCTTAGTGTGGAAGTGATGTTCCATGTCATATGGGTTGGGTAGCTAGTGGTTATATGGAGGGAGTTTTTCCCCTCCAAAAAGGGAATAGCTGTTTGGTTTTGGTCATTTGTAGTGGGACATAACCATTTTAGTTTTGGCTACTTTTATATTCATATGGTTCCACTGTATTTCTAAACATTATGGAATATATTAATGGTATTTACACTTTTATTTATTTCTTAATGTTTATATAATTATTGTATATCCACACGATATTAGGATAAGAACCAGTTCCTCGAAAAAAAATAAAGGAATTGTGTCACCCAAATGAATAAAAACATGGAAAATATATACATTATTTGATAAGAAAATAATTAATGCAAAAAAATATAATACGTAAATGTAAGAAATAATGTGGAAACAAATGACTATAAAAGTAACCATAATATCCAAGGGATATGTCCAAATGAAAAGGACTAAAACCAAGTAGCTTCTCCATGTGATGGCATGGACAAACTCCCAACTTCTCACAAATAGCTACCAATCCAAATAAAGAAAAATCATCATGGCCTCACTATAAAGACACTACTTTTTAAACATTGGAATACCTACATAGGTATATGAATATCCAATTAGGTTCATAGGGTGTGAGCTAACAATATCAATTTGATCACACCCAGTTTATCCCTAGAAAGACTCCGCATAACAATTCATGTATTCTCATTTAAAAAAAGAAGGAATGATAAGTAATAAACCAGTTTTATAGTAATACTGATAAATATTTCCTCATTATCATAGTTCAAAATCCAATTTAGGTGTATCAATTGAAAATCACATTTTTCAATATCATCATTCACTAGAATCAACCCTCATATGAAGGATAAAATAGTAAAAACACATACAATACAAAATAATAGGAGCAACATAGGGCTCACAACACTATGAAATACAATAGATCAAGCATCAGACTACTCGAACAAAAAAATATATGAATAGTTTATTGCGCTACATGAAGTCAATTATCTAAACTCCATGACTATGGATATACCCTATAATGTAAATACCCAACATAATTTGTGTACCTTGATCCAATAGTCTACACACTATGATAATAGGAACTCCCAACTAGTGAACTCCACAGTGGACGATTGCTTTAATCTACATAATCCACCAAGTACCCAAGGTAACTCAAGCGATCATTTTCACAATACTCTTAATGTTTTGAAAATCAGTTGAAATACATTTCACAAAATCATTTTCAATTCATGAAAATACCATTTTTTGTTCATTTATAAAAAACTAAGAGATAATATTTTCATTCAAAATCTCATTCCAACAATCACAAAAAATCATTCCATTTTCATGCCAATTTATTTATGTACCAGTTTATAAAAATAGAAAAATATTATTTATCAAATAAAGGCTAGAGATGGAACCACATACCTTAAAATGTAGGGCTCACACAAAAACAACAGGATCCACAAACAACTAAAAATCAACAGCAGCAATGAAGGACCTAATATCCAATCAACATATCCAAATTGATCTAACTTCAAAAACATGGGGTCAATGGAGAAGATGAAACACATCAAACCACCTCAACGAACAACAACCAAACCACAACAAGTAAGGAAATGACCTATGGAAGGGGATCATATGACAATTTTTGGAAGAAGACAAAAATAAATCCTAATTTAGATCAACGTATCAAATAAAATTATCTAGGGCCTTATCATGACCATGAAAAATGATGAACTAGAAATATCACTTACTCGAAGAGACACAACACAACCAAAATGAATGTCGAATGCCAAACATGTCTATCTCGAAGGAATATTTTCATTAAAAATTATCAAATAGGATCCTATGTTTGAGTAAAAAAGATATGAGGTGGCTAAATGGGAACCCAAATAATGGAAATCTCCCCAAAACATCCCTTCTTATGAAATTAGATGATGTGTAACATATTAATAGGTCTTGAAATCCATAGAGTTTATGTACTCTGCAAAATCTATCTGTGATGATTTAAAATCTATTATTTTTTAGACGCATGATGTGAAATTTATCATCACATCATGTATCCTTTCATAGTGGGAATGCCATTTATAGATTGCGCCTAGAAATAATTAAACATCATGTAAACTAGTTACATGATGTGAAATCATTCTACAGTCTACAGAAATGACCATTTAAATCATAGAGTCAAAAAAATATTTGACTTCACCATTATTGGTACCCTCTTTATTTTTCCTCACCCTTATACATAAAATGATTAAAATAAAAAACACAATGAGGTCAAATAGTTACCTAACTGATTGCTAAGGGGATGTTCAAAATTCCTTCCATAAATACATCTTGTCTCAAGGAAGTCATGTTGAATATGTAATCCATATAATATGATGAGGTCATTTCTCCTTCATCAAATACAGGTGTTACCAAGTCTAATGAAAATATGCTATGTGTTTCCATGTAACTATGACATGTGGAATCTGATTCCCATGTAAATAATACACATAAGAATCAATTATCTCGGCTAGTTTCTATAAATTTGAAAAAACTTGATCAAACACAATTTCTTCCCAACACAGAACATGAGATAGATTAGGATGATACGTCATGAGTAGAGACATGAAAAAAAATAATGAATACCTTTCAACTAAAACGTCAATTCAAACTAATATGTATCCTATCTACATCACTATATTACCTCAAACGGTCCAAAATATATTGGATGAAACTTTCATTATTTTCCATGAGGACCATGACCTGACTAAGGATAAATATTAATGAAACTGAATCACCAATGTAAAACACCATAGGAAGACATCGACAACCCACATGTGATTTTTTTCGACTCTGGTATATAACCATACTTTGATATACATATTGAAACTTCAAGTACATCTCTTGAATGGATCATAGTCCAACCAAAACTATTGCAACTAAATGAACCAAAAATTTATGTGATCTACTTGGGATTACCTAAAATGCCCCAAATATATTTATATCGACATTTCATAACTGTTTTTATAAAAAAACATCATTTCAAATATGGTTATCCCATGATCAATTGAAATCCAAGACATAGACATGAAGCATATATTCCAGGATCTAATGTTCTCACTTTTTCTGACTATCTGTCTGTGGATGGTAAGATGTGCTAAACATGAACAAGTTCCCATTAACTCTTGTAATGTTTTCCAGAACCTCATGGTAAAACTAGGATCCCTATCTAAAAAAATGGGAGAAGGAATTCCATATCACTAGACAATATCTTGTACATACAACTTATCTAAATCTTCAATAATAGTGGTATCCTTGATCGTAATGAATTGATTATAGTTTGGAAATTGAGTAACAACCACCAATATATCATTTATCCCACTGGGTGTTCATTGTAATAAAAAAATAAAATCCATGGATACCTCATCCCATTTCCAAATATTCCATGGAAGAGGCTGAAGAAGGGGTTTAAAGTGTTATACCTTTATCCATTGGCAGGTGTAATTGTGGGACACATAATCTGCTATGTCATGCTCAGGCACAACCACATGAATCATCTTCTCGTGTGATAATAAATATTCATTGATCCTCATTTAATGACCCATGAGGATATGTGATAATTAAAAAAATAAACTCCTCACATTTTCTAGGATGAAAACCCGCTTTCCAAATTGAATCGTACAATATAAAGAAAAATGCCAACTAGAAATTTACTCCCAACAATAAATAATTTATCAAATTTTAATATACTAATTATCATATTGTAGAATTTAAAAATTATACTCATGGAGATATAATGATATGTGAAAATCAGTATGATCCATCACAAAAATAACCTCCTTATTATCCAAGTAAATCTAAGGGAAAATAACAAGAGGAATCTAATTCTCCCTCGATTCCAAAACATCCTCTAATATAAATTTTATACTAAGATCATCTTCAAGAATTCATCCCTTCACCATGGTATCTATGGTATCAATGTAAAACATATATAGGAATTTTAAAAATCGTATCTATCGTAGATTTATGTATTTATGAGAAAATATATAACTCAAACTCTTATGATTAGAGAATATTGTGAACCTATCACAAAATATATAGATATCTTCAATATTTATGTGCATGAGTTAATGTATTAATCTCTAAATCATGAGTGAGGTAATTTTTCTCATGCTGTTGAAGCAGAAGAAAGTTGTAAGCTACCATATGGTCATCTGGAATAAGAACACATCTAAAATTATATAGAGAAGCATCATAAAACACCATATATCCCATACCAGGACTAGCTATGATCAAAAGAGTAGCTAAAGAAAGAATTTTTTCCAGTTCATCAAAAGATGACTAACACATTACATCACATTAAAATAACCTTGCTTTTCTGGTAAGAGTATTCAATGGTGGAACGAATTTAGAGAAATCCATTACAAACCATCTATGTTATCCAGCAAGACCAAGGTATATCTGTATCTTAAAGAGATTAAATGGTTCCTTTGGAGACCATATCACCTTCGCCATCTCAAGATCAACTAATAAGCCATGTTCAGAAATCATGTTCCATAATAACATCACATATTGAAACTAAAACAAATATATTGAAATATTTCAATAAAATAATCAACTTCTCTTAATTTGCATAATAAAACTCAAATGGTGCTCTTGCTCATGTTGATACATAGAATAAACTAGGTTGACATCCATGAACACGTCCAAAAATGTTTCACAATATTAATTTTATATCTGATTCATCAAAGACATTAAAATTGAAGAAGTGATAGTTAGGACAGAAAGCATCACAAGATATTAATAATGGCCATACCTTCTCTCAGAATATTTTTTTCGTATATCAGACTCAAAAAATCTGAGCTATTGATAACATGACTGATGATAAATCATTGGGAAACACTTATCAACCTTTAACAGATCAAACAATTCTCAACATGAGGTAATAAAAACATGATCTTAAATATTATGTGGTCAAATATCGATAGTCCACAAATAATCAAAGTGAACCATATGCCTTCATGGAAAGAAGCACTAGGGATGCGAATGGAAAAAATATAGAGAGAACTAATCCTTTATCCAATCAGTTATCCAACTAAATCATTATCTCTATAATCCTTGCTGGTTCCATTCCATTATAATGTATCGATATCACATGCGTACTTGGAATGATGTAAATTGTAAAGTCTACCACTCTATTAGATGGAAGATAAGATAATTACTTTGAAAAAATTTCTAAAATAAATAAAAATGATAAGACTATTAAAATAAAATATCTCATTGGGATCACATATAATGGGAAAGAAAAAAACACTTGATCTCAGGGTAAGATGGTCCTAGAAAACCATACCTCAGGTACCACTCCCACAGAAACAGATGAGAACTCCAACATGCAATACGAAACAAATCATTTAGATAATAACAGTAAACCTTAGATTGATAATAGAAAACACAATCCATATTGATGATAATGAAAAACTGATCCATATAAAGAATGATAAAATCCCAGAACAAATATACACTGGAAATCATTAATAAACTAGAAGAACACTGATACCCCTACTATTTCCTCATACCGAGAGGTGTCTATAAATATATTACAAAGGACTTAAGTTCCATTGGATGTTTAATAATATCAAGAAAACGTATAGATATGAACAAGTGGGATGCACCAATTTCAAATAAATAAATTGAAATTGATGATTAAATAAGGATAGTACCTCTCACTATCGGTAGACTAGCATTGACTTCCGTTGGACACTCATCTACATTTTGAAAGTGTTTCACTCATAAGGCACGTGGACAGATCCCTATAGACATTGAAGTTTCAGACTATAATGCAGTAGCATTTTGATCTCAAGAAACATGACAAAAATGAGGTGTAGTCATAGGTTGAGAATACCGTAGGGAATTATGAACACATCCAAATCTATTTCTCTTCATCATAGGCATATGAAAAAAAATATCTACTATGTCTAACATTTCCCCACTGATATCAAGTCAGAGGCACATTTCTAGCTATATCAGAAGTTGAAATATTGTTCAATGAAAATATTTTAGTGGCCCATGCTTAACATACATGGATATTTCATCATTGTAAATTAATATTCAATAACTTTCCAAAATACAATCCTTTGGACCAAAATAGTTTTGTGTTTTTGTAAAATTGGAAACAAAATCTAATATCCTAGTGAATGATCTTAAACATCTTCCATAATGATCTCAACTTTTAGTACTTCTTTCTAATACTTTTCTTCATAACCAATAGAAATGAAACATAATAAAGGGATTATCCCACATTCTCAATAAGTGAAAGAAACCTAATTTTTTATGCATAACATGAACAAAGGTTATAGAACTTTAATATAACATTTGAATATCATACCTTGAATGTTAGATATAATAACAAATATTGGAAGTTCAGAATAAATACATCATAAGATAATGATGAGAAAAATTCATGAAATGATAACATATAAATATGATGTGGAATTTTTATCATGCACATAAGAAAAGAATATTTAATTTCAAGACTACCAACCATGACCTTTATAATATGTCAGGCACGGGATACAACGGATTAACCTAATTTGGACATGGGTTAGTAATCCATGCAACCTATTAATTTTAGTGTAGGGATAAGACACATGTACCTTATTGTTTTTGTTCTTGACACACAAAAAGTGTACCCTCTTACGTTTAGGATTTGGTAAAAACCTTTGTACCTTTTTGTTTTTGCGCATGGGATACATCATGTTTACCCTCTTACTTTTAGTCTTGGGCTACGACCAATATACCAACTTGTTATTGGGATGGTATATAACATGTGTACCCAATTACTTTTAGTATTGAGATACAACACATGTACCATCTTGTTTTTTGGGCTTGGTCTACAACATGTGTACCCTTTGAGCTCATATACATCATGTCATTACCCAATGAATTGGAGGGAGGTACATGTCCCACCCTTCATATATCAAAATCTTACATGGAAGTGGCATAGAATAAAAAAACATGGATTATATCATGACCCATAAATATATATGGTTTTCATAGATGTAATTAATAACCCATGAAATGAAATGGGTTCCATTAACTTTTACTCACATCATAACCAATGGAAAATAGTATGCATTCTTAATAAATTCAATTTCGCATAACCCATAAAAATAAATGAGAGTCAAAATCATATAAACCATGGAAGAGAAATTTATTTCATAAAAAAATTACACTTGAAATACAAATGGATTTCATAAAAATATAACCCATGAATGAGAATTGGGTTTCATGAATAGTTAACCTGTTATAGATAAATGGTATTCCAAATTACCATAACATCAATCATAACACATTCAGAGAATGATAATTAATGGATCGTTTAAATCACTTATAATATAGGAATAATTAACATCAAAAGATTTCATCTTAGATGGTAAATAACAAGGAAATCTATTTGGAGAAAAATTCACAATGAAAATATCTGGTCTTCTTTTAAAATTTATTTTTATTGGATAAAAACTCTTTTTAATCTGATTTCATTGAAACAACATTGAAAACACTGAATGTACTTTTGAAATCATTTCCAAAAAAATTTCCATGAAAACTTGTTAAAAAAATAGAAACTTTTTTAGAACCATTAATTTGAAATTCCTTTTTAAAAAAAAATTCATAAAAATTTACTGTAAACTTGAAAATATTTCTTCAATAGATTGAAAATTGATAAATTCACACATGTTGTATGAGATAAAATAGAACATTCCCTTTTCAAAGTAAAAAAGATTATAAAAATTACTCATCTGGGAAGAAACAATAATATTTATATGAAAAAATTATAAATATAAAGAAATGTTACATATGTATCTTAATTGTAGAGAACTTGGATATTGTTGGAAACCCTTTTTGGGAAACATGAATTTAAAGAACACATATTTCTGAATGATGAGTATGAGAATTCTAGATTTCATAATAACAACTTCTAACTACCTTATGTACCAAAAAGTAGAATAATTCTTACCAACATATGAATAAATAATTAATATCCATAGTATAAAACAATTTATGAATTATCTTGATATATAGATCATACTATTTCATCTAAGGAACCATAAACATAAATAATACTGAAATACAATGATATTTTCTCAACAAACTCTTATAACTTTATAACTTGGGATCACACAATCCATGTAATAAAATAAAAATATATTACTATAAAATATCATTAATATATGTAAATTCATGATATTACATATAAAATTTATGTGTATACCCTTTTAAAAAGAATTTAGGTGCATTACAAAACCTGAGTCTCAATGAATGCAAATTGAGAGAAAATTATTTCACTAATTTGTTATCTTTGGAAACATAAATAATATGATAGAAATATCATAAAATGGATATTTTAATACCCATAAATTATCTATATATTATACATATAATAAAATCATGGGTAGTATATACACCATATAAAAGTAATGAGTGGAAAATATAGCATGAATCTCATAGATATAAAAGGTTAGCTGAGATAACCTTACGTTGTTTGTTGAATCTCCTCATACTCATTAAAACCACATGTACAATAAATATATATTAATTAGACAGGTTTTATAGAACCATATTATTATATATAATAAAATATAGGTTTTGATTATGACCTTCTATTACCCACTTTTTAACAATCATATGTTAAGGTTTCACTTCAGTTTATATTCTCATTATTCATCGCATCTCCCTCAATTTTTTATATTTTTGGTACATATACATTATATAATGATATATATAATGAAAAAAAGATATAAATATAATTTTATACAATATATGTGTTCTATAATAATTTATATAATATATAATGAAATAATGGAATACACCGTTCATGGAGACGGTAAGTCGTACGTGTGCATAAACTATGTTCCCATTTTTATTTTCATATTCAAAGAAAGAAAGAATATGGAATATATGTATATATTTATATCATTATTAAAATGTAAATATAATATCATACATTTAATATATAATCACTAACCCTCATCAATAATACATTCCTTGTAGAGTATGAATGAATCTTATCGCTTTAAGGGGGTAATAGTCCACCCTTCCTCAAATAAAGTTATCATATTAACAAAAAATAGAAAGTAAAAAAGAAATGGATTGTAAAAAGGAATAAATAATATATATAAATAATAAATATAATATTATATATATATATATCCCTTCACAATATCAACTACGAGAGGCATTAAAGGAAATTGAACAATCATCGTTTAATGAGGTGATAGTTCGCCTTAGACATTAAATGTATGTTCATAACCCATTAGATTGAGGTGTGTGAAACTGTTGGTATAACCCATATAATAAATATTCATAAAAAAATTATAATAATGGGGTTTTATAAAAAAATGAAACAAAGACAGTGGAGGGTAGGAGAATCAAATTAATGTGAAGGAGCATGAGAGTAAGTGTTAACTATTGATCGAGTAACTCATTTTTTTGTGATGAAGGTCTTCCATGGAAAAAAATTTTTCTAATGGGAGGATTAAAATATAAATGCTGTGATTTTTGGAAGTGTATTAGGTAGATTTTGGCCGAAACAATGATGTTTTAGAGGTGTGAATATGAGGTAGATGTGGTGAGATTTTATATGTATGGAGGAATGACACTTTTGTTAATATTTTAAATGTGAATGAAAAAAAATATTTTCACATTGAATGTGAATCCAATAACATTATTATGTAGTTATATGTGCCTATAGTGTCTAAATATGTCTATACCATTTTTTTACCTGTATCTTGGCCATTTAGGCTCTTTTTATTGAGGTTTAAACTTTAGTTAAGCATAATTTTACATTAATCAATTTAATTAATTTTAACTACATTCAATAATCGTTATGGTAAAAAACATAGTTTACCTTATTATAAATTATAAATTATGATGATTCCAAATATGGAATACATTTTTGTAAATTTCAATCATATAAGTGGTAGAAATTTATTTAAAATTAATACCACTCACCAATATATAGTATAAAAACTGAAAATATTTGTTATAAAATATATAATAAATATTACATTAATACGAATCACCAATTTTATTTTATTAAATTTATTAGGGTAAATAAAATTGTGACTAAAAAACTATATCATTACCTTTTCAATTCAATCATCATTCATACTCATTTATAATTACCTATTACCATATGAATTCATATTATATTGTGTAAAAAATATATTTTCATAAATTATTTATTAATATTAAAAACCTCAAATATAATGTATAGGTAATATTTTATTATAACAAAAATTTAGAGATACACTATTGTTTGTTAAAAATTGTTCATGCATGTTATGAAATCCATTATAGAATTCATTATTTCATGTTATCCAAGCTGACCACAGTGTTCCATGTGGAGAAAGAAAAAATTTATGTTGTTTGTAATGCTTGATTAACATGTTGTGGCATGTAATGAGATGAAAAAATTGTTATTTAATATAAAATAAACTATTTTCATTGTAATGTGAAATAAAATACATCTAAAACATAAATTAATTAGAAAAAAATAATCCAAAATATTTCAGGGTGTTACGCTCTACCCCACATAATATTAATTTCACGCTCAAAATTTTCCTAGGTTATTAAAGTCATAGTATATGAACGTTACATTCATATAAATCCACATCAAAAAATTTTATACTAAAACATCCTTTAGAAGTGAAAATTCGGAACCATAATGGTTACCCATAGAAACATATAACTCGGTTTCAGCATAGAAGAACATAGGTTGCATGTAATGATTGTACATGGAGTAAAAGAATTAATATTTATATACAGAGATTGGAGTCATCGATCAAAAACAAGTTGAATGATAACTGAAAATATGTGAGGTTTAAAATAAAAAATATGTGATTATTTAAAAGGCCATCATTTCAACAGAATTACTGTATTAGTAACAACATTTTCTTTTGATCAGTATCATAACGTTGAAAAATTATTTAAATGACAATGAATATGAGGAAGTTTAATTAAATTTTATAATTATTTAATTTTTTTTGAAATAGATGTTATTTTATCAATTTATAATTCTTGAATTACATCATGTAATGGGATTCCAAAAATAAACAATGATTTCCGAAGTGCTAAAATAATATTTTAGTGTATCTTATGGCCCATAAAATAATGAAATGTATAACTATTTTTCTCTTTTTATTTTTGAAAATCAATATGTTTAATACACTAATATGTAAACATATAAAGTTAATCTACTAGTTCATCATTAATAATAAGTCATCAATAAATAATTACACATTAATATAAACATCACATTGTCTTTTGGTAGGTGGGAAACTGTTATCGTCCCACAATCATAATTTCAAGACCTATGACCCTCCCAGAATTGATTTGTTGTAAACTGATATATATGATGACCTTTTAAAAAATCATACTAATATAATGTCTAAAATATAAAATATGGACAACCTTGAAATAATATTTATCAGAAAATATCCATTTAAACAATGATTTGAATAACAACATAGTGCAAAATTACTTCCCTCAATGTTTAACTAAAAAATTTCATGAATGTTTAACCTTATAACCCTCTCCAAAGATGAAAATCAAAATTTTTTTAAATTGGGTAAGGAAAAAAGATTAAAATAGACCCCCCAATATATTAAAAGGTATTTATTGGTTGTCATATTCCAATCATGTGAATACAGTCATCATATATTCTCTGGAAACATTGTAATAACCTGAATTACCATAATACCTTATATAAAACATGCATGATTAATTAATACAATGAATACAGGATATATAATTTATATCCAATTAGTCATAAACATCATCCTTAATTTCATAGATAATTTTTCAAAAAATTGGTTATAGGGTAATATATACCATCCAATTTACATATTCATATCGAACATATCATTATCTGAAGACCATTATATCATTTTCATTCATTAATTAAGGGTTACCATCCATTAATCAAAATATAACTTTCACAGGAAATCACTTTCCTATGTATTCATCACCATTAAACATAGAATTTTCAATACTTAATGAAAACATATAATGAAAATATTTATAAAATTCATGATTCATATAACATAATATTTTAATTCCAAAACATAAATACTTAATTAATCCATCATTATTCTAAAAACATTACTCATGCATCATCATCTTATTCCTTAATATCTTTCACTTAGATTATAAAATTTGAATCATGTATTAATATTACACAACATCAATCAAAACATGCTTCTTATGATCAATTTAAATAGTATTTTATGAACATCATAAACCTTTCTCAAGTCATTTGCGGTCTCTTTATCATCATAATTTCAACTGATAATCATACCACCTACCTGATTCTCTTTATGAGATTTCCATATGGTAAATAGATTTTCCAATTTCCCAAAAATTCCATAACTATAACATTCAATGTTATCCATGTTCCTTCTACATCCTTACATTGACTAAAACTAGAAGCATAGTGTGATCAATACTAATCATAATTAAAAACCACATTGTGATGAAAGAAATTATTTATGGGATATATAAATAATGAAACAATAAATATTCAATGAAACCATTGGTTCATGAATCATTATTCATATAGATTTTATATATAAATCCTTCATGATGCTCGGTCAATAGTTTATTAATTCTCTAAGAATATCCCCAAGGAGTGTCAAACCAATTGTGTAAGAAGGCATGTTGTGGTGTACCATATTAACTACTGTTAGGCCTAGAACATCTTATCAGCATTGTTACCCATAGGTATTTTTTTTCCAAGTGAACATCTATTTTTGTATCTAAAAAGGGATTTATTTCAAAAAAACCACTCACTATATCCATTAGAAAAATACTAGTACAATTTTGTAATTGTTAACTTATCACTAAACGTATCTTTAGAGACATCTGTAGACCTAACATGGAAATATAAATTGGGATCTCCCAAAATTTATATCATCCTTGTATCGAATATATGGCTAAACCATTCCTTTGATACCAACTATAGTGACCAAGGATTAACATTCATGGATATTATATCATTTTTTAAGAATATTCCATACATTATAGAAATAAATTCCCAAGGAACATAATAATTATTGTGTTCTGAAACATGGTAACAAAATAGTCCATTCCAGTAAAATATCATAAAAATCTCCCATAAAAATATCTACCTTTAGTACTTATATCTGAAACATTTCATCATAACTCGGGGAAAAGAAAATATAACAAAGGCGTGAACTCTAATATAAGTAATGGTAAATAATGGAAATGTGTAAGCATAACATGAATTAATGGTATTGAATTTGGGGCAAAAAATTTAAGATAATACCCTATATATTAGAGTTAATAATATATATTTCACGCTCCGAAGACATAGATCATAAGAGTATGAATATCATAAGACATGAAATAATATCACAGGAATAAGACATGGAATTTTTTGTACATATATAATAATGGAAAGTCTAATGTCAAGGATAACTAAAAATAAATTTATAACAAGTTAGGATTGATCTATGAACCATGGTCCAACTTTATGCATTGGCTAACAAACCATTTACCCTCTTACTATTATGCTTGGTATACAAAACATGTACCTTCTTGTTTTTTGGATTGGAAAACTGCCAATGTACCCTCTTACATTTAGATATGGGATAAAAACCATGATACTTATTGTTTTACAGATTGGGTAATAATCCATTTAACCTCTAAAATTTAGTCTTGGGATAAAAACCATGCATATTCCTATTTATAATATTCTTCTATAACCCATGCACCGTATTAATTTTAGATTGGTCTACAACCCTTGTACATTCTTTCTTTTTTTTCCATGCTATACAAACTGTGTTTCCTTTGATCACATATACAACTAATCATTACCCAATTCATTAGAAGGATATATAGGTCCCACCTGTCACATAAGTAAATCATACATACACATTGAATGAGATAATAAAACATGAATTATATCATCATCTATAAAAAGGCATGGGTCCCCTATTCGACATTTATTTCAAATGAGATGAAATTGGAATCATTATAATTTCACCACATCATGACATATGTAAAATAGATAGGTTTCCTAATCATGTTTTTAAATAATAACCCATGAAAATAAACGAGATTAAATAGAATATAACCCATGTATGAGAAATTTATTTCATAAATATCAGACCTATAAAAGGGAAATGGATTTCATAAACATAAATCACATTATTGATAAGTTTGTTTCATAAATATATAACCCATTAAATGGAAAAAAAATTTATAATGACCAGGACATCATGCATAAAAAAATCAAATAAATAATATAAATGTAACCTTTAGATCATTTCGTAGAAAGGAACTAGTATCATCAAAAGATGTCATCTTATATGAAAATTAATTTTGAAGGATATTTTTAAAACATTTATCCAGAAAAAATTTATTTCATATTCAATAAATTCTTATTAAATCATAAAACATTTTTTAAAATCCATTATCCTAGAAAATATATTTAAAACATAGAAATAGGGCTTGAAATATTTTTGAAAAACGTTTTCCAGTATATCATGTAATATAAGCTTGAAAAAATTTGTCAAAATATGTCATTGAAAAATATTTTTTAAAAAATATCCTTTAATAATTAATGGAATTATTTGAAGTATTGATAATGGATAAATCCTCACATGTCATACAAGGTGAAAGGAGCATTCATTTTCCACGGTAAAAAGGTTAGAAAATTTCCTAATTTGGAAAGTGAAAAGTCGATTCCTTTGAATGAATTTTAAGTAGAAATAAATGATGAAAATTTAATCTAATTATCATATTATAATAATATAATAATCATTTTAACCCTTTTTGGAAAACATGGTATTAAAGGAACATTGTATTCCAACCAAAATGAGGGTAACATCGTGTTTTCTTTAAAATAATTAGCTTAACTATCGTATATACCAAATAGAAGTAGAATATATAACAATATAATAATAAATCATTACTAAAAATATGAGAATAAATTTATTTATTTTTTGAGAGACATATTATAATATTTAATCAGAGAAGTCATAAACATAAATAATCTGGAAATGTCAAGAGATCGTCTATGTAAACTCATATAACACGGTAACATGGGATCGTACTCTCAATGAAAGAAAAAGAAATTATGATAATCTTTTAATATGAACAAAATAAGGAAATTTAAGATGTAACATTTAAAATTTATGTATATATACCTTGATGGATAATTTATGTGCATAATAAAACTTGTGTCCCATTTATGTAAAATTGAGAAAAAACCACTTCAATGATTTGGTCAGTTTTAAAACATAAACCCCTTGAAACACAAATCTATAAATTGATATGGTCATACCCATAAATATTTTTATAATATACCTATAATAAAATCATGGTATATACATACACCACACACAAGGAATGAGTAGAGAACATAGCCTGTAACTCTAAAAAATAACAAGTGAGATGTGATATAATTATTTTGTGTAATCACTCTCATTGAACATATTAAAACAACATGTTTAATAAATATAAATTTACTATAAATACTTTAAATAACGTTATTATTATATTTAATACAATATATGGTCTCATAATGACCTTATCTTACCTGCTTGTTAACAATCAAAAGTTCGAGTTTCACTTTGGGTAATATTCTCTTTATTCTTTGCATGTGTCTTAATTTGTTATATATTTGGTAATTATAATATATATATTTATTTATAGAATATAAAACATGATATAAAAATAATTTTTATATTGGAAATGTGTATTATAATAATCTATATATTAAATAAGTACATCATGGAATATAATGTTCAGGGAGATGGTAAGCCATGCGTACACATAAATGATTTTTATGTGTTTGTTATCATATTGATGGAAAAAAAGAAAATTTAATATATGTATAAATGTATATAATTATTAAACATGATATTTTGTATCATATATATATAAATATCTTGGAATTTTGTTTCATAGAAATCATAACGAGACGCAATTCAGGATAAAATATTATTTGAATAAGACATTAAATTTTTTAAAACACATAATCATAGAAAATAATTTACATATTAGACAAGGATCATATTAAACATGATCATAGTGGAAAAAGACCATTACTGAACTAAGTTTACATTCCATTCCATCCATGTATTACTGATCATGAATTACATACCGTTCCATCCCTTTATAAATGAACTAGATTTACCTGACATTCTAGTCATGTATATCTCATGAGATATAAATATTTTAAAATTCATTCAAGGGAGTTATTGTTCCCAACAATATCATAATGAAATCATTCATTTTCTTCCCAAAAAACCTAAATCATTAATCATAGCGTAACCGAAGGAATATAATGGGTTTCTTAAAAATCATTCCATCATAATCCATTTAATACAAAGGGATTTCATAAATATAATTAAATTATAATCAAAATAAAATCATAGTAAAAATAGGAATAGAAACATAACCATATTTAAAGAATGAAATCTTATATGTAAACTAATTTTAATAAAAAACGTGAAAATAATTATTTAGGAAAATATACATTCTTCTTAAAAAAAATTATATTCTAAAAAACCATAATATTTTAAAAGAAAAAAAATTCAAATAAATATCAATTTTTTTTATGTTTTTTTAATGGAAAAAAGTTTTTATGAAAGAAAAAAAATCCATTCACTCTGTATATGTTATAAAAACATTCTCCTCGTGCTTTTTTATGGAAAATAAGATATTAACTCACAGAAGAAATTAAAAAAGATTCATTTCATACCGTTTTATTAAAATTTTTATGTGGGTAAAATTTAAATTAATATTTTTAATAAATTAAATAATATTAAATATTTAGGAAACTTGGAAATGGATGATAAATATACTTCACTAAATACATATGTATGACGATTCTATGATATTAATGAGATTACAAAATTATCCCATACCATTAGTCTGATATCTTTTTATGTATCCAAAAATCATAAATAATAATGGCATTTTTAATTTACATGTTTATGACTAATTTTCCTTTTTATGGTATCGTATATTACCATATTATTAGTCATTTTTTAATAAAATTTCATTATTACTCGATATTTAGGAAATAATTGCTTTATGTTCTTCTACACGTTTCATTGAATAATATATGGTTCCCCTTCTAATATCATATATATATAATTAAAAAACTAAATAATCATATATATATACCCAATTTATTCATTTGGTACATTTAAATAATCAAGATTCAGTTGACATCATGTTGAATGAATTGCATCGAATCAGGGAGATGGTGGGATGTGCGTATGCCTGAACGGATATATTATTCCATCAATTAAGAAATGGTATCTATGTGTATGGTATATATATTTGTCCTGAATAAGTACCTTGTAATAATAATAATATATAGTATTTATTTACCAAATTATACCTATCGAAGTCATGTGGTGGTGAAAGACACATTAAACCACGATGTGAAGGTGGTATTCTCTACGTATACATGTGTAGTGTTCTCATTTATCAATGTAGGGATAGAATGTTGAATATTTATTCCATAATGTTAATAAAATATAATTATACAAGTGATACATGTGTAATTAATTCATAATGTAAACAACTCCTTAAGAGGATTATGATGATGAAATAATTTGAATAAATTGATAGAGGATATTACTTCTTCTTCAACGAGCTCCCTCTAGATCTCCTCTTAAAGGAACTAATGTTGGTATTTTTAAAATAAAAAAACCACAATAATGTATATTTTTTGGTTGATAAGTGAAATGTTCACGGGTTGATGAGATTTAAGGATAAAATTGAAGTGGAGAGGTGATGGATGGGGTTACATTTTATAATTGTGGTGTGGGGCACTTTTGGTATCCTAACAAATATTAATTTATAATAAAATAAATTCCCATTAAAATACATCCACAATGACCCAAATTTGATGATTATATTAGATAATTTTTCAATTTCATGAATCTATAAATTTTTTATAATTATTTCTATAAATTTAAATCATATAATTTTAATTATGACATACTTATTTCATTAATTTTTTTACAGGGGTAACATAAGTTTAACATAAATTTAAATATTATATGGGTGAAATTTTTTTTTATTTGATATAAAATAGACAATAAATAAATAAAATAGAACCTTTTATATCATATCATAATAATTTTATATTTTTTAATATGATTTATGATTTTTAAATAATTAAAAAAAACATTATTTCGATAAACAATCAATAGTTTCAATTATGCCACTATTTAATAAATTAGTTTCTAAAAATATTAATATAACAAGTTAAATTTAAAAAAATTGTTGAATTTTATTACTAAAAGGTCAAGGGAATATATAAATTTAATTATACATATTAATTGGACCAAATTATTATTATTTAAATATTTTAAATACCATTTATTTGATATCATTATTAATAAAATAAATACTACAACAATTTTGAGTAATTACTTAATATAATTAATATTTGAATAAAACTTAAAAATAAAATATTAATAAGAAGATAATTGTAATATAAATCATAGGAGTATATTAATTATTATTTATCTTCTTTAAAATCCTATATTTATAATGTTATAATTATTAAATTATGAATGTGACAACATTATAATCACATTAAATAAAATAATTTAAGTGTTATAATCAAGTCTATAATGCTCCAAATGGTTACTAAGAAGATCCTTGGATGATTATAGTCAGTATATTCTCTACAAATATTATTGGGGATAGTATTTTTGTACATTAATATTTATTATCATTTTAATGAAATTATTTTATTGATATTATAATCAAATAATTAATTTCTAAATCATTAATTTTAATCAATTAAGATAATAATTTACTTCCTAAAATTAAAAATAAATTACCATGATAAAGAAAATAATTTTATCTTTAAAATTATTAACTATATTTGAATATATATTTTACATAACCTAATTTTAAAATTGATATATTACTTAAAACATGAATGTGACATCTCCAAATTTTCATTAAATAAAACATTATAAAAACCATAATATCTCCCAAATTCCCCCAAAACGTCAAAAATAAATTTTTTTAAGGGATATGTTATTATTAAGTAAAAACTTACTTCTTATATTCATTGAAACCACCCATTTTTCCATATGTGGTCACAAAATAGATATTACAGACAAAGAAAATGACACTTGTGTCCTTTGATTGAAATATTATATAAGTCATTTTCATTGTATTGTTTCCATTAAATTAGATTATTTTCATTCATTTGTTTTATGGGCATAATTATTTTCATTAAATAAAATTATTTGAATTATCTTGTTCATTTTATAGTAATTGTAATATTATTTTTATCATAAATTATAGAATTTAACCATTATCGTAGAAACAATATTTTCCATGGTTAATATTAGTATTAGTAAAAAATATAGGGTAAGTACGTACCTATTTGTGTCCCCCTGAATGAAAAATTTACATCCTTCTTTCAAATTTCAAATAATGATGTTTCATAATTAAATTTAAAATAAAACAGAAAAAATATCACAAAATTTGTTTTTTTGGAAAAATGAACATTATTAAATAGATACAGTGATTATAGAAAATCCTGAATAAAATAATGTCAATAAAATCATAATTTGATAAAAATTAAGTCCATAGAATTTAAAACAAATCCAAATATTAATTATACTACTTATTTAAATTAAATGAAAAAAACAATTTCAATAAAAATAAGTATTTTCACTATTAATCAAAAAATGTAACTTATCAGAGAAATCAAAACAATTCAACCAAATAGAATTATAATATTTCATAATAAAAGAATAATTATGTTTTGAAAAAATGAATACAATGAAATTTTAAAAAATAGATTTAAAATGGGTGTGTCATTAAAAGGCTAGATAAACATGTTGTTTTTTTGAAAAATATATCTTTTATCCAAAAAAATGAATGTGTTGTTATATCGTTTCAAAAACACATATAATATGAATTTTAAACATTATATTTAATATATTAAAAATATTTTCCCATTAAATTTTTTTATAAAGATGTATTTTATTATTTTATAGACTAAATTATTTTGATTTAAATACCTTTTCAGAAAAAAGGAAATATTATTCAATCCCACCATTATATTCACTACTATATAATATTTAGTTATTCTGTTATACTTGATCATTTGTGAATTATGTTCTATTAAATGAACCCAAATTTTTTTGTAACACTAGTCAAGCCTAGAGTTGCGTATACCACATGGTAATCTGGTGTTGCATATAATGCAAGATTATTTGTTGAAGTGTACGATATAAGACCTCAAAAAAAATATTCTCGTAAAAATAGCTGGGTGTTAAATTTTTTCCCAATTAAAATAAATTCCTCCAAAACAATTTCTCAATGTTATAAAACAAGTATTAAATGGGTGGTTCATTCATATAAACCGACATCGTAAAAATTAAGTATAAAAAATCCTTCTATAAATAAATATTTTGAAAATAACTATCAAACAATGTAAACCATAACTAGGTATCTACGTAAGAAATCATTGGTGATGATTTGGTCATGGAGGAAAAACATAAGTAATAATAGTGATTGTAATTATCACTGGTCATAAGAAAGTGGGTGATATAGAGAAAGATGAAAATCATAAAACCATAAACCGAAAATTTTGAAATAGTTCATTGATATCAAAAAAACGATGATAATAGGAAAAAAATTTAAATCACATTCCCTTTTCATAATGTTTAATAATTTTCATGAGAAGATATACGTACTTGAATTCAGAACAATCTCATTATTGGTCATTCCTTTAACTATTTACACCGTATCTCTTATTCAAAGAAATGATGTTGAATTTGTCCTTACTAGTGTGTCATCAGATCATGTGATCCATAAATAGAATGATATGTAATTCCATCTATATTTATCACAACAAAAATGTTATCCTAGGTACTCAAATATGCATAAGTCTGCCTATGGAGAGATGAATTGTTATTCGAAAAAATCATATGAGGATTATCAAAATTATTCAATAAATTTATAAATTTATAATCGTTGTAAAAGCTAAAAATCCAAGTCTATAGAAAAATTTTCACTCACTTCACTAAACAATATCCCTTATATACTATGAGTTATATGTTGTTGGTCAAATTCCAAACATTTTAACACCCTCGTCATGTATTCTCTTAATTTATGGTAGTATCCTAAATTACCATAAATCCTTTTTTTGAAAACATGCATGGTTTATTATTCCAAAACTTATTGGATATATTTTTTATGTCCTAAAAAGTTATATACTTCATCCATGGTCACATATACCTCTTGAAAAAATAAAATTATTAGTTCCCATGAAACTGACATCATCAAATTTAAATATTCATATCTGACTTATGTTTACCAAAATATTATTAACATAATAAAAGGGAAATATTAAGGGTAATCAATCCATTAATCATTTGTTATTCATGTATATCAACATAACCTTAAATATATTGTTAAAGTCCTTATAAATATTAAAAATATCATTTAGAATCATTAATGAAAAACATATCCTGAAAAAACCTAATTATTTCATTATTCATATTACATAATCATTGAATTCTTAAACATATAAACCTCAATAATTCAACATTATTACTAACCCATTAATAAAGATCCTTCATTATAGACTTTCCAAAAATATATATCATTTCTTAAGGGTCCTACACCTAATTATAACCAAAATTCATAGGATTAAAGTAAATAATAATTCTATAACATCTCATGCCATTCACATGTCGTTTATTGTATCTTTATCCTTAGGAGAATAAAAAATACTTGTATGTCCTTCATGATTCTCTTTTTGATATTTCCACTAATGAAATTGGTTTTTAATATTTCCACACATTCTAAATAAGAAACATTTGAGTTTAATGATGTTATATAATTTTCCAGTTGTTGACTAATACCAAAAAAGTTACAAATACATATCATATGTTAAAAACACATAAATAAGGTACATTACATATAATATTTCAATATATGATATCTTAGGGTTAATACATATTTATTCATGATTATCACAAAAAGAACCATGATTGTATCCGATACATAGACTTATACTTGGGAATTTCAAAGAGATATCTCTACGGATCCCACAGATGCTTTCGCATCATAGTTTCCGATGATTGGATAATACTTATCTCTAATACCGACTATAAAAAACCATTGTTAATGTACATATATATTAAATAAAATTTTTAGAAATCATAATACATTACACAAATAGACACCCAATGAATATATTAGTTGTTTGTCTTTAGAAATGTGGACACATTCTTCTATCTTGTGGAAATATTTTCAACATCACCCATAACAATATTTCCCATTATTTTTCCAACCTAAAAATTTAGTTATATCCTGGGGAGACTAAAAAAATGGTGATATGAAAAACCCTTTAAGGGTAATCATAGAGAACAAAAATAAAAACATAAACATAATAATGAAAAAATATAAACGTAAATTCTCAGTATCAATATCATGAGTCATAAAGTAAATATTGGCAGTTCATAAGACATAAATCATAAAGAAACAAGGGTCATGATAATGTAGCATGAGAATAAAACATGGAATTGTGGAAAACACATACATATAAAAAATAATTTACATATTAGACAAGGCTCATTTCAAAAACCATCATAGTGGAAAAAGTCCATTACTGAACTAGGTTTACTTTCCGTTCTAGCCACATATTACTAAAAAAGATTTACTAGTCATCCCAGCCTTGTATTAATGAACCAAATTTTCTTACCATTATATTAATTTCTATCTCAAGATGTATATATCATTCCCAAACTAATTTCAAGGAGGGATAGGTCCCAAAAATCTCATAATGAAATCATTTTTACACGTTTAAAAAAAATAAATCATTCATCCAAGCTTATCCCAATGAATAAAATGGGTTTCTTAAACATCATTCTATTTTAATTCATATAAAAATGTATTTCAAAAGAAACATAAAATCAAAAAAAATTATTTTTAATTTCGATAGAGATATAACCATGTTTAATTAATGAAATATTAGATTGAAAATATATTTGATAAACCACTATAAAATTATTTCCCGAGGAAAATATATTTTCTTCATAAATTTTTTTTTTATTTTCTTAAAATTCCATTAAATTCTAAATTAAATTAATTTTTTTTAAGATAAACATAATATATTGTAAACTAAAATTGATTCAAGGTTTTATGACAGCGTCAAAATCCATTATTAAAAAATATTTCAAAAAATCATTCACCTCGTACTTTTGCCCGAATATAACAAAAGATTACTTTCATAGGGTTTTAATAAAATTCAGAAATATGTAAAATTAAATTTAAAATATTTTATAATAATATAAATAATATTACATAATTCGGAAACATGGATGTGAATAATAAATATAACCCATCAAATACATATGTTTGAACAATATCAGATAATAATGTGATTGAGTAATTATCACATACCTTTTTTATGATATAATTTGTAACTATGTGAACCTCCTATATAAGGATTTAAATATTTTAATTGAATTATTTAATTTTTATTTTCATTTTTTTGATATCATATATGATAATATTATCATGTGTTTGTAAATAAAATTTTATTATTACTCAGTATCTGTGATTAATTGCTTTATAATCTTATTCATGTTTTGTCAAATAAGATCGGGTTATCCTTATTAGATCATATTAACATCATTTGAAAATTAATTAGACATAACATTTAAAATATTTAATTATTATTTCCATTTATATAATCATTATTTAATGGATATCACTTATAATGCATCACATCGCATCGTGGAGATGATATGTCATATTTATGCACGACAAATGATATCATTCTGTTAATTATGAAATGTTATCAATGTGTATGGTATAAATATTTTTCATGAATAAATAACTTGTTATAATAATAATATATAGTTAATAATTTTCATCATTATACCCTTCCAAGTTAAGTGGTGGTGAAAAACATATTACACCACGACAATGAGATAATTATTCATGTTATACTAGATTCATTAATTCACATTAGAAACAATTCATAAAGAGGATATAGAAGATGAAATAATTTGAAAGAATTCATAGAGAAGATTACATCTTATTTGATGATCTCCCTCTACATCTCCTCTTAATGGCAATCGAGTTGGAAAATTTTGATGAAAAAAACCTCTAGAATAAATAAAATGATTATAATGGAAATGGTTAAGGTATTTACTAGATTGATATCTCTAATTGATGTGAATAGTTGAGGGAGGTGGGTCTCTTTTATAATTGAGGTGAGGGGAACTTTTGGAAACCTCAAAAATAAAAATTAATAATAGAATAAATTCCCATCCAAAAACCACTATAATGAACCAAATTAAACAATGTGATTAAATATTGTTTCAATATCCTTTTCTGATAATTTTTAACACATGTTTCTCCCAATTAAAACCTTCTATATTTAATAATATCTAATTAATTATATTTAATTTTTATCTAGGGTAATAAATATTCCAATATTAAAATGTTGAAATATTTACTTATTTGAAATAAAATTGACCATAAATATATAAATTAGAACTTTTTTTACCATATAATAATTATTATATATTTTTAAATAAGTTTTAATATTTTTAAAAAATTTAAGCAAACATTATTTTAATAAAAAAACAATAGTGTCAATTTTTGCAACTATTTAAATATTTAATTTTTAAAAATATTAATATAACAATTTAACATAGAAAATAGTATTTTATATTATTAATAATATGTAAATATAATCTAGTAAATTCCTTTTTCTATTAAATATATTCAATCATATTTCCTTTAATTTTTAAAAAAATATTTATTTGTTAACTCTATTAGTTAAATAAGTACTACATCAATTGTTTGTAATTATTTAATATACATATTTGTTGAATAAAAACATAAAAAAATAAATGAATATAAATAAAATATGTTTTAGTGAAATATATCTATTCATGTTTATCCTCTGGAAAATCAATCATTTAAAATGTTATACTTACTATATTATGAATGCGACAACCTTAACACCATATTGAATAAAATAACATATGTGACACAGTCATTTGAATAAGGCACCAAATGGTCCCTAACTCAACTATTGGATGATTATGATTGATATATAGTTGATAAATATGAATGGGGATGATTTTTGAAATTAAAATATTTATTATCATTTTACTAAATTATTTTATTTCTTTTTTTCCTCAATTAATTAATTTCTACATTATCAATTTATATGCCTCTAAAGTATTTATTTATTTCCAAAAAATTAAATATAAATTAAATTGACATTTAAAAACATTTTATCATTAAAATGAGTGATTATATTCAAATATTTATTATGTATAGCCTTATTTTAAATGTGATATACTATTTATAGCATGAATATGGCATCATTAAAATTTCATTTAATTAAATATTATAAATACTATATTATTTTCAAAATTTCCCTAAACCATGAAAAAATCATATTAGGTAAATATATTTATTATTTTATCTATCATTACATATTTTTTTATACCACCCATTTTTCCATATTTGGACTCATAATAGATCTAAATACAACAAAATTGACACTTGTGTATTTCTTTGATTTAGATATTATTTAACTCAATTTCATTGACATGTATCCATAAAATTACATATTTTAGATAATTAAGTGTTATTGGTCAAATTATAATCATTAAATAAAATAATATCATTTGTTTTAGTCATTTTCAAATAAGTATAATTATATTTATAACCTAAATTACTGAAATTACACTTTACTATTGTAACAAAATTTACCACGGTTACTTATCATATTAGCCCAAAATAAAATGGACCTATATAAAAAAAATACCTAATGAATTCAAATTTGAAAACCATTTCAAAAAAATAAAATCTCATAATTTATAGAATTATATTTTAAATAAAACAAGTAAAATTTCATGAATAATTTTTTTTTGAAAAATAGGCCTTTTTTAAATGGAAACTATTTTTATAATAAATTCTTGTATAAAATCAATGTATAAAATAATAGTTCGATACAAATATACTATATTAAATTTAAAACTAATCTAAATTATAATTTTAAGAGTTGAAAAGTTTAAAGGAAAATATAGTTTTTTGTAAAAAACATTATTTTTACTATTCACCAAAAAACTGAAACTGATCAGAAAAATAAAAATATAAACCAAATTAATTAATTATTTAAAATTAAAATAAGGATTTTAGTTTTTCATATAAACAATTATTCTGTGTAAAAATTATATTTTGAATGGGTACACCATCAATAAGTTGAAAACATCATATTTTGGAAAAATATATATTTTATTAAGAAATTTAATTTATTAATATATCATGTCTACAAAACATATAAGATGAATTTTAAAAATTGGATTAAATATATAACATATATTTTTCATTAATAAAATCTATCAAAAGATATTTTATTGTGCTATAGACTCACTAATTATCATTTAAATTGTTTTTCAAAATAAAGATAATATTATTCATAACTGCCATTATAATGACTAGGTTAAATTATTTAGTATTTCCCCAATACTTGGTCAACCATGAAATGAATTATATCAAATGAACCAGAAATTATGTATAACACAATCCTATCACAGAGGTTCATATACCGAATGCTAAGCCGGTTTTGTGTATAGCGTAAGCTTGTCTTTGTGTACCATACGACATATGACATTGAAAAAAAACTATCTCATAAAAATATCAAGGTGTTCTAGTCCATCACGGTGTCTATAATGAGAGGTTGTATCAAAAATTGAACAATCATTGTTTAGTGAGGAGGTGGTTCATCGTACAAATAAAAAGTATGTATGTTATCCATTAGATGGTGGTGTGTGTAAGTGTAAGTAGAAACCTTATCTTAAAATCATACTTATATATTTAGAAAACCTGTTTGTTATATAACAGAAAAATTTATTTAGTAGAGGGATGTGGAGAAGTAAAAAGACATGAAATTGTTTAAGAGAAGATGATCCATATTAATTATGACAAAAGGCATCATTAGAAGACATTTTTTCCAAAGGGGATCTTTATGAATGATTGGAGGGATGTTGGGGCTTCACTTTCTTCTTTTCTTCGACTTGTCTCCTCACATTTGGGGTTGGTCTACTCTGATGAAGGTGATATGCCTTTTCCCCACCTTTCACACCTTTATTTGACCTCATTATCCTCTACTACTCTCCAGGACAATTCGGGAGAGTTGGATTCTTGGGGTCGTGGGCTTAGCAGATTAGTGTCCAAGGATCTTCAAGGTGTCTTTATCATTTATATCTAGGGTACCAGTCCCCGATCATCCCATCATAATTCTTGGTTTTTTCTTTTGCTTGGGTTTTTTTACCTGTTACATTAGGTCGCCATTCATCTACCTCGTACAACTCTACCTACTCTGACCAAGTGTTCTATCTCTTTTCTCCAGGTCAGAAATAGAGTGATTGATAGATAGAGGTTTAGGGCCATGGGGTTCGGTGGCCGTAGATTTTCCTTTCAGGGATTATTTTCTGTTAGTTTTCCTGATCCATGTTTCTTCTGTCATAGTGGTTCATATGGTGTTTGTTGGAATTTTGTGATAATATGTGGTTTTTTATCTTCAGACGTCTTTGATGATCCTTTGATGTTTGGTTGGTTTTTGAGTGACTGTTGTGTTTCGGGATCAGTGTCAGTCGAAGAAGAGGAATTACTAAAGGTGGTTCTAGAGGTGATACTCATCATGTGGTGTTCAGTGGGATGTCTTCTATTCGAAGATGACATTGATTCTTTAGCGATGATGATTCTGGAATCGGGTGGACTTCTTCATCGGTCTAAGGGTGAAGACGGCCGGTGTGAGGATGTTCCAGCTATCGACATGCGACGATGATGATTTTGTTTGGAGATTATGGAAGCAACATTAAGCGAATGATTGTTATGTGTTTGTTGCAGGTGAACGTGATGTTGATAACGAGATTCATGGGATGTGTACTGGGTGACAATTAATTTTGCCTCAGATTTGGATTTTTTAATTTGGTTTTATCATTGGGTTGATGATCTGTTCTTGTATTTTGAAATGGTTTTAAGCTTGTGATTAGAATTTTGAAATCAGCTGGTGAATGATTTTTTAAGGTTCCCAATTTTCCTTATAGTGGATATTTTAGTAAAATAATAATGGATTTATGGATGGTAGGGATGTTGGGAAGTGAATTTTGATGATTTTAGTGGATTCTAAGTGGGTTGAGATGTTTTAATAAGAGGTAGAGGTGGTGGCCTTTTATAAGTAAGCATGAGTGGAACTCTTTTAAATATTTTATTAAATTATTCCACCCACATTTTTCATGATGAAAGAAGATCCAATAATTATAAAATTCCTATAAAATTGAATATATAGTGTAAAAATTTACATGAAATTAATTTTGGAAAAGGCCATATGTTATTTAGGCCCTAATGATTATCGTTTCCCCTTATTTAAGCAAAAAAATTCAATAATTGATGTAACTAATTTTCATTACATTCACTAATATTTTACATAAAATACAATGTGGACCATATTAGAAGATATAATGTATTATTATTACAAATATGGAATCCATTTTAAAAAATGATAATCACATAAGTGGCAGAAATTAATTATAGATTTATCTTGTAGTCGGGTAAACAATGTATGTTTTTTAAGTGAAAAACATTCAAACGAATACTATGTGTTTTTATCCAATATAAATGTGATATATATGCTAATTATATAAAATGGATTGATTGATAAAAATATTATTTAATTAAAAATTGAAACCAATTTAATATATATTATAGCAACATAAATTAAATTGGTGAAAACAAGTTTTGAATTAAAGTCTTTTATTTTTAACAATTAAAAATGTATCCTTACAGAAAAATACCAAAGAAATATCCTAAAAAATTTTATGTTACACATAAAAATATGATATCTATTTTGACATATTAAAGATATAAATATTTGAATAATTTTATTTAAATTTGGTTTTACATTAAATGGATTTAAAATGACCACCATAAAAAATAGGTTTTTATGCCTAAAATTAAGCCCGTTCTTATCTTATGTCTTTCTAATCTATTGGATGAATACAAAAACTAATTGATATATTATAATATATATATATATTACCTTAATATCAATCAACAATTTTAATTAATTAAAATTATTAGGATAAACCATCATTATGCCAATAAAAATAATAATAATCCTTTTTTTATTCAATCGGATTTCTTATTCGTTTATAATTAATTGGTATCCAATGAATTAATATTATATAACATAAATAATATATTTCCATAGATTATTTTATATTATTCGTACCATCTAATTGAACAACTATTATATATCTTAGTATAGTATCATTTTAATGATACACTATTTTTCTTTAAAAATCGGTCATGTGTGTTATGAAATGTGTCGATGAAATTAAATGTTTCATGTAAAACAAGAAAAAATAAAGGATACATGTAGAGAATGATATTATTAATGTTTCATGTAGTGAATTATTAACTTGGTTTTTCATATATCACATGGAAATTATAGTGATTAAAAATAAAATAAACTATTATTTGTGCCATGTGAAATGAAATATTTTTCTACGGTTAAATTAATACGAAAAAATAATTTACAAAATCTCAGGGTGATATAGAGACCTACCTCCATGAGTTCTATGATAATCCGTCCACTTCCTCTTATTCCCTTTTATACCACTAAAAGTACAATTAAATGGAAGATAAGGGTTGAGAAAACAAACCATTCCCACTATATCCATCCCTATTATCATTGGTATGTCTATTGTTTCTACCATGGTAGATGGTTTAATCATATATACCAAAAATCATGAAGGGAGATCGATTGACCATGATAATTCTCACAATATTATAGGAATTAACATTTATAAAAAATAACACAAGAATATTGAATTAATCACAAAAAATAACTCAAATTCTTATATATATATATATATATATAAGGAAACCAAAAAACATCCAACAATTCTTGTAAAAATAATACTATTTAAAAAATAATAAATTCTCAGATGTAAATACCGAAAAGTAAAGATAAATTAGTTACTCAACAAATGTCATGGTTCGTAACTACTGACACCCAACACGATCCATGAAATACACATAGAAAATTAAATATTGTTTTATATACAGAGGGTTATCATACAAGTATACTCAATAGAAAAACAAATCCTCTCATGCACATGTGAAAGAATCATACTAATGCTCCTGGGAGAAAATAACTAAACCAAACCACACCTTAACATGTATAAAAACCATCCCAATGTCACCAAGGCATGATCAATAAGTAATAGAGACCATGTAATACAATATAAATGATTGAATATGGATGATAGGGTACCTAAACAAAATTTCTCACTGGTATACCGCTCACACCCTATGTTTTACATCCCGTATCTCCCATCCCTTCCATATACCCCCTCACATCATGCCTTCACACAACTAGGCAACACAATATATTCATACTACAAACACCTAGGCCTCATAAAAAATACGTCACCCATACACCTAGGCCTCACAAGACATCCCTCCCTCACACTTGGGCCTTGAAACACATTGCATCATATATCATCCCAAAGAAACTTGGGAAAACACCTCACATATCATTACGAGAGACACATGGGACAACACAAACAACCCACCCACAAACACATGTGATATAACATCAAACCTAGTTTCACAAGGGCTTTCAAAACCATAATATATTTCACTATGAGTTATATGGCCATCACAATGTATGTTATACCTACCTTGAATGAAATAGAGAAGAAATTATCGAGTAACCATCAATTGGTACTCCTCATGGGATGTTCGTAAAGACACTTCCACATGATGATGTCAGTGTTCAGAACATAGTGATCAAAATGGGTGCGGTGCATATAGAAATCACAAAAATATAAAAACATACGTACAGTATCACACACATCAACCCAACCTATGGTCATAAGACAAAAAAACCAACTCAAAACACCATCATTTTTTCTTCCCCATCTAAATGAAATTATTAATATCGTCAATAGTCATTTTAGAAGGTGACAGGCCCAGATAAATTAAATATAATTCACATTTACTCTATGATTAACATTAATTCATTTAATTATTTAGTATCAAAAATATTTAATCACACACCCCATCATTTTATATCTTATTAACCACCTTCAATTCATTAACCAAACCAACCAAAAACATTTTGAATATTATTAAGCCATGATTTCCTTATTACATCACTACACTAGCTTCCATCAAAACATAAACACATTTCACAAGAAACCAACCACCCCAAAAAATCCTCTCCTCTCCACCCCAATGGAACTACAAAACAATCTATCGACTCACCACTCAAAAAGAACAACCAAACAACCACATCCAACAACACATTACAACATAATGAGTTTCGCAGTCATGCTCCATAATCACACCATACCCAACCCAATGCCACTATAAAAAAAATCATTCCATTCACATCTTCCATATGTTTGAACAATAAAATTACACTATACCGTAACAAAAGAACAATTTACAGTGTGACAATAACATTTATCACATTCCACTACTATTCATTGGGTAGTTATCACACAAACTTATATCCTTGGAAAACCATTTCATTTCCCAAGTACCATTAATTAAAAAATTTATATTTAGAGTTATTTAACAATAATCAAAACCGCTACAACAAACGAGTGTTCTACATCTCATGTCAAATAGTGCACAAAACTACAAAAGAAAATAATTTTTAGCGTGACATTAAATCTATTAAATTATCAATATCATAGATAGATCAACGATATAAAAATCATATAATAAAACCCATTTACCCCCTAAATTCATTTAACTATCTCTTTATATTTAGTTTTAATCGACACAACTAAAATTCCAATATAATAAGAATTAAGGCCCCTCTTATATAATGCACTATAAAGAGAAAAAAAGGGTTCCCTACCTCAATGAAGAGTTTTTCTCTATAGGGTATGGAATACTGCTTGAAAACCACATCTACATCATGTGGAATCACATATCAACATACACTAAATCCCAAACCCATCAAACGCAACCCAAAACACACCCCAAACCATGTATACATCGCCACATGGGATTCATGGGTTAAGAACATATGAAAACGAGTGGAAAGGGGACGAATAACACCACATAACAACTATTGATCTCCAAAGAAAAATCATTGGGATCAACATATTTCATGGAGGATGATAAGGGCATAATGAAATCCATGGGTTACCTAGTGTTCTCCCAAAATTATAGATAGAAATGTGAGTAGACCAGTGAATAAAATTTTATCTAATTTTTGTAAAACTACACATGATCAGGGTGTTACATGAAATATAATCCCCTTTCATGTCTTTGAATACATGAGGTTCATATTTAGCCTAAAAACATATCACCTCTTCATATTATATTAAATTTTTAACCAACAAATATTACATGGAAGGAAACCATTTTTCATTTCATATAAAATGTTTACGCATCGTGAAAAATCCCTGAAAATTTTGGAAACCAAATTTCACATCATGTAATCTAGTGAGATGAGGTTTAATCCCCCTTCTTCAAGTCTTTCGCAACCGAAATTCTTAAAAATCCCTATGATCCTACTTTGAACACCTCTAGTGTCAAAAATTCAAAATTTTATGGAATGATAATGCACATATCATTACATAATATGCCTCTGAAATGATTCTTTCCATCGATAATACAAGACCAAGTCTATAAGAAAAGGTGGTCCAAACAACTTCCCCATGAGATACCTATCAAGAATCTTACTATACCTCAAATTTTACCACCAAACAAACATAAAAAACTGAATAGCCACATATATCTCACCCAACCTAAGCAATAAAAAACCAAAACAATAATCTTATTCCTATGACACAACCATAAACCCACACAACCACTACATATCCATCTCCATAACACACATCCCAAAATGGCTACCACTACATCAATGAAACCACATCATCCCAAAAAAATGAATTAGATAATTTTTTCATCCATGTCATGATTGTTTCTGCTCTGGGAGGCACTAACTCACCGAAATAGATTTAATCGCATCATAGTTAAAGTGTATCGATTAGGAATATGGTCTTCCACTTTTCATATTTCAAAAAAATCTCGCACATCACACCACATACACCCTAAAATAAGGAAAATATATCATCTTATAAAACAGTGATCCAACATCACATTGAAAATAAAACATAGAAAATAAATACTCAACACAAATCTTGGTATAGGGTACACATATTCAATTCTTGCTCCCATGTACTAACCTATAGGCCACCATTCACACACTACACAAAAAACAGTGGATTGGTCCAAAAAATGTAGTTATTTTTATTGATGACCCTAGATATATACATGACACACCACAAATGAAGCATCATCCTAGATGTCCAACTGTCCCTAGTCAATGAACCATGAGTCATCATGAAATAACATGTGATGTTGAGAGATATGAAAAATGTCGTAGATCCTCTCCAATTGTGGTTGAACTTCCAATTGATATGTTATGTCTCCAACTCTCCCAAACACCTCAAAGAGCCCAAAAAACGTGGGATAAAGAATAATTCCTCCTCCAAACCTCTAATGGACTCCTTCAGTGATCGGTATAAGATTATATCCATACATCACTACTTAAATATTATAAAAAATGAGTTGAAATTATTCTATCATGCTCTATACCACATCAAGACCAAGATTGGTTGTCTTCCCAACCACTATCCATCACAATGGAGAATGATATGGTCTCCCATAAAAAATAAACAAATAGGGATATGCCAATATAAGAGTGGTGGATATTATTATAAGAAAACTCTATCATGGGTATGGGTCATACACAAGATCCACCAAAGTTCATGATGCATTCATGCATCATATCCCTCAATGGCTAGATAGATGGTTCTGTCATCCCATCTATATGAGGGTGGAAATTTTTGTTGTGGTTTAAGTGAGTTTAAAAAGCATGTTTTAATCCCCTCCAAAATCATGAGGTAAACTGTGCATCCTATTATTATAAAATAGACATAGGAAATCCATGATTCAAAAAAAATTCATCCACATGCTGCTAGCCAAGGCACCCACTATGCTCAACTCTCTGATCTCTAATAAGTGAGACACTTTTATCAATCGATCCAAGACCGCCCAGATTGCATCACAACCTTCCTGAGGGATGGGTAGCCCTAAGAATAAATACACCAAGTTTGTATGCCATTTTATATTTGGAACATCTAGGGGAAGCATCAAACCACGAAGTACATGATTCCCAACCTTTAACAACTCGTAAAGAAATCAAGTTTCCACAAACTCCTCAACAATCTCTTTCATCAAAGGCACACAAATTTCATCCTCCAGCCATATAAAATCAATTAAATTCTTATTTGTACAACCAAAGGTGAGTTAAGAAACTCTTTAATGACTAAATTACATTTTTATTTCTAGAAAAAACACCCTTTCATGAAAAAGGAACTATTTATGACCATCCCTCAACCGTCACTTATAAGCATCATAATGGACAACAAGATAATGAATCACCTATGCCTCTGAGTCATCTCACAAAGACTCCTCCACTGGATACATTAGAAAAGACAAAACCATCATCTGAAACAAATATCCCTTGACACAATCCACCCTTTCAAATAAGTATAGGGCTTCCAAAACCTCCATCACATTCAAAGAATCCACAAATTACTAAACAACATCCTTCTGCGGCATTCCACTTAAGGTATTTTTTATGAAATTTCTCGTTAATGAGTTCTAAGATATCATAAAATCATACTCCTAAATAAACTGCATTCTCATACACTATTGAAGATTCAGTTTATTCTGGGAAATGATATTCCTCAAGATCATGTAATCTAAGAGGATCACAAAGAACTCTCTAATGACATTATGTCAACCCAACTTCATCATTATCACAACATCATCGTATTATAGATTGTGTATGGAATAGTTATGATTGTGGGGAGGTAACTTCCTTAATCCATAAAAGATTATAGCATGCTCCCGCATCATCATGAATCCTATAACCAAATGGGAATCATCACAAAACACCTCAAGCATGACCCATTCCATATGTAAATAAAGCACTAGTGAAAAATCACACTTCCGCTTCATGTAATAAAATGGGACTAATAAGTAATTACGCCACATAATATATTGGTATTTCCTAGTAGAAGCCTTCAACAAGGGTGTAACTGAAGATAAATCTGGAACAAACCTCCTATAATAGAAATAAATACAAAGTAATCTATGAACCTCTTCCACATTAATGGGTTCATCCTAAGATAAAACTACTCCAACCAACAACAAGTAAATTACAACACCCTATTGAGACATTTCATGCCTTAGGAAATGATCCTCTAATGTCTAGAACATACACTTCGACAATCATTCCATAGATATGGTTTTTTCAAAGAACCAGTAAGAAACTTATGAGATGCACAATGTGCTCGTCCTATGACATCAAGTTGATTAAAATATAATCAATGATTTCAATGATGAACAGGTCTGGGAACTTGTCGAAGATGAAGTTCATAAGCCCCATGAACATGGATTGTGTCTATGTAAAACCAAATTTAATGAATAAAAACTCAATGATCAAATAACTATATTTTAATGCAGTATTCAGGATATCGTCCCCCTTCACCCTTAGCTAGTGATATTCTGATAAAAAATTGATCATACAAACCAAAAACACACCTCTCCACTCAAAAAAAAGATAATATATCCTTGGAATAAGATAATAGTTTATGACAATCACCTAATTCAACCTACGGTAGTCAATAAAAACCCTCATACCACTACATGGATTCTTGGAGAACAACATTAAAGAACCACAGAGTGACACACTAGGCTAGATAAAACCCTTCTACATCAAATCATCTATTTGAATACTCAACTCCCACAACTCAAATTGTTATATATGATAAGGATCCACTGAAATCATAAAAGAAACTGGATGTAATTATATCCCAAACTCTATATCACATCATGTTGGAAGCATCCAAACATCAACAGGGAATAAATCCCAGAACTCCCCAATGACACCGAGAAATTCTACAATCTCAGGATCCACTGATTCCTCACACATCATAGTTAATAAGGAATGAATGTGACCCACATGGTAATTTCCCATGGGAAAACACCTCCCTCCAGGGAAGAACACATGTTCTCCATATACATCCAAAAACATGAATCTCATCTATAAGGAGTCGAAAACAACATATACTAAATATAACCATTTGATGATGAGGATAAAATCATAAGACACATATATAGCAATAAAATATCACTACTAGATAGATGTAGTCCCATAATCACACTACACAACTGACACACATCATAGCAGATGGTCTATCATATAATTGATATATTCAATGATAGATGAATGTGAAGCCTCTCCATGCACAGTCCTAGAGATTGTTCTAGAGAGGGTTCAACAATGGACTGTGGAACACCTTAATCAAACAAAGTAGAAAGAATGGTGCAAAAAAAGATGATCATACCTATGATGATCTGTAGCCCCTTTAGGAATAGTTGACTCCACTGCATGAAACTAACCACAATCAGATACTCTTCCAATCTGTTGACGACCACCTACATGGCCATGATTTGGTCATGGTCACAAAACACGAGGTATATCCTCTGGTTATCCTCTACCAGATCTATATCACCTAAATGGAGAGAAATCCTAGTACCACTAATATGTAAATGGTATCACTAGAAATTACTAATGAGGTAGGCGTTGAACATATCCAACTCCACCAGAAGGACCATGAGGAACTACATTGAACATCCTATGGTGATGATCAAAATCCCCACATCCTAAACAAAATGACACAAATCAAATAGTAAAAAAGAATCCACCAGCCCCAGATGGAAGAAAAAGAAGCTGCTTAGGCTGACTCCCTACAAGTTAAAACCTCGATTTCCATTGAGGTTATTATATATAACTAATAAATCTACCTCTCTAAAACCGCTAATATATACCCTATCATGGTAGACCTATTTGAGAGTAAATATCCACAATTACCTCTTCCTTCTTCTAAACCTCATGATATGTTTGTAATGTAAATTGGGGATCTTTATACGGAATAAAAATTAAATGTGTTTCCTCAAGGGTTCACATAAAGGACTCCATGTCTTGATAACATTCATAAAAACAACACATACATTCCTGGAAATTTATTCCTATCTTTTACACCAACATGCTCCCCTACTGATGTGAATGAAGTTCATTTCCATTCACTCCCTTCATGGATGATGAAAGGATCTCTCTCAAAACTTCATTTTGATGTTGAAAAACAATATTTTTTCCCCAATTTCGCTCTCCTAGATAAAACAACACCATATGACATGTATCAACTCTCATCTGTATAACTTCCCATATAACTGAATACTCTATAAGGGACAAGATAAAAAAATTATCTCTAGACCATATATCCAACTATCTATATATATATATCTAAAACACTACCCTCATTCTTCTCAAAATCCTATCATACGATTGAATGAAATTTCCCCTTCCAATGGCCATCCTCCTCAGCTGGATCATCCTTATATTGTTCAGTTGGATAATCCAGATGAACATGCACTGCCTGAGCCACACACAGATGAGGACCAGGAGCGACAACTGAGTGGAAATAAAATAATTCATATAGCCAGTAGTATGGATCATTATTATGATTTATTTTAATTAATATTACTTATTTCATCCATTTTATCATTTCCAAAACATCCTGAATCCAATAGTAAAAGAATCTATTATAATTCATATACCTTTCATAAATCATGACCCTGTATGAAGGTCCACCTAACATGGCCATTAAATAAGTATAGATCCCACTCACTCGATTATGGGGGCCCCTTAAATTCCATTTCATGAATAGTATTCTTAGTGTATGTCACATACCATTATGTAAAGTGATTTCAAAACATATTTATTGTGGTAAAATCAGCAGTTGGAGGAGATAGAGAGATTGATCACAGGTATTCCTACCCAGGAAGCCAATGTCCTTTAAAAGAACGAATGAACATCAATAGGTGAAGGACTAGTTTTATATTATTAAACCAATATTTTAATCCCTATAGATATATTAGATAATCTAGCTAAAGTGTGTGTCATTCAGTATTGAGTGTTTTTGTATGTGACTGTGGGATTTTATGGTCCAGGCAAAAAAAACTATTGTAATTGGATGGAAATGGTTTGAAAACAGCATTCTTACAATAGTTTTTCCTTAAATCCATGATTTTGAAAGAAATATGTAGTTTATCTCCTTATAATTCGGGATTATTCTAGGTCAACATACACTAATGGGCTATCTATCATTTTTTACTCTATCTTGATGTTGTGATGAATTACCAGCTCAAGGAACAGAAGTACATGTTCATTTTGAGATTTGATATCATATCCCAGGTATTTAAGAAGAAACATTCTATCTATACGAATATTATAGACAAATATATGATGAAAGGGATGGATATAGAATTAATGGGTGGTTTACAAAACCCTTATCTTCCATCTACTAAAAATTTCAATGTCATTCATGGGAAAGAGAGGAGGTGGAAGGATCATTAAACATGTGGTGGATGTGGGTCTCATAACTAATCCTCCTCTATATTATAGGCTATAGCTTGAATTGTTCCTATAACATGATATAACTATGGAATGGTTGGATATAAAATAAATTTTTTCATAAGATCTCTAATATGTGAAATAACTATAGACATGCTTGTCATTTACAAATATCCTACTAGGATATGACTACACCTTGTTATGGTGAGAGTATATTTATTCCAAAGGCAACTCTGGTGATCTTAGAAGCTTTACTGACTATAGGTATATAGCCACACACCATAGGAGTGGATCACTTTCATGTAGTAAATGAGTGAGTAGCTAAAGATGATGCATGTCTTGTTTTAGTGAGGGGTACTATACTTAATTCATCATTTGTCAAAAATAAATTATTTGACCCTATTACCTCCAAAACCTTTTTATCTAAATTTTTTTTAGATATTCATAAATATCCAAAGTAACTTATGTAGTTTTTAATTGAGTTAGCATCACAAATTGGTAAAATAAAAGTTTACGGGTTTACGTGTCCTTCTTGTTCATTAATGATTAATGAAACATAGTTGGCCTATCATCCACTATTTCTTGATCTAGATATATTTGATGTCATTATTGGCATGTATTGGATTCACACTCATCAAGATGAGTTTGATTGTAATCATTGTCATGTATTTTTGTTATTTCCAATGGTATCTGTCATGTGTTTCAGGGGAAGTGGAACCTGAGTTCTCATCATGCATGACCTTCCCACTAACATATAAATAGTTTTTTATATTGAATTGAATGAAATATTGATGTCAAATATTATATTATTGGTCTTCCCATTGAAGTTCGGGACATTTCTGATGTTTTCCTATAATAATTCTTTAGTCATTCTCCAATGATAGATGTAGTTTTTATGATTTACATGGTGCTAGGTACATATCCGATATCAATAACATAATATGATATGTATCTAATGGAGTTGAAAGAGTTCAAGATTTTGTAAGATGATATTTTTGAAAAAGGTTTCATTCACCCTATCATTTACCACTAGGAAACCCATGTGGACTTTTCCACTAAGGTAGATAGTCACTTTTATTGTTTGTGGACAATCAGAGGTTGAACTAGGTAACAGTCTAGAACAAGTATCCTAATCCATATGTTGATTATTTTTTTATCAGTTAATGAGTAAAAACTTTTTTTCAAATAACGATATATGGTTGGGTTATCATCTTCTCAATGTTAGAGAGTATGATATATAAAAAATGAATATCTGAAGCAGGTTAGGCAATTATGTATATCATGCGATGCCTTTTTGTATGAATAAATCTCATAAATTTTTTTTGTATTTCATTAATAGTATAATCCATCAACATCTTGACACTTTTTTGGTAGTGTTCATGGATTATAGTATGGTTTATTCAATATTTGTGGGTGATCTCAATCACCATATGAGTTTGGTTCTAGAAATCTAGAGAAGTCTCCATTTGTATGGAATGATTTTGAATTGTAGATTCAAGATTTAAGAAGTGATGTTTATATGGAACATGATTTTTGAACAAGGAATATTTGTTTATCCTTAGTAGGCGAAGGTTCTCTAGTCTTCAATGTAAGAATAAAATGTCTTTGAGATATAAATCTTCCTTCATATTTCAAGGTAATACCGATAGTTTTCTAATTATTTATCCAAATTTTCATCACCATTGATTTCTCATACAAACATATTGGTGAAATTTCCATGGGATAAAAATTTTCATCCTTCTATTGATGAACTAATATGACTTATGACATCATATCATATCCTTGAACTCCATGAGGGAGAATTTATTTATGGGTGGTTGTTGATTAGTTGACCAAGTCATCTCCATTCATATGGATCAAGGATACCACTATGGTTGATGATTTTGGTATAATATATGTACAGATGATTTTGAGGTTACATGTAAGTCCTTTCGAAAATGTTTTATATAGGGATCCTAGGCTTACCTAGTGGTTTTCGTGGAGGATACAAGATGACATGAGAACTCTTGTCATGTTAAGAACATTATACCATCAACAGATAGACGAGTAGACATAGTTAGTAATTCATATCCTAGAGGATATGGTTCATGCATGACTCATGGATTTTAGTGGATCATGGGATAGAAATCTAGGGCCATTTGAATTGGTTTATAATATCAATTACCATTTTTTTGATCAAAATGGCTCCCTTTGAGGCATGGAATGGATGAAAATGTAGATAAATACATTGATGGGATGAGATGGAGATCTAGTTATGGAGAGACCAAGTTTTGTTCAATAGATTCTTATCATGATTTAGTATGTACATTGACATCAGTTTTGGACCCGAGTCGATAAAAATCATATGTGTATCAATGATTTTATCCTCTAGAGTTATCCATTGGTTAATGTTTTTTTTAAATTTTCACCTATTTTGGGTCAAGTCATCTTGGAAAATTTGGAAAGATGGAACCAAGATATATTAGACCGTTTTATGTCACTGAACAGTATGTCCATGTTTCTTAATAGTTATCATTTATAGTTCAATTTAAAATTATTCATGATTTTTTCTACATATCCTTATTTTTGGAGTTTCATCACGATCCAAATCACATAATCATTTGGGATGAAATTGAGTTACAGTTATATGTTTTTTCTCTAGAAAACTAGTTTAGACTGGTCACTCTCAAGTGAATGTATTGTGTGAGAAGTTGTTTTAATTGGTTAGCGTTTTATGGAAACATAGCGAATATTCCCATGAGACTTGGAAAAGTGAGTTGTTTTTAAGGGAGAAGTGGTATCTTATTTCTCCATGGATTACATGTTATGCATGATTCTTGGGTATTGAATGTATTTATGGGGGGAGTTTATAACATCTGATTACTAACCTATCCATTACATATTTTACATCATTGTGGTATTGAATTTCATTTTATTTTTATAAGTACATAATGTAATTGAAATCATACCTATAATGGG
This sequence comes from Viscum album, assembly GCA_963277665.1. Classification (NCBI taxonomy): domain Eukaryota; kingdom Viridiplantae; phylum Streptophyta; class Magnoliopsida; order Santalales; family Viscaceae; genus Viscum; species Viscum album. Next base: position 1,192,417,933 of record OY728147.1, read on the forward strand.
GAAGTCATAAATTTTTATGGGATCTCACATTTAATTGGTCATTTCTGCAGTCTTAGGTAGATTTCAGACCATGTGTCTAGGTTACATGATGATTATGTGTTGTCGGGTACAATTTAATAAAGGGATTCATACTATTAAAGCTTCCATGAAATGAATTTAAGTTTCACTTCATAAATTATTTAAATTACATATTATTAATATTTGATGATTGATTTATCACTGTACATAAACACCTTTGATTTAATGGTGTTTAAAAGAGTTATACCGCATGTAATTTCTCCCAGAAATGATGTTTTATGGTGGCTTTCAGGTTTTGGGTTCCCATTTGGAAACCACTTACCTTTTTCTCTAATACCAGGCTCCTCTCATGTGATTTTTAGAGACAACATTCCTTCTAGAACGATCAAGTTAGTATTTGATCATCATTGTAGTTGCGATGTGTCTTTCTAGGTAAGTGATCTATTTATTTCATCATTTCCATTGTTCATGGTAATTACCTATATTTTTGTTATCATATATGTTGATTTGAATTGGTGTTTCTTCTTGTCTAATTCCATGATCTGTTATGCAATGTATTTCTGGTGGCCATTCCCTTATAGGATGAGTTGTACAATGTGTTTTTTGTTGAGATTTTGAGTGTTTATTCTTCTACCCCTACATATTTATTTGTAAATTTGATCAATCATGAGATGATGATTGGATTCTATTGACTCAATTGGAGTCATTGGGTTTTCATTGTCAGTTTACGCATTTTGGGTTTGTGGGACATGTTTTTTGAGGTTTGTGGTTGAGTCTCTATCATGTTCCTGATAATAAGAATTGTTTTATTTTTATAAATTTGTATGAATTTTTCATGATTGTCATTGTGTATTGGAATGAGAATTTGAATGAAATTGTTTGTTTCATGGTTTTTGATAAATGGAATGAAAATGGGTATTTTCAAAGAATTGTAAAGTATTTTGTGAAATGGTTTTGAAATGATTTTGAAACATTGTGATGATTGTGAAAATAGGAACATGGGTTACCTTGGCTACAAGGTGAACAGTTTAGCTTGAATTCATTATCCATTGTGGGGGTTTGCCTTTTAGGTGTTCCAATTGTACTATACTGTAGATTTTTGGATCTAGGTATGTAAATGATGTTGGGGATTAACTTTTTGTTATCTCTCCCAATTCTTGGATTGTAGATAATTAGATTTAGGTACCATAGTTCAATATTCATAGATTTTTTGGTACATATAGTATAATGCCTAACCAATTGTATTCCATGTTGTTGTGATACATGTACTACTCTTGTTGTTTTTTGTTTCTTTGCATTGTATTATTTTATACATGTTATGCATTTTGATTATTAATAATGTCTATATAGAAAAATTTTCTTTGAAATTAATATACATTATTTTTTAGAAACGTCATAATGAGGAAATGACTATCATGTTTTCTATAATACATCTTTACATCTTGTCAAGCCATGTATTGTTTATAATGAACATAGAAAAATTGTTGTAAAGAGAATTGATATTGATGAACTGAGTAGGATCCTATTGAACCTGTTAAATCAGACCTTGTGCACCTTTTTGGAGGTGTTTAGAAATTTGTATGTCTAACTTTTCAAGGAAAGGTAATTCATCATAGTTATTTGGTGGGGATTCATGTCCACTGGCCTAGGTAGAATTTGGTGAGATGGGAGGAGTTCATCCAAATCATATCATGGAGTAGCTACATGGTTTTGGTCCTTTCAATTGGAGTTTTTCCATTGTGTTTTGGATACTTTTACAGTCATTTTTTGCGTACATTTATACAAACATAAAATTTATTTATTATATTTATTAAATTGTTTATCACTTTGTGTATATATATTCCATGTGTTCATTCATGTTTGGAGAATTGGTTCCCTCTGGTTTTCCATTCGATGCATGAGTACTTGTCACTAGTATATGGGGACCAGTAATGTCATTCAGTTATGCGATGGATTTGTTCAGTAGACTTATTTGTTGGAGTTTTCAGGTCAATCATGGGATGTGGATTGGATTCCTGGGATCTTCTCATGGATGAAGAGGTACATGCATTATTGCTCACACAATATAAACATGGGCAAGATTGACATCAAATATTGAGTGACCTTTGATGAGTACCCAATGATGCTCCAGGATTTGTATGAGTGGATCATTCTTTTATGATAAATCCATTTATTACATATCCTCTATTAGTATGAGTATCTTAAGGAGAGAACATGGGAGCATGATTCTCCTATTTATGCTTATTACCCATATCTCTTTACATTGCCCATGTTTTTCCATTTTGCGAATGTAGTTCCATAATGTGGAGTGAATATAACATTTCACATTTATTATATATTATTTTTAAATAATATATGAATTTTATTCAAGAACAGGAACTAAGACAACATGTGATTCCTGGGCCCATTGTTCCCATAATAAATGTTTAAAATATATTAAAATATTAAATATCTCATTCACATGATTTTAATGAGAATGTGTAATAACTATTAAATGGGTACCCATATTAGAAATCATAGGAAACCATTAAGATCCAAAATATGTTTTTACACTAGGAATGACTGAACATTGGTCATCATAATTCATTTGTAGGAAATTTATCATAGCCATAAAATGAATAATTTTTTTTAATATATTTTTTAACTCGTTATGCAAACACACCATCCTTTTAAATCATTAAATTTATACTTATATTGAAATCTAGGGTTAGCCTCATAACCCTAGAACCATGGAGTGCCACTGGGGATAACCTATGAAGAATTATCTCGAGAAAATAGTTACAGATCGTGGATCAATGACCAATATACCACTGATTCAATAACTATCACAAATGAAGATGATATAAAAACCATTCTTAATTAAATATCAAACCTAATTAGGAAAGGGAGAGTGTTTTATTTATATTTCTTCCTAGTTATTGGATTCAACAAAGAATGTGAACCAATCATGGAAAAGATTAATCCATGGTTCGGTTGTCATGAAACATGGTTTTATAACAGTGTGATTTAGGATAATTAATTTTAATCTCTTCATTTCTTATCATTTGGAAATGAATTGACATCTACAATATCATCAACTAATTTTTATTCTACTAATTTGATCTATTGTTCATCTCCCCCTCAATTAACCATTCATTGTGGGTGTCCTTCTTTTGTCCTGCAACATGACACATCCCGATTAATCGAGCGTTGTGCACCCATTTCACATTGAAATGATCTGATGTTGTAGAATTGGAATCATCAGAACATGATGGAGGTGAGACTATGGAGATGGAGTGATTCAAGTGATAAATAAGTCTTGATTTCCCATTTCTCATTTTTCATTATCATGGATATTCGATCATCAATTTGATATGTTTTGTAAGAATATTTTGTTATAAATAGTGTTGATTCAGGTATGGCATGAATAATTGGGTCCAGATCATGAATTTTATGGAATGGATGTTGAAAAATAAGTGGATGGAAATTATTTAAAGGAATTTGAACGATGATTTAGTATTCACGAAAATCATTATAAAAAAGTGTAACTCAGGATTCCACACGATGTGGGGCATCGTCAGTCGAAGATAGGGTTTTAGGATAAAAATGGTGATCACACAACAAGTGAAAACCTATCACACAACATGTGAAACCCTTCAATTTCACTCATCCTCTACATCAGGTGTACATGAACATGTGTTGATGTAAATTGGAATCGACACAATTTGTACTCTTGCATAGACACAAACAAACAAACATATACTAGTAAGCCAACATATATTTGGTACGTGGACATGACTAGGAAACACAGGAATGGATCCATGTGTCTCTATACATAGTATAGTCATTCTAAAAACCATGTATATAGAGAATACATGTTGTTTGAAGCTCCACTACTTGTGAATGCCATGGGATAGATGGAATCATAGTGTACCCCTGGGATTACATCATGTTCTCCCATAAAAAGTGCCTGAGGCTATTTGTTATCCTAGTTTGCACCAATATACATAGGGTGTGTTTTCTTGGACCGTTTCATAAGGGCAGATTGTGGAATTACCAAATCATCAATTATTCGTGATCCCCTCTAGATGACGATTCTCAGATAGAGTAATGGTGTCCCTTCGTGACTCTAGAGTGTGATCATCTATCTAATTTTTTCCCTAGATGGTGTTTGTGAATTTAGCATGACCTATCGAAGAAGAGATTTGTTCCCATATATAGATGTTCATATATGTATATTTGTGGAGTTGTTGACATATGATCCCCTATGTAGTACATTCACCTAGACGTGGTTTGTGGTGTCTTCTTGCAGTTCTGGGCATGCCCCCCAATATTTGCATCATGGTACACTTGCATATTTGATATTCCTTATACAGTGAAAAATTAACTAGATGTCTTCATAAATTCTATCCAATGGTTGCATGCCTCTTGGAGTGAGTTATTTGGGAATGAGAATTTCTTTGAACAGAATCCCATGGCTGATAGTTGGTTATGACTACCTGATTGAGTGGTGTCTCTCCAGAGAATATATGGGTTATTTATTCTAGCGTTCATTAATTATTAAAACATCTTTGAGCTAACAAAACAATGTTGTTAGTGTTTATTTTTTTTGTAATGTTCTAATAAATTAGATATACTCACCCATGAATGGTATTTTACCACACATATCATGCCTTATATAGATGAAGGTCGATTTGATGGTGTCTTATGAGGACTGGGAGAAGGTGGATCACAGTTGGGTCTTGATGGAATAATTTGTTTACTAGGAGCATAATTTTGTATTACTCTTTAACATTGGATCAGGATGTACTCTTTACAGTTTTTTTGGGATTGTTTTTGGCTAGTTTACTATTTTCAGAACATTCACTTTCGTACTTTGTTGTGGGATCCAATATTTATGAATGAATGAATTTAGTTTCTTTCCATTCTAGAATTGTGTGGGAATGTATAGGTGTTCGTGTGTTCATGAACATTAGGTTAATGCATCAAATTTGTGAGATATTTCTACTCAAGGCTAGACACCATCCCCAAGGCTGTTAGGGCGGGCTTGGGGTAGTTGCAGGTCATACCCTGGTGGGTCAGGTCATCATGTGGTATGTTTGATGCTAAAATATAATTTATATGGATATCTTTTACCATATGTTTAGTTTTCTTTGAATGTTATATAACATATTATTCAAAAAAAATTGAATGTATCTAATTTATTTAAAATATTAATTTACAATATTAGAATATCTTATACGATCCAGAAAAAATATTTCAACATTCTTTCAATAATTATCTGATATAATATACCCATTTCTGGGTGTTTACTTTTTTGTTTTTTAGGATAATTTTGGTTAAGTAGTTCTAAACCTCAAACATTCATCATGGTTACATCATGGATATGAATATTTTTGTGATATAATTATCTTATATATTAATTATATATATATATTAGTCCATTAAAGGTAGAGATCAAAATAAAAATTATTGTTTTCATAGAGATGTTAGGTCATACATACATATGAACACTCTTTCCACATTTCAATGGATGGAAAGAAAGAAATATAAATAACAATTAACAATAGTAGAATAAATATTATATCTTATAAATTATATATAATTACTAAATATATATTTATTTATATCCATTTAATTAATAAAAAACAAACTAATTACATTGAGTTGAGTTGGTGGTAGTCCACACATACTGACATGTGATTTATTGTTTTCCAATAGGTTGAATGATAAAAAGTTATATATGATATTATAATTATTGAAGAAATACTATGTAATAAAAATTCAATATTAACTTAAAGATCATGAGAATTTCCATCCATATAAGATAGATATTGAAAATTAATTCACTGTTGATGTGTAGGTAGTAGTCTATATTTATTCATGATATATACATTCACATTCCATTTGATAGCATAGAGTGTTCATATTGATTTTGAAACTATCATATTTAAATTATAAAAAATTTAAGAAATATAATATATTGTTTTATGATGAAAATAAAAGATTTAGAGGCTATAACGGAATAAATAAGTTGAAAGAGGCCAAAAATGTCAATTAACTATTATTTTGTAACCCTCTGTTATATCTATTATTTGGGACTTGTGGGTTAAAAATTTAATAAGAAAAAAACATAAATATTGTTTCTATAAATGTTTATATCTTAATTTGGTAGTTTTTTTCCAAGATATATTTCCTAATATAGTGAAAATAATATAATGGTTGGGTGTCCTTTTATTAGAGGCGTTGATGTCACAATTTAAATTTCATAAAAGAATAAAATATAATAAATTTATATTTAATAGAAAAGCATCTAAGTGGGATGATATTTTATTTTATGATCGAATATGGCTGAAATATTTATATACAATTTTATTTAGGCATGTTTATTAGACCAAACATTCCCTTACTACTTTTTTTATCTATCATTATAAAACTTTTTTAACCTTATCTACAGTAAATTTATATTACCTCTCTTTAATTCCTAAGGAAAAAAACATGTTTCCAATATAACATAGTATTAATTTTAAATATTGAAATTATTAAATCCATATAAACAAATTATTATAAATAAATTTTTAAAATTAAATTTAAAATTAATAAAGGCAACATAAAGATAAACTGATTTCTAATAAATGTTTTGATAAGAATGAAAAACATTTACATCAATACTAAGCATATAAATGATGAAAATTTTAAAAATTATATTTTCCATCATATAATGTTACCAATTATACTAATAATATATTTTTGAAAAATATAATTTTAATTAATTTAAAATAAAATGAAGTTTATGTAAAATTGAATATTTTATATAATTTATTTAAAAAACTATATTTTTCATAAAATTTTATAAAAAATTATCACTATGTAAAAATTTACATTCTAATTTTATATAATTTTACTTTTTTCTGAAAAATTTTCTAAATTTTTTATAAATTATTATTATTATTTCATTACAAAAAATAATATAAATAAATTTTTAGGAAACATGATTTATTTATGAAAATAATAAAATTAATAAAATTTGAGAATTTATTTTTAAATATATTTTAATTATCTATAACAATTATAAATAAATTTTTAGAATGTTGTCATTCATATTAATTACACAAATTTAACATCTAGTTTATAATAATTTACTATATTATGATTCATTCCAACTCATGTTTGTGTGTAACCTGAACTATCAAAGAATATAATTTATTTGAAGAGAAAATATTTTAAATTAAAAGGGTGTTATATTATCTCCCCTTATAAATAATTTACAATTTAAATTTATTCACAGTTATATAAGAAAATGTGGAAATTTCAATTTCCTAATAACTTCAATTTCCGATTTATATTCTTTGAATTTATTATTCATTTATTGAATGTTAAGTTTGTCAGCAACCATGATTCGTAGAAATTCATCTATATAGTCCAAGAACTCTGTTAATTATTCATAATAGAAATAAAAATTATATATTTCTTTGTAATTTGATTTTATAACATGTGAATGATCATGTAGTTACTTCATTAAAAGAGTTACATAGAACCCATTAAGAACATGAGGGATGCTCGGTGTAAGAGAAAAGAGATAACCTATAATTCAAAAAGCATTATGAATCATGAAGGGAGAAAATATAAATATGGCTCAGTTTTCCCATATTTTAAAATATCAAATCCATCTCCCATGTAAAAATTAATAATAATACCTTCCCACAAACATTGAATTCCATATTTATTTATTTAGTATCAGTATGATGTTTCTTTTAACTCTAAGATGTTGTAATGTATTGCTAAATAGATTTGACTTTATATATAATTTTTTCACAAATCCTAAGACCTAATAAATTTATTTCTCTAACATCATCCCATGATATTGAATTTATAAAATTATTTCTATATATTAATATATATGTTTCAATCTGAAATATTCACTGAATGAAATTTTTTAATTTAAACATGTCCTTTTTATGCATTTGATCCAAAACACCTTTAGAATGCATAGAGAATTTCCTCATCATATCCAACTTGGAATGCATTTTTCTCTAATATTTTCCCAATTTTTTAGGATGTTAAGAAATTCTAAAAATTAAATATAAATAACTTACTATGGTCCTCAGGAGAACACTGTGTTAATCCTCATATCCCAATTAGTTAAAACAGAATGTGTTTCTTCATTAATCCTTATGACATCCTCAATATATATTATAGATATTATATAAGGATTGAAATATTATAATATAGAAATGATGTGTTCTAACTTTATATGGTTACTAAATACTAACCAAAACTAATTAAGGACAATCTATTTTTTTTTCTATCCAATGACAAAACCAAAGGCTATGTTTTTCGGTTTCATTTCGGATATGATTAATTTTTGATTCATACACTTTTACTTATATATTTATGACTTATCTTCATGGTATATTAATCATCATCATACATAATCTTCAAAATATTTTTTCACATTATCGAACCAAAAATAATATTTTAGATCTATATAAATCATATTAAATCCATGATAAGTAGTTAATTAGGATCAATTATCTTCATCCAAAACACCCATATTCACAAAGGGATCTTAAAGAAATCATAAAACTGTAGTAATCCAGATAATTATAAAAAAACATGATTTTTATTAAGATCATTTCAAAACATATTTTACAAATCAAACATTTTATTTCATGTAATTTATATATTTACCTATATAGATAATTGAAAAATCATTTTAAAAAAGTAATATTCTTCCCATTCCATCAAGATATCCATATTCACCTATTTCAAATCCTTAAATATTGGGTAATTTATATTGTAATAATATATAAGATAATATTATTCTTTTAACACAATGAATATGCAGCCTTATTCACTTTCCCAAAATGGTAAAATGCTGAGCCTTTATAATCCTTATTCAACTCCAACCATCTTTTATGCATAATATTTATCTAGTGCTATGTTAATATATAACAAAATCTTTAATTATTAGTATATACATCCCACATTTCGCTATAAAGATATTTTCTCCATATCTTTAATGAAAATATAACATTAGATAACATCAAATCTAGATTTAGTACATTTTTATAGAGATATTTAAATTATTCTCGGCTAAAATGTATCCCTATATAATTTTTTATCATGGAGAATCCATCTACCTTATTATAAATATCACTAGAGTGAAAAAAAATATAATCCATATCAGGTTGGAGTAATTATAGGTCCACTGACTAACCTTCTCTCTTGTTATTTGATATTATCCTCACAATAATTTTCCAATGGATCATGTATCCCATATGAGTTAAATTTGTTATTTGGTAAGACAACATTAACAAATTCATCCTCAAGAATATTTAATATCCTGAATATTGATGATAAGTATAGATCACAGTCAACATGGTTAGTCATTTTGAAAAATAATTAACTTTGGTCATTGAGGGATCCACAAATATACCCATGCTATTGATTATATGACCCATAAATGAAACATTATATATTATAAAATCACTTCTAGTAAATTTTATGTATATAAAATTCTCCCTTAGGGTCCTCATTATAGTCCTAAAGAAATATTCATGCAATTACTTACTATATGAATATTTAATGATATTTTGTATAAATATTAACACTAACTGATAAAAGTAAACTATAAAGACTATATTCAATAAAAATATAATGATAGTTGGGGAATATGAAAGGCCAAATCACAACATTGCGAATTCCACTTTTCCATTCCATGATTTTAATTTTGTGTTGTGTTTATCCACCTTCATGACACTCAATTTATCATAGACATATATTGAGAAATATGAAGTCGATCAAACAACTCATTAATATGGGATATATGATAATTTATCATGATCGTGGTATTTTTATAATACCGATAAATAATTGATACAAAATCTGATCAATTTATATTCTTCTCAAAAAGAAAAAAATGATCCCCAACATCACATAAATGGTTAAATCAAAACATTTTCATGATTCAGATATATTTACATCATTAATTCATGAAACTCATTCAACTATGTCGTATATGGATTCTCTAAAACATGTTTTGGAGAATGTATATTTACTATGGAAAACACAACATCATGATTCACTGAATGATTATAAAAATCTTTAAAAAATAAATTAAAAAAATCCCACTTAATAAAGAAATATTCATGTTTATCTTCTCCCCATCAATTTGGTATTAACCCCCTCTTTTTATAGGAATCAAGAAACAAATAATGGTTGTGATTTCTTTTGGAAGCTTATATTTATCATCACACATATAGACAATCATAAGATAGTTTGAAATAAAAAATATAACTTCCCTTATTATATAATTTATTTGGGGTATATTCAAATAAATATAATCCATTCCTATAATAACATCATATTCTCCCAGAGTGACAATGATAATATTTGAAAAATTTCATTCCTACAATCATAAATTAGAGAAGAATCATCAATTTTTTTATTATTGTCACTACGTTAATGGTTTCCACTTAAAATTAAATATCTATCCATTAAGGTGGTATTGTGGTAGACTTCAAAAATTCTACAAATTTTATTTTGTTTGTAGATCCAAAATCAAATAATACATATTCCCTTTCACATTATAAGATAGGTGTACCATTCACTACATCAATCTCATACCCCCATCAGTAATATAGATAACATGATATGTCCCTACTTATTTTTTCTTAAGATGTTTCTGCCACTAATCATTATAATTAATTATCATATTTTGTCACTACATAGCATAATTTCCATAAATCTTTAGTTATAAACATTTGAGTGTATGGGGTGCATTATATGGTGATTTTATTCATCATTAGATGACTTATTCTTCTTGTCGCATGGTCATTCGATTACTGATGAACATTTGTTCCATACATAAAAAATTATCTATTCCACTTTAGGGAATTTATTCAATGAATCCTTACACTCATAGAGTATAAATTAATTATCATATATTTTTCTGTATGGTTTTTATAACTTCCATTGAATTCCATATTCCATTAAGATGAAAAATAGTGGTTCTAATGGGTAACTCAAATATCCATCTCAAAATTGGACGCACATGAATTGATTCCATAAAATATATTGTAGACCCTTATGGACAATTAACATTAGTTACATGGTTTTAATCCACAAAATAATTGTTCAACCTTAATTTTAGGTTGTTTTATAACAATAGAAGTATACCTTGCACAACATGTCAAAATTTTCACATAAGTACTAGCATATATCCTCATATAACATATCATTTAAGTCTATCTCTATATTCTATTGAGAATATATTGAATGTACATAGTGGAAAATAATACCCAAAACTCATCCCAATCTGTACGGATTATTTCATTTCTTTTCATTGTGTTCATGCTAAGAGTTCAACATTTATCTACATTTCCATAAAATGATTAATAGTTAAAATAGAATTATCATGTTTTTAACATTTGTGAATGGAAAGTATCTTTTTTGTGGTGCTTATCCATTACTCAAAAAATAGTGAAATATAATACATATTAATAAAATATGGATGATTTATTTGGAAGGAATAAGTTGAGTATTAGTCACTCTTATTATAATTTGGAATCTCAACATAATTCAATGATTTGTAAATTTGTGTAATAATACGAAATAATTTTTCCATTTTATCTCAAATAAAATTTAGTTTTTCAGTTTTAAAATCATGGAACTTTCCATCACATTCATCATTAACCTGATTTCTTTGGGTTATAGTAGTTCAATAAAACCAATAAATCATTTTGTGATCAACAATATTCATCGTGTAGAAAGAAAAAAAATTATAGGATTTCTAAATTATGATAGTTTTCTTCAATAATACACCATAGGATTATCTAATTTATTAATTATCAACTTCTATTCTGACCATTCCAAATGATACAGAAATATTTTTTGAATAACACATGAATATCCCGTGGAAGTGTCAAACAAGGTCCAGAATAATGTAACACTCACTCATTACATCAATTATGGTTGAGATATACTTTGATAACTATTTTTGGGATTATTACCCCTATAAACATCAATGGAAATCCTCTGTCAGTGTGTAGTATCCATACTTAATAGTTTTACTTAAAAACCAACTCTCTACTAATTAATGAAACAAAGGATGTTCCATTATACATATGATTATACTGATAGTTCTCATTAATGTTATCGCCTCCAAGGTTTTCTAGTTCTATAACATTTTATCTAATACAAAATATTGAAACCCATACTTGTCATGAAATTACAATTCATCTTAATAGATTAATATGTAACACATAACATTATTATCCACGTTAGAATCTAATTATTTTGATGTATTCTTAATCTTGGATACTCCATGAGCATAGAGATAATATCTTTACGTCATATACCACTATGTTATTTATCACTAAAACCACTTGTGGACTTATCATACATAATATATTCTTCGTAAACAAGGGAATAGAAATATAAATAATATTATAATCAAATTCTCAATAAGGGTAAAATGGTAGGTATATATGATTCTATAAACCTAACCTCAGAATAATGTTATTTAAACATTATATAAAAAATTGAGAACCATGCCTTGCATATCATAAATCATAGTCCCATTTCATGGAATACATAATTTTAGTTCATAATTCATGAATCATAAAAGAATAATTGATCAAGATCTATGATATCATAATCTTATCTTAAGACATAAGTTAGTTTCATACACATTGTCATATTAAATAATTTCCTTAGATAATGATCACTAACAATATTATCATAGTGGATTTTGTTCACATAATGTTCTATTATATACTTAATCATGGTTCACTCTCAATACTTTCTTAGTGTAAATGTACTATACTGAAATGTGTTCACTCGCAATACATATACTTATTATATAATGATATATCGATTATTAAAAAATGAATTATGGGGAAATATAATTATAGACCCACTTATTATATAATTATAATCCATTAATATATATTCTTTAATAACTTAAATCATTCTGCAAATATCACACCAGTGTAAAAGAAACATGTTTCTTAAAAATTTAAACATTTCATTGAATAAAATACCATTGAAAATAAATGGGGTTCATAAAAATCAAAAAATTATTATCACAAAATATCAAAATTATGAATAATGACCATTCTATTTAATAATCTCAACAAAAAATAATTTGTAAATAGAAATTATTTTGTCATAAATTAAAATTCATTCAAAATACCAAAAGTAATAATTTTTTTTAGAAAAGTCCCCATTTTCTTTTTGAATTAAATAATATAAATATAATGTTTCCTATAATAATTAGGTAAACATATAATTTTATAATTACCTTGGATGCATGTAAATAAAAATTAAAATCATCGAGGGATCCTGGAATTATGAATTTCTAATCATGTTGTGTACATTAATATAATGGTACCTTTCAACTTTTCATTAAAGATTCCAATGTACCAAACCATGAAAATAAAATAAGATAAATTTTAATTTTAATTAATAAATCAATCATTTTTATTTATCAACTTAAAAATAAAAGTATTATATAAAAAATATGTAAATCGTATTCATTAAATCTAGACAAAGAAGGAAAATTATTTTTGATCGAAAGGAGAAATAAAGTCAGTTTTCCTTATAAATATCTATCAATATATTTATTTAATAATTATAGGTTAATTAAAATAATTTTTTTGATTTATTCAAATAACCATAAGAACTGAATATTTATAATATTTTTTATATATGGGTCAAATTATTTCAACATGAAAAACATGATGATAAAAAATCCTATTAAATAATGATATTTTAACTTAAATCCCTTGCATCTTTGGTGACATTCAAATCAAATACTCATGAAGTCAAGAACCATACAAAAAATTTCTATTTTGATTTTCAAATAGAACGCGGTATGGGTGAGCGGTAATAGGAACCCCAGGTGCGGGATATAGATTCAATGTATCCAAAAACAGAGTTCAAAATTCAAAATTACAAATACACAGTATCCAAGGGTCCTCAAGTAATGAGGAACAATAGCTTCCTACATCACATCTGGTTGCCTTCCAACATCATTACCCCCGATGACATCGCCTTCCTTCCATCACCATCCTCACAGATAGCCGGAGAATAAGCCGGAGAACAACATTGACATTCCATTGCATAACTCATATTCTTGCCCACGAAGAAACTCATTAGGTAAGAGCCAATGTCATATTCCAAGGAAAAGAGTCAAAAACCACAGAAAAACCACCCAAACTCAGACCAACCCAATCAAAGTATGCAGATGCACAAAAACCACTTCAAATAGAATGAAAACACGAACAGAAATAGATTCAATGAGTAGATTCAAAATAGGAGAATTAGGCATCACACAGTAAGACTCATAGAGATTCACATCAGAAACCTTAACTCGATTCAAGATCATAAGGGTGGAAATCCATAAACTTATCCAGCCACCTGAATAAAAACACAACAGAAAGATGGTCCCACCACAATCCAATCCCAAAATCCCGTTGCTGACTCCAAAAAATAATATGTGAATATGACATGTGACTTTAAAAAATGTGAGGCGAAAATCCATTACACAATGATTAACATTCTTATACATCACTTTATAAAATGTTATATTAAATTAAATTTTATTATATTGTTATTAAATAAAAATTTTAAATTAATAATATCATGTCTTATCTAATTATAAAAATTTAATAACCATTGAATATTATTTAATTATTAAAATCATCGTTTCGTGGCAGTAACAATTTTATTTTTGAATAGAATTTATGTTTGATAGTTTTCTTCCTCATACATTTTACATTATTAAATCATGTAATTAATTTTAATCATTATATTAATGTAATTTATATCCATTATATGTATATTTAGGGTCAATAATAAAATATTAATATAGATAAATTAATTACACAGTTCATATAGAAGGTTTGTTAAACGTATTCATGAAGGTAGTTTTCACCTTTTTGATAGATGGAATAAAAGTAATTTAAATTATAAATAACATTAAAATAAACTGTATATTATCATATATATCATATATATTCCATAAATATATCTTTATTTCAATCTGTGTAAATAAAAAAAAGAAAAATGAATCATATCTCTTCATAGAGACTGTAGTGAACCCATATACATGAGCAAGGACACTATTTTCTAGTGGATTGGAATAAATAAGGTATATTTGATATTTTACATCTCTAATATAATTATTTCACTAATATCATATAAAAACATTAATTCATAAAAATATACATCCATGATTATGATGAAGGAAAATGAATTTTATTACTATTTGAAGGAGATAGTTCACAAAAACACACGATCAAAACATTCACTTCATTTTTATGGAATAGATGGTCGATATTCTTTGTTACAGAATCATAATAAAATTAATGTATATTTATGATAAATAATATATTATTTTATGATAGAAAACATGGATTTAGATTGGTTAGAATAATTAATAAATTAGTAGTGGTTGGTTAATATGATTGTGTCTTCTTAAGCACGCCACCTTTTATCCTTTCTTATGAACACATGATATGGACATTAAAGATGAAAAAACCTATAATTACTATCTGGATATTTATAAGATAATCGTTTTCCTATTGGTAAATAAATATGGATCAATTTTTTTAATGAATGGGAATGAGAGATATCCTTTTATAAGTGGATGCGAAGACACATATGAAATCTCTTAAAAGAATAAAATATAATAATGATATATTAAGTTCAAAAGAGTATATATTGAAATAGATATAATTTCTAATAGGAAATGTAATCAATATGGTCATAAAATAATATTTATATGTGTTTAATTTTAAATCTTACCCTTATCTCTTAGTTTACCCACCCAATAGTCACTTTTTATCCGTAATCATAGGGAAACCTTTTTCTCTCTATTTGTATTAATAATGAAAAAAACAATATGATGATATTATTATATAATTTTTATTATTTTATTTAATTTTTAATAAGATTAAAATAATTCCACTAAATAGTGTGGTTAAATTTAATTTAATTTTTAATCTATAAAATTCTATGAAATGTTTTTTTCTAAAAAAATCTTATGAAGAACAATTAGTATATCAAAATTTGATTTAAAAATTATTTCAATGACATATATTAGATTATTAAATATTTTATTCCTACATATAATCATTTAAATAACATTGTAAATTAAAGTTAATTTTTTAATATAAAAATAATGTAATTATTCTACAAAATAAAAAATTGTTCTCTATTCATCAAAAAATAAACCATTTCATAAATTTCTCAAAAATTCAATGTTTACTAAATTTAACATTATAATTTCTAAAAATTATATTCATTTTTTAAAACAATTTTTATAATATTTTAGGAAAATAAATTTATTATTTTTTCACCAAATTAAATAAATATAATTTTGATAAAATATTAAAAAAATATATATAAATCATTATTTAAAGTTGAGTACCTATTAATAAATATAAATTGTTTATTAAATAAATTATACAAAATTTTTAAAATTTTGTTATCCCTACTCATAGAAATAATTTTGTAACTATGTTACAATAATATTGTATGTTATTGTTATTTTAGAATATAGTGTATGTTTATCCAAATTTATGAAAAAATTATTTTTTCAGAGAAATAGTTAATAAAATATTACAGTGGTTCATAGATAGGGACAAAATATTCATTTAATATAAGATATATTACGTTATTAAACCACTATTTCATTGAATATATAAAATTTATAACATACTGGACAAGAATCTCATGAACACTATGTTTTCAATAGTAGGGTGTGTGTATTTAGAAATTTTATGCGGCCTTGGTGATTAGATCATGTTTTAGAGAGCCTATATGGGAAAATAAAACATGTTTTAAGATATTTGTTCCATGAGGATAAATTATATATTTTTTTGAAAATATGAGAATTTGGGGTGTTATATAACTCCATCCAAATGTTGGAGATATGTCTTGATGTGATCTTGGTGTGAAGGGAGTATATGATACATGGTGTGGGATGATGAAGATGGGATTTATGGGGGTGATAGGATGAGTCATATCACTAAATAGATATTGGTGGGGATCCAAATGATAGTCCAGGTATTTTTTGGAAATGTTAATCAATATTCCATGGGACATTGTGTGTGATAATAGTAGACAGACCTTGGGTAGTACGACTAAGAATGGTTTTGACAAACCACACTATATGTGGTCAGTTTTGGAAATATTATAAAGGTCTTAGTGTCCCTTAGGGTTGACTGATTAGAGTTTGTTCTTATGGATAGAGGTTTGGAAAGGGTTGGAGGACCCTTTTCTGTTTATCAACACTCAAGCTGTGATGTGTTCTTGATGTGCGGATAGATTCAGGGAAACTAGAAGAATTGTTTTAGTTGAAAATTTAAGGAGAAATGGTGTTATATATGGAAATTGTTTATCAATGCATTCATGTGGTTGTACATGTGCTAAGAGATGGGCTCAAGTATAGGGGGTGGATCTTGGGGCATGGTCTCCATATGATTAATAAAATAAATAGAAGCTCACAATGAGTGATATGAGATTATAGTTTACATGATGTTTTGTCCACACATGAGTTAGATGTTGTGAAATGATACCATTTCATATATATGAGTGAGATGGGATTTTCCAGCTCTACCGCATGTGAGGTGGTATTTGTTAGGCCACTATGATTTTATTTCAGTCCTGGGTGTGATGTGACAAGATCTGATCATAGAATACAAGATTCATTATGAAGTATCATATGATAAATATGTCGGAAAAGATGATTGGACTACCATATGTGAAATAGGATGCATATCTTATGTGAGATCAATTTTATGAACCATATTATTATTTACATACAAGAGTCGATGTGTCCAATTGTAACTCTAGAGTGCGCATACACATTATTATTCCATTTTATGTTCATCATATGTCATGTAATGTATTCGGATGGAGATGATCATGTTTTTTTGTGAGATTATTATATTGAAAACTGAGTATTTTCTAGGTCCTTTTGTGTTTGTTTTTTCTTTGTTTATTTTTTAAATGGGATCATCATATTTGGTCATCGGTTTTGTATGATGGCATGGATCTTAGTTGATCTTCTTCTACATTAATTTGAAATACCAATATGTTTGTTGATTATGGGTAATATTATTATGTGTTTTTTATGATTATTTATTTAAAATATAGTAATACATTAATTAATGTGAATATTATCACCCCCCCATTGGATTGATTAATAACTCATTAATAATTGGTAACCAATGTAATACAAGGAGACACACTTACGGAAAGTTGGCACTCCGTCTCAGATGAGAATCATGGTTTGGGATGTCACATTATATTGTGAATCCAAATGAAGACACAATGTCTGCACATGAACTCGAGTACACTGGTATGTTGTTCAAAACATATATTAATAGGGTCTTACAATATCCCCCAAGTATATACCATCATATTGGTTTTTAAATTAGGAATATAAATATGTCAGTAAAGTACAATGGATTTCATGTTCTAACCAAGAAACAATGATTCTTTGATCATTGGGTCACCATGTGATAAATATTCTACCATGATACCTGAATTATTCTAATATGTAATACACCTCAAACATATTCAATGAGTATACACATCTGGTCATCATGTGCTAACTGAGACTCCATGATGCATAACCATACCTACTATGGTTCTATATCAGAATATAATTTCTTCCTTTATCTTTATTAAACACTAGAAAACTCCAAAACCTAATTTCATAAGAGGGGAAACATCTATGACTTTGAATCCCAACCTGAAGGAATATGGTAATACCATATAATGAAATACTGACCCAATACATATAAATACTCTGAGGTTCCACCACCCATTTTGTGTGTCAAATAAAAATTCATCCCTATAACTCATGATGATCAACAAATATGACTAAATCACAATAAAGGCAATCTAACCTACCACAACCTAAGCTAAACACTTAGGAAAATGTCATGCCTTATGACCCATCTCCCACACAATATTCTATCTCTTACCTAATATCTATAAAAAACTTGAAATAATAAACCAGTACACAAAACTAACACAAAACTCACCAAATATCCAATAGTGATAGTAACATGATATCAATATACTAATATAAAATCCCATCACACATCAACGGTTATGGAATCTATAGATTCCTTCATACCTATACATTCTGCTCTCTCTTATACAATATCGATTCTGTCACCCTTCATTGATAGAATAAAAATTAGGTTTATCATTACATGGATCAAAAGACCTAGTAAAATTCAATAAAATATAATAACTCCCATTCCCACTAACCAAAAAGGTCACAAGCTATCCCTATCCAGAGCACTTTGGAAACAACATACCAAGCCCTCAAAGATCCTGATAGATCTAAATGAGCTTCATTTCATATATCATTTGTGGTATACCGCATCCTAGAAATTGATGAAATCACATCTTACTCATAACATATATTATACTTAAGGATTTATCATACATATATAATAAATTGGGATTTAACCCACTCACCATAGGATAAAATACCTTGGATTCCACTGAAGAGATTAATATTATGAGACCTACTAATTGTTTAATCTCAAATCACATGGAACTCCCTCCCCTTAGATACATATTAACTAAATAATCCAAACTTCCTAATTTGACAGTGTTAACTCCCCCAAATAATAGGAATCCAACCACCATTTTATCTCTATATCTCATCCACATCTAGTCTATATCTACTCTATCTAAACTCGTGAGACATTAAAACATGCATACTATAATTTATAAACATGAATATGATCTTTTTTAGAGAGACCTATTATATCCTAATTGAAATTCCCATATATTATAACCTCTAATAAGCCTCGTATGATTGTATTAATGCATTTACTATGTCCTTAATAAAAATTGATCTCTTAAATTATGTTACCAAATATAAATAATTAATTATAAACATTTTTAAATAATTATATATTTTTATACCATGATTCTTAATAGGAGAAAAAATAAATTAGCACCATTATAACTATGGGATCACAACTAACTTCCTACATATAGTCTAAAACAAATCCTTGGAATTATTCAAAAGAAAATATGAGAAATTCTCCACCTAGGAAACCACTATTTTTATCCAATTAAATTTAAAATAATAATTATATTATGGATACATTGACAAAAATTGTGAACAACAATGTGTCCACATCTTCAATAGTTGTCTTATATTCATGGAAAATTAATTCACCATCAGCATGGATGATTTGAACATGATTAATTGAAATCCTCCCTGAACCCCAATCCCAAATTGAACCAAACTAGACAGTAAGAATAAAATTCAAAAAATGTAGGAGGATTCGATGAACACACATAAAATAAAAATTGAAATGAATAATGAAACCCCACCTCTCAACATAGATCAATATAAATACGTGGGAGGTGAGGATCTTATATAAATTAACATTCCAAAGAAACCATTTCCCCTAGATCATGAGGGACCCCATCCCAGAATAAATTGGATTTTCCCATAATTGAAATTCACACCCAAAAACCCTGAATAACAGTACATAGAATCTCAAAGAAATGAATTCCCAACCATCCAAAAATTCATGGAGTTAACCCCATGATCTTGCTGTGAATTTCATTAGGGATAAGGTACCTCCCATAGTTGAACCTCATTCATGGAATGAACATTATTTTAGATGATGAATGACTCACATATGGTTCCTTCACAAATATTTAAGGTTTATGTTCTTGAAATGAATGAACTTTTCACATTTTGATTCCCCTATATAATGTTCTCTTCCCCAGGAAGATCTTTTTAACATAAAAACACCATATAAATTATTTGTGAACTGCTACAATAACTGAATTTTTTGTTTTTTTCAAATTGGTACCATCAATATATTCCACCCTATAACCCAAAATAATATAATTCTATCTTTTAATGTAAAAAAATCATTGTATTACATCAATATACTTATAATATTTATTATAATACAATCTATCACAAGAAACCTATTAGATATCAAAATAAAACCTCCCTCTATAATTTAACCACATTGAATTTTTGGGTCATTAAAACACCCAACCATAATGATTTTTATACCAAAGAATCCATGGTATTAATACAAATATAATACTCAACAGACCTCACTCACTAACATTCTATGGTACTAAATAATCCCACCTATGCTCTAAAAGTACATTGCGCTCTAAAACTCCAATCCCAAATCACAATATTAATCAAAATAAGAGCGTATTAACTATCCCTAACTCTAGAACAGATAGGGATATCACACATGAACATCTATCCTAACACACTATAGTGATATGAACCAATTAATCAATGGACATATGTTTCCCCCCACTATAGCAAGAAGATCGGGATCCGACGTGATTCGGTCCTTGAAAATAATATGAAAAAAAGAAAGGAGTCATGAATACAAGGGGTTATTACATAAGCGAGTGTGAAAGTTTCCACATCTGTCCGTCTCCACCATCGGAGCTTAATAATCGGGGGTCGTGAAAAACCACATCATCTCATGGTAAAGTATATCCTTTTTCAAGTATATCAGCAACTTAGTTGGCCTCCCAATGCACATGAGTGACAACCATCTGTATTTTATTGGTTTGGTAGATACATTCCTCCCACTGAGGCAGCACACGCCATGGTACATTCTGCATTCTAGTACTCAATGCATGAAGACCAGTCACTTAGTTAGATTCAATCTAGAGTTATTTCCAGTTTAATTGGACAACATACCTTATCTCATGAATAATGGCCCATAACTCAACTTCAAAAGCAGTGCCAAGGTGAAGGAAGTGATAAAAACATCCCTTAACAAACCCATGAATCGTGCAGAAAACTCCTCTGCATCCAGTTGGACCCGATACACCTGATGCGGCTCCATCAACATTTACATTGAGGCACGGTGTAATCGGTGGTATCCATCTGATATGTTTAAGCATACGAGGTTTTTTTGAATTACTCAAAACACCAAGTAGTCTATTATTTTGGAGGTCAGAGATAGTGTTAGATATTTCACCATCTTTGATCACTAACACAGCGTACACATCCATGTGGATAGAGATCATACCCAACGGGATTGAATCAACTACACCATAAAACAAGGCCCTATTCCTTGAGTCCAACAGGGCCGTGATGACCACATAAAAAGTAGATATAAGAAGTCTGAATAGCAGTTCAATGCAGCACATCTCCAGCAGGCCGGAAAAAAACTCAATAATCTGATTTCTAGGATACATCGCACATCGAAACAACACACCCAAATGGTTCCAGATTTGATGGGCTTGATTGCACTCCATATACTCATGTTGCGTGGTGTCTTCCCCAGCCCTACAAACAGTGCACCTGGATTCCATCTGAAATCCATCTCTCTTCAAGTGTTCAGGAGTGGGAAGTCTGTTTTCCAGATTCTCTAAAGTAGGACAAACCGGGCTGGTCGAATGAATGGAGCCCTGAACTTCATCAGCCAGGTTGGGGCGTGGTCAGTACCGCCACATGCACTCTGGTAAAATTCATTGTTGTCAAAGATCCCTTTCCTGATATGAAGCCAAATTAGTTTGTCAAAAACCATAAATGTATAATTGGTAATTTGAGACAGTACATTGTCAAAAAAAATTGTCTCATGTAGAGTCTGATATGAGAGAAAACCCAAGATGGATAATGATGCAACATCAGTTGTGACATTCAGGGATTGTAAGGGGTGATCTAGCCACAAGGTGCTCCAGCAGCTATGATTGGAATCTCTACTGACCAGCCATTTAGAATCCTACATAATCATTGCATAGGAATGCTTGAGTGGATCCCATACTGAAGACTATAGGTAGTATTTATATCAATTAAACAACCATTTTTTGAACCTTCTCGACAAAAATTCATCATCAACATCATTTGATATTAGCCTCCAAGTAAACATTCCAATCAGACCATCATTAAATATATGAAGAACCTTGACTCATAATCCTCCCATTTCCATAGGTTTTTTATATTAATTCCACTTCACGGTGACCACCATCATTTCAAAGATTGATCCTATCCAGGTAAAATTTCTCACCAGACATTGATGTTCCATAATTATTCCTCATTACCATTTTTAGAGAGAGAATGTGTAAACAAATTTGGATGTAATCACTGAGTTGACAAGGAAAACCCTCCCAGCCACGGACATAGATTTCCTTTTCCAACTGGCAAGCTGATGAGTTATGCCAGCATAAATACCATCTAAATAACATCGTTTCACCCTTCCCCAGAAAAGAGGCACCCTATGATACTGAAAGGGAAAGCATCCCCGCTTCCCCCAAGGTATTGAATGATCATATTCCTTTTTCCAGCAAGAATTCCATTGCAAAAAATAATTGAAGATTTTCCCTAGCTTATGGAATTTCTAGACACATCCTCATAATGAGTGAAAAGTGCCTTAATATAGGATATGGTTCTCCTTGAAGCCTTCCCCAACAACAATATGTCATCAGCATAGATAAGATGGGATGGGGTGTGATAAATAACACCAGCCCTCATCCTCTTAAACATACCCATATGAGTGAGCTCATTGATGCATCAACATAAATAATTCGTTTCCAAAACAAACAATATCTCCAATAATGGGTCACCTTGTCGAATACCCATTGAGCAAGAATAGAATCATCTCGGTGCACCATTCACAAGAACTGACACCCGTGAGGATCTAAGAATTGTTCTAATCAGGTTCAGAAAACTATTCAAGAACCCATGCCTACGAAGTATCTCAATTAAAAAACTCTATTTAAGGGTATCAAAGGAACTAGATATAACATTATTAAGAGAAAAGTTCCCTTCCTTTGAGTTTTTTCACATGGGGATAACACTCTCAGAGGACATGAAAAGGAATTTTTTTATGTTCCTTCCAGGGACAAAACCAAATTGATTCGCAGTGATCATTCCTCCAACAAGTCCACCCATCCTGAACATAATTATCTTGATAATGAGTGTATGTATTGTATTCCCAAGGGAAACAGGATGAATTCTTTAATATCAAGATAATATTATTTCTTTGTAATGAGTGCAGTGAAGCATGAATTCATCCCATGGGTATATATGAATGTGAGAGGAAATCCTTTATGGCATACTCAATGTCTTCCAGCACAATATCCCGGTAGAACTTAAAAAATTTATTAGTGAATCCATCTGAGCTCGGGGAACTCTCAAGATTAAGAGAGAGGAGTCTAGAAATGATTTCCTCTTTAGATTGGGGGGGGGTGTAAGAGACAAGTTCATCTACTCATCAATAGAGGGGTTGATGTTTTCCACCAGTATAATGGAGCAGTGCAGCCCATTATTAGAGTACATACCTTTGAAATAGTCTTCAACAGGTGATGCAATCTCATTATCATCAGAATAAATATGTTTAACAATACTATTCACATTGTTTCAATAACGCACTCTCTTCTCGTTATGCAGTCTATTAAAGAGCATAGAGTTTCTATCACCATCATTAAGCCACATCACATTCAGCTGATTCCTAACCAGCCTATCCTTTACCATGAGAAAAACATAAAGCATTTTATGCATTATGATTTCTTCCCTAGAAAAAATGGGCTGATGATCATGATCAATTTGAATCTTTCCTAGATCCTCTTCAATGTTTTGAATGTCTGCATCAATTTTAGAGAAATATTTCCTGGTCCAATCCTTTAGAAATCCTCTGAGATGCTTCATTTTGACAACATTTCTGTAAAGAGGACTCCCAATGGGGTCATGCCTCCAAGCCTCCAAGTCAATTTCCATATATCCTAGGATGATAAGACAAACATTATTTAACCGAAGTGGTGTGGGGTTGGACCACATTCTCTTGAAATTGGCATCTACATTAATTGGATTTTGATCAGAGTGATACTTTGGAAGAGTAAAGATAGAGACCCCATGTATGTCATTCTGTTTATCAATTTGCACAAGGCTTCTATCAAGTTTAATGGCTTTATTTCCTTACCATTTGTACCTACACCATGTAAAGGAAGTTCCAGCAAGAGGGATCTGAATTAAATTACAAGAATCAAAACACTCAGAGAAATCATTGGCTGCTTCCCCATTAAAATTCGTCCCAGTTTTTTTTATGCGGTCGAAACTCTTTTTAAATCACGAAAAACCATCCAACATTGATCCATCCTTAGTGATGTAGCTCTAAGATCCTCCCATAGCTCCCTCCTCCTCAAATAAGAAGTGTAAGCATATTCAAAATAAACAGAAATATTTTGTCCAGCAATGTTACAACTATGCTGAACATTCTGATGTCCATTAACGAATGTGTTAATCTGGATGCTATCATGTCTCAGGACCCACAAGTGATCCATATTCGAGCTATTCTTGATTTCTGGATATCATATTTAATCTAAGATAACACCATTTGAAGACTTTTAGATAACCAATGAGAAGATTCGGCTCTGCAATCCTAACAAGAATTGGTTTATAGGTCATTATATAATGTTGAAGGGCTCTGATCGAACATGGATTTCCTATCCCTTGACAGTTCCAATATAAAATCCTCATTAACGCTGAGCCATTCCCCTTTTCTAGGGGCCCACTGTTTTCACAGTAGTACCTTGAGTTTTACCTTTCTTGGCTTTGGCTTTCTTATTTTCCTTAGAGGTTGATTTGGAGTCCTCAAAAGGTTAGATAGCCTCACTACTCTTCTTATCTTTACAAATATCATCCACACCAGCCTACTCTTTTAGGGCATAATCATCCATGGAAAAATCAACCTCAGGATGAGCATCGACCTCTTCTATTTCATCAAACCCGAAATTCCCACTCAAAGGAGTGAACATGTTCTTTCCTTTCAGGTGGGAAGGTTTTTTTATCTCCTTTTTCATCCTCACCACTTTGTAAGGAGAAACAATGACAAAGACTCCAGTTGGGTCAGATTCTGCTGCATGAGCAGTTCTTGGACCACAACCCTTCCTGCAATTATCTAGAATTTCAACCATCTCATGCCTCAGGGTTCCTCGTGTGATGATATCCTTACAAGTGGGGATCATTCAGGTAGAAACATGTGCCCCACTACTCTCCCAACTCCCAGCTACATTTATGGGACTTTTTTGATCAGCCACCTGCTTATACCTTACCAAAGGGGAATTTTCATTCACATCATGTATGTTCCATTCATTATGTGTCCCTAGTGATACCCCATGCCCAGAAACATCAACATCCCGTGAGATCATCTGCTTGGGACTTAATCCTTTCCCACATTCATGAAGCTCAAAGGTAGTAATCGCTGCCTATTCCAGTCTAGTACGCATAGTAGCAGGTGGGGGAACTAGACTTCCATAGGTGACTTCATTTCCAAAAGCAGATCAAACTGCTTGAGGATCCCCCCCTTCAGCCAGAGGGTCTTGTGCCTCCTGATGCTCCCCCCATCAATTAACGACACCTGGTCAGAACAACCATCACCCTGTAGTGGAAAGGTCACAGCCTTTCCCTTTCTTCTATTGCAGATGGTATCATCTTGCCCTTTTGCATTACAAAGAGAACATATTTTATCCCTCCTGCACTCAGAGGTAAGATGAACAATTATTAAACGGTTCATAAAATATTTGTGCCTTTTCTCCCCACTAAAATATTAATTTACAATATACAAATTCAAAACATTGTTAAACCCCTCTACATCGAACTTTTCCTATTATATATCTTTTAATGGATCACAAACTCTTTAATTTCATGCCAAAAAATTCTACTAATGTGGTTTAAAACTCACCCCCATTCATTCAAAAATATTTTCTAGACCTCTAATAGATGAAATTATGTGAAAATGATTGGTTTCATCTACTGATGAATCATCACAACTCTTGATCATAATATCATAATTTTAATGGAATTAAGATAATATTAAAATTCACCAACAATATTTTGAACCAGAGTACCAAAATAATTTTCCAATTTGATTTCTAATGAACTATACCACCCATCATGATCCCACATCAACCAAAAATGAAATATTAATTTATCTAAAACATAGATTACATAGAATACACACTAATCCTAATGTTAACATACTGACCCAACATGACACCTTGTATATTTTTTCAACTGGGTAATTAATATGGAACAATTTCACATGGGACCTCACCACAAAATCACATCATAGTGCTAACTCTTATATCAAATGAATAGCCTCATAACAACCATGACCCAATTACCATGAGGACCATTCATCAAATTCTATTGGAATTCACCCTGTTTTTTATTGAAATGGGGATGACCTCATTGATTTAAGGTTCAAACATTTTAAGCAGTTTCTAACTTATTTTTTCATAGAACCAGAAACATCCAATGATGCTATATCCATTTGGACCTACTTTCCAAAGGTAGGTGCTCACTAGTTATGAACTTAAGATTCTTATCAATTTTCATTGTTCAAGAGGATGGGAGGTCAGACTCATCACACCCTTTTGGGTGGAATTATTGTCAACTCTGGTTCTCTCTTTATATATTTAAGTTATGATCATGAATCCCTTTTAAATTATGAAGTATTAAAATGTTCATTCTTTTAGATCTGAAAATCAATAATTAGTATGATTGTGATTTAGATAATCATTTAAATGTATTCGAGTTTATTCATTGATATAGAATCGACTGTATTCGTTAGAGATTCTTTTTCAATGGTATCCTTTGACACATTATATAAAAATCTCTAGGTCATTATGATAACTGTACTAGTTTTAAAGCCACTCAGCAGGGCACTTGAATGTTATTGTCATTCAGAAGGACATAGATTATTTCAGAGTTGGGATCATACACCCAGATGGGAAACCTACGAAACCTTTTTTCTAGAAAAGGAATTAGAACCCACATCATTCGAGTAAAGAAGTATGAGTTTAATGCATGATTGATGGCTCAAAAAAAGATTTCATAATTACTTTTACACTCCAAGCTCATGTGAGTCATGCTCGGTGTGAGAAACAAAAGGTATTAGTAAAACAAAACAATTGTGTCATTAAATATGTAATAATAAGAAATGATGTGGTGTTTATGTATGTATGACTACTTAGATAGATGATGATTAGGATTTACTTCAGGAATGAAACCCAGGAACAAGGTCTATAAAGGAATATGTGCCTTATGGAGATTTGGAAACATAACATAGAACTTAATCCTAAGAAGGATGACCAAATTAGATAGGAAATCTGATTGGGTTTTACTCCTAAGAAGAAATCCCAAATCAAAAGTAAATTAAGACTACTTAAGAGTAATTATGACTTGGGATTACTCTTGAATAGGAAGCCCAGGTTAAGGTAATTTGGATTTTGGGAACTTGGGACTTAATCCAAAGTGGGATTCCCATATTAAAAGAATTACGGTTGGGGATTACTCCTGAGGAGGATGCCCAAAATTAAGGCAACATGAAGACTGGGGCTTACTATTGAAAAGGAGGCCCATGTTAGGGGACTTGGGGCTGACTTTTAAGGATGATGCCCATATTTGGGATTTTGAGATTGGGACTTACTCTTGGGAAGGAGGCCTAGGTTAAAGATTCTCTCATCTTTAAAGGATGATGTTTAATGAATGAAATCTCTAACCTTAGTGACATAAAGATATGTATTTCACTAGGTCTTGATAAATTTTTCCACAAAATTCTTTTTAGATAAGGAATCCAACAAAGGAACCATGTCATAAATGACATTGAAGAGGGTTTTGAAGGATAAATGTTGAAAAAGAGAGGTGGATTTGAATAAATCAAATGAATAGGAATGAGGGGCACCCAAAAAACAGGAGGCACGCAAGTCCTGTATTGGCGTGCAAGTCCTGGTCGCGCAAGTATACTTGCATGACACATGGGTACATGCACGACAGAAAACCCTTAGTGTAATACATGGGAGAGACTTGGCTCAAGCCCATAGTATTATCCCTAAATGCTTCCAAACGAATGGCACGCAGGTTATATTGAAGGGATAAGGCGGTGCGCAAGAGTGTCCATTTCCCTTAAGGGCTAGCCACGTAGGCACACAAGTGTTGATGAGGTTCAATACATAGGCCGTGTTTCCCATATTTAGAGATTCCATTATAGGTAATAAATTACCTTAGAAGTGTTCGGAAGACTTCCAGAAGAGACTAGAGTGTCGAGAGCTGGAATCAATGTTTTGTAATTTTTTTGTCCCTGAAATGGGGGGGCCCACAAAGTGTATTTATAGGCTACTGAAGT
Source organism: Viscum album (assembly GCA_963277665.1). Classification (NCBI taxonomy): domain Eukaryota; kingdom Viridiplantae; phylum Streptophyta; class Magnoliopsida; order Santalales; family Viscaceae; genus Viscum; species Viscum album. Next base: position 1,192,447,104 of record OY728147.1, read on the forward strand.
CCTTGGGATAAAATCGAAGAGGGAGCACAAGTCAATTATGTGACCACTATGTGACACACACGTATACTTGCATGACCATGATAAAACTTGTGCGACCCAAGTGGGAAGAAATAATTCTTCATGCCTTTGTTGATTTTTGATTTTTCATCAAAGGATTAATCACTTTGGACAGATGTATTTCCATTTTTAGTCATTAGACTTTTTGATGGAATGGAGTGTCAAAAAAATTCCCCCCTTAGTGTTTCATCTGAAAAAATGAGGATGTGACTCTGAGGAAAGGAATAAAACCAAGGAACATGTGTCGTGAAAGTGTTGAGAGTGCAAATGACGTCACACATGTGTTGATTATGCATATGGAGTTGTGCGGGCTTTAGTGCATTGGCTTGGGTGCGCAGGGTTGCATCCATGCCTATAAATATGGCTTCATTCTCGCTCAGAGCAACCATATTTCAAACTTCTGTGCTCTCATCACGCAAGTTTCCTTCCCCGCGCAAGTTACTCTATTTTCCGCTACTTCATTTTGTGTCGGGATACTTTAGAGGTATTTGGACATGCGTGGTGGTACCTCCACTCCAAAACATGCACGACACACTTATACTTGCGCTCCAATTTGGTACTTGCGATCCTCAATTCCTTGGTAATTTTTCACTTTTCGCCACAAATTTTATGAAAAATATACTTAATTATGGGTTATTTATTCTACCTTTGTGCGAATTAAATGGCTCCCAGAAGAATTGGGACGGCTGATGAACTGGCTAGCAAGCAGATTGATGATATGATGAACATTTTTGGCCATTATTACTATGATATATGCAACAACACTCTCCTAGATTTGGCCAAGTATTTGAAGAAGTATCATCTTAATTTTCCACAGAGCATCTACTTGACTCTGTATGGCCATGGTCATCTGCAAGGGGTTAACAGTCCAGATGAAAATAATTATATGCCTGAGATGCAGTCGCACTGTTACTCTTCTACTTTAGTTATGCTGTGCATTAAGAACAACAACAATGATGTGAACATTCAAATTTTTCCTTCATTTAATTTCCTTGTATACATGAAAATGGAAAACCTTGGGCTGATAAGTTTTCCACTACTGGTTGATGGAGAGAAGAATATCATGACATTAGAAACAATATCTAAAAATAGTACTTTCTCAAAATGGATCTTTAATTCCAATGCTCCATTCTTAAATCCATGTATCCATCTTCCAAGTCTCATGGACAGAAACAGAGTCACTGTTTGATCAGCATAAAATTTTCTCAAACCGCAGTCAAGTATATTGTTTTACAATTGTTCCAAGAAGAGCTGATATCCATGCGTCTCTTATTGTATCCAGTTGAATGAAATAATTCCAGGTTGTTGCTGATGATTCTCGATATTTTTTAAATCAAATGACTATTTATGTTGATAGCCTTATCTAATTCTTGAAAAATAGAAGAGACTCCAGTCTGTGGATGTCCTTCTAACTCATGTTCATCAAATGAAAAACACTTTCATCTTCGATCATTTGTGCATGCCTTATTTTTCTACATGCTTTATATTTTACTTAAGCCAATGGGACTAGTAATCATAGTTTGATTCTTGCTAGGATTATTATAAATAAACCTACCAACTTTGAATATTTTTATTGCTCTATATTACCTAAATTCATATAAAATATATGTTTAGTGAGCTGGGAATAGACATTTATTCAGAGTTCCCTTATCTTTTGTGGGAAGTTTAATGTCATTCATTTCGGACATAAAAAGGCTAATGTTTAAGGTCGAAATAGCTTTTACCAAATGGATTAAAATTGACTCAATTCTTTGAAAACTTATCTGAAAACATAATACCACACTCAAGTATGAGGGAAAATATGTAAATGATGACTTAAGAAATTTTAAATCTGAGGAATGATATGAAAAATGGCTAAAAGGCATTAGAAGAAGTTTTTCCCAATAATGAAGTTACCATTATTTAACAAACCCGTTAAGGGGTTGAATTATGCAGGGCCACCTATGGGCATTGGATGCATAGTCAAATAATAGCATCTTTTGGCTGACATGTCTATTATGTATACTACTTAGGCAAGGTCACCTAAGGGCACGTACGGTATAGTTAGGAAAAAGAACTCTCAAAAATTTACTTTTCTACTGCTAAAAAGCCATTTAATGTTTATGGGGATTTAAATTTTCCAATGTATAGAGTTTGTAGTGTGGATAGAGGCACATGAATATGGAGAAGATATTTCCAAAAAATATTGTCTATGAACTAGATATATGTTACTCCTAAGAAGGTCTTACCCAAAAAAAGGGAAGGGAAATATAAACCAAAGACATGAATAATTTCACATCACGAAAAATAGTATGGGACAAATATGTTAAGGATAGTTATTTTTGTGGATCCTTACATATTTTCATTAAGACAACTAAAGACAAAAGATGTTTTCTTCCCATGATTAAAGTTACTATTATTTGAAAAACCTATTAGGAGGTTGAATTATGCAGGGCCACCTAAGGGCATTGGCTGCATAGTCAAATAATAGTATCTTTTAGATGAAAATTCTATTATATAGACAACTTATGAAAAGCCGCCTAAGGGAACGTTCTGTATAGTTTGGAAAAAGAACTCTCTGAAATTTGAAATTTTGTTACTAGAAGTCAAGAAATTGTTTATGGAGATTTGGATATATTTAAGGCTAGGAGTATGAAAAATAAAAATGGGCATTTTTTGAATGCATGTAGAGATACATAGACCAATGCTAACCATAATCATGTTCTGGCTCAGTCCTGAATTGAGGTTCTAGACTTCACTACGTATCCCATAAGGATGGGAATCAATCCCTATGTTGTTCTTGAAATTATGTTTAACGTCATGTGGTATGTGAGTATAGGAAATCATAGTTTAGGGTCATAGAGCTCGGACCATAATAATGAGTACAATGTGTGTGTTTTTAGAGGGACTTTTCAGCTAGGGTACTGAAAGAGGAATTTGGGGTTAGGCCTAAAGAATTGGGGCTAGATTTCTGGGATGCTCGAACATTCTTACGTATCACATAAGGATGGGAATCAAGCCGCATGTAGTTTTTGAAATACCCTCTGTACAAATTTGTTTGGTACATATGAAGGGTCAAAAGGGAAATTTAGTGCAATGATGGTTTGACCCATGATAAATGATTCAGGCATTTCCATGTATACACGTAGTCTTTGGAATATAACATGATTGGAGATCAATGTAAATAATGATTCCCTCTCAGTTGAGGGTGTCAAAAAATGTTGTATTTTATTGTCGTACAAGACAAAAGTTCTAATAGTTTAAGGTCATATGCATGGACCGTGGTGATCCAATGTAAAAATATTGGTTTTGGGGTTGCTTCACGGATCACTATCGTATGAGATGGAGGTGAACCAATGTAAAGAAATTGATTTTGGGCGTGAACTTCAGGAGGATGCCTACTTACCCAGCCTAGAAGGCAAGGATCAAAGCCCGCATAATTCAATTAATGAATAAATTAGTAATCATTTTTTTTAGAACAACGACCTAAAAATGGTTTTGGGACTTACACATGGTTAGCGGACCAGAAATGGTGTTATGGATGATGTTTACTCTAAACTCACGTGATTCATACACTATGTGAGAAACAAGTGGTGAAAACAACCTTAACGATGCACAATTTAATGTCATGTAGGACGTATGAAGGTACTATGTAGTTTAAAGTCATACAGTGAGGACTATTGGAGCTTCACGGTTTAGTGTCATGTAGCAGGATAAAAATACAGTTTAACGTCATGTAGGACGTATTTAAGGGGATTTTTCAGTTTATCATCATGTAATACAAATATAAGGACACCGTTTAACATCATGTTGGACAATAAGGTTTTTGGACAGTTTAAGCTTCGTATAGCTAAGACAAAGGGGAAAATATAGTTTAAAGTCATGTTGGATGAAAGGGGGACTGTGCAGTTTAATGTCATGCAGTAAGGACAAATGAATAAATAGTTTAAAGTCATGTATGACATATTAGAGAGTTTTTTCAAAGTTTAGCGTCATGTTGGATGATGGAAAGAATAGTTTATGTTCATATTCATGGACCAGATATTATGCAGTTTAATATATTTCTGGATGTAAGGGACTTCTGTACAATTTAGCGTGATGTATTTTGGACATCACAGTTTAATGTCATGATAAACGTAGGTGGAAATATTTTAAGGTCATATACATTGACCATACTGCTGTATTTTGTGTTTATATAAAATACTCCATCAAAAAGATTTCATTGGTTGGAGTAGTGATGAGTTCTCCATCCATTGAGATTAAATATTAAGCTCCATTGGAGTAGAACTTATTTATTGAATAAGGTACTTCCCATTTTGGTTCTAGCCTGGGAGGTTTATTTCCTGGTATCATTGGATTTCTGAGAACCAATACCAATTCTCCCTGAATGAATGAATGAAGACGAACTTTTTTGTCTAATGCTCATGCTATTCAATTATGATAGTCTTCCAAGTGGTGCAGGGTGCACAATATTACAACATCTAACCATTCGAATTCATCCAATCACTTTTGAAATTATTCATCTATTGATGACTGATCACATATGGATATTCTAAGTGAGGGTAATTGAAACTCAATGGGAACGACTGCTGCTGTTCCAAATATTATTGAATATGGAGTTGACCGCGTTGCAGTGCGAGTGGTGGTCCGATAAGCCCATAATGCATGAAAGAGTTTATCATGCCATGATTTCTTATCTTTATCCACCATCTTTTGCAATATTTTTGAAATATTCTTGTTGAAATCGTCTATTTGGCCATTGTTCGTTGCATTGTAATAAGTGGAATTGTTGGTTATGATGTTGTATTCTTGATACAACTTCCTCACCTCTGATGAACAGAAGTTTGTTCCATGTCCATAAAAGTGGTATGAGGGACACCAAATATTGTAATGATGATAAACTTGATGGAGATACAAATTCTTTTAGAACTGACTTATTTGAGGGGTATTTCCTCTACCCATTTTGGAAAGAAATCAGTAGCAGTAAGAATATACTTAAACTGGTTGGTTGTAGCTGAAGGATATGGTCCCACTACATCCATTCCCCATGTGGAAAATGGATACTACTATTTAACTATATGAATCAACTTTGGGGGTTGATGAATGAAGTTGGAATGTACTTGGAATGAATGAAAATTCTTTGTGAAATCAACAAAATCTAGTATCATTGAAGGCCAAAAGTACCCAAGCCTTCGAATATGATCAGATAGACTATGTCCGGACTGATGGGAACCACGCACTCCTACATGTACTTATTTCATGACAGCCATTGTCTCTTCACCATCAATGCTTCTGAAGAGAACTCCAGCAAAACATCTTTTGTAGAGATATTTTTCTAGGTGATCTGTGCTATCAAAAAGAGTAAAATTGACCGCACATCGTCCGATTTGTTATTTCCCAGCTCTATCAGGTAGAAGTGTTCCATTTTGAATGTATTCCCTAAGAGGTGTCATCCATCATCTAGTATGATAATATGGTTCAGGAATGGGACTAATTTCATTGATTTCTTCTATTCGGATTTGACCATAATGTGAAATTGTACGATAGTGGGCAATACTGATGATTTTATCATCCCAATTTGTATTTGTCAAAGCTGTGCCAATATTAGCCTATGAATCATATTGTGATTTTTTCTATCTCAGGACACACAAAAATATCGGTTCTGAAGGAAATTACTCCATTAACTCTCTGAAGTAATAATTCAAATTTATTAACTTTTCTTTTCTAATGGAATAATCCCCATTGACTTGTTTGATTACCATGTCTGAATCACCTTTCACCTTTATGAGATTCACATACTCTTGAAGCACCAGCTCCAGTCGTGCGATGAGAGCTTGGTATTTTGATTCATTATTTGTACCTCCTCCCAACAAAGAGAAGGAATAAGGTAGAACATCCTTTTCTGGGGAAATGAGTACAATTCCTAACCCAAATTTTTTGAATTTAGGATCTTCCATTTTCTTCCCTATTGGACTTCTGGTATCACCATCAAAGTAAATTTCACATATTTGAATACTGTATTGAATAGAAAAGACTTACTCATCAAGAAGTTCAATATCTGAAGATGTATCTTCAACTGAAGAATGTTCAGCAAGGAAATCACCCAGAGCATGGACCTTTATTGCCATTTAAGACACATACTGAATATCAAAATGCTGGAAAATAACTTCCCATGTTTCCAGACATCCTGTAAGCATTGGACGTCAAAAGATGAATTTGAGTGGGTTATTGTGAGATACCAATTGGACCTCGTGATGTTGCGAGTACTGTCTCAACTTATGAACTGCAAATATTAATTCTAGACAGCACTTATCAATATTTGAATATCGGGTTTTTGTTTCAAGCATAGTCGGACTGAGATAGTAGAGGTTTTTTTCATTCCCATCATCATTATTTTAAGAAAGAAAGGCCCCCAATGATCGCTCTAAATCTATCATATAATGAATCAGTGGTATTCTGTTAATAGGTGGAATTAACACTAGTGGAATCAATATATATTTCTTGAGAATATGGAATACTTTTTAACTTTCATCAATCCACTGATAAGTGACTCCCTTCTTCATCAATTTGGTGAATTGTAAAGTTTTTCCTACCAAATTGGAAAATAAATGCCGAATATAGGCTAAGTGTCCATGAATTCCTCCCAATTCGTTCAAATTACAAGGAGGTGACATACCAAGTATTAACATTGTCTTCTCAAGATTGAATTCAATACCCTGATGGCATACAACATAGCCGACAAATTTTCCTAAGGTTACCCCAATGACACATTTTAAGGGGTTCATCTTCAAATTATGTTGCCAAAGTTTGTGGAATATGACTTCCAAATTAGAAAATTGATTAGTACATTGCCTGGATTTAACCTCAAAATTATCCACATAACATTCAACAAACTTTCCTAAATAGGATTTGAAGATACGATGCATGGCATGCTGATATGTTGCGCCTACATTATTTAGGTAAAAGGGAATTACATGATAGAAAAACACACCCTAAGGGTCTCTGAAGGCTGTAGATTCCTCATCTTCTGTATCCATTCATATTTGATAATATCTTGAATGTCCATCCATGAATTAAAGTGCTTCATATCCAGATGTTTCATTAATTAAGAGTTAGGTAATCGTAACTAGAAAATCATCCTTAGAACAATAACGATTAAGATCATTGAAATCAATGAAAACTATAATTTTTCTGTTCTTCTTTTTCACACGGACAATATTAGCCAACCACTCAGGATATTGGTATTCTCTAATGATGTTAGCATTAATAATATTATCCACTTCTGCTTCAATTTTGGAAGCATAGGTTTAGTGTGTTCTTCTAGTGGCTTGTTTGAATCCCTGATGTTATTCTGGAAATCCAAAATGATGAGTAGCAACATGAGGATCCAGCCTATTCATCTATGTATAGTTCCATGAAAATATATCATGATTTTTATTTAAAAATGAAACATACATCTCTTTCTCTTCAAGATTCATTTCTGCACTAATTATAGTGGGTGCGTGGACCTTCTTTTGTACCCAGATTTATTTCTCTGAGTTCATCCATGGTGGTAGTGATTCCCTCTTCAAATGCTTGAGGAGATTCCCTGAGAACTTCATATTCTTCTTCAACATGTTTCATTTCTTCTATTTCTACTTTCATAGTAGATGGTGAAGTAGAATTTTTATGATCAGAAAAGATATTAAAATTTGAACATATTGAAGAATAATCTTTCATTTCTGACCAGATTGATGATGAAGGGTCTTCCTTGGGTAATAAAGAGGAGATGATAGATTGTGAATCATCATCATCTTTCACCTCTAACATTGCTATAACTTTTTCTGGCCGGGTTGGCGAAGTATAGACTTGCTGGATTTCAGTAGATGAGATGAAGACATCCCCATTTTAGCTTTCATCAATGTATGGTGAATCACCAATTTCTCCCATTCTTTCTAGCTTGATTTCCATAATTGACATTATAATGGTTTCCATAAGAGTATTCTGATTTGCGTCTATCCTATCAATTAAACTGATAGGAAACACATAATCTGTACTGACATGTGTGAATGGATTTATTGGAATCATTTCCAAACCAAATGGAGAATTAACCTTAGTAACCTCCCTTGCTGTCGATTTCTTCATACCCTTAATGTGATGGAATTATACCTCAATGTATTGAGATTCACATGTTTTCAAAAGGGATTTATCACCATAAAATGTCCCAATTGGACAATTGAAACAGTATTTGAGACATTAATGGTATGATGAAAGGATAGCCGCATGTTTATGTAGCCAGGGTCTTCCATGAAAGATGTTGAAGGCTGTGTCATGATCAACATCCATGAAATATGAATTGGATACAAGGTATCCAAACTATGTTATGAGTGTAATATCGCATAGTGGTTCTTGTTCATTTTTATCATATCCTTGTAACATCAAAATATAAGGAGGTAAATCAGATTCTGTGAGGCCTAATCGACGATGTGTACGAATGGGGATGAGGTTGACTCATGAACCATTACCAAAGAATTCTCTTCAGGTGTCTAAACCATTGAAATTTCCAAATAAGTATAAAGGTATGATATGTCCATGCACGACATCATCATCATCATCATCTGTGAATGATATCTCTACATGGCATTATGAAGAAGAATTCTCTATATGGTAGACTTCAACTGCCGCAATTTCAATTTCAAATCACTAAGGACTTGACAAAGCCTCAATGAGTTCCTCCCGAAGATCCTTTGATAAAATTAAGGAATACAAAATTGATAACGTGGCATGTACTTGGGCCAGGTATTTCAATAAATAACACTTTTTATCCAAAGGTTTGAATTTCCCAATAGGAACATGTGGTTTTATAGGCATCTTATAAGTTGATCCTTTGAGAGTAGATGCATATTATATTAGGGTAGGAGTTTGGAATACTCCTGGATTTGGAAGATTAGACCGAATATGTCTATTTAGTTTCTGAGAAAAAGAAGGTGGAATCTCTAACCGATCCTCCAGAATAACTATGCCAGTACTATGTCTGCTATTGGCGGAAGAATTTTCTTATTCTTGTTGAGCCCGTTGTAGGGCTCTGGCATGATTTTCATCTGCATACACAGTTCTAGTAGGTGTAGAATTGGAATAGTGGTTTCTAGGATATCCACGTCTTCCTCTGTATCCCAGACCTTTGGAACTCAACCTAATTCCGCTGTTTGATACAGGGAATTCATGTTCATCATAATTGAAATTGTGACTGGAATAATGATCTGTTAAATGAATCATATTAACACAACCAATAATCAACTCTTCATCCGGTGAAGACTCTGCCTGATTATCCAATTTAGGTTGTGCTGTTTGTTGGGGCGGTGTCCATATCGTTGATATAGATGGCATAAAATCTACCAGTGTCAATGAAAATTTTGGCTTTGACACGATCTCATATTCTTCTGATTGTTCTTCTTTATTTGAATTATGCCATTTGTTTGAGGATTTTTCCTCTGATGAAGGGGGCTTTGCTGTGGCTTTCATAGTAGAAGACACAATTGGTTTCTTCAATTGTGTTCACAAAATAGCATGAGTTCAGTTGATCATTTTACTGACCATCCAATCATCATATTTCTTTTCATTTTTGGTTTTGACTTATTTCCACTTGGCTTCTTCTTATAGATTTGTAGCAGTAACACATGCTACCTGAGCTGAAGAACCTTTCAATTTGACTTGTCCTGAGTCCACCATTTTTTGTAGGAGGTTTTGAAGAAAAAAAATTCCTGAATAGGATTCCCCAACATCTGATGAAATGGGGATTAATTGGGACGATATTCATATCCTTACTTATTCGGACTTTTAGGCTTTGCCAATTGAACTAAATTATTTTCCAGATCTAAAATGATGTAACCATTAACTTGTTCATTTCGGAAAGAGTAAACATTGCTCTTCAGATTATCCAATTGTTTCTGTCTTTGATATCATTGATCATCTTGATGAAACGACCTCTGTTGTTGATGCTCAGGAGGTGTAACCCTACAGGAAGATGAAGGTTTTGAGTTGAAAGAAGATACAGGTGCGTGTTTAAGCCTAACTGTAGTAGTTTCTACATTACCTATTCTCATTCCAGGAGCTGATGGAATTACACGAGTTTTATCCTTATTCATTATAATAGAGTCTTCGATTTGGTGTGCGATCGAAGTAAGGTCTCGAAACCCTCCTGTGTATTTCACTGGGATCAACGGCGTCCACAACTCATCATGCAAATTTTCCACACATATTGGCTAAAACTCTACTTGGGGGAGTGCTATGCTTACCGAATATGTTAATCCCTTGCATCATGAAATGAAATATGAAACCCTTTCATTCTCCCTTTGCTTACAGTTTGTAAGATAAAAAACTGTGGTCTTTGGCAACATTGATCTCAATTGAAGAAGGAATCATTGGCGGAGATCCTCCCATCTGGTAATTGACCGAGATTGCATGCTTGTGTACCAGACAAAAGCAGGTCCTTGTAATGAATGTACAAAACACATGAGCTTAACTGATTCCTATTGCTGAGGGATTCCCATAATAGGATCGCAATGCGAATCAGAATGTGTTAAGGGTTTCTCTGGGTCTTCTGAACAATTAAATATTCAGAATTTGGTACTTGAAAATGTTGTTGGGGTGGGGGGTAATTGCATCAACCCATTCAGGGTAAGCTCACTTTTCTGGTTGAATTTGAGCTTGTTTTCCCTCTATAGCTTCCAACAGAGATATTGACGACTCAATAGTAGCTATTAACTTTTGAGAAACATCTGGTTGATCTTGGACTTGATTCGGTGCCATGACTAGAGCTGGGAAAGATATGGTGGCTGTTACCACAACTATTGGTAGCACCGCTAATTGTTGTTGCACATGACTCGTAGGATTATACCTATGAGGGTGTACTGATAAAGGAGGATATTCTTGATCCATCATAGTAACTGAAAAAAAATCTGTTGGCTGACAGACTCTAGCACACTTATGAGGAAGACTACCTTGAAGTATTTATGCATTCAACCACCTCAATTCCTTCATTTCATCCTCTTTTTGTTTGAATATTTTCTCTAATGATAGCGATTGGTCTTCTCCAGAGGAAGGGTATGTAACCTGATTCTATCATTTCTTCTTATTGGACACCTTTTGGATAGGGGAAGTGGGATACTTGAAGGATTATCTTGATTCTAGGTAATATTTTGATTTCGTGTACGCCCACCTTCTTCATTTGTGTCTGTGCGTACAACCTCTTGAGCAGGAGCTTCCTCATCTGATCCCTCTGAGTGAGCCTCATATGGGGGATCAGCAACAATGAAATATATGACATTGATGGATGTATAACGCATTGCATACCTTCTATAAAAATTTCTGTGATACTGTCATCTTCCATGTCCTTGATGAGACACATCCTTTTGTTGATTTGATCCCTCAAGAACTTCTTGACGAACCGTAATTTGGATGGAATATCCTGATAATTCAGCACTTCGTTCCTCTTAGAGCTTATTCCCCAATCGATAAAAGACTGACTTTCTCTGAGGGAGAGATTTAGGATTTGAAAAAGTCTGCAGTCTTGTGGAGTGGGGTTGTTCCATCTTTTTCAGCACAACTCCTTGAATCCTATTTGTTGACTATGATGGTTGGGTTAAAAGATCCCCCAGTCTGGCATGATGGGGTGGCTCTTGAGTCACTATATCTGATACTTTCTTAAAATCTCTACTAATCTTGCGGACTTTAGTCTGAAAATTGGCTGGATGCATCAACCTACATCCAATCATATCACCCACCTCAAAATACTGTTGGATGATTTCTGACACTTCTGTAAGTTGATGATATATATGCTCTAAACAAGAATCCTATTAAATATTCTTGTTTTCTAGATACATGAGTAATTAAACAAATTTTTCTCTATATTATTGTGTTTGAGATGAACTAATTGAGAAATGTTCTTGAGTGAGCCATTGATTACAAACAAAGCCATATAGTTATGGCCAGCCATGGGTAATAACATTTCATGAAACCATTTTCGGCGGGCTTTGCTGACTAGAGAGTATAGTGAAATGTAGTGCTCCATAGACACCCCATCCCCTGATATGAAAACTAGATGTGGCATTGGCAATTAACTGGCGCAATCTTTTTAGTGTGCCAAGGCATGAATGCTAAAGGGATCTTTGCTGCTTTTCAGCCTTCGGATATCGAGAAACTAAGAGTGATAACCATTCAATTTGGCATTGTTACCCTTCTATTATCTTGAATTTATTGTCATAATCATTATAAGATAATATTTTATTTTTCAATTGAAAATTACTTTTCTGTATGTTGATATGAATATCATGAATTTCATCTTCGGTCAACATCTCTAGAATGACATACTGAGTGTCAGCCAGAATCCAAAACGTGACTGGCACTTCACCTTTCGCCAGTTGTATTCTCATATTCAGTAGTTTCTATTTATCTTTCACTGAATATTCTTCTACATTATTATACCAATGTTTGTGATTCCTTGTTTCTTCATCATATTCAACACGAATGGTTGAGAATTCATGGATCAATATATAAGATGAATGACCCATGGGTGGTTTGGTGAATGACCTATACCTTGGGCTATCTTCAGATTGAGAATGTATTTCACCTGCTAGTGTTAAAGCATTAGACACGACTGGCTTCACATTTTTAAGTGCCTCATTATAAGAGGGATTTCTTGTCACTACATTATTTATTGTAGCATTTTCTAGGAAATGTGAATTTCTACTGAGATGAGGAATTTCACAGCTAAATTCTTCATCATGGGGAGGACCACCATGGTGGGTTATAGAAAAAGATGAATCATTTTGCACCTTGATCTGATGGCCACACAAAGGTTTCTTTAGGATCTCATCTGAAGATGAAATTTGAGATCGACTGAATTGTCGTGAAGCAATCCTTCTTGAGAAAGTATCTTATGAAGACCTTCAAAATTATTGTTCCCACTATTGGGAAATAAGAGAGTAGAATCTTGAGTTGCAACAGATAATTTTATGAGTGAATCAAGAACTCCAACATCAAGTAAGGCCTTAAATGAAATTGAGCCATGATTTCATGACTGTTTTGGGCGGGTCTTTTTATTAGATTCCTTCTTACTCACATTAGGAACCACTTATTGACGAAAAAAGTTATTATGGGATTGTTTATATTCCTTTTCAGGAGAAAGGATCAGGTTTGGATGATTATATCCTCTCAAATCAGGTGTGTGTGCCTGACTTGGTAGTCCATATGATATGGGGGAGTACTCCCCAAAACCCTCTGGGACTGGAACAGAGGTGAGTGTCTATTCCAGAGTGAACATTTGATTTTTCAATCCACTGGTAGGGATAGATTTTCATTTATTTCCCTGTGATACTGCTGAAACTATTATGATATCCTGGAAGGCATCCAGAATATGGGCAGTAATTTTATTCTGCTCTTTCACTATTGATATAATATTCTTGGATAATTCAGCTACAGGAACGAGAATATACATCCATTTCATTCTTGGATTAGGTGTGTGTTCCCTCTCCTGTCCTCATTTTCTTGTCTGTGAATTCTGACAGTACTCAAGTGTTGGGGAAGAGAGTTGAGTCTTCCACTTGTTTGTCGTCGGAGCTTTCCGACTTAATTCTCCGAGTGCTACCAAACAAGACTGTTGGTAGCATTGATCAATACATGTAGGTGTATGTGCCTGAAGATTGCACTCCATAGAACGTGATTGATGAACTTCCTTCAATACTAACATATGAGTATGCTGGCAGGGCTGACAAGTTTAAGCAGGTGTCTGTGCCTGTTTACCAGTTTTCAACACATTGGGTTGGCGAGTTTCATCATATGTAGTCAGATGAGCCTGTTGACTAGCTGATGACTTATAAATAGGTGTATGTTATTGTCTACAGTACTTCGCAAGAATTTCTTGGCGGGAGTGGCGTGTTGCTGCCAAACGAGTCAGCTGGATAGCAGAATTAAAATGACGGGTTGGTGTGCCCGACCGTTACATTTAACCAAGTTAGGTTGGTTGACTTCTCTAGAAATGTCTGAGATAAGAACTTACTCACTATTGACCAGATTTCGCCTCTAGTGGTTCTTCTTGCGTGCTCAGGTATGAAGGACCTGAGCCGAACCCCTGAAGGCGGAACCCACATCATTTGAGGGCGCACTTATGCACGAGTCTAGCAGCAATTATTGATGAGATCCCTTGGTAAGAACTCTTGTCTCGTTGAATTAATGCCATGAGGGACCTGCACATTCACCTCCCCATAATATGGGAGGTACATGTGATTGTGTTTCGGGGATAACTCCCTCATACGGTTGGAATTGGTGGTTCGAACCACCTGCTTCTTGATCACTGGTTGTCGCTGTCTGGACGCCCTTGCTGAATTATTTACTTGGAGGGATTGTCGAGCGGCCTCCATAGTCAGAATAGTACCATTTTGATGGTATACCTTAACCACCGCATTTGATACCCAGCTTTGAAGATGATGAGTAGGTGATGTCTTCCTCAGAGCGGACGATGATCAAGATGGAGTAGCAGCAGAGGCATTCATAGTAAAGGTATTCACAGGTGTGAACTTAAGAGAATCTGTTTCTGTAACGCAAAAGATCTTGTAAAAGAGTTCATGGTTGATAAACCAAAAAAAATCAAGATATGTTTGGTCGCTACATCTTTTGGATGAGCACATATGTTATTACTTGTTCTGTTGTCCCTATCCTTGAGATAAAATAGGGGCCTAACAAAATAAGAAAAACATCATTTTAAATTGTTTAAGGATTCATGTCGGGATCACCATTTTTTATTTCCTCTAGAAATGGTAATGACCTCATTGAATTAAGGTTCAAACATTCCAAGCATCTTCTAATGGGTTTTTTCATAGAACCAGAATCATTCAATGAGTCTATATCCATTTGGACATACTTTCAAAATGTAGATGCTCACTAGTTATGAACTTATGAGGCTTAATAAACTTCATTGGTTGAGAGGATGGGAGGTCGGACTCATCACACCATTTTGGTAAGAATTATTGTCTACTCTGGGACTCTATTTATAGATTTAAATTATGTTAGTGATTTCTTATTAAATTTCCAAGAATGAAAATGAAGTTTACTTTAGATCTGACAATCAATTATTAGTATGAATGAGATTTATAAAATCTTTTATATGTATTTGAGGTTCTTCATCGATAGATAATCATTTTTATTTGTTATAGATTCTTATTTAATTACATCCTTTGACACATTATATAGTAATATCTTGGTTATTATGATAACCATACTGGTTTTAATGTCACTCAGTGGGGTAGTTGATGTTTATTGTCATTCAGAAGGACATAGATTATTTCAGAGTAGGGATCATACCTGTTGATGGGCTACCTACGTAACCTTTGTTTTAGAAAAGTAATGAGAACCCACGTAGTTTGAGTAAATAAGTATGAGGTCTATGCATGATTGAGGGCTCAATGAAAGATTTCAAAATTTCTTTTACACTCTAAGCTCACGTGAGTCATGCTCGGTGTGAGAAACAAGAGGTATTGGTAAAACCAGACAATTGGGTCCTGAAGGATGCAATTATAAGAAATAATGTTGGGCATATATATGTATGACTTCCCAGATAGATGAATATTAGGATTTACATCAGTGAAGAAACCCAGGAATAAGGTACATAAAGGTATATGTGTTTTATTAATATTTTAATACTTAACAAAGGACATAAACCTGAGAAGGATGCCAAAAATAGAGTATAATAAGGATTGGTTTTTACTCCTGATAAGGAAGCCCAAGTCAAAAGTAAATTAAGACTGGTTAATAGAATTTATAACTATGGATTAATCCTGAAAAGGAAGCCCAGGCTAAGGGATTTTGGACATTGGGAACTTGGGGATTAATCCTAAGGAGGATTTCCATATTAAAAGAATTATGGTTGGGGCTTACTCCGGAGGAGGATGCCCAAAATTTAAGGAACATGAAGACTGGGGTGTACTCTTGAAAAGAATGCCCAGATTATGGGACTTGGGGTATACTCCTAAAGAGGATTCCCATATTTGGGATTTTGAAATTTGGACTGACTCATGGGAAGGAGTCCCAGGTAAAATATCCTCTCATCTTTAAAGGTGAGGTTGAATGAATGAAATCTATAACCTTAGTGAAATAAAGACAGGTAAATCACTAGGTTTTGAGAAATGTATCTAGAGAATTATTTTCAGATAAATAATCCAACAATGAATCCATGTCATAAATAACTATGAAGAGGGGTTTGAAGGATAAATATTGAAAAGGAAAGGTGGATTTGAAGTAATCAAATGAATATGCAGGTGGGCCACCCAAAAATATAGAGGCACGCAAGTCCTGTGTGGGCGTTAAAATCCTAGTCCCGGAAGTATACTTGTGCGACACATGGGTACTTACGCAATGAAGAACCCTAGGGTAATACTTGGTTGAGACTTGTCTCAGGGCCTTAGTATTATCCCTAAAGGCATCCAAAATAATGGCACACAATTTTTATTAAAGGGATAATGAAACGCACATGTGTGGACATTTCCCTTTAGGGAAGGCCACTTAAGCGCACAACTGTTGATGTGTCTCAACACTTAGGCCTTGTTTCCCCTATTTAGAGATTTCATTCTAGGTATGAAATTACCCTAGAAGTTTTTTGGAAGACTTCCAAAAGATTCTAGGGCCCCGGGAGCTCGAATACGAGTTTTGTAATTTTTTCCGTCCTATAAATGGGGGCCCACAAGGGTTATTTATAGGCTGCTGAAGACCTTGGGTGAAAATAAAAGAAGGTGCGCAAGTCACCTGCGCGGACACTATGTGGCGCGCAAGTAAACTTGCGCAACCATAATGAAACATGCATGCCCAAAGTGAGAAGAAATCCTTCTTCATATCATTGTTGATTTTTGATATTTCTTCAAAGGATTAATCACTTTGGACAAACATATTTCTCTTTTTAGTCGTTAGAGTTAGTGATGAAAAAGAGAGTCAACACACCCCAACATTTATGTCTTAATATTATCAAAATAATTCGCTGGTTGACTCTCAATCACATGTTTCCAAAAATGGTCACCAACCATTTCCAATTATAGGATTACATGAAATATTAACATGGAAGGTAAAAAAAACCTCATACAATTAATGTTATATTATAAAATGTTCAATGTAATACTACCACAATATTTCATCCCTCATAATTATATAGAAGTTTTTCTTCAACAGGTTTCCATACACATGACTCTATATTATATCATTGAATGGCACCCATTGGGTACCACCATAAAAAATAATCATGTGACATTAATGATTCACTTATTAGTACTAAAGGAGGTCTATGGTTTGAAATAAATTATTTTCCCCTCAGGTCATAGGAATCACACCACGACACATCTAACATATCCCTAATTAGGTATATTAATAACGCAAAAAAATATCTAGAGACCAAATCACGGTCAAATCATTGATCATCCACTCAAAGAGAACAACAGATAACCAATATTCACCGAACCCTACATTCATAGACATTAAAAATAAATATTCCAACACTCACTCATGTCCCCATGAATGTGTGATCAACCAATATTTTGTTAAAATGTTTTCTCCCTCGATCCTACTCGTTCATTACAGAACCAAAATATCATAGATATAAATACTTCCTCATTACAAAACCTGACTAAAAATTATATGATTCACATCTCTTATATCCCAATCTCACATTCCTTACTCATAAGGAATTTTGTTCATCTAGTTTAGTCTCATCCCATAGCATGAGGTATCACACTCATGCTATGATATTTTCATAAAACTACCTACCACCATGATTTCATTCTAAATCCAAGTTCATAAAACCACACTCACACTACATCTTCAAAATTGAATGATGAATATTATAGGTTTGGAATCCCACCAATCAATCCATCTCAAATGTTCCCAATGCTAAAATTTATTCATGTTAATCATGTAATGACTATAATAATTATAAATAAAATTCTCTTTTCTGAAGAATTACATTTATAAATGTAGTTGTATAAAAACATGATGTTTGTTGATTTTATTATATCATATCCTATTTAGAATAACCTTAATTATAAAAACAAATTATATATATATATTTAGTGATTATAAATTGATTATTAAAATTTATGATTTTGATAAATCTAATTCGGAAAAAACAAATGAAGTGATGGACTTGAAATATAGGATTTTGCCATATTAATCTAGTATATTGGAGCTTTTTAGGAAAATATGATCGATGGGATTTGACCTTGTATAATCCTAAGAAAAGATCCATCAACTAATGAGTAGGTGAAACCATTTATCATAGAATTTCATGCTCATTGGAATCATAAACCAAACCATGTATATCGAACCACAACATGAAATTATCAACATCAAACACATTATCCTTAGAAATGATTCTTTTTTAATAAAGTACTATGTATCTATAAAAAATATGAATATTTACATTTTATTCTCAATAAAATAATGATTATATTTAATTATTATTGTTACTACCCTAGAGATGATTTTTTATATGATAAAACCTAAATTATATTTATGGGTAATATGATATTTAAATTAAAACATTTATTAATTTATTTATTCATTATTTATAAAAATTATATCTTAATGAAAAGTTGTTAAGAAAAAATTTAATATAAATAATTGGTCAAATTAATTTTATGAAGTGAAATGTAATTTTTATATGGGTTAAAAAAAATTTATCTTAAAAACCAATTATTTTATAAAAAATTGAAAATAATTTTTTTGGAGTAAAATTTCCTTTTTATTACTTTTATTGATACAAAAAATATTATTTTTGTAATAAAAATTAAAATAATATTCAAATATAAATTTATCATAATTATTTTATATGTAATAATATTTAGGTGAAAAATAAATGTAATATAAATATATGTCTTGTATTAAGACATCATAATTACCAAATGATAATGTAATAATTGATATAATGGTTATACATTACCAAATGTATATTTCAGATTTAATATAATGTTATTTTGATGTTATTATATTAATTTTAAAAAGAATTTATGAATCCTTCAAAACTTATATTATATTTTATGGTTTTGAGACCATTTCATTATGACTTTGTCTCGATTCCATATCACAAAGTGTAATATTTTAATAAATTAAACCCTTGGATGTATAAAATAATGAAAAGCACTCCTATTTTTCAAAAACCATGAGAAATAAAAATGTGAAATTTTTAGATTTTGTTACATAATTTTATAGTCTAAAACCATTATTTTGGTAATAATAACGAACTCCCCTATATTTTCCTATATATTCCCACATGTGATCCTATTCAACATCACAAAAAAAATATTTCTAAACCATGCTTAATTTCTCCTCCCCAATATAGAGTCATTTGAATTACACCTATTAAATCGAGAATATATTGTTGGTGAAGTTTAACATAATGAGAATTGATATTGATTCATAGATCATCTACAATTATTTGTTTTATGAGTTATATATATTATATTTTTTTCTGATAGTTTTTAATATTTTATTTACATATTTTATTTTATATTCAAATTCATGTAACTTATATTAACATTTATTTTTTAAAACATTAACATATTAATGTTTTTAATTCCATATATATAGGAAATGTTGAACTTATATTGGGTACATAATATTCATGTGAAAACCAATAAAACATAATTTTTAGATGTTCACTCGTTGGATCCTCAAATTTATAAAATTAGAAAAATGATTCTTTTTTGTTTATAATGAAATAATAATTTTTGAAAAAAATAATGGGAAAAAATGTTACAATGACATACATGGATACATAATCAATATATAAGGTAATGATCAAAATAATAATGTTTGAGTGGACATTTTTTTTATATTCTCAATGTAGTAGTGATTTTTTATATAGAATTTTAAAGGGTTTTACATCAAAAAATATTATTCTTCTTAAAAGTCATTAAAAACCTATAATGAACCTTTTTTTATTTTAATAAAATTAAATTCAAAAAAAAATTAATATACTATATTAGTTACCAATTAACTTTTCTACAGAAAATATAATATTTACATTTTTCATCCATTGGGATATGATACACTTACTGAATGTTAGAAGCACAATATAAAAAATTTTAATTAAAAAAATTCAGTAATATTGGGATTATATTTTTTAGGTACTCTATAATTATTGTTTAAAAAATTGATTAAGTTGAAATTAGTATGTGTTAATTGTACATAAGTTTTTTTTTAACATCCAAATACCCAAAAAACATGACTTGAAATTTCATAAACCCCTTCATGAAAAAAATTAATTTTTAATAATTCTTAAACAATCTAGGAGAAAAATTTATAATGTAAAATATTTTTGAAAGTGGGTAGGATTTTTTAATATTTTTAATTGTTAATTTTATATTTTTTGTGAAATTTGAAAAATATTAATACTTTTTAATTATTATTAATTTGGCTATCGGTTTATATGAATATTTTTTTCTTCTATGAGAAATTTATTTGGTGGGATAAAAGGATAATAAGTTAAATTGGGTGTAAAATATTTAGGATCGAATTGAAACAAATTTACTGATAAAAATGGATTTGGAATTTAAAGAATAATTAATAACCAAAAGACTCTGATGTCGAACTGAAATTAAAAAAAATTACCTTAAGGAAGTTACTCCATAAAAAAAAGTTCAATGTTTCCCAATAATCCCTATTTAATAAAAAATATACACATCCTCCACCATTATCTAACCTAAAAAATATTTGGTACTAAATGTACACTCCAACAACCCAGTTTTATAATATAAATGAAAGGGTAATATTACCCACAACTGGATTTCCCACTAAAAATAATTTTATTACAAACACTCACTATATAAATACTCCTTCACGTAAGGATTAATATATGGTTGTTATAAAATGTAGGCCTAATCCACCACTCTACCTTAAAAATTTTCTACACCTAAAATTTAATGATTTTAAAGGAAATATATTATTATTTCATCTAGATACCCACAATAAAAAAGATTATATGGAATTTTTCTAAGAACACCCCCACCACCACACAAAATGAATCTAAAATATCATCTTATGTAATTAAATAAATTTATAGTTATTTAGAAAATTATATTGTTCTCAATATTTAATTATTTATGTTCATTGTAAGTACAATACCACCCATAAAAGATTATATCGATGACCAATGATTCCCTTTCACGATATGTGATTCCATCAGACTTGAAACATTGTAAAAAAAATATTATCATTTAGACTATCACATGGTAATTTATATCATATATACTTTGAATAATCATCATATATTTTATCACTAAATATAACATTGGTGGTAGTGATTGATACTTATGAATGGATTGACATAGTTGAAAAAAAAATCAATGCTTTGGAAATCCCATGAATATAAAAATAAACTTTATATCCAATATTCACATAACTAGTATTTATAATTTCAAAAAAAAGACATATCACTGTGGAAGGTCTATAACATCTATGTATTGTTTGTTCTTTCCAATTATTACCTATAAATAAAATAATTTTTTAGTATCTGTAATCATACCATCCGGTCATAACATTTTTTATTTTTTTTATTTGACTTACTTCATATCAGTATCCTTTATTGATTTATGTTATGTATTTCAAGGTTCCTAATTAATAAAATTCCACCAGTTAATAAACTAAATTTGGAGTTGTTAAATTTGATTAATAATGAAATAAAAATAAAATTCATACCCTTCGGATGAAATCTCAATTAATGACTACTTTAAGAGTGGTTATGGTTAAATAATTACAAAATCATTAGATCCATTCAAGGAAACATAAATATATTAAATCTCTTTAATAGTGATTAAAAAGTGTATACGAATTATTTTGTTATTATTGAGCCCCTCCCAATAGGAGACTAAGTGTTGCCTATCCTATGAAAAAATAAACCTCTACTTCATTTTATACAAAAATATTAGGAATTAGAGGATTATATATTCCATATAGTTGACCATGATCCTCTATGTATTCTGTATTAACAAAAAAAACTGGGAAATTTTAGGCCTCCACCAAAGTAGTTAAAACAATATAGTTTTTATATTTTATGAATTAATACATGTAAAAATTCCACCCAACAGTCATAAGGATATTTTTCAATTACATGGACAGGGTATTTCTTCCACTTCAAGTGTGAAATTAATCTCTATGACTCCAAAAAATAAATTATTATAAAATAATATTCATAAAAATGGAATACTAAATTGTTAAATCTTATATCATTTTACAAATTTATTTCCTCTATATCCAACTA
Organism: Viscum album; assembly: GCA_963277665.1. NCBI lineage: Eukaryota > Viridiplantae > Streptophyta > Magnoliopsida > Santalales > Viscaceae > Viscum > Viscum album. The sequence continues at coordinate 1,192,469,410 of OY728147.1, forward strand.
ATTGATTTCCCGGTTTTGCAATTAATTATATGTTAATCTTCTTATTTATACCATAAATATGATCCATAATTTCATCATTTTGATTAAATAATTTATAAACAATATACCTCTTATAAAACCATTTAGTTATTTTACAAACGATCCCTGGGCTCCAGTATATATTAGAAATTAAAATATATTTTCAAGCGTTCTTAATTTTATCCATAGTTCATCAACACCCATGATTCTATTCTTTTATCATACATGTCTATAGTCCAAAAACTATTTCGCTATCTAATATAGTCCAAGTCTGGGAGTTTTTTCTTGGAGGATGACTATCATATTTGAATCTTAGAAAATTCATTTGTCTGTTGCTGAATCCACTTTTAAATACCTCCAATAGTCATAGTTTTGTAAATTTCCCTCTGAAGAAAATAGAATTGGTTGACTACATGTCCGTGAATCATTCATCATGTTTCCTCAGTATATCTCACTATTTTAGTGTTCCAGATAAATTTTTATATGTATTATACTCTAATATATCAATATTGGTCACCTCGATATTATAAATTTATTGATGAGGTCGTTATTTATAGGGAGGAAAGTAAAATATGTGAATGACATCTTCAATTATGATTTTCATTAAATGTATGTGTTTGTACCTACATAGAATTTAAAGACACATGTTTCCACCACATCTTTACGTCTATATAAACTAAAAAATGAAATATCATCGATTTATATTAATAAATTTCATCCATAATTATATTAGGAGAAAACATTTATACATAATTTCAAAACAAGATAACCTCAATGGAATTATAGTGGATTCATTAGTGCATGATGATACATAAGAAAAAATTAATTATCCCAAAAAATCTTATATACCGACCACTATTGTTTTCATAATAATTGTAAACAAAATTTACCTACAATCCTTTTACCTTCACAATATGGTTTGAATATATCATTGATAAAACTAATTTGATTTTTATAGGGTACATGTGAAATTTGAATTTATAAAAATCTATTGAATCAATTATATTGATTACTATAGATAAGGATATTAAAAAATAATAAAGAAATACAAAATATTTTATATTTATAAATAAAATAAAGCTATATGAGAAAATCCATCAACATAACCAAGTTCATATATACATAATATACATGGAAAAATTAAAAATATATATTCCACACTCCCCCTAAAACCCCAAATTATATTTATTTTTCTTTATAATAAAACATCCTAAAAAACCATATATTAAGGAAAGTATAATATTACTATAAATCACATAACCCACTACTTATAGTTAAACCATGCTATTTAAGAGTTATAATGGTAGAAAAATGGAGGAATAAAATCTAGGAAAATTAGATTCTTTAAGATAATGATATTAGAAATTTATTATGGTTAAATTTTGTAAAAAGGAATTCAACAATTTCCTCTTTCAGTTTATTTTATATTGAAATATTTCTAGAGGTATAACTATTAATTTCAATTTCCTTTTATATCATTCACAACCCCATCATTCATAGCATAACTCATCCATTTCACACATCTCCTCTACTATCTTGACCATATATCGTCCCCTTATAAATATATAATAATTTACCCTTTAGAAAATTTAGATGGATGATTATCTTTCGGATTCCACATTAAATGGTTTGTGGGAGGTATGGTAAAAAAGATGTTTTTTTGTACCACCTTCCTCTTCGAGGAATGAATATCTAAGATTTCGTGGGATTATAAATTTTATTTTATCTTATATTATAATCAAAGATAAAAAATATTTTTTATGGACATATAATTAGATTAAATTAATAATTAATCAATTTTAATTTCTATAAATCTTAAATGATCTATGTTACTATATTGATTTTCTTTATGTTGTGTCACATTTAATAAAATTATTAAAAAATATGCATTTCAAAAAATTGACCTTCTAGATGGATCTAAATCATCTTAAATTAATTAATTTTATAAAATTATTTAAATTGAGTTTTAATAATGACTATTATGACTATTAATTTTATGGATAAATATTATTAAAAATTAAATTTTCAAATTATTGATCTAATTTAACATGAGATTTTATATGTAATAAATTACCTCTCTAATTTAATAATGTACTATTTTTATGTAGTTTATAATTATGAAACATATGTTATTAAAAATATTTATGAGTTGTAATTTTATTTGAAATTTTTTATGTAATGAAATGGTAATTAAAATTCACCGAAAAACATTATGTTTATAAGAATTTAGCAATTTAACTCTTGATATTATTTGTTTAAATAATTTTTTTCTTCTTAATATTCATAAATATTTATTCCATATAATTTTATTTCCCTATTGGGAAGTACATTTTGGATATGTTTTGTATCCCAAGGTTAGGAGTTATGTTATATGGGTGTAAATAATAAATTTAAAATAACATTTTAGATTTTCCACTAAAGGAAAAAAAATAAGCTATCATGTAAATAAACATAATTTCATAACATATATTTTCTTCATTTTTAAAAATTTCACTTGTGTGGTATGAGGCTTTAATTTCAAATTTGGTCATGATATAAGTTGTGTGAGAAGCAATGTGCTTGGTTTTTGATTGAAAACTGATTTAGATGGTGGTAATTAATATTATTATTATCTTAACATGACTATAATTTAATTTGTGCGTTTATAAAATTTTAATTTGTATATTGTAGTGATGTGATAAAATGGTTTCAAGAAAATTACTCATTAGTTGATGTTTTGAGAAATTAGTGTCTTCTGTGGGTAAAAACATGTTTATATGTCTAATTTTCCAATAATCTTGGGTTTCATAGCATTAATTGGCATATGATAGAGTAAATGGAGAAAATATATGACTTGGGTTAAATGAATTGTTTTTGAAATAATATTGCATTTGAAAAAATGTTAAAAGACATCACATGAATATTCAAATAGTTTTTCATAATCATACATTAATAATAATAAATTAGAATACAATTTTAAAAAAAATTCCACCATTATAATCTATGCTAATGATTGTGTTAAGAAAAACATTTTTGTGGTAACTTTTAGGACCCCATGGGTATTCATAATAGTTATTAGGTTGAATTTTCAGTTTAAGACTCCATATAAATGTGTGATAGGTTTGTATAACTATATGTACATTATCATATATGATATTTTTGAAACATTAGTTTAGAGGAAACCTATAGGAGTAATAGGAGTGGTGGTGAATGAAAATTATTCATGGTTAGACAATGAACTGAATAAAAATATTTAAAACAATTAATCATCAATAAAATAGAAATGAATAATCAATAATTGATTACAATTACAATTAAGGATATTTTTTGTTAGAAAATAAAATATTAAATATAATTCTATGGAATTAATTTTTTTTCATTTTGTTTCTTTTTTCAAATATTTTTTTCAAGTAACGATTCTGGGTGAAAATCAAATTGAATATATTATATTGAACCTCCTCGCTCCTCCACATAGATATTTGTGAAAGATATTTATTGGATACATTTTCTTCAAATACTATGGAAATGAAAATGAGTTGTATGATATTGAGTTAGGAACCACTATATCAATTTATATTATAGTTATGGTAAACTATGAAACTCATTCATAAGATAATACCAATTAATGTTCTAATAAATATAAATTGATTAACATGGTATGTGAATGTTATTATTATATTTTTTTTATTGTAAATTTATTAATCCAATATTAATTCCCTATATTGGAAAATCATTCCTTTAAGTTGAACACACATTTAATTGTTAAAGAAATTATATGATTCATAAGGATAGAAAAATTGGACATTTAATTATCTATATTAATAATGTTTCATAATATGTGTAGTGGTTTATAAAATTTACAATACACTTATAAGATAATGAGGTCAAACGTATCATAAAAATAAATAATATAATGTTCATCTATATTATAAAATATTGATTTTATGATAAATTATCAACATATATAATATCAATAATCAGTTGTGAGATATTATATCAATGATAAAGTGTTTTCATAATTCATTTTTTACATTCATAATGGATATTTTTAAAATCTATAGTACAATCATTTATGTTGACTCGTAAGTTAATTGTTTAATAAAAAAAATTCATTTGATGACCAAATGAATAATTATAGTTACATTAAGAAACATGAATAAAAAACTATTTGTCTAAATATCCTTCTGAAATAGGTCACTCCTCCCCCTTGTCATATAATTCAATAAAAATATTAAAACTAATAAATTAATTATATAATTAATCTTTTTTAATATATCATCATATTTAAAAAAAATATTTAATTAAAATCATAAAATTTTGTTTAGATTTTATAACATTCCTATAATTTTCAATATTTTCATTTTCTAAATAATATTTTTTCCCATCTAAATATGAACATTAATTTGGGTTTTTGGAATTTATATATATTAGTTATTTTATATGTGTGAAATTTAAATCAATTAGACTTTTATATACTGAAAAAAAATATCACCCAATAAGAATTTTCCTCAAGGAATATTCCACGGTTTGCCATTTCTAGGACATGTGTATATTATATAAGTTATTATTATTGAGAAAACTATAGAACAAAATTTATATAAAAATTCTTTTTTTTATATTATCTTATTGAAGGAAGAAGGATATTTAAATGGGATGTTTTGGTGTCATATGCAATAATCCCTTTTCCATGAAAAAAATGTCTATATTTTCACATGATTACATAGCATTGATAGAGAGAATGATAGGAAGGTAGCAATGAGATAGGAATTTCTATTAGGTCACCTTATATAGGATGTATACCAATGAGTACCAGATTTTTAGAGATATATCTGTGGTTTTCTAATAAAAATAGATACTGTGAATTGAAATTTTATTTTAAATGAACATCTAATTTTATATGTGTATCATTTATAGGGGAGAGGTTTTGAATTTTACATCAAACACTATGTTGATTTTATTTTATATTTTTTCTATTTATAAACAGGTTTTAATTTCTTTTATAGTAATAAATTTGTCTTTAACGTTTTCATAAATATTATTATTTGAAGTTATCCAATAAAACCAACATAAGAGATATATTTAACTTTTTATAAACATACATTATAAGGAGACATGTTTTAAAAATATTTATTCGAATTTTATTTCAATTATTTTTAAAATTTTGTTGTTCTATATGATTTTATTTATTTTATTATTACATACTTTTATTATAATTTATTTCTAGAAAATTGTCCTCTTTTTTAGAGAATTAAATTTTGATTAATGTTTTGTATGTAAATAAAATAACATATAAATTATATTAAATATATTTTTTCATTATAAACATCAATTGTCGTGAAATAATTAAATGTTTTTATTTTCAATATTATATTTTAAAAATATAATGTTTTTAAGAAAAATTACACTTAAAATGTCCAGTTTGAAATGAAATGTATTAAATAGATTTATTATAAAAATGGAAATATATTCAAAAAATATTTATTAAAAACTAGGCCCATGTTTTTTAAGGATGATGTGGGTATGGATGTGATCCTAAACCAAATTCTATTTTAACCACATTGGACTACTTTACTTTTAATAGCCTTAAATGACTCATGTTTCCATGACGGGTTTTTTGGTTTCCAATGAACTTTAAATTATATTTTACAGATGGTAATATATTTATCTCAACAGTGGAACATGTTATTAAACTAAATTTCATGTAGATTATTCAAATATATTTTCCAAAAATATCTATAATTTAATATTCATGAAATAAATGTTTATAAATAAAATTATTTTATAGAATATTTTATCCTGAAAATATAATTTTTTTTATAAAGGTCAATTTTATATTATAAAAGTCATATATTTATTTTTATAAAAAACTAAATTATATGTCAATAATTTCAGAAAGGAATTTGTTCATTATATTTTAAACCCCTTTTGGGCAATTTCTTTTCTCTCACCTTCCTATATAAAACTTGTTTCTAGGGTTATAATGATAATTTATATCTAATGTGGAATATGTCATGGATAATATGTATATGGTGATTAAATATTATATTTTATATGGTGATTTGATTAAAAATATTAATTATATATTTTTCGGTAATTGGATCCTAATTATCTAAACATACAATACTAAATTTTATCTAGGAATAAAAGGAATCATCATTTGACTGTTGAGGATGTAATAATAAATTATTTAATTATGTTAAAAATGTTTTCACAATATAGAAAATATTAATGTAATTATTTTCATAAGATGTGGGATTGTGGATCTAGGGTTGTACCCAAAGTATCTATTCATAATCATGTTGTTATTGGGAATACATATTGGATTTTTAACATACCAAATCAGGTTCGAAGGTTAGGGGTGGATCATAGCTGGACTTCAGAAAAGAATTATCCTAAAGCCCCAATTATTTTGTGAGTAATGATATACTAATTCACAAAAGGTATAAAGATAGGAGTTATGTAATAGACAAATGTCCATAGCCACTTATTATCTAGGATTTCAAATTTTAATAAGATTTTAGATATTTGGATAGTATATTATGTTTTAGTGTTGGGAATTTGAGATATACACTTGTTATTTAGTTTTATCACAGGGTATAGAAATACATGCTGAGACTGTGTGAATGATTCTATGGGAGTCTTCAAAGTAGATTCAATGCTTGACTGTGGTTCACTAAGCATTTCAACGACGTTGTGTGGAAGCACATACCCACTCTGTTTTTTTGTTATAATTTTTTTGGTATCTTGTTTACTATTAATTATGGGAGTATATTATATTGGATTGAATTTGAATTTTCTTATGATGTGTTTAAGACGCTATTTTTATATTTGATTTTTAATATTAAAAACATTGTTTTATTGGTATTTATATTATTTAGGAAAATAATAAATGATTTTTTACGTGGTCTATAAATGATCTTGTTATTTATAAATCTAAATTACTTCAATAATTATTTAATAATGAAAATTGTTATTAAGTGTTTTATTATCATTTTAATATTGGTTTTTATTATTCTAAATTTTATTTGAAATTGGTTTTTATATAGAATGTGATTATAAATTTGTTTTTTTCGTGACATTTTTTTAATAATTATTGACTAATGTTTTAAAAATAAAAAAGTGTTCTCTCTGAATGAAAATGAATGTTATTTTAGATTTTTGGTTTTGTTAACTAATGGTTCTGGTCTGGTAAATATTTTTTATATTCACTTTATTATTAAGGTCATGTTTTGTGAAATTATTGTTTATAGTTTCAACCTTCAAAAAATTATTGAACGTGGAGTTTTGTTACGGGGGTAAATTAAAGTGTATTTTTTTTATTTTTTGGTCAAGAATTATGTGTTCTAAAGGTTTTATATTCATTTAGAAGGTCTAAAATGTTTTATATGTGTACTTGTTTTAATAAATTCTGTTATAAGATTTTTAATTTGATTTATTAATCGTTGAAAGAAAAATGGGGTACTTTTGTAGATTATTTTTATAATGGACTTATGTATTATTGATTATACCATGATCTTTATTGTGAGTATTTAACATGGATATAGAAATATTAATCATTTGGATTCATTTTTCATGATATATTGAGTGTTCCTCCAAAATGGTTCTCAATGAATGGTAGAAATTACTTCTATAGAGATTATATTAATGGTGATTTAAAAGATTTTTTAGTTTGGTTCATTATAGGTTTTTAAATTATATTGTTTGAAAAAGATATATTTGTGGTGTTATAAACATTTGTATGGTGAATATTTTTTATCTTGAAATTAACACTTTTAATTCTTAGATTTTTTGAATATTTTTTGTAACACTTCTTTGTAGTATTCCCATAGGTATCACCCTAAATTTTCCTCCTGAATTTTTTTTATTTATGAATTATCAAGCGTCTGGGATAGATTGTTCCTTTGATCTAATTAGATAAAAGGTTTTTGATTGGTATTTAATTTTTAGGGGTTGTACATGGGAAGTATTGGGTATGTAGTTGTGTAACTATGACAAGTTTTACCCACATATAAGATCAAGATAGGGTGGATACTATGATTTATTTTTTGGTTAACTATGAGATGGTAATTTATATGTGAGGTCACTGGTTAATCTATATTTTACACTCATCCCAAAGATAAAACCCATGATGGTCTTTGAAAAAAACATTCTGGTGAGATCTCTTCATTACGTTGATTTCATTATAATCACATTAGAAATTCTCATTCATAGTATTTTCAAGGTAACTCAAATCTGGTCTCTCATATATTTAATCTTCCTTGGTTGTTTAAAGAGACTTCCCTGTCTATATTCATGCATTTCCATTGGGTGTCTCTACCTCTAATCTGGTCATTTTTAGATATATCCTAAAATAATTTGGTTATAACCATGTACATTATCAAGTATATAGACATCGTACCCATTATTTATTGTCACAGGGGTATCACTATTAGGTGAGTTGTTTTCTTATCATAGAAAACCCAATTGGGTTTTTTTTTCAAATTTTATTCAATTGGTTATTATTAATTTCTTACATTTATAATTTCATATATGTGATTATGATAGCCAATTATGGAATGTAAAATTATTGTAATGGTCATGAAAATAGTTGATATATGGTTTAAATTTTAGAGTTCCAGTATGGAATGAAATTGAGTTTTAATATATGAATCATTTTAGTATGCTTCATGGATTTTATAATTTTTTTCTCCATGGGTTTCTTTAGATTTTTAAAGAAGTTTGATAATGAGTTGACACCTCATCATTCTCAAGAGAAAACCACTTTATCTGAGATATTATAGTGTTATAATTCATAATGGGGGGATAATTCTTTCACAAAAATCTTATTATTTTATATCTTACTAGTGATTTTTTGATATTATATTTTTACGATATTTTTTTGTGTTTTAGTTGTGTTCAATGTCTCTCATTAAGCTTATGTTTTGGAATAGAGGAATTCACAACCATGATAGGGGTGTTCATGTCATAGATTTCCATTTTGTAGTAACTCTTTACCATGTATAATGGATTTCATGCAATGATGAAGGGTTAAATTAAATTAAAATCACTTCTAAACTGTTTATTTATATGTTTAATATTTCCATGATGCTAGTCATCATCACATCTTGGACGGTAATCTATGAAATAATTTGTAGTTTTCAATTTCATTCTTCATCTATAGTGTTTTCATGAGAAATTTTGTGAGTTTATGTATATAATAGGTCGTACAATACTTATAAGGAAAAATTACATCATCAATTAATACATTATAACAGAAATTTATCAGAAGGAACAAACATTCATAGATAAAATTATGATGTAAAACAATTCAGTCTGTAAATCCCATTTAATGTTATAAATTATTCTCAATGGTTTAATAAACTAATGTGAATCAATTATTTTCTAAAAACATACAATATATGGAATGTATTCAATAAATATATTATTAATTATACAAAAACATCATACTAAGTATGTTTTAATAATTGATCATTCAAAACCCTTTTATTTTATGTAGAATTACAGTCTCATAAACCGTAAATACCATCAATGTGATTATGAGTGGTCTCTACTATTTTGTGTTCTACATGTATTTTATTCATCATTGGATTGGTTGGTTTTATTTTCTCTAGGAAATATAACATTTTTAATCTTCATTTATTTTGGTATGATGTGTATGATTCTTCAGGTGTGTTTTGATATATCGATTTTGACAAAACTTTTTCTCTTGTAACACCAAAATGAGCTGAGATAATAGATGCTACTACCTAGGGTTGTTGTAATGTGATATGATATGTGTGTGAATCTTATTTCAGGTAGTGTAAAACCTATTTCCAGGGTATGTTGTTAGGTATCATGTCTATGTTTGATAATTCATAATTTCTCTTATTATTATATAAATACATAAAAATCATTTGGAAATTTCTATTTGATTGCATTCAGGGGTCCGTGTTAAAAGAAATATTTTCCCATATTTTGGTAAAATATTAGGTGTTTTAAAAGAGTTGGGAAATGAAATAAAAAATTCCAATCAAATAATGTTTTTAATATAGTAAATGGTTATTTTGAATTCTTTTTGTGATTTAACCCATTTTTAATTGATTGCTAAATCACATACATGGGAATACTTGGGTAATTCATTTGAAGGTTTCATATTATATTACATCAATATTTTTGTATGGCTCAAGGGGTATTACTCTACTCCATAGGTTTTTGTTATATGGACTTGATCTTGAAATTTACAAGGCGTTCCCCCATTGGTTATTCAACATATAGTTATACCTATGTTATATGGAATTAAATATATATATATCTATTGACGGTGGAACAATGAAATTACTAGAAAAAAATTTTGTAATCATTGGAAAATTTACCATTCTTTATTGACTTTATAATATTATAGATTTTAAATATATATGATTTTCAAAATTTTGATTGAATATTTGAAATTGTTTTACCAATACTATTTATAACTATGTATAAGTAAAATACCTACCATGGTTCTATTATATGTCTAAATTACTAAATACCATTCCATGTTTTCTATGAAATGAGAATTTTTGGATTATTTTTACTAAGACACGATATGGAACACTTTATTGGGAATGAACTGAGCCTAATTAGATCACACCCCTTCGATGGCATGTATATAATATATTATCATTAATTATTGGAATCTGGATGGAACTATAGTGAGATGATATGGTTTGTGTCAACTGAGTATGATTATATGGTGGCAGTATGGTTAAGCATTACGAATATAATTTTTACCTTAATAGTTTTATTTTTTGTATTCTTTTTTGATTAATGGACATATAAAATTATTTTTTATTATTCCTTTCTAATTACAGAATTTCAACTATGTTCTATTTTTATGGAATATATTATTCTATTAGTTTCTTTGATGTTTTATTCTAAATTTTTATATCTTCCATCAATATATTTCATGTTGGTAAATGTTATTCCCTCTAGATTATGTTTTATTCATGGTAACTTGTTTCCAAACCATTGGAATTGGCAACAATAAGGCCTAATGTGATTTTGGAGTCATTTCAGTTAATATATATATGTGTGCTAGCTGTGGATGTTTCTAGAGAATTTCAATATTTTTTAAAAGATGATAATGATTTATGATGAAAAAAAATTTATAGAAAATCATTCTGGATATATATTTTTTATGAATTAAAGAATGGTTTATTTATAAACATGATTTCTTGGACGTGATGTTTCTTAAACATTCTGTTCGAGGAATATAATAAAGTCACTTAAAAATAATGTATTCATAATATATTATACATTTTTTCTGAAATATCAGTAATATTTCAAGATCGTAGTAGTCGTTAAACAGATTATTACAAAGTGAGAAATTTCAAAAAACTAATAGAAGTGTCAGTTTTTAACTGATTTTGACTAGAAAAGTAATTATGAATAAATTGTTCACAACTCTCATAGGAAAGAACATTATATAATAATTTTTCAATAGTTCAATGGTATTTTTTATATTTAGTTTAATGAATTTGTGATAATATTTTCAAAACAAATTTGTTGACTTTTTACACAAAATATATTTTTGCAATGATCATAACAGGAACCTCATTTTAATGATTATATAATTTTAGAAATGAATATATTTTTTGTGCAGTTTAAAAAAATTAAAAAAAATGAAATTATTAAGGTTTTTAGTCACAATTATAATGTAAAATTTTTATATGAGGTTGTTAAATATATCATAAGTCTTTATAAGTATCCACAATTTAGTAAACCATATTCTAAAAATATTCTCTAGAATGATAGTTAATATAGTGTTTTTATTTATAATTATCAAATATTGAATTCTATACATATGTGATTGTATGGGGAAAATTTAAGAAACCCACCTCGGTTTCATAATGTTGAGATGTAGTTGACACCACCAGGGTAAATTAAGGGAATCATATGAACTTTTTTTAATAATTAATATCATAAACGAATATGAAATAACCGACAAATGGAATAACATGGTTTAAAATGTTTGATATGTCATTATTGTTACACTAGATGGAGATATGATGATATATTAATTGAATAAAATGTATCCTTTAAAAAAATAGATGGATATTTCAAATGAAACTGAAACTAGACGAAGTTTAATTAGATGATTAATGTATGTGATTTCATATAACAAAGGATGAATAGAATGTACAATTGGACCACAATTTCTTGACAGAAAAACAACTAACATTGATATTATAATGCAATTTATGAAAACCTATTGTTGTCATTAATTGTGTTTAAGGTAATGTTGCATGGCAATGTTTTTCATCATGTTGATATTTTAGTATTCATGGAAACATTTCTGAAATAACATGATAAGTAAATTCTAAAATGATTATGCATCTAGATGTATTTACAATTTTTTGCAGACATAGATTTTTTATAATGATTTTATGATCACTGATTAAAATTTGAATGATTGTTAATTTATCTTTAGTAATTTCACTAAATAGGAAAAAGGAAGTGTGTTTCTTCCATTTTTACATCGATAGCACTTATATAAATTAGTGAATATAAGCACATTCATAACATTGTTTATATGAATAGACATTTACAACTAACTATTTTGTGAAATCCTATGTTTCACACTGATCAGTATGAACATTAGAAGACTGGGCAATGACTTATCAAAAAAATATCTACAATTACTGTTCAATCAGTCAGATATAAAGTGGTGAGTAATAAATTATTTTTCGAACTAGTCATATTAGGATGTGAACGAGGTTATAATACATTTTTTAAAAAAAATCACTAGTTGGTGTTCCACTGGATATAGTTCCGTCAATAAAATATTCTATTTTGAGATTCTATGATCAAATAACACATGAAAAATGTAATGTGAGATGCATCAGATAGAGTTCCATTATATCGAGATCTATTAAATTGAGACCATATTGTATAGTATTCATGACATAATTATAATGAATGGCCATTATTTGATGTATTTTTTGTAATAGTAAAAAAATATTAATCATGTATAAGTCTAAAATAAAGGATGAATATTTGACACCAACAGACTCTTAAGAGGGTTGTTGAAGTTCATAATAATCATAAATAAATAAATTTTATAAATCATATATTTTTATGAGTTGAATAACTTTAAAAAGGTGATAAAAAATAATAATAACTAAATATTTTATAGGAGAGGTTATATTCAGTTTTGAAAAAGGATAATTTCCTATAGGGTATAACTACCTTTGGAATTAGTGGATACTGTAAGGAATGTGGTAGGGTATAAAAATGTAATAGCCCATGATTTTATGAAAAATATTTTTTTTAATTTCACTAATGTTTTGTGTTGTAAGCTAAACTAAAAGGATCTTGAACAACACACATCCTTGACTTGCCTTGTATTACACGCAATCGCGACCTTCCTCGATAGCGTGTGTAGTACGCAATACCGAGTTTCACTAAACAACGATATGCTATTAAAATATTATTAAAACTAGACGTTATGAATAGTAATAACCACCTTTTAAAATTTTAGAAATTTTATCTCTCAAAATGGACTTCATTTTTGGATTTGGAGTATCTAATTTAGCCTAAGGTGAAATTTTGGTACTTTTCGGATAACTTTCATATTTTGATGAATAGTAAAAATTACTAAATTTTTATTAAAAACAACTTTTTTTAATCGAAAAAATTAATAGTGATAAATTGTTAATTTGAGTGGTTTTAAAGTATATTTAGAATATATTTTTACAATTTAATACAATGTTGGTCATTGAATGTAATTCCACATTTACACCACACATAAACAAGTGTTAATCTTTTGATAGTTATTATCTCTTAAAAACACGCTATTTGTTGTGACAGCGGAAATTAATTATAAAATTAATTAATGCAACTTATATGTTGGGAATTTTGTAAAATAGAAATCATTTTTGAATTCAGAATATCAATTATTGCTTCAGGTGAAATTTTGGCATTTTTCTGAAAAACTTCAATTTTTGATGAATAGTGAAACTACTATGTGGTAGTTAAAAAAATTAATTTTTTCATAAATCTTAATTTTTCCGCTTCTGTGAATGGAATTTCAAAAATCCGAGAGACACGGTTGATGTCAGTAAGTAAAATGTGGGTCAATGAGATGAAAATAATTTTTGGTGAATAGTAACTTTTTACTTTTATTTACCACAGTTAAAAGTAAATAGAGTAATTAATGGTAAAAATGATTTTAATATTACCCTAACACATGTCCTAATCCTTTTGGACAAGTGTATCTCGACTAAAAACAACCTTAAGTGTAACATATTATCATTTAGGCCCACTTGGATTAGATTAGGACATTTATTATTATTTAATTCAAAGAAGAGTTAAAAGAGTTAAAATCAAAGTTTATTTACTAAAACATTTTTAATATAGGGTTATACATAATATAATTTCGACTATAAATATTAATTAGAAATCTAAAATGATTACCTACATAATGGTATTTTATTTTTAATTGTTACACTTTAAATAATTTAATTTATTTATGACACAACGATGATGTAGTAATTACCTTTTTAAGAAAATATTAACAAAATTGATGTTATAAATGCCCAAATAAATGAAATTTGAGACATTTTATGACTTACACTAATTTTCTAGCTTAATATGACATGTTATTGTTGATTTAAGTAACTTGGTTCGAACTTATCATTCTGTTATAAATTTCATAAAAATCATGTACCAAATAGTGTCAAAATTGATATAAATTAGTTTTTAAAACAAATATTATATTATTAATTGTTATTTAATTCCAAAAAATATAAGGATCGGCCAAATGACTTAGATAAAGATTGATATATTAATAATAAACAATTTGGGGTTCGTTTGGCTTCACATAGTATGTTTATTAACCATATAGTGTAAGGAAACAAAAAGACACGGTAAAAGTTAAATTATTTAACTTAGAGTTAAATCTAATTGATAAGGTTAAACTAATAACCTAAAATTGTCTAAATCCTATTGGATGAGAGGATTTCGACCCATAACCACTTAACTTAGAAATAGGTCCATTTTTAACCATTATAAACCGAATTTGACCTTAATATAAAATAATATTTTGAGATTTTCCTAAGATGTCCCTCTCCTCCCTTATAAAAGGGCACCTCCTCCCTCTCCTCCTCACACCAATTTTAGCATTCAAGCTCGGCCAAACCCTGACAAAATCTCTTCTCCACTTCTGTAGTATCATCCTAGAGGTCCTGGTCGTCTTCAAAGACCATCCTTATTTCTTTAAGTGGAGGTTAAGTGAAGGCGCGTCAAAAAGAGGTAATATCCATTACCGATCTTTTTCAATTTATTTCTTCTTAAACTTCTTCTTCTTTAGTTGTTTCATGATAAAGTAATAACATAAGTATTTATTATATACTGATATGTTATTATAAATATGAAACAACTCTAATTAACCTTCTATCCATCCTACGGAAAAAGGAAATCACCGCGCATGCGTACGTACGGAATATCGTCTCCACGCCGTGGTGTAATCTATTTTTTGCCACCACGTTAATTGGATGGGTATAATGGTGTAATGAGTAACTATATATGATTATTATAAAGTGATATTGATATTGAAATATTATACATAAAATTCAACTCAATTCCACGACCATGGGAACAATATCATCGATCGTGTGTACGTACGGACTACCATCTCCACGACGCGATGAGACTCATTCTCAATGATTAACCATTCATGAATGATTATAAAGTATATATAATAAGTACTAATGAAATATATGACATAATAATGATACTGTATTTATGTATATTTATATGTATGTCATCTACTTAATTCCATTCAATTCAATAAGGAAACGAAAACATCGTTCACGCGTACGTACGGACTACCGTCTCCATGAACGGTGTATTTCTTTCCATTTACTGATTTATTATATATATCTATATTCTAAATATATATATATAAATCATGTTTTATATTCTGGAATTAAGTAATCATGATCTAATAAATCATATGAATAATTACAAGTCAAAACACGGATGACAAATGAAACAATTTTACCCAAAACGCTCTTTAACATAGAATTTACAAAAGAACTGGTAATAAAAAAGTCATAAGTGAACCATATATGATATCATAACAATGAATATGATTCTTTAATAATTCAATGACATTATTTAAATCATTATACAGGAGGTTCGGAAACTTACGAAGTAAATCGGACCTAAGGTAAGGGAAAATATCACAATCTCATTTTTTATCCGAGATTGTTTATACTTTGGTATTTACTGGGGTGTATTTTATCATCCAAATCCATGTTTCCTCAATATGTAATATTATTTCCATCCACCTACAATTGTTTAAATCCAATTTTACCCTTCGGTGAGTTTTTAGTCAAATATATGAAAGGAATCTTTTGTCGTTTTCCGTACGAGGTACTTTTTGACTTTTCCGACAAAAGTATGAGAAGAATGTTTTTTTAACTTATACGGCATGAATGGATTTTTAAAACATTATTTCCAAGAAGCTTCCTTTACAAGTTTTCATGTTTATTTATAATCATCTTCTTTTATTTTAAATTTTTATGACATTTTATGAAAGGAAAAATGTTTTTGAAGAAGAAAGGATATTTTCCTCAAGAATGGAGTTCAAGTGTGTTTTCAAAATTATTTTCCATCTAAGATAATAAAGGGTTCTGTTTTTATCCCTATTATTACATTGATTTGATTATGTTGTGATCTAATTATTTTTATGAATTCCTTTATCTTATATGAATTGTTTTATGATGTCACGATGTTTAAGATTCCCATTTTTATTACATGGGTTATGCAATTATGTATGATTTATGATTTTGTGGCACACATAAGAATGGTATCATTATGAGATGGGTGGCACCTATATCTCCCTCCAATGCATTGGGTAAAGATTTTATATCTCATGAGAAGGACATGGCTGGAATGGTAGGTTATACCGGTTCAGTGAAACAGGACTGGAACGAGGGTGACTCGGTTCAGAAAGGGACTTTTTCCACTAAGATAGTCTTGGAAATGAGTCTTGACTAACAAGAAATGATTCTCTATGATTATGTGTGTATGCCACAAAGTTTCATGTTTTATGTTATGATTATTGTGATTACATTTCACTGCCATGATTTATCCCATGTTATGAAACTATGATCTCTTTTGCAGGTTAAGATTTCCAAAAGTTATGTGCTTATGTATATGATGTGATTGATATTTCTTTTGTTTGCCCTTAATGAGCATTTGAGCTCACCCGTTTATGTTCTCTTTTCCCCAGGATATAAAGAAAGGTTTTAGGTAAAAAAAAGAAGGGAAGATCTTTATGGGAGATGTTGAAGATCTTTCACCATGATTAGAAGATTATGTTCCGAGTTTCCAAATACACTAAACTATTACGATCCTTGTGTGTGAGTTTTTTTGTGTACTAAGTATTCCGCAAAAGTAATGTAATGTTCATGTACGTTAAGCTTCGGGTCTCTACATTTGGTATCAGAGCAAAGGTTTAGTCAACCTTTGGAAACTAGGATGCGAGAACTTCAGTTTGATCCCTAGATATATTTATAAGGTATGTTTAGGGATGTCTCTAAGGATAAATATACGTATAGGATACAGTCCTAGAACTATGGTAACGATCATCGAATTTAACCTAAGATGATAGATATTGAGGATAATCCACCTTTATTATGTTGTTTTCCCTAGCATGATTTTTGCCTCTCACACTATTCTTTTTTTTTGGTTTTTAGAAAATGGCTGGAAACAAGATGATTCACGATAATGGAGGATATGATGGACAATGGAATGATATTATTCTTAATGAAATGGGTTTTTGAAGTCCAAACATCATTATTATGTCGAATCAGCAATCTCATAATATGATCAATAAAGTAAAATTTGGTAAGTTTCCTGACTCGGCTAATAAGAGAAATATGGAGTTTCATGATGATCATAGAGGAAAGAAAGTTCAATTTCTCCTATGTAAATCATGTGGGAAGATGAATCAAGGAGAATGTTTCAAAGGAACTGGAAGATGCTTTGGGTGTGGAAAAGAAGGACACAAAGCCAGTAAATGCAAAAGAAAAGGTTCAGTTAACACCAGGGATGAGGATAATGGTATTGCTACGACATCAACAATGGTTAAATGTTTTAAATGTGGAATGTACGGGCATTATGCAAAACGATGCCCTAAGGGAAAGTCTCATTAAGAGAATCAGTATTGTTGTATTGGTAGTATTTATGTTGATGATGACGAAGAGACTACAAATGATATGTGAGATGAAAGAATTTTTGAAGCTCGGTTAATGGTTTAAGAATGTAGTGGAATGATGACATGTTTATCACGTGTAATGTTGTATAAGTAATCTCATGGTACTATGGAATAAAGAGACATATAAGGATTGTCACACTATTTTCTTTACTTGAGTTTTGAAAGTGTATGATTAATAGTACCAGTATCCAAGAAAGGTTATTCAGATATTTTTGGAATGTAGATGATATGCGCATAATGAAGGGATAAGACGATAATGAGATGTTTGATTGTATTCATGAGCTCATGATTGATATGAGGACTAAGTGATATAATGGTTTGAGTATAAATAATTTTGAGGATTTCGGTTTGTGGAAAGTGTTAACTTTTAACTGTATTCATGTTTTCACTAAGGTTCAATGGTTATTCATTCTTCAAGAGAATACATGATTAAGGCCTTTAAATGTTTGGAATGTGACCAACAAAATATATCTTATGATATATGGGGATCAACGATGGTATTAAATCTCTGAGAGTAGACTGCAGTATTATAGGATAAGCCTAAAGATTGGAATGGATTATGTTGGACATAAGTTAGTATTGTTTGTTTTTCGATGGGATGTTATAGTAATATAGTTTTAAAAAAAGGACAATCTGCAGGACGGGCAACAACCCATCTCGTCGGACAAGGCTGTGGGAATCGAACCCACAACCGAAGTGCGACTGGCCTTTATCGCCTACCACTGGCCTACAGGAAGTCCCAGTTTAGTAAAAAATAGTTTTATTATAATAAGCAGTATGATATATGAAGTATATGTCCATTTTAGGAACCATATATGATTAATCTCACTATAGATCGACTTATGTATATTACTTTTGCTAACCTTTTGTTTGAGACAGATGGAATGACCCGTCATTCTATCACATGATCTGCTAACACTTCACGAATAACAAATTCAACTTCATTTATTTAAGAGATGAAGTGGAAATTGTTCAAGGCATATACAACCGTGAGATTGCACCAAAATAAAGTATGTATTTATTCTAATTCAAATTCTACATCTTTAGGGAAATGATCTTGAAAACCAAAAATGTTGTCCTAGTGCTCTTATATCTGATTAATCATATGGTACCTTAGATCATCACAAATTTATGGATTTGTGATTGTTGGCTTTTCCATAGCCATGTTCTCTACCACTTTTCATCAGAACATGATACTTAGATTTTTCTTCCATATCCATATTTTCACCTATGTGGAAACCCAGTGATTAGTTTATTTGTGTAACCGTTACGTTTCATACTTTCGTTTTTAAATATTGGTTTTGGTATTCCTTTTTACGATGTGAGTTTCTATTAAAGAAACTTTCTAATAGTAAACCATTTATAACCCCGACGAATTTCGAGGGCGAAATTCATTTTAAGGGGGGTAGAATGTAACAGCCCAAGATTTTATGAAAAATATTCTTTTTAATTTCACTAATGTTTTGTGTTGTACGCTACACCAAAAGGAGATTTCACAACACGCATCCTTGATTTTCCTTGTATTACACGCAATCGCGACCTTCCTCGATATCGTGTGTAGTACGCAATACTGAGTTTCACTAAACAACGATATGCTTTTAAAATATTATTAAAACTAGCCGTTATGAATAGTAATAACCACCTTTTAAAATTTTAGAAATTTTATCTCTCAAAATGGATTTCATTTTTGGATTTGGAGTATCGAATTTAGCCTAAGGTAAAATTTTGGTACATTTCGGATAACTTTCATATTGTGATGAATAGTGAAAATTAGTAAATTTTAATTAAAAACAACTTTTTTTAATCGAAATAATTAATAGTGATAAATTGTTAATTTGAGTGGTTTTAAAGTATATTTAGAATATATTTTTACAATTCAATACAATGTTGGTCATTGAATGTAATTCCACATTTACACCACACATAAACAAGTGTTAATCTTTTGATAGTTATTATCTCTTAAAAACACGCTATTTGTTGTGACAGTGGAAATTAATTATAAAATTAATTAATGCAACTTATATGTTGGCAATTTTGTAAAATAGAAATCATTTTTGAATTCGGAATATCAATTATAGCTTTGGGTGAAATTTTGGCATTTTTCTGAAAAACTTCAATTTTTGATGAATACTGAAACTACTAAGTGGTAGTTAAAAAAATTAATTTTTTCATAAATCATAATTTTACCGCTTCTGTGAATGGAATTTCAAAAATCCGAGAGACACGGTTGATTTCAGTAAGTAAAATGTGGTTCAATGAGATGAAAATAATTTTTGATGATTAGTAACTTTTTACTTTTATTTACCACGGTTAAAAGTAAATAGGGTAATTAATGGTAAAAATGATATTAATATTACCCTATCACATGTCCTAATCCTATTGGACAAGTGTATCTCGACTAGAAACAACCTTAAGTGTAAAATATTATCATTTAGGCCCACTTGGATTAGATTAGGACATTTATTATTATTTAATTCAAAGAAGAGTTAAAACAGTTCAAATCAATGTTTATTTACTAAAACATTTTTAATATAGGGTTATACATAATATAATTTAGAATATAAATATTCATTATAAAGATAAAAATATTTCCTAAATAATGGTATTTTATTTGTAATTTTTATACTTTAAATAATTTAATTTAGTTATGACAGAACGATGATGCAGTAATTACCTTTTTAAGAAAATATTAACATAATTGATGATATAAATGCCCAAATAAATGTAATTTGAGACTTTTTATGACTTAAACTAATTTTCTAGATTAATATTATATGTTATTGTTTATTTAAGTAACTTTGTTCGAACTTATCATTCTTTTAGAAATTTCATAAAAAACATGTACCAAATAGTGTCAAAATTGACATAAATTAGTTTTTAAAACAAATATTAAATTATTAATTGTTATTTAATTCCTAAAAATCTAAGGATAGGCCAAATGATTTAGATAAGGATATATATATTAATAATAAACAACTTGGGTTTCTTTTGTCTTCATATAGTAAGTATATTAACCATATAGTGTAAGAAAACAAAAAGACACGGTAAAAGTTAAATTATTTAATTTAGAGTTAAATCTAATTGATAAGGTTAAAATAATAACTTAAAATTGTCTAAATCCTATTGTATGAGATGATTTCGACCCATCACCACTTTATCTTCGAAATAAGACCATTTGGAACCATTATAAACCGAATTTGACCATAATATAAAATAATATTTTGAGATTTTCCTAAGATGCCCCTCTCCTCCCTTATAAAAGGGAACCTCCTCCCTCTCCTCCTCACACCAATTTGAGCATTAAATCTCGGCCAAACCCTGCCAAAATCTCTTCTCCACTTCTCTAGTATCATCCTAGAGGTCATGGTCTTCTTCAAAGACCATCCTTAGTTCATTAAGTGGAGGTTAAGTGAAGGCGCGTCAAAAAGCGGTAATATCCATTACCAATCTTTTTCAATTTCTTTCTTCTTCAACTTCTTCTTCTTTAGTTGTTTCATGATAAATAATAACATAAGTATTTATTATATACTGATATGTTATTATAAATATGAAACAACTCTAAATAACCTTCTATCCATCCTACGGAAAAATGAAATCACCGCGCGTGCGTACGTACGGAATATCTTCTCCACGCCGTGGTGTAAACTATTTTCTGCCACCACCTTAATTGGATGGGTATAATTGTGTAATGAGTAACTATATATTATTATTATAAAGTTATATTGACACTGAAATAGTATATATACACTTCAACACAATTCCACGACCATGGGAACAATATCATCGCTCGTGCGTACGTACGGACTACCGTCTCCACGACGCGATGAGATTCAATCTCAATGATTAAACATTCATGAATGATTATAAAGTATATATAATAAGTACTAATGAAATATATGACATAATAATGATACTGTATTTATGTATATTTATATGTATGTCATCTACTTAATTCCATTCAATTCAATAAGGAAACGAAAACAGCGTTCATGCGTACGTATGGACTACCGTCTCCATGAACGGTGTATTTCTTTCCATTTAATGATTTATTATATATATGTATATTCTGAATATATATATATAAATCATGTTTTATATTCTGTAACTAAGTAATCATGATCTATGTAATCAAATGAATAATTACAAGTCAAAACACGGACGACAAATGAAACAATTTTTCCCAAAACGCTCTTTAACATGGAATTTACAAAAGAACAGGTAATAAAAAAGTCATAAGTGAACCATATATGACATCATAACAATGAATATGACTCTATAATAAGTCAATGACATTATTTAAATCATTATACTGGAGGTTCAGACACTTAAGAAGAAAATCAGACCTAAGGTAAGGGAAAATATCACAATCTCATTTTTTATCCGAGATTGTTTATACTTTGGTATTTTTTAGGGTGTATTTTATCATCCACATCCATGTTTCCACAATATGTAATATTATTTCCATCCACAAACAATTTTTTAAATCCAATTTTACCATTTGGTGTGTTTTTAGTCAAAGATATGAAAAGAATCTTTTGTCGTTTTCCGTACGAGGTACTTTTTGACTTTTCCGACAAAAGTATAAGAAGAATGTTTTTTTCACTTATACGACATGAATGGATTTTAGAAAAAATTATTTCCAAGAAGCTTCCTTTACAAGTTTTCATGTTTATTTTTAATCAACTTCTTTTATTTTAAAGTCGTATGACATTTTATGAAAGGAAAAATGTTTTTGAAGAAGAAAGGATATTTTCCTCAAGAATGGAGTTCAAGTGTATTATCAAAATTATTTTCCATCTAAGATAATAAAGGGTTATGTTTTTATCCCTATTATTACATTGATTTGATTATTTTGTGATAGAATTATTTTTATGAATTCATTTATCTTATATGAATTGTTTTATGATGTCACGATGTTTAAGATTCCCATTTTTATTACATGGGTTATGCAATGATGTATGATTTATGATTTTGTGGCACACATAAGAATGGTATCATAATGAAATGGGTGGGACCTATATCTCCCTCCAATTAATTGGGTAAATATTTCATTTCTCATGAGATGGACATGGTTAGAACGGTAGGTTATACCGGTTCAGTGAAACAGGACTGGAACGAGGGTGACTCGTTCAGAAAGGGACTTTGTCCACTAAGATAGTCTTGGAAATGAGTATTGACTAACAAGAAATGATTCTATATTATTATGTGTGTATGACACAAAGTTTCATGTTTCATGTTATGATTATTGTGATTACATTTCACTGCCATGATTTATCCCATGTTATGAAACTATGATCTCTTTTGCAGGTTAAGTTTTCCAAAAGTTATGTGCTTATGTATATGATGTGATTGATATTTCTTTTGTTTACCCTTAATGAGCATTTGAGCTCACCCTTTTATGTTTTATTTTCCCCAGGATATAAAGAAAGGTTTTAGGTAAAAAAAGAAGAAGGGATGATCTTTATGGGAGATGTTGAAGATCTTTCACCACGATTGGAAGATTATGTTCCGAGTTTCCAAAGACACTAAACTATTATGATCCTTGTGTGTGTGTTTTTTTGTGTACTAAGTATTCTGAAAAAGTAATTTAATGTTCATGTACGTTAAGCTTCGGGTCTCTACAAACAATATAGAATAAGTAATGATTAAATTATGTTAGATCCATGAATTACTATATAGTTAATAAATGGGTTTGTAAAAAACGTTTTCTTATAAAATTGTATTCTGAAATGAAGATAGAATAAGAATCCAAGTTAGTAGGGAGAGCCTACATGTAATGGTATAGGGATATGCACTGGTCCTTTTAAAAATCAAATGTCATTATATTATTGTATTCCTTTTATTCAAAAGGATGGTATGATAATTATATTTCCATAGATTTCGAAACTTACAAGTCTCCATATGTTGTAAATTTTCCCTTGGATGGTCATATGAATTCTTATAAAAGAACAAATGATCATTGTTTCACCCCTCCCCCTCTCAATGAACTCAAAAAATGATCATAAGAGAATTAAAATTTTATCCGATGGAGGTAACATATAAAATATATAACTATAAGAATGATGAAATTCAATTTATTGAATGACATGGGTTTTCCTTTTCTGGGTTAAAGAAACCATCACATTTGAAAGAATATTATTATACTGTATCTATTATATATTGGACGTGAAGTTATTGATATAGAAAAATTAGGGTATCCTACCAATAATGATATTTCTATGAATTTTTATACATAGAAAAAATGAATATGATCAAAATTATCATAATTCCAAGTTTATAGATCTTACTAAAAATTATTATAGTATGATTATGTGGTTTCCAATATCTCAAAAAATGTAGGATAATATTTTTTATAGATAAGGTGAATATTATATAGTTAATAAAGCATTATTTACAATATATAGCCAAATATTTGTTGATGAAACGATGTATAAAAATAAATTTTTTATTTATCATTTACAAGAGTAGATGAGATCATCATAAACATCATTGATTTTGAAGGGAATCTATAATATTCAACGATTAATAAAAATCTAATATGAAGATTTTATGATATATTTGATATTAAAGTATCATAATTATAAGACCATGAATAGTTATCCCTGGATGAAATAATGATGATGATTATATATTTTCTGAATAAGAGAGTAAAAATGAGTATAAATAAACATATATAAATAAATAATTCCTTCCAAAAAAGGAAAGCCTTATGAGAATAAGAAATAATGGTGAATCCCTATTCATGGATGAATCGGAAAATCATTTCATCTTCATTTCTCTATTCAATATTGGATGTTATTTATAACAAATTATTGTGATTATGAAGATAGAATATAGATTTTGATGATTCTAAATGAATGTAATAAATCATACCTTAATGAAGATACAAAATTATATAAAGTACGTTTAATGAAGTAGGATAAGTATATTAATCAAATAAAAATTGATAATTGTGAGAAAATCAATAAGGAGGAAATAAAACTCTATGTATTTAGACCTCAAAAATAATTTTCCTAATATAGAAAGGAATATGGAAATTTATGAACAAAAAAAAACATAGTGAAAAGAATTAAAATGTGGTAGAAACTAATATTGTTTATGAAATTAAGTATGTTATTTTAAATAAAATTGAACTCCAGAAGATTTAAAATGTTTATTATGTGTGATTGTATGAAAAATAATAATTATTATTAGAATAGAAATATTTTTTTATTATGACATGAATTTTGTTAAGAAATATTATATATTAATTCACTAAATAATTTTGTTTTAATAGTGGGTTTTCTCAATTTTTTGAAATGTTTGGTTGATAGAATATGGGGGTTTTAATTCATAAACAAAAAATGTGTAAAATAATTTCAACAAACTCTATAGGTTAAAAAAATAAAAAATATGGATAAATAATCTTACTCTAATAAAATATATAATTCATTTAGGAATTATATACTTCACAAAAATTCACCAATGACTTTTGAAGAATTAATAATAAATAATTTCCAAGATGTTTTTTATTAATTTGAAATACAATGTTTTAGAAGTCACTTTTAGTGTTTTAATTTTTTAAGCATAAATATTCTTCATAATTTTTCAATATTTTTTATCCATGATATAGTTTTGAATCAATGGGGATTTATATTTATAATAAAATACGAAAACATCCAAGAATAAAAATTTAGTACGTTTAGATAAATGAGATGAGTAAGACTGTTGAATAAGAGAAGAAGTATGAAAGTACTGATCAGGGAAAGAAAGTGTGCTTAATAATTTTTTCCATGTAAATGGGTTTGACGAAAAATATTGAATAAGAAAAGAATAATTAAGAAAATGTGAATAAACAAATTTCTATGTAGTATATTAGTATTAATGAAAAATTATCAAGAGTATGTGATTTAAAAATATAGAAAATTTGAAAGAAATATTACATATATCACCATGCTTAAAAATATTAAATGACTATCCTTCTTTCCAAGGGTGATAAAATGAATTCTTTATTAAAAATCCAAGGTTATAAAAATGTTTTTTATAGTGATTAAATGAAAATATAATCATAATTATATTTATAGATAAGAATAAATCAATGAAAAAATCAAGTATGATTAAAAAGAATAAAGAAAATTCATCCAATGAAAAATCCATGAAGAATAAAAAGAATCAACACTAAGATAAGATTTTTACTCTAAAATTTACATCCAAAGAAAACCATGGTTTCTCCTTATTCAAAATAAACAGCAATACTTTTACTATCATGAATGTATTTGAAGGAATATTTGTTACAATGATGATTGATTGTTGTATAAGTTTTATAGTATGGAAAAATCCCTAATGGAACATTTTCCAACCTTGATAAAAAATAGATTACTTATCATGAGGGGAAGAAAATATGCATATGGTGTAAGTGTGTCACGCATTCATTAAAATAATGTATGAAATGATAGAAAACTAATAAATGGAATATTGTTTTGTATACTTGAACTTTTTTTGTGTTTTTTGGGATTGGTAAATGATATATCGGGTTAAATATTCATAGATTTCCATAGTTATAATGTTTCTATAATGAGATTGAGTAATGTAATATGTTACTATAATGTTATGGAAAACATTGAACACCTAATATTTTCACTTTTTTTTATCAAATGCCATAATTTCCCACATAGAAAAAAAGTTTTTTATTTAAGATAACATTGTCATGATACACTAGTGAATCTACTTTTCTCAAATAAAATTCACAAGATAAATAGATAAATCAATGTTAGTAGAAATAACCCCATTGAATATTTTTTCCATTAATTGTTTGAGAGTAAATGTAGGGGGAGTATGACGTTAAAAAATAATATTATCTGGGGAAATTTCATAGAACGCATACTGATGGTGAATAATATTCATGTATCATGTGGGTATTCTAAATAATACAAATGGAGATATTGTTACACCCAATTTGAGTTTGTTTGAATTTTTTCCAATATATCAACATGTGTTAGATTTTGATGTTCCTGGAATTAGTTATTAGTGGTTATAAGATAATAATGTTTCATAAGTAATAGACATTTCGTGACAAATGTTATAAAATTTTAGTTTTATGAATATAGGGATGAAATATTTCAAGACAAACTATCCTTACCTGAAAAACAATCCTGCTATAAAAGCTTTAGTAATATACCCTTTGAAATAATTTAAAAATGTTACATAAAAAAATATTACTATATGATATTATTAAATGTTCCTAAAAATTATTAATTCATGATCCGTAGAATATTAATAAATATTTTTAAAAAATGAAACAATTTAAAAGGTTGGATGTCTTTTTAGATTTCCTGGTGAACATGAAAAGATATATATTCCCAAAAAAATGTGTAATAATAAATGTAAATCATTCATTATAAGATAATTATGTATCATGATTTCATATATTAATAATATATTAAAATATCTATTTTTTCAAAGAAAAATTGTGTTCAGATATTTAGTTAAATAGATTTTTTGATTTTTACAGAAGTTGGTTTTACATGATATTCATTGGACGAACCATTATTAAAATGATTACGTAATAAAAATATTTCATAAAGTGTTTTTGATTCTTAAAAAAAATTAACATCTATTTTTGAAAAAAAATAAAAAATTGGAAGAATATGAATATTGATTCCAATGTTTTGAGAGGAATAAGTTTCATAGAATATAATACTTTATAATTATAAAAACAACATTATACCATCTTCATTTATTGATGATCTCCCCAAATTAGGCATATAAAATGTTATAAATCATATTTTTCATGAAATTTTTTATGGAATGAGATGAACATATGAATAAAAGAGAATAATTATCTACTTTTGAAATAATTTTGAGATTTTTTTATAAAGAATAGTTTGAAGGAAGTGAGTAAAGTTTAATTTTTATTATAAATCCAAATTAATAAAATCATTAATAAACTAGCAGATGGAATATTTTGTTTCATGATGTTTTTTATGTTAGATGTGTTAAAGAGGTTGAATATTTGTATGATGAATCTCTAAAAATGTGATATCACTTCGTAAATCAGATGGATGTTTCCCAAATAATGTTAACTAGATGAAGGTGCATCATATGAGGAATGTTTTAGAGTTCATAAGATATAGGATGTAAAAAATGTACTGTTGGAAATATATTTCTAGACAAAACAACACTGAATAAAGAAATTGTAAATATTTTTTCAAACTCATTTTATTTTTATTAAATATTTTGATTTTAAATATTGGTGACCAATGAATTATATCATGATGAGTTTCGGAAAATATTTTTGAATTTTCATATATAATATTTTATGTATATTCTTAGATTAGTCCGAATAATATAAAATTAATGAATAATTTTTTGTTTTCCAGATTTTTTGAAAATAATTTATTAGTGTTGAATGAAATATTAATGGGTGATAAATTTCATTAGGAATTTCTGTAGAGTGGGAATGTGAAATTGAGTTTCCAAAAATTATACATTTGGATAAACTGTATAAATGGTTCAATGTACAGACATATAAAACTCATTTAATGTAAAAAAAATTATTAAAATTTGATTATTTTATAGGCTATGTTTCAAAAAAATATTCTTGATTTTGGGATGGATCGACAGTGCTTTATTATAAAAATGAACAATGATTAAATTTTCCTTAGAAATATATGAATTAGTGAGTTGCAAATTGAGTATATACTCATATATATGATCCAGGGAACAAGGTTATACATGTAACATCATATAATGTATTTTCCAATAGTGTTCCATCATATTTAGTTCTAATAAATGGATTTTCAGAATTACCTACTATGAAAAATTATTCCTAATCAAAATACTATTATAATAATCATATAGGGTTCCATCATATGGGTATATATTAGATGAGTCCATTATAATGATGTTAGTGAATGGGGGAAGAAAAGATGAATATCTTATTATGGTAATTTAAAGTAATTTTTTGAAAAATGATGATTAGGAATATCATGGTCTACCAAAGACCTGCAAGATGATTCTTGTCCAAACTTCTCTTAAGATGGGGTTAGATGATCTTGAATATTTTATAAATGTGAGGTTGATATATAAGTCATGTGGATGAGGTGGATAATATTAAAAGGTGGATCAAATAATAATTCAGAAAGAAACTGTATGTGGTTGGGAGGTATAACTAAACGATGAAAAGTATTGTTTGTTCTGGGTATGATAAGAATTTATTTCAGTGGATATATTAAGGATAATTGTTGGTATAAATAATATAGAATATTATATTATTGTTTTTATTAAAATAAAGTGTTTTATGATGGATGGTAACTAGTGTGTAGAACTTATTGCTTGTTATTCCAATTTATTCTAAAAAAATGAGAAAAATAATCCTTATTGATTGGGATAAATAAAATAGAATGGATTACGTCATTGTAAAAATAAATCTGTATATTGTGTTCCCCACTATCATTATTTTCATACACATGAAATGTGAGTTTTAAAATTATATTTTAGTGGATAATAAAACTAACTTGTTATTATATATTGAAAAATTTTCCATAAGAATTTAATAATATTTATAATAGAATAAAAATTAATAAATGAATCACCCATCTCCAAATTTGATATTCCATAAATTTATATTAAGGGAAGATGAGGAATTTTCATTGGATATATATCTGATCACGATGGACAATATATTCAAATAATTTTTTAGGTAGGGTTATTAGAAATTGATATAAGATGTGGATAGTCCTAACTTATCCATCAATTGGTACATCTTGTAGACTCTATATTAGACAACAAACAGTCATGAAGTAGCTATATTGGGTGGGTAGCTATATATTGTCATTTTGATCCTCATGGTACTATGGGATGTCTGGATGTGAGTCTCATGAATGGAGTTTTTTCATTGATCTATGTATTTTCTTTTGCATTACTAGTATTGGGTAAGATTTTTCAATTCTATAATAGATTACATATGAATATTGGGTTTATAAACATTACTATGAGATTATATCCACTAGTTCAACATGTTAATTTTGTAAGAGATTCTCCTCAACATAATCATCCACTAGATTATAATATTAGAGAGGCTATCATCAAGGTAGTTTTTTTATAAACCAAAACGTACCAATATTTTATAACAAATTAATAGAACCGTAATTAGGATTTTTTAGAGATAGATATTGATAAAGAGAGTTCTTACGTAACATTCATTTACCCATTAATGAACAAATGAACCTTTATAGCAGAATCCCAAGGTGGAAAATATTTATCAAATATTAAACTTTAATATGTTATGTGAGAATATCATGGTGTTGTATATGAGGTTGAACCATGAGGGTCCTAAAAACCAATGATGGGATTATGTGAAACTTGATTATTAGACATGGGATTGGATTTGAAGGGCTTTTAGACCATATTTTGAAAATATTTGTTCCCAATGTCTCTGATAATGAAAATATGTCAAGATATACCCTCCTTAGAGAAGGTAGAATTTTTATTGTCAGATTAGAAAAATCATTTTGGGAAGATGGTTTGTTTTTTCTCAGAGCTGTTGAGGAATGATCAAATTAAATATCAGAAGTACCCAAACATTATCTTTCCATATATCTAAAAACAAGTGTAAATTATTAATTTTATGACCTATTATGACATGGTGGATTGATCTAGGATAAAATAAATTAACATATTATGAATTATTTTTCATTATTCCCTTTTCCATCCACCTAGTTGAATCTTTAGTGGAACATAGGTAATAAAAATGACACGGAATAAAATTCATTTGGATAATAGTAGTGTGTCCTCATAATGATCCTCCTATATATTACTATAAGATTCCAATATTGTGGCACTAAAATGAAACCGGTATAGAATCAACCAGAACCCCTACATTTTCTATATCATGTATATGATGTTTTGTAATTCTTGAGGCCACTATGTCTAATTTTAGTGGTAATGATAGACAGTTTCAACAATCCATTATGGTCAATGATCATCAAATATATTGTCTACTGTGAATGATTAATTGTATCAAATGTATATAAGGATATAGAATCAAAAACATGATTAATAATGATTCATGTTGTATATGAGTTTGTGTTAGAGGATTATGTGGGCCTTGTAACTATGATACAGACCATCTTTATTGCATCTTCTATAAGAGTGTCTTCTTTTATAATAGTTCCTAATAGTCCATTATATAATTAAATATTAAAGTTTTCTAAAACACCCCATAATGATGTCTTCCATTTTCATGGAGATGTAAATTCGTCTATGAAAGTGTAATGCAATTGGTTTTAATTTTAAATATTTTTCACAATTGATACCTAGAACAGTGTTGGTCAAGGAGTTCATAGTTATCAATATACATTTCATTACATTATCATCCTGATAGATTATATTTTCTTTATCATCATATTTATATTGAATGATTTCATCATAAGGAATTATTCAATGTTGTGTACAAGAGATCTTACATTTTTTCTTAAAGATTCAGACTTGGGGCCCTGTCTTGCATGACCATTTGGCCTAGAGATCTTGATTTTCGTAGTACCATTATTGTTGATCCTGATTCCATTACTTCTCTTTGAGATCATCCCATATATGTTTGGGAATATAATTTATTAATTTATTCCTTATTTTTTATTACTCTAGAGGGGTTTATTTAAAATTTTATTTAACCACGATAAGGTAAAATTATGACTTATATACCATATTTTTACTTTACACCATTATAGATGATTGATCTCATGGTCAACTTGGTTGATATGATGGATTTTTTTTATAATTATTATTTCATTGTAGGAAATGCCTATCATTATTTATAATAAGGGATATGGTTCAGTTCTTTTTTGCATGTTTTATTCAATGTGAAAAATGTGTTCCGGTTAAATAAATACAATTTTGCACATGCAGATGATCTGTTTCACAAATTAAGGAGGTTGATGTGGTTTATGAGATTCTGTATTTAGAAGTTTTATCATGGTCTTAGTGTTTGAGAGTCTAATATTTTTAATACCAGTTTTAAAACAATGTATCTCTACTTTAAATATACTATGATCCCATTTTATATGACATATTCCACTATATTTTTAGTTCTGTTAAGGAACTATATACTCCATGAATACCTTCATGAATTTTTGATTATCATTATTGTTGATATCTAGGTTAATTTAATATCTTAGTGTGAGAAGGAGAGGAATATAGATTTAATTTTTTTAATATTGAGGAGCCAATGACATTATAGAAATATTTCAAAATGAAATGTTTGGATAGTGGGGAATCAAATTTTTAAACATGAAATATCAGTAGATCCTGAAATGGGTACAATGATCTTTTCATGGAAGGATCCATTGAATGTCTTCAAGAATCATAATTTTCAAAAGTATATCCTGATACTATCGACAATAATTCTGTTATTTCTTAATGGTCAATTCACTTATGACTAATCTTATAATGGAAGGGGTGAAATTCACATGGGATGATAAATTTAAGGCTATATTTGATGACTTGAAAAAGAATTTAACTTCATCTCCCATTTGTATCTTACATGATCCCAATAAGGGAAACATAGTGTATTGTAATTATAATATTTTTGGCATGGGTTATTTATTTTTCATGATTATCAAATTGTATCATATGAATCTCCTCACCATTTATTGCATGAGAATAATTTCCACACAAATTATGTGGTCCTTTCCATGATAATTTATGTGATTAATCGTTAGTGGAAAATTATTTTTTGAGGTTGTTTCATATAATATTTATACCATAATATTTTGATATATATATCCAATAATATAATGATTTGTATTTTGGTAATAGAAATCTTAAAGAATACCTTTTGATTTTGAACTCTTACATTCTCTACACTATGATTAAGAGGAATGTCATAATAGATGCTTCCAACATTAATGTTCCTCTATAAATATTAGTATAACTAAAGGGAGTTATGAAAATGATAGTTATATTATAACTATTTCATCCATCCATATATGAGGTGACTCAAAAAATGGTTTGGACAATATTTTAGATATAATTATATCTACTTGATTAGATTATATTAAGAAAACACACATATAAAATGTTTAGAGGAGTTAGGGAAAACATAAACTATGGAAATACATTTTCTTGTTTGTCTCTCCCTTACGATGGTATTCCACACATTAGAGGCTCCATTTATCGACCCATAATATATATGGAATTTATTAATGAATTACTATCAGAGATCATTATTCAATTAATCCTAACACTATGAATAATAAAAATGGCATGAGATGGAGATTATTGTAGACGAGTATGATTCCTGACATCACTGATTTTGTAAATTATTTATTACCTTCAAATACATAGAAGAATAACATCTCTATCATTATTTTCTTCTCCAGAATTTTTTGAAATCAGTTTGAAATGGGACGATGTGTCTATAGTATTTATTGAGGAATTTCAACAAACTCCACAAGAAAAAAAGATATATGAGTCCAAGTTTATCGTTATATAATGTATTTTCATTTTATTCTATTGGAAAACACAATCAATGTTGAATATGTTGGTAATAATTATTTACTAGAGGTTAAAAGGTTACATGGGGTTTCCTATATCATTATTTTAGACATGTATACAATGTTTTTATTCAGATTTAGGATGTGTCTCAATAAGGGGATGAGGAATCCAAATTCATTTTTGAAAAGAATTTAACAAACAAATATATGCTCATAATGAGCATGTAATTCAGATCCTGTAGGATATTTCCATGTTTTCATCATCTATTTTAAGAGATCATCTAAATTCAATTTTTTATCCCTATGTTTTTATATAATAATAGTTATCATTTACTGAAAAAAGAGCTCCCTTCAAAAAAAATTATGTTCAACCATGCCGAATCCCCCTTTTTGAAGAGGTGGTGTTGGAATCTCTTTTGAGATTGATACCTTTTTAGTAGATGTAGAAAATATTCTATGATATATTTTGATTCTTGGTAGTATTAGAGACTCAAAAAATCATATAGAGAACATTGATTACATTCATTTTATTTTTCCATTTGAGGTTATTTTTTAATGATTGTTTATATTTAGTTGGTTCACAAAAATGTTGGATAATATTAGAAACTATCAAATGGTTGTTTTGGACAATTCAATTACATTGGGAGTATATAGA
Source organism: Viscum album (assembly GCA_963277665.1). NCBI lineage: Eukaryota > Viridiplantae > Streptophyta > Magnoliopsida > Santalales > Viscaceae > Viscum > Viscum album. Next base: position 1,192,503,776 of record OY728147.1, read on the forward strand.
AGGTGATTTATATATTGGAAACTCTATCATAATTTATATGTATCCATGATATCATCCACGCTTCTCATCTTAGGAAACCTCACTCTAGTAATTGCCTTATTTGATGATAGGGAGAGATTTTGTTAGAGTCTGATGTTTCCATTGGGGATGAACCAGGGGAGAACATTAATTCCCAGGTAGATGCATTTTATTGGATTTCTATTCTATTATTCACTGTGTTATGTCAACATGTATCAGATTATGATGAGATATGGGAGAGTGAATCATCGATTAGGGTGCAATGGAATTAACACATTACGTAGAACACTTCTTCCACTTGAAATACCTTGGACATAAATTTAATTTTTTTGGAGATTATAACATCATGAAAAAAAGTTATAAACATTTTTGAGTTTTTATTATTCATTCATGGAGTTTAGAATGAATATTTGATATTGTTGTGGTCTTTGTAGAACCAGGATTGCAAGTACCATATTAAGAATATTTATATAATAAAAGTATACGTTATATGTAAATTTTATTTATGAAAAAACATAAATAATAATGTTTATTACAAAAAATAATTTAGTCCGTAATACACCTTTAATATTTTAACTAGTTAATCAGGATATATTAACTGAAAGTGATGAGTTTTTTGGTAGAATATAAAATATGACTAATTTATAGTGTAAATATGTTATTTATGACATGAAATTTTCATTCCCAATTAGTTTTTTCAAAACACATGTAAAACCATCTTTATTTCTACTAGAGTTATATGGAACATATTTTTTCAACCATCAAGATATTGTTTTGTGAACTATGAACATTATACTTCTTTTACATCAGAGTCAACTTAGAAATTAGTTCCATTTCTTCTATACAGGTATGTGAAATTTTTTATTTTGAATTTTTTATTTTTTTATTGATATTTGGTTATATTAATGTTGAATTTAATCATATGATGATTATTTTTTTACCCCTACTTGATCTAGTGTATAATAGTATTCGAAGGGACAACACTGGTGTTGGTTTAGGGGTAACTTGTGGGATCATTGATATATCATTAGATTTCTCCCCTATAATGGTAAATATTATTATGTAATTAAATTATTAGTTGTGGGGATTTATTCTAGAGAGTCATGTTTCTATTCTTCATTTCTCTAGGTTTTTTCTTATCTTGTTGTGCTTAATTGGATTATGATTCGAGTGTAGGTTGTTTTATCAATAGGGTACATCTGATAAACATCAATTTCTCTTGGTTTTATTATTTTTTTAAATATTTATTCATGATTGATTTATGGTCAAATTTTTTTTTTGAAAAAATATGATTTTTAAATAATTCTAGAAAAATAAAATGGGGTTTTAACTAATTGTAAAATATTTTTGGAAATGATATTCCAAATAATTTGTTTGACTAATTTATGTGTTTTTTAGAACAATCTATGAACTACAAAGTCTATTGAAATTGATTTGATAAATTCATTACATAAAGAACCTTTGATACTATGGTGTAATGTGTAGTATTGTGCCTCATCCATTATATTTTTAAAGGTTTCAATTATGTAGTGTTCCTCTACCCCGGATGATTTTGATTTAGTTATATAATGTAGAAATTTTTTAAGGTTCGCTCATCAGGTGTTGCTCTTCTTCATAAGCCTCTGTTGATGGGAGTTGAGAGTACACTAGTAGTTTATTATGATAAATGTGGTCTTCTAGCTAGAAATGATATGATACTTGACATCTTTAAAAAAATTCTATTGATTTTTATTATTTTGTACATTATATATATGATTTTTTAAATATGGACTTTTTATTTGAAAATAATTTAACATTATAATTTATAAATAGTTGAATGTGGATAATATACACCTCGAATTTGATATAAGGATTATTTTCTATATAGTATTCATTATATTATATAAAATGATTATATTAGGAATTTTTTATATGGGAATTATGCGGTATACCATGCTAATATCCTATAAATCATATTTGTCTCACATATTGTAGATGCCTTTTGTGGTGTGTAATCCTTATAATGTCGATTAGTAAAAGAAACCACATGCTTAATACTGAGGTGGTGACATTCATGTCTATTTGAAATGGGTAGATATTGGTGAAATGGTGTGAAATTTCTCATATATCACATTGATTAGTGGCTTATGTTTTCAATTATCCATTTTAATTATTGGAAATATACACTAGTGTTTTGTTTCAGTTTTTGGGTTTTATCGGTACTAATATATTATGACTTTATGAAACATAAGTTTTTTTCATTCTTCTCCCATTGCATTAAGCATTAAACATATTCCATATAACTATTTAGTGTTTGAAAAAATATAAACATCTAGATTGGGTTTTCTTCTTGGTTTATTATGGCCAGCCCATGGGAAGAAATTAAACTCATAGTTTATATAGAAGATAAGGCCGAGTACTAGTTTTTTTTTGTAATTGGTGTCAGTTCATCATCAACATCAATCCATGACATACCCTATACAATTTACAATATTTATATTAGGGATATTCATCTAGTCAAATAGGGTTTCATTCCAAAAATGACACAATACAAACTCTTATATTTTTTTATAAATTTCTAGATTTTTCACTATGGAGATTAGGACTATTTTGGGGTATTTTTATCATATTTCCCAACACTCCAAATATTCATGCATGCACCTCATTACCCCCACTCACTCCTTATAATATTTATGGATTTATAAATGTTTTAATGAGGGTTCTTTAAAGAAATACCCTCTATTATCCTTATGATACTCCCCTCCTTTTGATCCCTCTATCCTTATAACCGTAGAGTGGCATACAAGAATGAAGGGATCATATTAGATAAATTATAAATGGGCTTTTTTATTTTATTTTATATTTTTTTCAGAAAATTAAATTATTTCATCATAGTATAATATTTTAAATCCACTTTTTGTAGGTGAAACATCAGGGTTTCTTTTACACATGTAGTGAAACATTTATCTTTAACCATTAATTTCTTTTTTATCAAATTTATGGATTTAATTATTATTTGATTGCATTACGTGTATTTATGTATTTTATAATGATAAATTGGTATTCTACATGGTTTTGGGGAATGATTTTTTTCCTACGGAAATATATGATAAATATATTTTTCTAAACTAATCACATAGAATGGTTGATAAAATAATATATTTAAATTGTTAATGAATTCAATGTTTTCAATAAATGTTTTTATATTCCATGATATTTTAAAGGATTTAATTTAATTAATTTAACTTTTAACTCTATAAAATTATGTATTATAACATCATTTTAATAATGATTTATATTCCATATTGTCCATTTTAACAGTAAATTTAGTGATGAAAGCCCCCTTATAATACACCCCTTACCTATTTTATTTTAAAATGTTGTAGATGGTCCCTGATATAGGACATTTAATTATAATGGTGAATTTGTTTGAGGAGACCTTATAATTTGAGTCATTATTATTGTATCCTTTTACATTAATTTGAATTTATTATAATAATGTTACATGTTATAGGATTGTAAAGGCTTATTTTAATTGGGTACTAGATACAAAAACCTCTTATTTGTGTGAAATAATCATAGAATATACTATTATTCATTACCTAATGTTCCATTTATGACACATCATATGCATTAACCTTCTTCATAAATTGGGTAAAACAAAAAAAGGAAGTGGTTTGCATAGATTCATAGTAAGTACAAACATTGAAGATATCAATCAATGATCATATTTAAAAATTTATTTTTGATAAGGATATAATAAAATTATTTTATTAATATAAAATCATACTGATCAATTCATTGTATAAAATAACGATTCATGGAATAAAACAGTAGCATTCATCAATATTAGAGAAATATATAAATATAAATCACGATAAATGAGTCAAAATAATAATAATAACAACATTTTATTATATGGTTCCACCTTCATAGGAAAAAAACAATATCATATGTCATGTCCCACTACTGATACCATCAGGTCATTATGGATGAAGAATCCCCACCTATTTCTCACCCCGCATCGAGTATGTAAACTTTTATTTGATAATTTTCTAAAGTGATATAATGTTTATTCCAATGCATTGGAAGGTTATATTTTACCCAACTATCACATATTGAAATTAATTAAAATGTGTACTATCATATCATAGTAAATTATTCATTTCAATATATCATAACATGTTGTAATGGTACTTGTTTCATAATGATGACATAAAAATTAAATAAACTATAAAAATTAATGGGTTTCATATAATCATAATCATCTTAATCCATATGAAGAATATTTGTGTAATGATAAGATATTAATCCCGATGATTTATATCAATCCTTACAAGATAATGAAATAAATGAAAGATATCCTTAAATGATCATTCAAACATTTAATTGAATACATTAGAATATATAATTTTTCAATAGTTTTTTTAAAAAATAACTACAATTTTGATTAAATACAAATAAATAAATATAATATAGGTAAAATTTAAATGAATCTTCAAATAATATAGTAGTAATGAAGGTCATAAAGTCGTTTCATATCAAATATATTCAATGAAAACATTCAATTCACATATTTTTTAAATTTCATGAACAAAACATATTAGAAATATAATTAAAATGTTATCTTATTGAAATATTAAAAATATTGAAAATGGAAGTGAAAATGATATTTTTAAAACATTTTAGCATTATATAATATAATTAATAAATTAATTTAGATAACCATGGAGATGAAAAAAATTGACTTTTGATTGAATATATTATATTTTATTATTATTATAAAAAAGTTATGGATCATTTTATGTACACATGAAATATTTATGGTTCTAATACTTTAAAACAAAATTTATAACAAATTTAAATGAAAATATATTTTTTTAAATATAACATTAAAAAAATTTCAATCAATAAAAAGTACTACTAGATAATCCTAAAAATAAATGAGAATATATCATATATAGTTACCGCAATACTAATAATTCTTTTTCATCGGTTAAACATTCTATATAAATTTTTTTTTGTTATTAAAAAATTATAGAACAATATGCTTACATATAATACCTTATAATATATTCTTATAACACATTATCTCTTGTTTTTTAGTAATTTTTTTTTGAAATCATTGTTCAAGGTGAAGACATCTTGAATTTTCAATCATGTTTATATTTAGAAATCTCTATCCTTGTACATTAATAATAAACCAATAATTTAAATAATAAAAATAATTTAATTATTTTAAAATTTAATAATTATATAAAATTTCATAATAATTATTATGAATTAATAATGAAAAATTAATTACATCACTACATGTTAACATTAGTCTGTATATACGATTGAGCGATACCTTAACTTTTTATAGATGAAATGAAACAAAATTAAAAAGTATTTATTCATTAAATAACCATAATAATATCTTAAATATCATATATATTAAATAAATCCATCATAATAACCATAAATTTTATGTGATAATGATACCAATAATGCATTCCTTCCTGGAGATGGTACTCCTCACATATGCATGATTGATGTCTTATTTTTACATTATATGGAATGGTTTGGGAAAATTGATGTTTGACCAAAATAGGAAAAAATATTTATATTGGAGATATATATTTAAATATTTTATAATGGGTATTATATATATATAGGTGTAAAAAAACTAAATACTCCACTACGAGTTTATCTCTTCATTAAAACCCATCTGTTTCATAACACCATAATAAATTAAATGCTGATTTTATGATAAAAAGTCACTATGAAATAGTTAAGTAATACAGTATAATATTATGGTGGGTCTTGACCGTGTATGAAATATGAGTTATTATTAATATTGGATATGAGGATATGACCTTAAAAAATTTGTTGAAAAGATAACAGTTGGAATTACTTATAAAATTTTAATATATATATTAATAACCTTAAGATGAACCAAATCAACATAATTAAAAAGTCATAGATTGATACGGTCTATATATCATAAAAAATAATATGTATAAATTAATTTTTTATTCATATTTATCATTCTATTTTTGATTGACATCCTTATTTTCCATTTTTATATATAAATGTAAAAGTATATTTTCTTGCATTTAAGGTTAATAAATTCATATCTAAGGTGCAATGTTACTCAAAAATTAGCACGAATGAAGTTATTCACCACATAAGATCACACTTTTCTATATTCATGATTAATTTCTTTGACAAATCATAATACAATTTATGTTAACATAAAATATCATGAAATTAATTTTTGGGGTTATTCTTATATTTTTAAATAAATGCATCAAGAAAAATAAACAAGTAAAATATTTGTATTTTTAAAATTATTTATAATTTATAATTACATTTTTAATTTATTTAACACCCAAATTGTTCCAAAACAAATACATTTTTTTGTTTATTAAAATCATGAACCTTTATTATTATTTATCATCACAACATCTTTATAAGAATCTATATATTATTAAGATGATTTTATCATCATAAAATGAATAAAATATTTTATTATAAAAAATTTATTATGTTAAAAATAACCTTTGAAATTGATTCATAACAACTTTTTATCAATATGATAAAAATATAAGAGAATTTAAAACCAACAGAGTGAAATATTAAATTTAACCTTTTTTTAAAATAATATTAAGTTCTAAATCAACAAAAAATGGAACGATGTGGAAATTTTGTTGATAAATGTCTAATAATTTCTGAAATAAAATCATATTTTTGGACAATGGATTATTTTTTAGACATTTTAATGTATTATCTGAATGTTTTAACTGAGTTTTATCTATTCAACCTCTATCAAGGTGAATAGTATTTATTACAGTTACTATTTATAATGAATAATTGTAAATATAATATTTAAATAAAATTAGACAAGCTAATACCTACAATGAAAACCTTTTTTGAAATTATATATTTATAATTGGTGAATTAAATATTAAATAACTATGAAATACTAATAGAAAATTGTTTTTAGAAATAAACATTAACCATAAGAAAATATTTATTCACATACCTTACCTTAGAAAAAACATTGGATGAATTGTAATTAATTTCCTAAAATATAAAAAATATTTATTTAAGTAAAATCATTAATAAAAAGTGGATAAGTAATTTTATTTGGAGAAATTACATTCCAAAAATAAAATTTTGTTACTAGAAAAAATTCCCTTTTTCACATTCATATTCCTTATAAATTGATAACCAACGAATTTATTTTATAAATGTGTAAAAATAAAGTTCAACAAAAGAATTATCCATATTCAAACCTTTCAATATAATGGCTAGGAGATAATTGTTATATTGAATAACAATAATTAATGTTTATAACATGGTTCATTTAATAAAATTGTATTTAAGGATTTATATCATTAAAAATGATATTTAAAGAGAAGTATTTTATAAGATCCCATAGTATTACATTATATCATCTTAAAATAATTTTTCCACTATATTATGTCATTATAACTAAAAAAATAATGATACATCTTTGTAAATCTATCTAATGGTTCCCACACAGCATTCTAAAATATCTAGTTTATGTAAAAAACTAGGAATACATGATTAGTATCGGTTCACATAAAATTCAAAAGTATTATAAAAATTAGTATTAGGTATTCATCATTAGATAGATCATTATATAGACTAAAAATTTCTATTTTAAAATAATACGAAGGATTATGTATGTACTTTCATATGAGAGATATAAGGAAAATATAGTGAACTTAAGAGTGATGTGATGGATGTTTCAAAAAATAATCCACCATCCCAATGAAATCATGAATTTCAAAGTGACTAATATGTATATATATTTCCTAGAATTTTATTCTCTAAAAATATAATATTCTTTTTATGATGATATATTCTTAAGATTTCCTTATCAAAAAATTTGATTGATATATCTCATAACTAATTCTATACATATCTTTTATATAGACTCTATGAAACCCTTATTTTTTGTTGAATTTCCTTAATTATATCAACCTTATCATTTGATATATTATGTCTCAATTTCAATACATCACTTACATATTCCCAAAACATTTGATTTCTTCACTACAAATCATAAAGGGAATGATCCATCGAAATAATTGAGATAATACTATTTTTTCATAAAATTACAAAAAAGTCTGGTTTTGATCCCACAATGATACTCAAACCATATAGAAAGTTATCAACAATATTCCTAGTGTTTTATTCATCCCATCATATTGATCATATCCATGATTATGAAGATATGTAGTATTTAAACCTAACTCTATATCAAATACTGCGCAAGGCTTCTCTATATCATTGAGGAAAACCTCAGATTATTATAAGATAAGATTATGAGTAATACTCAATGATGTATTACAAAATCTATAATTCATAATAAATTATGGAGATAAATAGAGAAATTTTATCTATTATAAATGGAATTCACCTCATTTATAAGGTTGTTGAATAAATCAAAAATAAAATTGTTCACATTAAATGGTTTGGGAAGTATGATACTGAAATCATAGGAAATGTTTTCCCATTTAAATTCTTATATAGGAATTAATTTTCAAATTACATTAATGTTCAATAACTTGGTATTAATATAATGAAAAAATATTTCATAAGATTCCAAATAATCTATATATCATTTTAGGTATTACCACTAAATGGTTTCATTCGAATGTCTATACATACTCGTTTTTTTAGATGAATAATGAATTATAAACGGTGAAAGTAAACATATAATTCATTAATGAGATATTGTATTAATTGGACACAAACTCTATTAAAGACTCATTTCATTCCACCATAATAATTATCAATCATTTGATGATTCAATACATTCATCATTAATTCCACATCCTCCTTTTTCCATTGAAATAATAACATGTCTGCATTGATATTCATTCATCTAAAATAGATATGATATTTCCCCTTTACACATGATTTTATGGGAAATATTCTAAAAATCAATATATACTAAATATCTTTAAATTATGATCATGGAAAAACATGCATAGTATTTTTGATGTATAGTATCATCCAAAATGTTAAAATTCATAGGGATGTAATTTTTTTGTTAGTCAAAACCATTGATAAAAGCTAACAACCATATATTATAGATAATATACTATCTAGTTGTAAATATAATATTTTTTAATTCATTGTTAATATATTTAACAAAATTATTATATATATAATTCTCTTATATATTCAATGTTTAATTTACGATTTCCAATTGAGAAACATGATTAATGTAAATTTATCATTAAATTTTAATTAGATATATGGATAATATATAATTATATTATTATGCTTATATATTCATCCCAATCCCATATTTATCGAACAATATATCTCAAAAAACATTCTTCACAATACTATATTGTTTGAATAAGATCACTAGAAAACATTCACATTAATTTGTAGAAATTAACCTCTTAGTCATCTATAATAAATAATTTAGGTCCCTTTTTAATTAATTTTGTTGTTGGACTTTATAACAATGTTTAATTTCAAGGAATACATTAAAAAGTACTTCTAAACTAAAAAACATATGGATATTAGTCATTATGGTTGTATTGGGTAATAGTTCAATAACATTGTTTATTGATGTATCAACTAATATTCCCTCATCAGAAATTATTAGACCTAAGACCATGAATTTATGTAATAAAAATCACATTACATAGGTTTTGTAGATATATTATAAATTATTCAAGACTTTAGTGCAATCCTTTAATATTAATTATTTTTTTCATTTGTCTTTTAATAGATGATAATATTAATTATAAATATCAATAAATTATCATAAACTAAATCCCTAATGTAACTAATAATTATATAACTGAAGAGAGTATAACAAGTGTAATGGAAAAATAGATTTAATATAAATTCATAAGGACATTACGTCATACAAATTGATTCCTTTGGTAAATGTAGCTAATTGTCCCTTTAATCATAACATCTAGATGAAAAATAAACATTGTGAGTAAAATTTCCATATGTAAATGATGAAAAATAATAATTGATATGGTTTAGGGGGTAATTCTTCTTCTTATTAATGATGTTATAAACAATATAATTAATAAAAAAGACAAATTGACCCATATTTATTCTTGATAAAAATAACAGCTTCACTCCATGGTGATGTAACTAGGATTATTAATACCTTATAATGATACACTTATAATTTCTTATTAAATTCATGAAACTAAATCGAGCCTTTTATATATAAAATATTTTAAATATACATAACATAATGTGCATGTTCCATTCCTTACTTCACTACACATTTCTGCAGAATACTGGGAAAAAATTTAGAAATACATCATATAATTCATAAAAATAGAAATATAATTAGTGGTAATTTTATCCACAAGAATTTGTGATATATACCATTCACGGATTTGAAAAATGACATGAATGGTACGTGAATTTTATTTATGACGTTTTTTATTCATCCTCACATTGATAAATGATCGTAGGATTATTTTGAATATGAAATGTTTCTTATTATACTCTATAATTAATATAGAAATTTTATAACAAAATCGAATCCATGCCTATAATATCATCATACATAATTGGAGTGAGAATCATAATATTTCAAGTAATCAAATTCCCAAAATGATCAAAGAGGGAGGATCTATAAGATTATGATGAAATCACAATAGATTATTTCACTACTAACAGAACATATAATAATTTAGGTGGTGATATAATACCACAAGAAAATTTAATATATATAAAATTATAGGTAGATCTAGAGAAAAATAACATATTATTTTTTCTATTTTGTATGATCTATGTGCCTTTCATGAAGTCATTCTCATAACCCACTTTAATAGTTGTGAGAAAATGATATTTCCCTTTTATAAATGGTATTAAGAGCATGTTAATTGATATTGTCATCATAATCAATCAGATTCATACACAGGTTTTAATAATACCCATGCCCTATATATATGATTAATTATAATTTGATTTATATATTAGTTGGAATCATTATTTCCTCACATTTATGAACCATACTATTTATTTACATTCAATATTCATGGGAGTTATAACCAGAAATTCCAAATATAATGACCCTCTTGGTTCTATTAAAGAAATTAACTTTATGTTTACTCCTATATTCTTGGAATGTAGGTGACTATCATTTAATTACACCATTTGGTTCATTCAATTTATCATTACAGTCCATTTTTATTTTCTAGCAATACCACGGTAATGATTGTAATATCCAATTATATTCCTACATTAAGAGAATGTAATAATATTTCTTCATAGAAGATCAAGTTTCTTATATATGAATCATTTCAAAGACGTGTTTTTATACTTCCAAGTAATTGATCATTTTTTCCATAGATGATTATAAATCTACAGTCATACATTGATGGTCTTGTAAAATTTTTCTCATAGTTATTGTTATTGGGATTATATATATTATTTTTCATAATGATTTATTTCTTATTTTTCATATAGGAAACTTATGGAATAACCTTATTGTAAAATATCATTTAATCCACATCCCATTAAATTTAATTAATGTATATTCTCTTTCCAAAATTTATTAATAAGATTCCACCATTGATCTTCTTTCACTAAAAATTGATAAATGACTTGGAAATCATTTTCATGTAAAGAGATCTATAGAACCAAAAATATTATCTTAGTGAAACTGATATACATGTCAACATCTAGTCCATTCAATAACCAATTAAAAATTTGTTTGATTCTCCTTGAAAGAAACAACAGTACATTTTTCACTCCATTGATCATTTAGAATATTATTAGCATTCAGTGATTAAGAATGTAGTTTGAGCATCATAATAATATTATGTAATCATGGTCTTAGAAAATTTGGTGTCATTATAGTACTATAATTGAATTCGGCACATATTTTTTTAACATGAATCCTTCATATTCATCAAATTAATAAAATTAATCAAATAGTTTAAAGGTAATGTTATAATAATCATAGTTATTGATATTATAATAATGAAAAATCATTTATAATATGTCCATATCATTATGTAATCTCTAAAATCAATGAATCCCTTGGTTTAACCATGAAAAAATATGTCTATTATCTTTTATATCCTTTATAATAAATTGGTAATGAAAATATTGATTTTACCAAAGAATATCCCCTCAGAGTGTCAAACCAGGTGTGCAGTATGAGCTCATTCACCATGCATCAAAATGATATACCAGATATACATGTAGAACTCTTTTTTGGTTTTTTATACATTTATTCATCTATGAAAAAACATCATTGTATTTTAATATCCATAGAGTGAAGTATTTTTTTAAAAATAACCCCTATGTTATAAAAACCCTTAGTATTTTATCTTATAAATGACTTATACCCATGTTTTACTCTAAATATCATTTATACAAATGTAAAAAATAAATAATCTCTACTTTCATATGAACCATATATACAAATGATATATTATATAAATATAATAAACATATAATTGAATAATAATACATCTAATAATGTTACATTCTTTATAACTATAAATTCTAATTTTCCTTATAGGAAAAATAAAGAAACATAGAATCTACATATATTCCACATAATCTCTAAATTCTTCTAATATATAAGGAACCGTTATAGACTAATCAAATATAGTACAAATCATCCTATACTAGGAAAAATTATAACATACAAATATTTGACCTCATATTCTAACTAAGTTAAAACATGGATGGTTTCAATCAATGATGATAAATAGATACTTTTCAAGCATATTGTGAAAAATACTTTGATTATTTTGATAGAAATTTTATTATTCTATAGAATATAACTATTCTAAGAGAGAATTTAATTAATGAGGGGGTTATTCCTTTTATTTAACTCATTGTTCCATTGTTTTGGGGGGATACTTAAATCTTATTATTTCCATAGATTCTATTCAATGTCAAATAGGAACATGATAAATTTAAGGGAAATACCCTCTCCTTGGATGGTGGGGTTTTCATGGTAAAATAGTTTTTTGTATCTATGTTTACTTATTCATTAATTATGTAAAAGTTTCATATTTCACTCATAATTAATATCAGTGTTTCTTCCAATAACATTACATAGAGTGGAAACATTATTAAGAGGAAGCTAGATCTAGTTTTGAGGAATAATTTTTGTAAACCATATGAGGTATGGGGTTTTGGTATCAATATTTTTGTTCTCTTTAATGAATCATTATAGGATTCAATCATGTGTAGAAATTTCAATAGAAATTCTTAGGCTCTTACATACTATCATGTCAAAAATATAAATATACACAAAATTTGTTCTTTTGACCGTGTTGATTCATCTACATGACCTAATTTTAAGTCTATATTTTATTCAATTGAATCTCATTTCAGATGGTTTGGTTTCCAATGATTCGTCCCTTGGCTTCTAGATATAAAATGAGAAAGGTAATCCCCCTGTTGAATTTGTTGTGGGTTAGGAAATTGCATTGAACATTGATATATTTATAAAGGATCATCATTATATATTGGATGGAATTACAAACCAAATTATTCACATTGTAAACAGTTATTATTCTTCTAGAAAAGGTAGATTTCAAAGTCTAGAACTATATGATAATTTTATTCTATATTTTAATCTATTTTATAGGTCTTCCTAGGATTGCAGCATTTAATCTCAATGGATAGAGGCCTGAATTGGAATTTATTCATTCATTCCCGATCCATTCATTGATGGATATTTTCTAATCAGAATATCCAAAATAAATGATATATGAAGGAATTTGGAATATATTTATTCTCCCCATATGTTGTTTTTCATCTGCATAGGGAGGATTTAGATCATTTTTTTCATTGCTATGTGACTTATTCTTGGATGTGGAAGGAAATATACAATTTATTTGAAGTCTCTCTACCACAAATAGTCTTCTTCATGGACTTACTTTAGAGCTGGTAATATGATTCCCTTTACAAACAACTTCTCAATCACTTTCGAGTCACTGAAATTGAGCTAAGTCACTCTATATGGTATGAAAAAAATAAAATACATCATGGTGGTCATTCATTCTCAGTAAATGCTGCATTACAAGTGATCCTTGCTGCTATTCATGAGGATTATATACCTAAAAGTATATTCATTATAATTTAATTCACGATATGTGTATTCTTTCATGGATTTGTGTCAAAGTTATATTTTTGGCCCTATAAGGTTCCTTTAATGTATTACAAAATGAACCTATTATTGGATGGAAAAAAGAAAATTCTAATGGCGCTTCATGATTCCATTCAAAAACTTATGGCTATGGTGCTATATTCAAGGATCACTATGGGGATGTTCTTGGATGTTTTCACTCTTCCTGTGACTTCATATCTTCAACTGAGGTTATGTTAATTGGAATTTGTTTTTCATTTTAACAATCCAAGATTCATGGATAGAATGATAACTGGAATGAGAGTGATTCTAATATTATTTATTATACAATCATTATAGAATCATCACAATTATGATGCATGCTTACTATTCATTAGATTAATTGATTCGATTAAGTTATCTCCCTAAATCAAACCATTACTGGCACTTACAGAGAAGAAAACTCAGTGGTGGTGGACTTTAAATAAAGGAGTTAGTGGTGTTTATTTTCTTTGGTATGATCATATTCTTGATGATCTTTTACCCCTTCTTTTGAGGTATTATGATAACTCCCCCATTTTCACACTCATGAAACCCAAGCTTTTTTGTTAAATAATAGATCCTTGTTTTACTGGGAAATGTCTTGTCTCCTGTGAAAAATACATTATTATTATAAAATCAAGAACATCATTAGAAATATCATAATCATTAGTCATGAAATAAAACATTGGTATATTACAAGATTTTGGAGTAATATAAATTTAAATTATAAGACATGTGATTATATAATAAACATAAAAAATCATAATATTGTGTCACAATCAAATGTATGAAAACCATATCATATGTAATTTTTATCTACAAAGATAATATTATAATTGTGGATTATGAATCACCAATAATTTCTCATAGAGGATTGAGAAATTCAAGTTTTTTAAAATAATACCCTCAAGATATATAAGGCTTTAAATAATTCATTGTAAGATTATAGAAGACCCACCGTGCTTCTAATGAAAAACATACACATTTTTTATACTGTAACCATAACCATTTAAAATTCAACATAACATATCATGTGGGATTTAAATGGGATTCATAAAGACCAATTCAGCACATAGTATACCCTTTGTAATGCAATTTGATTCAATTCATCATTATCATTACAATATATACAATTATTCTCGATCAATTAATTTTATAACTATGAAATAAAATCATAAAAATACTTAATGGTTAATTATATAGATGATAACTAAATTTAAAATATTATTTAAACATGTAATTAAAAACCTACTATCATTTTTTTCCAAGATATGATTTTAATATAAATTTTCATGTTTATTGGGAAAATAACATAAATTGAAATTAACCATTTAATGTTTTAGAGTAATATATAGAGTAAAGGATTTTCATGATGTAAATAATCTCGATTAAATTCATTTACATTACAAGAATACATTTATTTCATATTTTTCTAAGTATTATAAAAATCACTTACCCTATAAAACAATTCTTAATATTATATTTAAAAAAATCATCAATAATTTCAATGTTAGTAAAAATAAAATTTTAAAAAAAATTCATTAATATTTATTAAGGTACATAAATATTTTATAATAATATTTTTTGCAGGAAAAGTTCATCATCAAAAAATAATATTGGGACTATATTTAGTTAAAAATATTTTCACTGTCATTTTAAAAAACTAAGAGGAAAAAATTTTAATATTAAATTAAGATTAAATGATTAAAAATAGTCTATCGAATTATATGGGTTTCAAGTGATAATATTAATAATATTTTTTTTGTTGAAATGTTATGAAAGGAAAATCGGAAAAGAAATTAGATTCTCACATAAACCCTTACTTGAAGTCTCATCGTACATATTACTTATATTAACCTATTTAATATAAAATATATTTTTTTTTGAAAATTATCTTCTAAAACCTATGTAATATATATTATATCATATATTATTTACATATAACATCATATCACTCAATTATTGACAATGTTTTTGTCAGAAAGAATATTTTATGTGACTAGTTTTTATTTTTTTTAAGAATCATTTAATTCATTAGTCCTTGATGTTACACATTGATCCTAGTTCCCCAATCCCTATAATTTTAATCACATAATTATTATAATATTTAATAAATGTCTAAAAATTATGATAATTAATATATTGTGGTCATATAGAATTTGTTACATCACTTCATGGAGGCACTATTATATACATACGCAAGAGTGACATTTCTACTTTTTGATGGACGGAATGAAAGAAAATAAAAAAATCTTACTTATAAGACAATAATAAAATCATATGTTTCAAAATATAGGCATACACATTCAATTAATAAGTCATTATTAGATTCATCATGAGTTGGTGATGAAAAATGAAACATGTCGCTTCGTGATGGTGGTGGTCCAAACATTTATATGAGTAGTGTTTTCATTTCCCATATGACAAAATGGATTTAGAAAATGGTTGTCTTATAATTATAATAAAAAAATTAAATAAATTTAATATAATAAATTCATTATTATTTCATGGATACTATATATTTTGACATGGTATAATAAAATAAATATGAAATTAATCGATTATGATTTATAAATTTTTGCTGAGAAATATTGATTTGAATACACCTTAATACTTTAATAAATAGTTTCATCATAAGAAAAAATGATCTATTTTGTTTGGATGAAAATAATATGTTAATAGGGTAGGTATTGAATAAGCTATAAGGAACAAATGTTATGAATAAGGTAGATGATATGTTCCCTTTTATGATTAAGGTAAATGACAGACTTGGATGTACATAAAAAATTTAAATATAATATAGATTATAATAAGGTAAAGTATTAAAATGTTCATTTTTTTTATGGTAGTTAATTAAAACATTTTAATAGATTAATGTAATAATATTTATTGATTTTTATGTTTCATTTTATATCCTATATATTGGTTTAACCCCCTTATTATCCAATTTTATGTTAACTGTGGTAATACATTATTATCTTTTAAGGGTTATAATTTACAACTAAGGTGAAAATATTTTCCCAAATGGTCCATCTATGAAATAATCCACCATTTCCAATCATTATTTGTCTATTTCATGATTTTGGTGATTTTAAAATCATTTCAAAAAAATTTAATTAACATGATGTAATAAAAAATTCTATTTTTATATTATTAATATTTATTTTATTAAAATAAATTAAAGTGTAAATTGAATTTTAATATATATAAATTCACCCTGATATTTACATTAGAATTTCCTATTAATTTCCAATAATATAACAATTCATCCAAAAATATATTTTCTTTGTCATTTATATTCACATACCTTGATTGTTTTCATTCAAAATGAGAAATATATTATCATTAAATTATAAATTGATATAATTATATATTCACTAACATTTTAAAATATATTACTATCTTAAAAATTAAAATTTTATGTTTAAATTATCATTTTATATCCATTTATGACTTTTTTCCCCTATGATCACATTTTAAAAATTCTTTTAAATCACTTGATTGACATTATAGAATTATCATTTTCTTAAATTAATATATCACACATATTCAGTGAAAAGTTTCACCATGATTGAATTTTTATTTGACTCATGGATGATTGTGGAAAAAATTAACTTATAAAACTGGATAAAGGAATGTGTTTTTGTGATTTTAATGTCATATCCCAAATTTGTAACATTGTTTTACCATTTTTAGGGTGAATATCTTTACTATGATTAGTATTAGCAATGAAAAAAATAAAAGAGACCCCTTTAAAATATTTTAAGAGACTAATTAAATTTATGGGATCAATTTTTCATGATTAAATTTCATTAATTGGATGAATAAATTTTGAATTATCCATTAAAAATTAAATGAAATTTATTTATTTTTAAATGAGTTTTAATGCATAATAGTTAATTTTTTCTTTTCCCCTGAAAAATAAAACACATTGATTAATGTTAAATAATTATATTTAATAATGAAAATATAAATATCATTAAAATAATTCATCATTGGAGATTATTTTTTATTGTATAATAAAAAAACATATTGTGAACATAAATTAAATTTTTCTTTTTAAAAATATATCTTACTCTATGATGATGTATAAATTGATTACCAATGAAGTCATTTTGTTCATCTGTAAAAAATAATTTTACATAATGTCTATTTTAAAATTCATACTTACCAATGCAATGGATATTCTAAAACCCTCACATTAAATAACAATATGTCAATAGTATTCATTTGTTCATTTAGATGTAATTTAATTTTTATAGTAATATATCAATTAAATCAAATTTCATTAAATTTGAATATTACATAACAACTTGGGGTGTGGCATTATGAGTAAGGGTTTATTATTATTTTTGGTTCTCAAGAGTGATTCTTATTATAAATCAATGTGTTTATCTAATAATTTTTCAATTTTTATACTATTTCATGTTTCAATTTATAGGATCACCCTCACTATATACATCAAGGAAATACAGAAGAAAATATTGGAATTTTGGTAAACAGATTTTTAACAATATTTGGATCAATATTTGACTGTGTTTTATATTATTGATTTTAATTCATTTGGAGTTTTCCCCTATATTGGTTTTACAAGGATAATATAAATGGTTAAGATGATTATATTACACCAGGACTCTCCAATTTGGATGGATTGGATTTTATATTGTTCTACATTTTCCAATCATATCAATGGATCCCATGATCATGGGTACCTAATTATTTTATATTACTTACATATACATTATATGTGTGACATCACAGTTTTCATTCGTCAACATTTAATTACCTCATTTTTTGTTGTTAATATTATGAATACTATTGGTCCTTACCCTTTTTATAAAATAATAACACTATTTTATGATTTGAAAATTTGTCAGGAAACATTAAGTTTAAATTATAGGAGTGTGGACTCTATATAAATTATTAAATAAATATGTTTTTTATGAAACTATTTTAAATTTGATAAGGGTAATGAACTGAAATCAGGATCTATATCTAGTTGAGAAAAACCAATGTTTCTAAAAATTATTTCATTATAATTGAAAATGAAATTTTTTTAATGGTTATAACTGTTGTTCAGTTTTTTTCAAGAAAACCCATTATACTATCAAGATCATATCTTGATATCCATTTTGGTTGTGGGTCAACAATTTTTATAAAAATTGACTATCATAGTGTGATATTTTTTATTGACGTTGGATGTTTTCTATGGGATAATATGTATATTTTTTTGGGTTATTTGTTTTATTTTAGTATCATAGTTGTATCCACAATATCATTTATTCAATCAGTATCAAAATATTATTATTTGTTTAATATTTAATATGATATATATTAGTATAAATTTTATATGTGTCTAATTGTTCATTTTTTATTTAAAATTGAATTTTTTATTTGGAATGGATAATTAATGTACAAAATTATCATTTATGGACCTTACTTTTTATCCCATGATCTCTATAATATTATATAGATAAATACATCCCAAATCTTCCAATACAATATATTAACTCTAGTTAGCTTCTTATGGTGACTAGGAATAATCCTTATATATATCATAGACTGGATTCATTTCGGATGTCCAGTGTTTCTACGAAAATGTTCTTGAAAATACACCACCATAAGTGGGAATAATTTTGAAGAATCCAACATTGAGTGATAAGGTAGTATTTGTGATGTTATACATGGTATAAATATTAATGATAAGGTAAGGATTATTTTGACATTTTTCTTAGTGAGAATTAAATTGTTTGTATAATGGCCTTACCTTAATTGAAAATTTAATTCAATGGACCTCCTTGAGTGAAAATTATTTATTAAGATATGTAGTTGTATGAGAATATATATTGAGTGATAAGGAGGTTTTTAGGATGTCCGACATATACTCACACTATTTGATAAGGTAATAGACAAAACTGGATACATAGAATCCCTTGAGTTACAAGGGACATTATAGTACATCAATACTAGACACTACCACACACCTTTTGGTAGTGGACAAGGTTTTGATATGATTCCTTAGAAAATATCCATGATTAATACCTATGAAGTAAAATACAACATCTAGATTCTATCATAGAGTCTATGTATATATGATTGGATTCTATTTTCTATTGGATAGAATACAATACTTTGATACACTATGTGTAAATGTTTATTTTCCATAATATTAATTTATTTATATTATATAATTGGTGAACATAGATATAAAATACTGATATATATTTATTGAACCCCACCCTGAAAACCCAATGGGTGTGTAGATATTTTGTCTCTATTCTCAATGAGAATAGTTTGTGTAGTGGATTGGTAATGAGAAACATTAGGAGTCTCAAATATAAGGATGAGGCATCTCGCTATGATTTTATTATATCATCTTGTGTATTTTTAGGTTTTAGTAACCAAGACATTGTTCTTTCAGTTTTTATGATTGTAAAATTACCTAACCATTTCGTTATATAATGATTCTTTTTTGTTGAATATGTTTACTATGAATTTTATGTAGAATTTTTATGGTTATTTAATCCATTTTTAAACAGGTAATTATGATAATATTAAAACCCAATATATGGTTTCAGCTTTAAAAACTATTAATAAGACTATAGTACATGAGATGGATTTCATAAGGGCATGCAACCCAACCTATATACACATAGACATGTCATCTATGATAGGTTTGGTTGTTATTAAATGGTATCAATCAATATTTTTCTCTTATATTTATAATTGGGAAATTATAGATAAATAATTGTTATGCATCTAATATTTTATGTACTATAAACTAATGCATTGTAAAACTCATTCTAATTGGAAGTACTGATTACCAGGTCTAAGAGATTATTATTCTTAGTTTTCACTCTTGTAATTGTGATTTTTATTAAATATGTTGTTTATATTTTAGGTTGTTATTATGGTTTCTCTATAATCATATTATAATGACACAAGTTTCTCTGAATTATGGTTTGAACAAAAGATTCACAGGGAATAAATATGACGGTCATTTATTTATTATGATGAAAAATGAGTGTCTTCTGGAATAACGTGTCAAAAATAATATATATGGTGTTTTCATAAAAAATAAATTTTCCTATTATATTAATGATCATAATAAAATTTTCCACTACGTGAGGATAACATTTTATGTATTGAAATATTTTATTGGAATTATAGTGGATTCGGAAAAGTATAACATGACTCTTGTTGAAAACTAGATAGATACATAGGTTTATACAGCCACGAAAATCAGCTTACTCAACTAGAAAATTTCCTTATATCCCCTCCCTATAACACATCTAATATAATATAATAATATTCATTATCCCTCTCTATATGGGTCAGACTTACCCATTATGTTAGCTTTTCCCCCATTAATTTATAGTCTTTATCCAAACAACTATTGTTAATGCAAATAACCTACAATAATGAATCAAAAACATATCCACTAGACATTTCCCTGTCACAATCCATGTGAATAACTTTTTATTATACCTACATGAAATTTAAATTTTTATGGGTGAAAAAAGATAAATTTCATGTTTTTCAACCCATACGAATGTCAAATAGTTTATTCTCTCTATTGAATGTTTCATTTCATTCTATCATACCCAACCATCTATATCATATGTTCCCAATAATTGATTCTTATGAAGACAAGGATATCTCCCACCAAGGATCAAATTTCTTGATTTTGGAACTAAAAAATCATGGCAAATCTACATTATGGGTAGTTAATCAGTAGTCGAAACACAGTAGGGTTTCATAGTACTTTCAAAAACAATTAACACTCCATCATTGGTGGGTTAGCTCCATTGATTAGATATTTTTTTCTTCCTTATGGAACCATAAAATAACATGATTATCACCTCTATATATAGTTTTCTAGACTCTAATATATATGTATTAATGGAAATGGATGTCTCAATATTCTCAAGAATAATTTGGATGAAAAATAAATAAATTGAGGTCATAATGATCAAGATATAGAATCATTGGGTACTATTTCTGTAACATCCCAATTAAGTAATGAATTATAGATATTTTTATCTATGCCTATTAATTAATTAGATAGTGTTTTAGAGGATTAAAATGATAATAAGTCCAATCTTAAGCATGGAATACAGTAATATTTTTAAAAGATTGTTTTACTGCCTTTTTTTGGGAAACAATTTTTAAATCTATCTTTTGACAATTTTATAAGATATTTTTGTCAAAATAAACTTATTCTTTATTATTGGGACATCAAAATTTACTTTGTGTGAATTTTTGATATTTTTTCTGATAATGTTCAATTTTTAATGAATAGTGAAAAATGTTGTATTTTAATTCAAAACCACTTTTTAATATAATTTTTTATGTGATTAGATTATCTTTTGAATTGGTTTTAAAGAGAAATTGGAACATATTATTACCATTTAATCCAATGGTGGTCATTGGAATCAATTTCACTTTGAAATTGGACTTAAAATAGTGTCAATCTTTTAATGCTTATTGTTTCTTAAAAACACGCTATTTGTCTTGACAGCGGGAATTAATTATTAAATTAATTAATGTAACTTATATGATATGAATTTTTTAAAATACACATCATTTTTGAATTCATAATATCAAATATAGATTAGGGTGATGTTTTGGTATTTTTCTGAAAAACATCAATTTTTGAGGAATAGTGAAACCACTAAGTTGTAGTTAAAGAAACTGATTTTTTGTTTAAATGAAACTTTTCCACTTCTGTGATTTGATTTTCAAAAATGCGACATACCTGGTTGTCATTAAGAATTAAAATGTTGTTTAATGAGATTAAAATAATTTTTGGTGAATAGTAACTTTTAATTTCTTAATCGTGATTAGAGGTAATTAGTGTAGTTTAAGGTAAAAATAATGTTTTAATAACATGAGATGACCTTAAAACATGTCCTACCCTCATTGGATGTGTCATGGCCGACCAAGAAAAACCATGGGTCAAATTGGGGACTCTATGGAGACACTTTGGTTGGGAAATGACATAAATAACTTTTTATTTAATGTTAAAGTAAAAATGACACAAACATGAGATGTTTTACTAAAACAATTTTTACATGAGTTTATACAATTCAGATTTTTGACTATAAATAATCATTATAAAGATAAAAAGATTTTCTACATCATGATATTTTTTATATTATTTTTAGACATTAAATATATTAAATTATTTATGACATCATGATGAGGCATTGATTACCTCATTAACAAAGTATTTAAATAAAATGAAAAGATAATGTAACATCTATGTTCTACACATGTCCAAAACCTATTGTATGGGTATATTTCGAACCTTTATCACCTTATCCTCGATTTATATCAATGTGGGACCTCTTAAATCCGAATCTCATTTTAAAATAAAGTAACTTTTCTTTACCTTCCAAGAGTGACCCTCCTCCCCTCTTATAAAAGGCCCCCTCCTCTACCTCTTTACCCACACTTCCAAATCCTTTGGGTCGGCCAACCCCTGCCTATTTCGTCTCTACACATCCATATATTACTCCTTGAAGACTCACTTTGGGCAGAATTCTTCCCAAGGAATCCTTTGATCTCAAACCAAAGGGAGTTACCCGATTTTAAGGTAATGTCTTCTTTTGAGTCCTTTTGTTTTATTTTGCTTCTCCAACCCCCTAAACTCTTTTTATTCTTTTAATTTGTGACAAATACAGTATCTTCAATATACTAGGATGTTGTTATAATAAGGATTCAAGCTACACTTACACACACCTAAATCTAATGGTTAAAGACCATACTGTTTCCGTGGATGGCGAATTTCTGCCTCCCAAAACGATGATTGTTCAACATTCTTTTAACATCTTCAAAGGTGTCCATTAATATGACACTATATTTATATATGATATATAATATTTCTATGTTTTCCTTAATATAGTTTTAATTTTGGGAATACCTTTATGGTTTCCATTATGGGTAAACGTGATATCTTCATTTAAGGAAGTGCGGACTACCGCCCCCTCAAAGTGATTTGATTAATTAATGCCATATGTGGGACATATAAAGGATGTAATTAATGGTATTATATATTATATTACACTGTAATTATAATATCATTATGATTCCATTCTATAAAATATGAAATAGAAATGAAGGTAGCGTTCATGCGTACGTACGACTTACCGTCTCCATGAACGGTGCATTTCATTTCTTACCTCTAAATGATTATGTAATATTATAAATTCATGTATATACTGGATATATATGTTATATACATCATGATTATAACACTGGATATAATGGATACATGAACAACTTGTAATTATAAAGATCATATTTTTTACTCAAGTACCAATGATCGTTAAAACGAACGTTAATAACTTAAATAATTACATAGTGTTCATGGCATGGTAATAAGTGATATAAAAGGAATAATGAACTTGAAAAAGGTTCATAAGGAAGTATAAATTAACTCATGTTTATTATTCAGGACATTAAATAACGATTGAGTCATGTCGGACCCAAGGTATGGGACTTCGTCTCAATCTCCTTTCATTGAGGCATATTTTGTTTTATACACAACTTTCTTTTATACGGTGTATAAACCCCTATGACTTTCATGTTTATTCAAAAGGAATATTTTTTATAAGAAGCATTTACTAAACGACAAAAGGGAATGTTTTTTTCGTACGTATGTGGCGACAACGACTTCTCCGCCGCCGTGACCATTATTTGAGTTTTGGTTTCCTCTACAAGCCATACCATTTTTTTTAAAGAAAAATAAATACCCTGTTTTAATTTTCATTTCTTTTGGTATTAAAAATGGGTTTCATAATGTTTTTATTATATCAATGTGTTTTATTGATATCTTGTGATTGAAATGTGGAAATGTTGTGTTTGTTTTATGTATGTTTTATGTGATATGATTATGTTATGGTTCATGGGAATTATTATGAAGATGGTGGTTCCGTGATAAACTAAGGGTGGGTGAGCCCGATATAGCTATCCAATGCATTGGGTAACGCGAAGGAGTGAAACATTAAGGTTTCTCCGAAGAGATTTAGGGAATATACTGTGATGGGTATTCCAAACGTAACCAAGAGGGTTACTCACTACGTAAGAATGTTATGAATGCCTCAAGTTACCATTATGTCTTATGGTTTCTATGATTTATTCATGATTTGATGAGGTATGTTAAAGTGCTTATGTTTTATGGGTAAAGCATGATTTCATTCTTATGTGTATATGTACCCATGTTTCGTTTCCATATTTTTTTATCCCTTACGGAGCTTTTTATGCTCATCCCATGTTTTTGAAATGTTTTTCACAGGTCAAGGGAAAGGTACATGATATGATGATAGTGTCAAGGAAGTGTCAAGAAAGAATCCATGTTTTATTTTAAATATGTTTTTATTGATGGGATAAATGAATACTATCTTTTATGTAACCACTTTGTTTAAATGTGGAATGTAATGCATGTTTTATGTTCTAATTCTCTAAAACTCTAAACCTGAAAATATCCTCAAGGTGTAATCTTGTAATAACTCATGATTAAGTAAGGTTTAAGGCCGGGGCCTTATAGTTGGTATCAAAGGTCGGTTTAGATAACTTTAGGAGTTATAATTTTATTAAATGATTATCCAATAATTTTTTTTGAAATGATATATCATCTGAAGATTACCATGTTGCTTCATCTAGGACATGTTTGTTCAGAATGGTTTTCCACAGAGGAAACAGGGAAGCAGTGCTAGGAAGGCATACAGAAGGAAATAACCTTCCGAATCAGCATCCTGAGATAGTCGTAATTGGAACTGAATAGTTTGTTGCAGTAATGGTGCAGTTGACTCAAGCGATAAATGGTGGTGGTATCCATGCACGAGATCAGCCAAATCAATCGCAGAGGAACATGTCAGTGGTGGAACATTTCATGAGGAAACATCCCCAATCATTCAGAGGATCATCTGACCCTGTGCTAGCTGAAGGGTGGAATAAAGAACTGGAGAAGATTTTTGATGTCATGGGGTGTTCAGACAATCAAAATGTTAGTCTTGCTATTTACCGTTTGGAGGGTGAAGCAGATCAGTGGTGGTCAATGGTTAAAAATATCAGGGAAGCTGATGAGATTTATGCTCTCGACTAGGATGAATTTAAAGGTATGTTTCTTGAGAAGTATTTTCCTAAGGATGTTCGACTTAGGATGGAAAATAAATTCTTGGAATTGAGGCAAGAGGAAGACTCAGTGGCTGCCTATGAAGAAAGGTTCACTCGATTGCCAAGGTATGCTCCAAATTTTATCTGAGACCTTGATAGTAAAATCAATCGTTTTTACTCAGGGTTAAAGCCAAAATATTGAAGCGCATTGGCTTCTCATGAGTTCAAAAGTTATGAAAATCTTGTTCGATGTGATGATAAGGTGGAAATGGAATTTTCCGATGATCAAGTGTTCTATAGCAACCAATAGAAGAAGTGACCGAGGTGGCAGGAGAAAGAAAATAATTCTTCAAAAAAGTCTGATGGAAAGTAAACTAAGTTTCCAGTTTGTGATAAATGTGGTAAAAGGCATTCTAGGGAATGTCTTCTAAATTCATGAAAGTGCTACTGATGTGGTACGATGGGACATAAGGCTCGTGATTGCACTGAAAAAGATCATGGTGAAGGTAAGACCAAATTTTATTTACAGTTAGTGAAATTTTTTAAGTGCAATGAGATAGGTCACTATGCAAACGAGTGTTCGACAAAGATCTTGAGTGATGGGAAGCAGTTTGAATATAAGCAGAAAGTCGTGGTGAAATCTTTTGCAACTACTTCAGCAGATGTCGGGCCATTAAATGATGTTCTATCAGGTAATTTATTTGTTTTTTCAGATTATTTCAGTTTGTTGTTTGATTCGGGGTCTACACATTCGTTCATCTCTGAAAACGTTTCTAGTAAAATGGGAATACCATCTCAATAAATGACTCAAGAACATTTGTTAAATACACCTGGGTGAAATTTTGAGGCAAAAAGAATTTATAAGAATCTTCCTATCCTTATTCGTGGAAAGATCCTACTTGCGAACCTTATTATTTTACCTCTAGTAGAGTTTGATGTTATCCTAGGTATAAGTTGGCTCTCTATTTACCATGATAAGATTTACTGTAGAGTTAAAAAGTTTCTTTTTAGAAAGACGTTCAGGTTGTGAACAAGAATGATCTGTTACTATTGATAACTTATCAAGAGGCCAAGAAACTTGTACAATATAGAAATGAATGTTACCTTTCACACATCATTGAAAACAAGGGAACAGTTTAGATTAATGATGTGCCAGTAGTAAATGAGTACCCTGATGTTTTTCCGGATGAGTTGCCTGGAATAATACCAGATCAGGAAGTTAAATTTACTGTTGACTTAGTTACTGATGCTAAGACAATTTCAAAACCCCCTTATCAAATGGCTCAAATTGAACATTTTGTGTTGAAGGAACAATTGACAGATTTATCAGAGAAAGGTTTTATTCGACCTAGCACGTCACCATGGGGTGCTCCTGTTTTATTTGTTAAAAAAATATGGTTCAATGAGACTTTTCATTGATTATAGAGCCTTGAATAACATCATTGTTAAGAACAAATATCCTTTGTCTCATATCGACGATTTGTTTGATCAGCTCTAGGGAGCTCAGTATTTTTCAAAGATTTACTTGAGATCAGGGTACCATCAGCTGAAGGTAAAGGAAGAAGATGTTCCGAAGACTGCGTTCTGTACAAGATATGGCCATTATGAATTTTTAGTATTGCCTTTTAGGCTAACCAATGCACCTGCTGTATTCATGGACTTAATGAATAGAATTTTCAATGAGTTCTTGAATAATTTTGTGGTGGTTTTCATTGATGATATTTTGGTGTTTTCTAAAATTAAAGATGAGCATGAAAGACATTTAAGGGTTATTTTTCAAACCTTAAAAGAAAATAAATTGTATGGTAAATTCAGGAAGTGTGATTTTTGGTTGCAAAAAATTTCTTTCCATGGTCACATTGTTTCTAAAGATGGGATAACTATTGATCCTTCAAAAACAAAGGTTGTTGAAGAATGGATAAGACCCACAAATGTAACTAAGATTCGTAGATTCCTTGTTTTGGAAGTCTATTACCGACGGTTTGTTAGAAATTTTTCACGGTTATCTATTCCAATGACTAAGATAGTTGGAAGGGTGTCATGTTTATCTGGACAAATGAATGTGATGATTGTTTTCAGGAATTGAAAAAAAGATTGGTGAATGCTCCAATTTTGGAGCTTCCTTCCAGGAATGGTGAGTTTGTTATCTATAGTGATGCTTCATTGAAAGGACTTGGTTGTGTCCTAATTGAGAATGATCAGGTAATTGATTATGCTTCATGACAGTTGAAAAATCATGAGGTAAATTACCCTACACATGATTTGGAATTAGCTGTAGTTGTTTTTTCTCTAAAAATTTGGTGGCATCACTTGTATAGAGTAAAGTGTGAAATATATACTGATCACAAAAGTTAAAAGTATATATTCACTCAGAAATAATTGAACATGAGACAGAGGAGATGGCTAGAATTAATATAGGATTATGATTGTAAAATTAATTACCATCCTGGAAAAGAAAATAAAGTGGATGATGCTTTGAGTCGAAAAAGTAATGATTCATTAACAATGTTGTGTTTGGAACATGATCCTTTGGTTAAGGATTTGATGAACTTTGGCATAGAATTTTTTGGTGCAGGATGTTCTTCTGTTTTGTTTCAGGTATCAGTGAAATCTTCTCTATCATACAGAATCAATCAAGCATAGAAGCAAGACAGTGAGTTGCATAAAAAAGTAGAGCTGGTTCAGAAGGGTAAGTTGCCTGAAATAATCATTGATAATGATTGTGTTTTGAGATTTTGGAAGATATTGTGTGTGCCTTGTGACTCACAATTGAAAAGAGATTAGTTATGTGAAGCTCATAATTCTCCGTTTTCAGTTCATCCTGGCAGTACTAAGATGTACAGAGATCTTCGGGAGTATTACTGGTGGGATGGAATGAAAAGAGATATTGCTGATTTTACTATGATGTGTTTGACTTGTCTGTAGGTTAAAGCATAGCGGCAGTTACCGAAAGGGATGCTTCAGCATTTACCTGTACCAGAATGGAAATTGGAGAATATATCCATGGACTTCGTTGTGGGATTGCCGAAGACACCTCGAGGTAATAATACAATATGGGTTATTGTTGATCGCTTGACTAAATCTGCTCATTTCCTTGCTATACGAGATAATTTTTCCCTATATCAACTTTCCCATTTGTATCTTAAAGAGATAGTCAGGTTACATGGAGTTCCTCTCTCCATTGTATCTGACCGTGATCCCAGGTTTACTTCTAACTTTTGGAAGGGCCTTCAGAAGTCATTGGGTACTGAATTAAAATTTACTATAGCTTTTCATCCTCAATCAAATGGGCAGTCAGAAAGAACAATTCAGACTTTGGAAGATATGCTACAAGCTTGTTCGATGGATTATCAGGGAAGTTGGGACCAACATCTTTCTTTGGTTGAGTTTTCTTATAATAACAGTTTTCATTCAAGTATACAGATGGCACCATTTGAGGCGTTATATGGGAAGAGGTTTTGAACTCCAGCTTTTTGGGATGAAGTGGGTGAATGGAGGCTGATGGGACAAGAATTGGTAGAAGAGATGGTAGGAAAGGTTCAGCTGATACAGAAACACATGAGAACAGCTCAGAGCAGGACGAAGTGTTATGCGGACAACAGGAGGAAGGATCTCTGTTTTGAGGTTGGTGATCATGTTTTTCTCAAAGTCTCACCATGGAAAAGTGTGATGCGATTTGGTATTAAAGGAAAGATGAGTCGAAGTTTCATTGGACAATATAAAATTCTGGAGAGATTTGGATCAGTTTCATACCGAGTGGCTTTACCTCCGAGTTTATATCAGGTACACAATGTTTTTCATTTTTCGATGCTGAGAAAGTACATACCAGATCCATCTCATTTTTTGATTCTAGAGGTAGTTCTGCTGGAAGAGAACCTATCTTATGAGGAACAACCGGTCCAGATTCTAGACCATAGGGAGCATGTGTTGCGGAATAAGTTTATTAATCAGGTAAAGGTTTTGTGGAAAAACCACATTATTGAAGATGCAACTTGGGAATCTGAAAATTCAATGAGGGATAAATACCCACACTTATTCGATAAGTAAATAAATTACGGGGATGCAATTTTCTAAAGGGGGGAAGGATGTAACATCCCAAGTAAGTAATGGATAATAGATATTTTTATCTATGCCTATTAATGAATTAGATAGTGTCTTGGAGGCTTAAAATGAAAATAAATTCAATCTTAATCATGGAATACACAAATATTTTTAAAAGATTGTTTTACAGCCTTTTTATGGAAAACGATTTTTATATCTATCATTTGAAAAATTTATAAGATATTTTTTATCAAAAGAAACTTATTCTTTATGATTGGGACATCAAAATTTACTTTGTGTGAATTTTTGTTATTTTTCCGATAAAGTTCATTTTTTAATGAATAGTCAAAAATGTTGTATTTTAATTCAAAAACTCTTTTTAATATAATTTATTTATGTGATTAGATTATCTTTTGAATTGGTTTTAAAGTGAAATTAGAATATATTTTTACCATTTAATCCAATGGTGGTCATTGGAATCAATTTCACTTTAAAATTTGACTTAAACTAGTGTCAATCGTTTGATACTTATTGTTTCATAAAAACACGCTATTTGTTATGACATCGGGAATTAATTATTAAATTTATTAATGTAACATTTATGATTTGAATTTTGTAAAATATAAATCATTTTTGAATTCAGAATATCAAATATATCTTATGGTGAAGTTTTGGTATTTTTCTGAAAAAATTAAATTTTTGATGAATAGTGAAACCACTAAGTCATAGTTAAAGAAACTAATTTTTTCGTTTAAATGAAACTTTGCCACATCTGTGATTTGATTTTAAAAAATCCGACATAAATGGTTGTCATTAAGAAGTAAAATGTGGTTTAATGAGATTAAAATAATTTTTGTGAATAGTATCTTTTAAGTTCTTAATCGCGATTAGAGGTAATTACTATAGTTTAAGGTAAAAATAATGTTTTAATAATATGAGATGAGCATGACACATGTCCTAACCTCGTTTAATGTGTCATGGCCGACCATGATAATCCATGGGTCAACTTGGGGTCCCCATGGAGCCACTTTGGTAGGGAAATTACATAAATAACTTTTTATTTAATGTTAAAGTAAAAATGACACAAACCTGAAGTGTTTTACTAAAACAATTTTTACATGGGGTTATAAAAGTAATATTTTTGACTATAAATATTAATTAGAAAGATAAAATTATTTCCTACATCATCATATTTTTTTATAATTTTTAGACTTTAAATATATTAAATTATTTATGACATCAGAATGATGCAGCGATTACCTCATTAAAAAAAATTTAAATAAAAAGAAATGATAGTGTAAAATCTATGATCTAAACTTGTAAAAAACCTACTGGATGGGTATATTTCTAACCCTTATCACCTTATCCGCAAATTATATCAATGTTGGACCTCTTAAATCCGAATCTCATTTCAAAATAAAGTAACTTTTCTTTACGTTCCAAGAGTGCCCCTCCTCTCCTCTTATAAAAGGCCCCCACCTCTAACTCTTTTCCCACACTTCCAAAGCCATTGGCTCAGCCAACCCCTGCCAATTTTGTCTCTCCCCATCCATCTCTTACTCCATGAACCCTCACATTGGGCAGAAGTCTTCCCAAGGAAGCCTTTGATCTCAAACCAAAGGGAGTTACCCGATTTTAAGGTAATGTCTTCTTTTGAGTCCTTTTGTTTTATTTTTCTTCTCCAAACCCCTAAACTCTTATTATCATTTTCTTTTGTAACAAATCTAGTATCATCAATATACTATGATGTTGTTATAAGAAGGATTATAGCTACACTTACACACACCTACATCTAATGGTTAAAGAATATACTGTTTCTGTGGATGGGGAATATCTGCCCCCCGAGACGATGATTGTTCAACATTCTTTTAACACCTTCAAATGTGGCCATTAATATGACACTATATTTATATATGATTTATAATATTTCTATGTTTTCCTTAAGCTTCTGTATTTTTCATTTTTGGCATACCTTTATGGTTTCCATTATGGGTAAACGCGATATCTTCCTGTAAGGAAGTGCGGACTACCACCCCCTAAAAGTGATTTGATTCATTAATTCCATATGTGGACGTATAAAGGATGTAATTAATGGTATTATATATGATATTATACTGGAATTATAATATACCTTTATATCATTATGATTCCATTCTATAAAATACAAAATAGAAATGAAGGTAGCGTTCATGAGTACATACGGCTTACCGTATCCATGAACGGTGCATTTTATTTCATACCTCTAAATGATTACGTAATATTATAAATGTATGTATATACTAGATATATATGATATATACATCATGATTATAACTCTAGATATAATGGATACATGAAAAAATTGTAATTATAAAGAGCATATTTTTTACTTAAGTTCCAATTATCGTTAAAACGACAGTTAATAACTTAAATAATTACATAGTGTGCATGACATGGTAATAAGTTATATAAAAGGAATAATGAACATGAAAAGGGTTCTTAAGCAAGTAGAAATTAACTCAAGTTTATTCTTAAGGACATTAAAGAATGATCGTGTCATGTCGGACCGGAGGTATGAGACTTCATCTCAATCTCCTTTCATTGAGGCATATTTTGTTTTATACACAACTTTCTTTTATACGGTGTATAAACCCCTTTGACTTTTACGTTTATTCAAAAGGAATATTTTTTATACGAAGCGTTTACTAAATGACAAAAGGGAATTTTTTTGTCATACGTATGCGGCGACAACGACTTCTCCACCGCCGTGATCATTATTTGAGTTTCGGCTTCCTCTACAAGCCATACCGTTTTTTTAAAAAGAAAAATAAATACCCTGTTTTACTTTTCTTTTATTTTGGTATTGAAAATGTTTTTCATAATGTTTTTATTATATCAATGTGTTTTATTGATATCTTGTGATTGAAATGTGGAAATATTGTGTTTCCTTTATGTATGTTTTATGTGATACGATTATGTTATGGTTCTTGGGAATTATTATGAAGACGAGTGGTTTCGTGATAAACTAAGGGCTGGTCAGCCCGATATAGCTCTCTAATGCATTGGGTAAAGTGAAGGAGTGAAACGTTAAGGTTTCTCCGAAGATATTTAGGGAATATACTGTGATGGGTATTCCAAATGTAACAAATAGGGTTACTCCCTACGTAAGAATGTTATGAATGCCTCAAGATACCTTTATGTCTTATGATTTCTATGATTTATTCATGAATTGATGAGGAATGTAAATGTGCTTATGTTTTTTGGGTAAATTATGAATTCATTCTTATGTGTATATGTACCCATGTTTCTTTTCCATATTTATATATCCCTTACTGAGCTTTTTATGCTCATCCCAAGTTTTTGAAATGTTTTCACAGGTCAAGGGAAAGGTACATGATATGATGATACTGTCAAGGAAGTGTCAAGAAAGAATCCAAGTTTTATTTTAAATATGTTTCCATTGATGGGAAACATTAATACTATCTTTTATGTAACCAATTTGTTTAAATGTGGAATGTAATGCAAGTTTTATTTTCTAATTATCTAAAACTTTAAACCTGAAAAGATCCTCAAGGTGTAATCTTGTAATAACTCAAGATTAAGTAAGGTTTAATCCGGGCCTTATAATTTCAACCCTTTTTATATAATCCAATAATGGATTTATTTAAATAAAAATTCATTATATTTTCGATAAAGTGAATCACTAATAACATGAAATAGTAAACACCTCATCATCTTGGAAAAAAATTTCTCGGTGGGGGTATTTATTATACAATCCATGCTCAATTACAGTATTACCAATACAATATATGTAGCTCCAGATTTTCTTTCAAATAGGATATGATTTTACACTATTAAGAAGACATCAATAATGAATAATTACATTACATAACGTGTAATTTCTAGGTTCATAAAAAACAATACCACCAAATTTAAAAATATATTCTTCTATATTTTAAATAATTAAATCATTTAAAACAATATATTGGTCTGTAAAAATCACATCTCACATTTATAGAGATTATGTCTCATTGCATGTATCTTTTATGCCTATTCATACTATGTTATATCTCTCATCAATTATGTCAATCCACTATTTCTACTTCCTTATTAGACCATATCTCTAATCATGTAAAAAAGTTTCATCAACTTTTTCTTTAAGTGTTATTATTCTAAAATCCCTAACATTTCAATAATATAATTGAACTCGCGGAAAGACATGCATGTATTTAGTCGTGAATATTGTCATATATTCCTTCCTAATCACACTTCTACGTGATATAGATACTTAATGGAGTTTAGATTCATGCATGTTCAATTTCATAATGACTTCATGTGATCAATCACTATCTTGTGGATTATATAGAATGTATGGTCACCTTGAATGAACTCAAACATATTTTTCACCAAAACCTGATTCCAAAATTGTTTGGGAATGAATGAAGATGCATTAGTTCTCCCATTAACCATTATTACAAATATATCCTCAGAACAAAATTCAAGGGGGTTGAATTCAAAAAAATCATAATCTACATAATTATTTTGTGATTTCTGTAGATGACTCACAATTCCCTGTACTTGTTGATTAAATTATTTTTCTAGGTCATTTTTTTGTGAAAATTTTACACATTGTAACTATGTTATAGAGTGATTCTTTAATAATTTCTATTTAATACTCCCTTCCATTTACTATATATTGTTTAAATTTCACTACCACATTTTATATGTTCAAATTTTGTACAATTATAGACCATGAGTTATTGTTCCTAAGATAATGGTACATAGTGATAGGGGTGATTTGTGTGTATTGAAATCATACATAATAATTATTGTGATGGAAAATAAATAAAAAAACAAGATAGAGAGAGATTACATGATAGATACAAAGGACCCCCCCTTCCACGCCCTTCAAAAGACCAAACTAACAATATTATATTTTTCCAATTCTCTCAATCATTAACAATAATTTTTGATCAAGTTCCTCCCTTATCTCCTAATAATGTCTAATTACTTCACTAAATAACTACCACTAGAATCTCCCATCTAACTCACATAAAATAATTAATTTCCTGACATATAAACAACAAATCCATCATCCTCTAATGATTTTATATATTACCTATTTCTGATCCCATTTTTCATATACCATAAATACCTATTTAATTATATAGAGGAGAACTATTTTTTATTATTGGTCATATGGGAATTATTGTGAATTTTTTCTTAATGAATCAATACAATCAGGTTTTTCATCTGATGATTTTTACCTTCATGGATCGGTGTGGGAATTTGTTTCCAGGGTTATGGAACCATTGTTGATTTGGTAAAAGGGAAGAACACCATGGTTATGGTTTATTTATTAGAACAGATTCCCCATAATGTTTTGATACCGCAATGTCAATTTTAGAATTCTCATTGGGTGAGAGTGAATTATCGGTTCAATACATGACCACATATTTTTTGGGTCAACCACTGAGAGGAATAAGAGGATAAATATAAATACATATGGTTTTGGAATGATGAATGGATTGGGGTTGTGTCACTAACCATGTTAGGTTTTCATCCAAAAAAGTTGACCGCCCAAGTCCATGTCATGCCTGAAGGTTGTTCCTGATCGCCATAAATTAGCCAATGTTCCTAAGTATATTAAACAAATCATGGGAATTATTACCTTGAATTTATAACCATAAAAACTAGAAAAATTAATATAATGAATCAGAACAATCAACAACACAAGTCTTAAAAAATTTTCAAAATTGAGATACATTGCATAAACCAACACCCAAATGGGTTGCAATAAAAAAGAGTATAAATATTATCTCACCCCCCCCCACATGGAATGGAGATATCACCCTCCAGCCACCTCCACAACACAAATCCCTGAAAACCGCATGCAACCTGATTTATCATCACCAAAAGCCCTTTCCTTACATGTTTCAAACATTACCAAGTCTACGTACACATAATGATATAAGTAGTGTGTGATCCTAATCCCAGTAGGTTGCTACCCATGAAAGAATTACACACACTAAAATATATAAGGTAAATAACATAAAATATTTTTCACAAAGGAATTATATAAATAATTTTATGAAAAAAATAGTAAATGAAATAATATTTATAGAAAATAGTTTTAAAGAGAACACACCTTCTTTTAAAAATGTATAAATAAACTCTAGTGTTTGTTGATGGTAAGTTATATATATCCAATGAGCACAAATTTGGAGAAATAACCCTAGGAAATAGCTTTATGTGGGACCCTATGAAAAACATTTCTCAGTGAAATGTAGAATAGGAATTGTGAACAATATCTTTCTCATGCCTGAGACACTAGAGATGAACATTATCCAATGTTATAGTGGTTTCAAATAATTTTCCATACATAGTTAAATTTGTAATTATTAATCTCGCTATATAAAAAATAGTTACTTATACCAACCAAAAATTACTAACAGATAACACATCTGTTGGTAAAAATGAGTAATTGCAATAGATATTAAATTCAATTGGTATTAATTATAGGTAACAAAAATAGTATTACCCTCAAATATATATGTTTATATTAGTAGCTTAATACCAAAAAATCCTTTACTAACATTTTAATCTATTGGTTTATCTTAATGTTACAAACAATTGTTTGATTGACAAATGTATATGTTATTATTAATTGTTTCTAAAAAACCCTTTTATAATTATATGTTTTCTAATAAATTATTCAATAACATCAAATATTAAAATAAAAATTATATGTATATATATATATGTTATATAAAATTATTGATAAATGATCTAAAATTTTGATGGCCCTACTCACATATAAATTAGTTATATGTGTATGTAATATATTTCATATTACCAAAAACATATAAATACAAAACTTTATATATATATATATATATATGTTATGATATTTTATCTAAATTATCAGTGTCCCTAAAATATTATTTCTATGTTTAATTATTAATTTAAAATAAGAAATATAACAAACCCTAATTCCCAAATCAATTTCATCATGATAAAAACTTGACGCAATTCCGTTTTCCAAATCGGGCAGTACACCAAAAACCCAAAAATACCACAACTATTCATCTTCATCGGTTCTTCCCCCACCGGTTCATCACCACCCATGTTTTCTATCATTGTTTCCCAGCCTTCCTATTCAGTTTATCTCACCTTGTTTACATTTTGTTCATCATTTTCTCTGTTTTGTGTGATCGTCACTTGCCCTCCTCATTTCTCCTCTCCACCAGCCCCTTCACCGGTTATCTGCTTCCTACCGTCACATGTTCAGTCTATCGTTGTGTCCACCATCACCCCCACACCAAATCTATCCAAGGGGGTCAATTTCAATTTTTTGAGGATCAACTTCTTCAATCGACTGGTGCTTGAAGGGATTATGGACAGTGAAGCATGATATCAACCTGCTACGATGGATGACGTTTGAATATTTCATATAAAATTTTGATGAGTTCGACTCGGCATCATGCGATCGAAGGTTCTTGAAGAATGAAATTCTTTAAAGGAGGCTTCAGGTCCAGATTCAATTAACAATTCCTATTTACAAAGCATCTAGTTTTCTAGATTTATTTGATTGGTTACAATGATCGTTGAAGGAGACTCGGGATAACGAGTTCAGTTAAATTAATGGTGAGGAATATTTAGAAGAAATCACTATCATCAATGTAAATTAACATGAGTTTATCATTAGTCATGTGGATAGTTTGTGGTCACTGTATTTTTTTCTTGGTAGGGTTTCATAATCTGGATTCAAGTGGAAGTAGTAGTATGTCCTTTTCTCTCAAATTTTTCTCTGTTTGTGTTGTTATTATGTAGTGGTCAGCTTGCAGTGGTGGTGGTCTCGGTAGTGAAGTTTTAGTAGGATAGATTAATACCCTAGAAATATCTTCTTATTCTCATTTATTTCTCTATCCTTGCAGCATTATGTCTTTCAGTGGGCTCATGTTTGGAATTTTTTCTCTCCCATGCTCTTAGCAGCATAAACTAAAGACTCATTATAGTTTTGTAGGTTAAATTTCTCTATTACAGTAGACAAATAATTCCTTCATTTCCTCTATAAGTATAATCTATTCTCTTGTTGCATTCAAATCCTCCATCCACTTTTTGTATATGTCCTATTGTTTTAATTCATATATGTTTGTGTTGTAACCATAAATTCAATCATTGGTTAGTATTACTTTAAGCATGATGTTCATCCATGAATTATTATTAATCATTAGATTTTAATTAATTACATATCATTTGATATTAATCATGGAAGATTTAATGTATTTCATGGATTAATAAATTTGATTCAAATTATATTCCTGAATTAAAGAGATTTTATTAAATTATGTTGGAAAAATTGTGT
Source organism: Viscum album (assembly GCA_963277665.1). Taxonomy (NCBI): domain Eukaryota; kingdom Viridiplantae; phylum Streptophyta; class Magnoliopsida; order Santalales; family Viscaceae; genus Viscum; species Viscum album. The sequence continues at coordinate 1,192,542,427 of OY728147.1, forward strand.
TAAATGTGTATAACTTTGGATTGTAGGTGTAACAACTAAGCATTTTGGCCTTTTAGATGTGATAATTTTTATTTTGTTTGATTGGTATATCCCTGGAGCTTGTTTGTTGTCATATTTTTAATTCTTTGTTGATAAATCAATGTTTTTTCTTTTTAGTGTCATTTTATTTTAATTTTTTTTGTAATATCTCATTTTTATATGCCTTACATTTTCATAACCATCCATAAATATAAAAAAACTAGCAGAGTAAATAAATTACCTTCATCAAGATAAATGAACCGAGGTCAACAATAATATTACATTATTAATGTGGGGAAATCAATTAGTATGTGTTTGTTACGTTTTCAGGCCATGCTTGAAATAATTGAGAAAATACTCACAACACTAGACAAGATTTTTGATGAAAATTAAAGATATATCATTTTATGACATCCCATATATATTCCAATAGGTTCTATACCCACCTTTAACCTTTAAAACTAATCAATAATTCATATATTAATGTATCTTAAAAAACAATTATCCAATATTTCATTGAATTGATGAAGTTAATTTTTACAGGGTTTGACATTAATTCAATGTGGTTTCTTCATGTTAAGAATGGGGAGGCAGTTCAGTAATTGGGAAGCTAGCATAAATATCTTCTAATGTGCATCTAGCGGGGGTTCAATCCAATGCCCCAGAAATTTTTGGGTCAATTTTCCCCATATTTTCCCAACTGGTTTGCGAGTGGGTGACAATTTTATAACATTTTGGGAATGATGTATTTTGAAGGTGAGATAAGAGAGAAATCCTTTAATGAATACATCATTTATGGTGGGAATCTTCACAAGTATGAAGTGGAAGGACCAATTCATTCCCTGGAAATTGCGGATAGACACACACATGGGCAGGAGCCGTAAAAATCAGCCACGGTTGGTAAACTCTTACAAGTACAAGGCACATTGAATGAAGGAATACCTTTATGCAGGCATAAATTGGTAAGAATGTTGTGTGTCCTAAATCTTTAGGTGGTTCACATCATGTGTGTAAACCCTTCATGAAGGTACACAAAAATAACACATGAACTCTTAGATAATAATTTCACTTGGTAGGGGACTTCCTATCTAATTTCAAGTGCATGTGAAGGCTTTTTGTCCCTTATGTACTGGTCCCCTATCTATAATGTAATAAATAAGGCCCACATTCCAATTTATTATCTAATAAAAAAGTGGAAAGAGTTGGGATTTAATTTCTTTATATGGGATTCTCTCTTCAAAATTAAAATAATAAATTTTACATCGTCATATTATATGATCCTTATTTAGTATTTGTTTCCATGATTTTTTTAATTCCTATTTATTTGTCTATAGTGTTGTTGCGGCTGCCTATTTAGTTATGGTTACTATAATTGGGGCTCTTCCAGGTCAGTGCATTGTGAGGAACATGTTTTTATCGTGTTTTTGATGTATAAGAAGGTGTATCTCCTCTAATTGTCAAAAAATGAGAATATTATAAGTGATTCAGATTTTTATGTTTCTTACCATTTGTTTCATTCAATTTTTGTTTTGGTTTATTGAGGTTTTATTTATGTTCATTCTTTATTTTTGGTTCTGTTCTGATTTATCATTCTTGTAAATTATAGTACCTTGTGGTGGGGCACTGGGGCTGATGACATATTGTTCTCTATAGATATTTGATGTGCAGATGAGGATGAACGTACCTTTTATATCTAGTTCTATTTTATTTGTTTTACTTATTTTTTGATGGATTTTTTATCTCATTTGTGTTTGTGATTTTTCTAGGAATTAGGGGTTGTGTGAACATTTCAAAAGAGGTGGACATTGAAGCAATGTAGATGCTGGAGGAGAGTTAATGTGATGGCCTTTGGATGACAAGAATGTAAGGATGATACAAGATTTCCTATCTAATGTTTTTCATGATGTTTTTTTTATGATTCTATCCTAGTGTTATGGTTTCTCAGAATTGGAATATTTAAGGCTCTTTTTCACTACACTCTCCTGGTAAATGCTGTATTATTCAAGTTTTTCCATTAATTGTTATTTTCCATATGTTTTGATCAATTTTTCCCTTGCAATCTTCCCATATATTTTGCACCTTTTGGATTTTGGAATCCCATATCTTGTTTTGTTTCATGTCAGCAATAACACCCGTACTCCTATCTTTTCCAATCCATTCATTATTTATTTTTCATGATTTACTTGTTGATCTTTCATAGTCTTAATCACATTATCACCACTTTTTTATGATAGGGTTATGGGTAATGCCTCAAAAGAAATAACATCAGCTTCCTAAGGACAATTCTCAAGGCATTCAATAGATGAGATCTTCTACTTTAGAGTGGAAGAAATGGTAATCCCAGTAGCACTACCACCAGGTATCAGGTTTGGATTCCATATAATGTATCTTCCTAGGGTATAGAAATATTCAAATTACATTAATCATTATTTAGAAGAACCTTTATTGAACCCCTTGTAAGAATGGTGCAAGCTATTGGCTCCAAACACTCCACAATAAAATATGATAAAATTCAAAAACTATTCATTGAACTACTTGACCAAAAAAATCCTATATTTTGTTCCCACATAGGATTTCTGATTTTTATCAGGTCTATTTAAAAAACAGTTCCTTAATCCTTTACTACATTATCCTATTTTATCATCCATCTAAGAGCACTGACTCCAGATTTCAATAAGAAATGTCATGCCAATACACTCGTCCCTCTCTCGGTTATAACCAAACCACATTTGAACTAATGGATCTGTCTGTATTTATTCTCAATATGCTTTTCATTTTTCATGTTCCCCAATCATCTTCTCTCACCAACTCTTGTTTTGTTTTGTTCTCCCAATTCATGTACTCTAGAGAACAATCATGAATAATGATGCTGGGATTCACAAACCTTTTCACATTTTACTAGGGGCTACAATGTGTTTGTCAAACATTACACCTTTATGTTACATGGAATCCTCTAATACACTTCCAAATATATTTTCAACCATTATATACAATATTCCAACCTCTTCTTAAACTTGAACAAGATCCCTCCCTGCCAACGGTTTTCGTATCATCATCGAGTGCTAAATCTGATAATAGATCCATGAATTGGCTAGTAATTGTTTTACCAATAAAACTCTTCCCAAAGCATTAAAATATGATCATTCACATAGATATGCATCTTAATATTTTCAAGCACTACAATTTCATACTTAAGACATTTTTTTATAGGCTTGAAAAATGACTGTAGACCCCTTTTAGTGAAAATTTTGTTAGCTATGAAATTTTATAATTGGATATTATCAACACCTTATTCCTTAATCACATGTTTAAGAGTCCTTGAGGACAGGTACTGATGTGTTTGTGATTAGAGAAGCAGTTTTCAAACCCCTACTAATGTTGCAACCTATTTTTTTAGTGGGTTTTTCTTTTTGTGATGTTACACTATAATTTATTAGCTTTGTTACTCCTTAAAAAACATTATATTATCTATGATATATATGGAAAAATTTATTGTAGGAATATAAGATGGGAATTTTGTAATATTTCCTACATATTTTCACTATGATATGGCATTATAGAGTTCATTGTATAGTTGAGAGTGGGGAGCATGGTGTTAATGTGGATAATTAAAGTCTTCCAGTCTTTTATTATAACTGTATTAATGAGGTTCTTTTTTTTTCCTTCCACAATCATTTAAAAATTTGCAGTATTCATCGTGGCCATGAACTATTTGAGTTTGGAAAATAATGGTGTATTTATTTGAATAATTTTCTTGTGTATGAAAATTTTTTATTTGGAATGTCATATAATTAATGTTCCAATATTTTATTTTTCTATGTGTTGTGGTTGTGAACCTCTAAACCATGGAAGCACATTCAATGTTCTCCTAATTCCATATGACATTGACATTGCTAAGGATCTTATTACTTAGGTGAACCCTTGATTATAATTTTATAGAAGATCCATGTTTCATTTTCTTTCATTCTAATTATGTGACATTTCATTTGTTTGTGTTTCGTTGTTTCATGCCCATCAAAAACTACCTGTAATTGTGGCTATGTCATGGCTGAGTGGGTGAACTATATGTGCATCACTCTGCCATGACATTGACCACTGATGCATGAGAGAATCAAATGAATGATGGTATGTCATAATCTTCTATGGTATGTTGTAATATTTTCCGCCGCCATGACAATGAAAACTGATTCGTTCAAGAACATCAAGAACTAAATTAGCTAGGAGGAAAATAACAATTTATGGAAATTTGGGTGAGTGAATGGTAACACATTTCTAGATTATATACATTTTAACAGTATTGTTTTTATTATTTTTTCTCATGTTTTTCTTGTTTTAATTAGTATTTTTGTCATCTGTAGATTTTCATTGTTGACAACCATTTGGGAAGAAAACATAAATTACTTATGCTTATTTCATGTTTTCAATTTTGTTATACGTTAATTTTTTGGAATGCTTTTATGTTCTTTTTTTGGTAATCTTTTATGTTGTTTTTTTGTTAGGGTCATCGTTGAGGTGCTAGTTTGTGGGAATCATTGGGATTTTGTAAATTTTTCAATCATGAGTAGAATATGTCATAGCGGTGAATCATGGGTGGTGTTGTCTTGACATGGAATAGACATGAGTAGCATTTCATGGAAGAATGAAAGATGATTATTTATTGTAATGAAAAATAATGTGTGAGTTTGGATTTTCATGTAAAATCCCTTGTAGTTTGAAAATATTTAAATATATTTGCAACATGTTTCTTGGTGATTCATATTGAGTTTGAAATGATGATATAAGATGATTTTAAAATTATTAAATAATAAATATAATAAATACATTATATTTAATCTGATTAATAAATATAATATCCAATTTTGTCAATAAATATTTTAATATACACGTAATATTTTATTCAAATATAATTTACAAACAAATATTAATTGATGGTATTTCTTATAATAAGTGTAATGGTAAATTTTAATATTACCAACATATGAATTTGTTGTATTAATCTATATCGATGAATTTTGACCGACATATATATTATCTGTTGGTATTATTATAATTCCAACGAAACTATTTTTCTATTTCAGTAACATTTAGCGATAGTGTTTTTACGAAAAATTTAGTGACATGTCAAATTTTTTTGGTAAAACATCTTACCATCATATATTTCACTTTTACCAATAGATATACCCTTATTAGAAAAAGATATTTATTTTGTAGTGTTGGGCTCCAGCCAATTCGGACTCACTAGCAAACTAGTTCTAGTCCGCCAACCAAGATACCCATGCCTCCCTTTTCTGCTAATATAGGTTTTACTTATCTCATCACTACACTTTCACATCCAAAAACAATTTTAAAACCATATGAACAAAAAAAATATCCCAATCATGATTTATACCACGTATACAACTAAATAAATCATTTTAAAAATTTATAGATATTTTTTAAAAAACACGTTGATTTTCCTCCCAACAATGAACCTAATGTTATATTTTAAAATCAACCACACATAAAATCCATAACTAAATGTGATTTTTATCCATTTTATATTATAGTAATCGAATTGCATAATTTATAAAATCATGCCACGTGACAAAATAACAATTTACAAATGAAAAACACCAATTTTCATGTAAAAATTACACTTTAAAATTAACGAACACATATTTCTTTTGAAAAACACATTCTCACTGGACATAATGACCAAATAACAAGTTAAAATAAACATTAAAGAACATAAATTCACCAAATAATGTTTACACATGGAACCACATGCCTTTTATGCAAAAAATACACAATATTGGTTCGAAATTTCACATGCACCACAACTACACAACAAGAAAGAAAGAATGATCCCAAATCTAAGAGATCAATCCCAGTAACCAATGATTAAAGATTATAGATAACACCATAGCTATTTGAATATTAACACTCCAATAATGATGTAAGAAACCATTAAAGTAAGAAATACTGTAGGTGTAAAATCACTTACTTGGATAACCTTTGAGTTTTCCTTACTAAATCCCATTTAAAATGGGTGCCCAAGGGTGTTAGGGGGATCTTGAAGACCTAATATGGCCGAAACTCTTGAGTGGGGATAAAATTGGTTGGGGAGGTGTTAAATTTGAAATGAAAAAACTTAGAATAAAATAATATTACTTTACTAGGTTGGGGAATAGATTGGAAACATGGTTTAATAAACTATGTGGAAACTACATGCACTCTCTATCAATAGTGTACCATTACCTTCGATGAGGAACATGACCATGAGGTAGACATGATATAGGATCTACCTTCTACCACATGGTTCCCTTGTTTGGGGGAACCATTTAATCTAATAGTGTGAAAACCATGCCCTGGGGTATCCCGATCCAAAACCTCCATTTTTCAGCAATATTTAAAAGGGGGTGTTTGGAAAAAGATATACCAAAAATAAAAATGAAAACATTCCTAAAAATAAAGACACAGATATTATAAATCTCCCACCATGAGAACTTTCCACCCTATGAAATTAAACTCAATACTGGATCAAAAAATAAGAATGGATACTCTTGCTCAACCCAAGTCTTCTTCTCCCTTGTATCATGAACATTATTTCATTGATACTAAAGGACATATACCATCTGGATAGACTTCCTACAAAGCACATTCTTTTGGAAATCCACTATCCTCACTGGGAATTCAAACATCGATTAATCATGATCTATCTCATTCTCTCCCCAATTAAACACGTGGGGACAAATCTAGATTATACTTATTCAATTGGTTTAAATGAAACACAACAAGAATAGATATAGAGTGAGAGTGTAAATATAACCTATATTCCACCATGAAAATGTTCTCGGTGATTTCAAAATGGCTAAATACCTCTATGTTAGATTTAACTACTTCCAAAAAAGGGGACGAATGAAGTGGGAGGCCAACTTCAAGAATACTCGATCACCCACAAAAATTTTTCTTGATCTCGACGCCTCTTTTCTGCATATGATTTTTATTTACTCTATTCAATAAATAATAACTTCCTAATCAACAAGACTTCATAAAATGTCTCTAGCACATGTCTCATTCCCAAAATTTAATTTTTGACAACCATAACCAAACATAGAGGATACCGAATAGGCCGGCCATAAAGTGCTCAAACGAATCCATTCAAATTGAATATTGGTAACTATAATTATTTGAATATTAAAAAAACCCCAAATGTCTCTCCCATGATCCGCCAAATTCCAAAACACAAGTACAAAGCATGTCATCCAAAAAAAATTCCTTGCTATGTCTAACCATTGATTTGAGGATGGTATGTCTACACATCTTAATATTCGAACCAAATGTATTCTAAGGTCCTTCCATGAATCAGGATGTAAAATGGTGATTATTTTTGAAACAACTACTGAGGGAACCCCATGAAGCCTTAAAAATGCATGAATATATAGTCAGATCAACTTATCTACTTTATTAGTATGTATTATCAAAATAAAAGAATCCAATTTGGATAAATAATCAATCATGACCCAAAATATCTTCCTTCCTCATGGTGTATGATACATGACAATGATAAAATTCAATGTAACCTCATCCCACTTATAGGTAGAAATTGGTAATGGATTAATCCTATCAGAGGGATTTTTATTCTCTTCCTTTTCATGTTGTCATGTATAACAACTCAATATAAAATTAGTTTTTTAGACCTCATTCATAGCCACCAAAACATTAGGTGATCCTCATAACACATCATTGTTGACCTAGGATGAATGGTCCACTATGATTGGTGGATATCATGAATCACCACCTTCCTCAAGGACAACAGAACCACTAAAACCCACTTAAATCATAACAATCCCTAGAGATATGACTACCAATCAGAATATGTCTCCCCGCCGTGAAGAAACTGACTAAATTGCTAAAAATCTCATTACCTAGTTGTTCATACTAAATCAACTCCAAAGGGGAAAGTGTATCCTGAAGTGCTCTCATAGAACACACCACAACTAGGCTCTTTGATATTTAAATTTGTCTTCTCCAAGTGCCCCATCATAGTCCACTCATTACTGAACTTGGTCAATGCATGGATTATCACTTTTCAACTTAAGGTATTGGCCACCACATTACCCTTACTCAAGGAATATATAATGTCAATATCGAATCTTTACAAATATTTAACCCAATAACGTTGTCTCATGTTTATGTCATTAGGGGATAAACTCTAGGCTAAACATTTATGCCCAGAGTGGGCTACAAATTTCTCCACAAAAAGATAATGGTTTCATGTCTTCATGGAATGCATAAGTACTTCCAATTCCATGTCATGTGTTTTGTAATTATTTTCTTGTGGTCAGAGTAGGCGATATACATACACCACCACATGATAACCCTAAATAATCACAAACCCAAGACACATACATGAAGCATCTCAATAAACCACATAGACCTTCCTAGACTCCATAAGGATCAATATAGGTGCACTATTAAATAGATGCGTCATGTCCTCAACGGATGCATGGAACTCTATCCTCCAATCAAACATCACCCCTTTCTGGTTGAGTGAAGTCATGGACAAGGAACATCGAGATAAATTTGGAACAAACCTTCAATAATAACCCACCATGCATAAAATACTCTTGATCTTGAATACATTATTTGGATGATCTCATGAAATAACTTCACTGATATTCTGATGGTCCACTGAAACCCCCTTCTTTGAAATGTCATGACCCATAAAATTCACATCGCAAATCCATAAGATGTACTTTATAATATTTTCATATAAGAAGTGGACTCATAGATTGCCCAAAATAATCCTCATGTGATGACCATGATCCTTCTTAGATCCTGAATAATAAAGGATGACATCAAAAAATAACATAATGAAAAGGTCAAGATCATGATGGAACGCATTTTTCCTGAGTTCCATAAAAACTGCTTCAGCATAACTCTACCAAAAAGGCATGAACCAATACTCAAAGTGGTCACATATTCATAGAGTGTTGTATTTAGGATTTACACCCCTATTAACCTAAAATGGTGATAAAATTAACAAAAATAATTCATGGATTACCAGTACCCCCTTTAATTGATCATGAAATACATCGATTTGGGGAAAATGGTTTTTTTCATAAAAGATACACTATTCAACATTAATTAATCAATGCACAACCATAGTGACCCATCAACCTTCATCAAAAAATAGGATAGGATATTTCCAATGAGAGATGCATGGGTGAATTAACCCTTGGGATTAAAAATTTTCTAATAATATCTTTAATTCCCTAAATTCGATGGGGGCCATGCGATACAAGGGAAGATATATTGGCTATGCTATGGGTGACAAATAAATTGATAAATTCACTTCCAATTCTAGGGGTATTCCCTAAAAGTCATCAGGAAATTCCTTGGGTAATTCATTCACTATGAAAGGTAATCCTCCCATAAGAGCACCACCATCTTCCTCTAGTGTGAGTGATGATAACTAAATGATAAGGTTTCCAAACACTAGAAGTAGTGGTCCCGCACAACCCGACCGAGAATCTCATTCCCCATGAAATACATATGAACTACCAATAAGTTCCATGAATCTAACTCACCAATTATAACAATCAATATGTATTTGGAGTTGTACCATCCAATCCATGAAAAGTATCACTTAAATTAGGTTCATGTCTAATACAACTAAATCCAACCCCATTGCAAACCAAGATGCATAGAGTGCACAAGACAAAAACTGATGACCCGTCTACTTTTTCTATCCAACAGCATTACTAACACCATTGAAATAAACATCAATACGGTTTTCATGTTCAAAATATCTACAATACGTGTAGAGATAAAAGAAATTGATAAACCATTGTCAAATAATGTACATGATATAGTAAATTTAATTATAATGGTACATCAAAGTATCGAGGGACCTAAATATTATTATGATAGTGTCTGATACACAACATGATGATGCCCAGCCTCTGCCTGAGATGGATTGCCTGCTAGTGGCTCTGCCCTAAATTGGCTCTACCCTGTAGTTGTCTTTTTCTTACCACTGTGACCACCAAAACAAGACCACAACATCTAGGACAGATCTAACTAAATTGACACTCCCATGGTAGCTATAGATCCATACCCACAATGAAATGTGTGTGTATCCATAATGAAAGAAAATAATTTTCCAATAATTACTCCATGATAAAAAGGACTAGGAGGATTTTTGCAAGCAGGTCGAGTATACTATCCACTCTTACACTGATGGAAAAAACTAATTTCACATCAAAAGCGATAGAAGAAAACTCCAATGAAGGATTTCCATATCTACCACCTCACATATTCACTTTCATTTCCCACATATGCTTTTTCAATAAGGAGTCACTACTTCCCAACGCTGACACCACTCTACAAACCACATAATTCACATTCTGAAAAATCTCAACCATGTTCACACAATCAACTACCTATACATAGGGTCTCATCATGAATAGTAATACCTGAGAGTACTCTTGTTTTCTGATCCCCTTCTCAAACTAATACGATTTCAAATATTCATTAGAAACGATAGTAGGTGCATATCCCACTAGCTTTGAAAAATGGTTATCTTAATCCATCAATGAACAATCTCCCTTGGAAAGATCCATGAAATACATGGATATGGAATTATCTAGGAACTTAGGGAAAATAATTCTCCTTGTAGGTGGACTTGAAATCTATCCACCTCATTTGCTCAAAATTCCTAGACTAAAGCACGGACACCCACCAACTTCAGCTAGGACCCTCTAAAAAGAATGAAGCTCATTTACCCTGACATCCTCTCGGGTGTCATGAAATTCAAATATCCTATCAACAGTCTAGATACACTCTTCTAATTCATGGGGCACATCACCCCCTCAAACCGCATGAGGCTTTTTATTGAGAAACTCTTGAGATTGTTTCTTTCAAGGACCACATTCATCCCCTCTAACAAGATATGGAGTAGGATTTGTTTTCATTCCTAGAGCCTGAATATCATAAACCCTGAGTTTCACGAATATTTGATCCAACAGTTCATGATAACTCTCTTTGGAATCCTTCTATGTGTTCTTGATAGTTCGTGATAAGGCATGTTTCTAAAAAAAAGCAACAGCCATAAGAGAAAACATTAATACAATAGTTTGAAAATATTTCATAAATAGAATTAAATAAAAATATATGTAAATTAATCATTACAGGAATATAAAATATCCTAATTACACCACCCCCACCTAGTGTCTACTGTTATTATACAACTTGTACATCTCTCCTAGAAAAAAAATCAAACAAAATTCCCAACATCTCATAGTGACTCGAGGTCTACCACGATGTGTGCTGGATAAGAACCCTACCCATATCCAAAACTCCAAGCCCTAATATTCCCACCTCATGTCTAACCCAGCTCATCCCAAATAAAATGAACCCATGAGAAAACCTAGTGTTGATACCATATTGTCAATAACGAAGCCTGGTTTTCATCCAAAAAAGTGACCAACCCATTCTGCTTCTTGGCCTGAAGGGATTCCTGGATACCCACGGGCAGGTACAAGTTCCCAAGAATCATAAAAAAATCTTCGAGGTTATTATCTAGTATATATGAGTAGAAAAAAACCTGAAAAATTTAATATACCAAATCAGCAAAATCAACCAAACAAGAATTAAGAAATATTTCATAATTGAGATAAATTGCTTAAACCAATTCCCTAAAGGGTTAAAACAAATGGGAGCCCAAAAGTTTATCTCAGAAACCACAACATGGAAAGGGGGCATCACCCTCATGACACCTCCAGAACATTGTATCGTAAAAATACCTAGCAACTGAATCTGTTATCACCAAAACTCATTCCCTTACTTTTTTCAAACATTACAAAGTCTACATACACCCAAATGTGTATGTACGGTGTGAGCCCAATCCCATTAGGATGACACCCAAGAAAAATGTTTCATTTAATAAACATTATAAGGTAAATAACCTGAACATTTTTACACAACGAAAATATAGTAACAGTTTTATGAAAAACATCTTTAAAAGAATGACACTTTTAAAGAAATTCTTTTAATGAGAACACAATAGATTTTGAATATTTAAAACAAACACTACCATATACCAATAGTTAGTGAAATATAGCAAATGAGAAGTAATCTTAGGAACTACCCCTAGGAATATTCATGTAGTGGGACCCTAGAAACAGTGTATCATAGAGAAAAGCAGTATAGAAACCACAAAAAACAACATTCTCATGAACAACCCACTATAGAGGAGAAATATACAATGTTCTAGGTGTGTCAAATAATTTTACATACATAGGTAGGTTTTTCTTTAACAATCTAGTAAGTGAAACAGGGCCACAATCACTTCCTAATCACTTACATATTATACCTAGTCTACACACCTAAATACTCAGGATTCCCTTTTGTGCTCAAACAAGTATAACATATCACATGGAACCCCATGAACATCCAAATTCCATTTTAAAATCATACACACACCAAATAAATTCTGAATCGTGATTCAAAATGCTTATACAACTCAATAAATCATTTAGATAATTTATAAAATAATTTTTCTAGAACACCATAAGGAGTTTCCTCCCAAGAATTCACCCAATGTCATTTATTAAAAACAAACACACATAAATACATTACTAAAATATGATTCGCAGCACTTACACATTACTGTAAACAAATTTTATAATTTATAAAATCATAACAGGTGACACAACAAGAGTTTTCATATAAAAAACACACAATTTCATGTAAAAGTGAAACTTTAAAATCCAACAGGAAGTAAATTCTTTTGAAAAGCACATTCAAACCACACATAATGATAAAAATAATTCATAAATATACTTTAAAACAAATAAATTCCCCATATAATGTTTACACGTTGAACCACATACCAATGATGTCAGAAATCCCAAAAATAAGTCTGAAACATCAACTGAACCTTAAGCGCATCAAAAGAAAGTAAGAATGAACCCTTGTGAAAAAAATCGAACCCATAAACTCAAGATTAAACAATAAGGAAGAAAAACTATTAGACGGATAATATAACTCCAAGAAAGAGGGAAGAAACCCTAAAATGAATGAATAATCAATCTGGAGAATCCCTTACATGAAGAACCGTTGAGTTTCCCCAACTAAATACCATTTATTATTGGTTCCAATGTGTTATTGGATGTTCTTGGAGATCTCACGTGGCATAAAATATTGAGTGGGGAATAAAATGGACAGAGTAGGGGTTTAATCCAAAAACACTACATTGATTAATAAACCATGTTGTCACTTTGTGCATATACTCTCTAGATTACACTGTAACCTAGGAACAGGGGAACAACTATCAGGTAGATTATATAGTATAATAATGAACCTAATGTTGGATGGGTCATGGGTTTTGTGAAACCAATCATTGGATGATTGATGTGACAATAAGATACTAGATTAAAAGTTGATTTTATGAGATTTGGTTACATGGAAGATACTGAATTTAGAATTATGTTACTATCATTGATGGAGTCTATGAATATGAAATAGGCTCCTGCGGGATTTGATGTGATATTCGTGTCTGTTGAATAAATGTTGAATATATGCTCGAGGTGTGATCATGTAATATGGTTGTGGTTATTCCTAATAAATCATTAAAATTACATAATGAGTATGTTTCAGAAGTAGTTGTGTGTTTTTGGGAGATTCTATGATTCCATAATGAGTTAAGGCGTCATGATAATGATTTTTGAGAATAGGTTAGAAGCTGTAGCTGAATGATTTTAGCAGTGGTGAGATAATGGAATTATAATAGCTTTTTTATTTAATTCGGTGAGGTAGATAATTCATTAATCATGTTGATGGGGCATTGGATGTGAGATATAATAGTTCACCTATATATTTGGGAAAAAAATTTCACACACATTATATCATTTTCATGTATGAAACAATTTATTTCTAAAATTTTATTCCATGTTGTCATTATTTTAATTCCTATTTTTTAATAAAATTTGAGTATGCAATAATTTCTTTTGTTCATGTTTAAACTGCATCAGACCACACTATAGAGTGGGATGTGTTATTGTATATGGTGTAAATCTCATGATGTTTCTACATTATATAGGGGGTTGTACATTCTATAAATTTTTATATTCAAAGTGATAGGGAGGTTCTGGATCATGTGTGTATACCACAATGCATCAAAAAATGTTACACTCTAGAAGAATTCTAAAGGAGTAGAACAATGTTGTGGAAAATAAAGAAACACCACACTCTCCCTTGATAGATATTTTTTAAAAAATACATATGTGTAATATATTTTATACCCCTCCTATAACATAACCATATATACTCTAATTTTATATACCTATCTTAATTTTTACTTCGTTTCATGCTCTGGGTGCACCTCTCCCTCTCTTAATGATTGGTTATTATGTAATTTTATTTATTATCTGACATGAGACAATACTATATGTTTTCCCTACCCTCCATTGATAACACCAACATTTTATTTGCTTTTATCTTTTCCATAAATCCATATAAAGTAATGTTTTCATTATCCAAATTTAAATTTTTGTGTGTGCATGTTAGGGGTTAAAATAAACATCTAAAGGTCTTTAAAATTCATTTCTATTATATTTATAATGGTATCATGGGATTTCATTGGTAATTATGCATGGTTTTGTATTTAAAGAATTCTAATAAAATAAATGAAACATGGAATTTAATTTTGAAAATAAAAAAAATATATAATAATATTCTAATTATTTTTTAGAATTATTTTCATAGAAATGGTTCTTCAAAATTAATAAAAAAAATTAATGTGAATTTATTTATATTATAATGTAAAATTGTTTTTAAATCTAATGATTAAATTCTATGTTTTGGTTTCATTGATCATGTAAACTAAACATTATAGTAAACCCCATGGGATAGGGTTTGAAATCCTAAATCCAGAAAGACCATATCCAATAGATTTTTGAATTTCCCCTAATAAGTGAAGTAATTTATGTCGTACCGATACATTATAGTGTTGTCATTCCATATCTATCTCACTAGTTGACAGTTTTAACTTATCGAGTGTGGTGATTACACCATGTTTTTATTGTTCTAGGGATATTATATTTTACTAATTTTATATATATATATATTAATGAATTTCGAATTAGAAGATTTTAACCCCATTAATTATATCAATGTAAACATCCATGTTGATTTCATTGTTAAAAATGTATTCAAAATCTACAGTTATATATTATTACAATACTAGTTTCTTTGATTTAATTATCTGAGGTAGTATAGTGAAATTTTGGTGGGGCCATAGGGGATTTTTTACCCACACACTACAAACACCAATATATGTAAGAGTTAAATGGTATTTCTAATACAATATAGGACATGGACCCACTTATAAAAAAATGTTATTTATGAATATTATATCTGGATTATTTAGATTGAAACATGGGATTATTCCCTCACATATTATGGTGATGGATAGAATTGTAGTGGGAATATTTTTATTTCCACAAGCATGAACCAAAAAAATTCATATTTGGATATTAATCCTATTTCGTTTAATATTTTGGAACAATGATTTAAATTATTATTATTCATTATAATTATAGAAAATTCATTTAAATTTCATAATTTTTTATTACTGTTAAAAATTTTGTGAGAAATATTTATTAATGTTAGGTAATTTGGTTTATGACTAACTAAATCATATATATTTAATATCATTCCCATGGTGAGGACTATGGTGTTGTTATTATTTTGGGTGAAAAAATTCAGAAATGTGAGTTCCATGATACCTAGGATCATGTTAACAACATATTAAGTACCTAAACACAATTAGTATCTCATCATTGGTTATTTTGGTAACCTTGATAATGGGTATCCTTGATCGGTTTGTGATAAACTTGTATTATAGCTATCCATATTTGTGAATTCTTATCGTTCAATGAAACATGACCATTAAGATAGATTTGAGTGGGGATGATTCAATGTCTTACAAATTATGGATGTTGTTGTCATTCATCATGGAATTTTCCTTGGTTAAAATTGGATGGATTATTTTTCTTTGAACAATGTTCTTTATTATTTAGAGTTCTGTGGTGGAACTATAATGGCATTTAGAAATGTACTATGTTGAGATTAAGGGGAATTGAATAACATGATTTAGACGACACTATTTTACTAGATGAACTATTACTCTTTGTGGGTGATAAACATTATTGTCGTGATTTACAAATGATAGATGCTGATACAAGTTGGTGTAATTCAAAGAAATCATTCATTTTGGACCCAAATCATTTCATGATTAATTAATTGATTCATATATTGGGATTTTGATTTTTGAGAAATATAAAAGAGATGTTTCTGAAAATAGATCATGGTATGAGTGTGGTTTTAGGATCATGGGTGGGCCTTGGAGGGATGATATGGTTCCCCTAACCATTTTCTATTTCTAGTTACAAGTGACCATATTGTCATGGAAACCAATAAAATGGGGATTCAACGCTGGTACCATGAGGAACCATTCCTTTACTTATGGAAAGAGTTCAATAAAGATATATTCCACTACATGGTAGTGGTGTTACTCCATAAACCACATGGTTTTTTCTTGGGTGGTGGTAAGCTAGAGGTTTGAACCCTACAAATAGGTGTTCAATTTACGACATAAAGGTGTTTCATTATAATGGGAGTTTACTGAGGGAAACTCTCCTTCATTGGGTTGCCACGCACTAACCTAGGAAGGTAATTTTCTAACCCTCCTGGTCACACAATGACCCTAAAATTAACATCATGAACAACTATTAGGTTGTTTTGTTTAATTAGGAGTAAACTAATGAATGACTAGTTATCTCCTCAAGATTTTGGATGTCCATTGTATAGACCCATGGTTTTCCATATATGAATTTTATATACAACTTAATATTTTTCTAGAGAAAGGTGTTGATATGACATGAAATTTCATAGTCTGTTGTACACAGAATATATTTTATAAAAATATTAAATTTATTTTATATTGTGGAAATGCGATTATTTAAATAAAATGAGATAAGTCAAAACCAGTTGATTGGAATGTAAATTCAAATCAACAGTTTGGTCCAGAACATGGAGTTTTCCCTAGGTGTGATATAAAACAAGTCAGCATAAGACATTCAGACCTCTCGCTTGGTGGAGGTGCATTTATAAGATTAAATGATTTACTATCATTAAACCTAATAAATGTATTTAAATAAATGGCTATGGGGTTTTGAAACTCATAACCCTATTTTTGCTATGTAAAACATCTTATCTTCTTCTTTCCAATTTTACAATGATGAATAGAGAAAAAAAGATGAATCCATGGATCTATAGGGAAAAATACATGACGAATGATCATCAATTTTTGCCGATTGAATTATTTATCAATTATCAATAAAAATTTAATGTAAGACTCACCTATTTAGTTTTAATCCCTTGATTAATGAATTATTCAGGTGAGAAAATGATTCATCAATCTATTACTTCTTTCCTGATTCTGATAGCTAATAACATGCTTGTTATTATATATTCATCTAATATGAATCCTCATTTCTGATCATAATCCAATAATTATTGAGGGATGTGATCCAAAACATTTTTTATGGTTCATTTTCCATCTCTTTTATTCAGGTCACTCATTATGGAATTACTAGGGATCCATGTTCGATTATATTTGAGCAACACAAGTATGATCAAACATCCATAATCTTGGAGACATTGTGGGATGAATATAAAATCGTGATCAAGGAATAGATCTATAAACGACATGGTTTGATGATTAATAATACATAGATTTCATGTAAATCCATTATGAAACGAATTTGTGGAGGCTTGTGAATTTTCCATCAAAGCCCTTATTTTCAATTGAGAAGGATTAACGATTAACTGGGAAGATATCCCACATTCTATGGATATATTCAAATATATGAGAGAGAAATCATGAGACTCATACAATGGTTGAAGCATATTCAGAAGTAGTTTATGGGATCAAAGAAAAAATCAATTTTCTTAAAAAAATCACGAATACATGACGGTTCTATAAATAACATTGGGTGTGTAACCTCCCTAAGTGGCAATTTTATTTGTTTGAAAAAAATACATATGATATGGTGTGTTCATGGGAAAAATACAACAATGTGCCCTCTCGGTATGTTTTGGGAGTGGATGTGTTTGTTGAAAAATATAGATGACCGAAAATGTTTATGTTTGGTGATTTCTTGAAGTCAATTCATGGAGCGGCCAAAATGGTATGCATAAGCGGTTCACAAAATAGAAAATGATTAGGGGAAAAATACATTGTGGTAGGTGGATGAATTGAAGCCGATGGAGAAGACTTACTATTTAGGAATAATGACAATACATAGACTTGATAGGAAAAATGGTTTTGGAGGTGGCTCCGGTTCGTAGTAGCAGAATGATCGGTATGAGGTGTAGGATTAATAAATGATTTGGTAAATCTTGGATTTGTTTTTTTGATATATTTTCCTTCAAATGATTTTCAAATCCCACTTATTACCATAGATATTGAATTTTATTAGATAAAATATTTTGGATTTGGGATTTCAGCAATGACCAAAAGAAGTTCGTGAAGGGTGGTTCACGAAGGATGAAGTGGTTCACAATGAAGTAATTCTACCGAAGGTGATTGCATTGATTATTAAAAAAACAACAGAAGTCCAGTACATGGAGGAAGACATCTTGTATATGGGATTAGCTGAATCGGTATGTGGAGGAGGAATCTCTGGTACGCGATAGAGTGAATTCAACAAGTGATATGGGGAGTGGAGCTCTGGTATATAGATGAAAATAAAGTTTTTAAGAGAAAAATATTTGTGAATAGGGGAAATTTGCAGAGGCAGAACAAAGGTTGCGGTACGTGGGCGGGTAGAAATGGAAATCCACAGAAGAAGGATGATTTGCAGTGGCAACAACAGTATAAGGAGGAGGTGATCCACACAGCAAACCCAGTACTTATTATGTGAAAGTAGTATGTGGTTCATGATTTTTATAAGGAATCTTGAAAAATCTTCAATTATGTTTGTGAATGTATTTTTCTATATCTAAAAATTCTTGGGAAGGTGGACGTCATATCCCAGTGAAAATGAACTTCAACAGAGCATCTACCCATAGTAAAGGATGCAGTATTCATGCAAATAAAGGGACCTACATGTCCCTAAACCTTGTCTGGCCTAAGTGTCCATAAACTATGACTAGATTTCATTCCATGAGCAGGGAAAGAAGGAAGAGAAAGATGGTGACCCTTCTACCATCAATGATCCAGATAAAGTGGTATAGAGAGTGACCCTTGTTAATGTAGTGAGAATACCCTAAACAATGAAATTTAAGTGAACATGGGCATAGAAGATCAAGCCCAAACATTATACACATTATTGAGATTTGGCCTTAGTGAATTTGGTTCATCGGCACATTGACTTTGTTTAATCATTAGACGTAGCCCAGGGAGGGTGGACCGAGTAAAAATTATTGTTTTCTGTGCATGATTTCATATTTATTCATATATTGTTATGGGTGGAATAGATAATTGAGTTTTTCATATCAAAAAACATGATCTTAATGTGAAAATGTTTTAATCTATCATACCCTAATTCACCCCCCTCAGGGTAATCTACCTAGTGGACCTAAAAATTAGTATCAGAGGGAATGGTTGAGAGTTATTGGTTCTCTCTCAAGAAGAAGAAAAGGATGTTGTCAATCATAATGGAATTATGACCTTTTATGGAAATAATTTTAATCTATGGAAGAATAAAATGCAGTTCTACTTCAGAAAAGTAGGGATGGATGTCTTCACAATAGATATTCATGGAATATTAGCTGATATTAATTGTGGCGCTTTATCATAATAAAAAATAATAGAATTGGATGTTGATTCTAAGGGAATCAATTATTTAGAGAGATCCCTCTCAAATTCAATTTATACGAAGGTGATGTCCTGTAAAACATCACATATAATGTGTTAAAAATTATTGATCATCTATGAGTGTGACACAATAGTCTATGAAACAATGCTTTAGGTTCTGTGGAACAACTATGAGGATCATAGAATGAATCAAAATGAGTCTTTTGATGCATTCTATGACATGATAAATATTATCGTGGAAGTCATATAGGGTCTTGGAGAAGTCATTTATGATATAACTATTTAGAAACATGTCTTGAGGAAACATCCACCATGGTTTAATCTAAAAGATTCACTATTGGAATAAAATGACCTAAAAGAGCTGACACTAGATAACCTACACACTAACCATGATGTGTATGAAATGAGAAACTATGATAACGATGCAGTGGAATAGGGGAATTATAAGGAAGTTTCATTCAAGGTCATGATGAATATCTCTGTTAAAGATAGTACTGAGGAGGACAATATGGATGACGTCATGTAATTTCTCTCATCCAATCTATGATGGGTAAAAGAGATGTTCAAATGTAAACATCCGTTTTCTTGCATCCGATGCAAAATGATAGGGAATTTTCTAGAAATGTGTCATAAGAATTTTGATGATGAAATTGAATAAAATGATGAAATTGACCAAAATATGTATTCCTCAAATTAGAATGGGAGAATATGTACTAAGAGAAATTTTCTCAAAAAGAAGAATATGATTTTATAAGGGGGTGAACGTTAATTTGTATCTAAGTTAGAAGAGTTAAACAACTGTAAGGATTGACAAATAGATACTTTGGAGGTAGTTTATGGAAATTAATTTATAATACAAGAAGATGATAATTATTATGGAGAAATTGAAGGAATAATTATCCTTGAGTCAGTATAAGAAGCTTCCATTGAAGAGGTAGATATTCTGAGATCCAATGAGAATAAAGATAGCAAATTTGATCATGACACTAAACAATTTATGCTACAGCTAAAGAATATAATTCTGAGATGAATATAGAAATTGAAATGTTGTGGTCTTCAATGAATTATTGATATGAAAAGGTGGTTGGTACAAAATAAAAATTGATGAATAGAAAATAGAAATTGATAGTTTGAATAAAACTAGAAAATATCTAATCAAATGTAACGAACAACTAGAAGAGGATTTAATCAATCTACGATGAAAAATTGATGATTCGAATAAACTACTAAATATCGGTTCGATATCATGAAATAAGATCAAACATGAAAAAGATAAGATGAGATTTGAGTAGATTGGTCCATCAAAACATAAGCAACAATCAATTATGAATAATATTACTGGTATGGGTCCTAATATAATACCAAAAACTATTTTGGTTTAAGTCAGACCACAAGTACCCAATCCATGATTAAATATTGTTTCGGATACAATGTATAATCAGATGTTTCAGAGAAGCAAGGGAATAAATAGTGGTGAATCATTGCCACATAATAATGTACCTAACCTAAGATTCTATTATAGTGGTATAAAGACACATTCTCAAAATGTATGTTCCATAGAAACGTGGTACCAAAGGGAGCATGACAAATAGAGGTGGTCGTATAGAGATCAAATTTACAATTCATAATTTGAGGGTAATTGTTTCAACAATAAAGGAATCAATCATATAGAAATATATTGCACATAACTACACAGAGGAATGTGGTGAGGCAAACTGAATTTGTCCCCAAGATGCAGCCAAATGTATCTTCAATAGAGTTGAAAATTCAAAAATTGATTTGAATCTCTATAGGTTAATGTTGGATCATCATATATTGGTAATGATCAACATTTTCATTCTATGTCAGATAACATTTAAAATAAATGGTTAAAAAAGAAAATGGTAGAGTAGGAAGTGGAAGATGAAATTGAATTCACGGCATTAGATTGCATGTGGATATGGATCATTGATAGTGGATGCACAACCAATATGATCGGAAATAAAGATATAGTGACTAGAATTAGGTACGATAAGGAATGTATTGTGAGATTGGGTAATGATGAAATTTTGACAATTTTTGGTTCATGAAATCAATGTTTGGAGGATAACACAAGAGATGAAAGAATGTCATGGGTTTTGAGGGTCTTAGTCACAATATTCTTACTATTAGTCAACTGTGTAACTCTGAATGTTCCATAAGATTTTCCATAAAATTATGTAAAAATGAAGAAAACAATGGTGCAGTTTTATTGCAAGTAATGTATAATAATTGGAATATCTACCTCATGAGTGGAGAAGAAGATATGTTCTTTATGTCCAAGGATGATGAATACAAGATATGGAATAAAGAATATTGGCCACAAAAGGCAAGGTTCCTTAGAATAATTGGTGAAATTTGATGCTACATTAAATCTCCCAATTTTATCATTTGATTGTACTCAAATTTTTTATTCCATTCAATTGGTGATGATCATTCAAATGGCATGTAAGCCAATGTAACAAAGTCAACAAGATTTCTTGAGTTGGTTCATATTGTTTTATGTGGGCCAATTTCACCAAGGGATATTGTTGGGAGGAGGTATTATGTTCTCTTCATTGATGTTGAAAGTAGAATGGCATGTGTTTTGATAATCACCCTCAAATATAATGTGATTAGTTTCATTACAAGATATCGACCAGAATGTGAAAAGATGATTTTTCAGAAAATATGGATTATTAGAATAGATAATAGAATAGAATTCACAAACAACCCAGTGGATGATTATCTTTAGAAACATGGTAAAGGGCATAAATTTATAGTAGTATGATCATCAAGGCTTAATGGAGAATTTGAGAGAAGAAATAAAATTGTGAACAACATTTCTAGAACAATGCTCATTGATAAATATCTTCCAGAAAAGATTCGGAATGATGTAGTGAGGAAAACAGTCTACTCATCAAATAGAGACTTATTATTCCCAAAATAATGGAAGACTCCATATGAGATATGGTTAAGAAATAATATATCATTGATGTACATTGGAATTTTTGGAACTAAGAATTTCATTCTCATTAAGGAGAAACATAGAATGTTTCAATCTTGTGGAGCTGAAGGAATATTACAAGGATACTTAAAGAAAATAAAAGCATATAAATTCTTAAATAAGAGGCTATAAAAGATAGTTGATTGTCATAATGTGACAATAGTGGAGAATAAAAAAAATCTTCAGCAGATAAGTGATCTTTATCAGGGGGATAGTTGTGAGGAGGTGAGAAGGTCTAGAGACACTCGAACAATAGATGTTGATTTAGAATAAGACTCAGATAATCATAAAAAATTAGTGACTTCTAAGAGTCTAGTAGGAGTAGCTGAAATTGATAGGCAAAAACAAATTGTTGACCAGAAGGTACCAGTGCAGACAAGGAGGATGGATTCTATAAAACAAGCATCATACTAAACACAAGATGAGTCTAAATTATTTGATGAAGCATTTTGAGAAATGAATTGTGTTATGAAAATGAATTAATATCATGACCAAATTGAGAATAATCATACATGTGATATTGTTTCAATGCACAAAAACAATAATTTCATCAGGTATAAATTGGTATTTCATAACAAAATGAATTAATATGGTCTGGTGATTCGAAACAATGAATGTCTGGTGTGAAAATGGTAATTTCTGATTGAGGTTTTTGATGTTGATAAGACATTTTCACCTGTTTCAAGGCTAGAGACAATAAAATTATTCTTGGAAATAGTAGTTAAAGGAATGTTTATGGTTTTCTCAATGGATATCATGTCAGAATTTCTGAATAGTGTTCAGGAAGAAGAATTCTATATTGAAAAACCAGATGGTTATCTCATTAATAAAGATGAGAATATATTTTTTCATCTGATGAATGATTTATATGGTTTGAACCGAACACCAAAAGCATTATATTGAAGGCTTTATCAATTCCTAAAGATGATCAGTTTTCATCATGGTGGAGTAGATTTCAATTTTATTCATCAAATGGAAACTATCAATGGATAATGGTGCTAGTTTATGTCGATGATATTCTTTTTGGGGGATCAGATGAAGCACAATATTGAATGTTTTCTGAATTCATGAAAAGCGACTTCCAAATGTCAATGATTGGTGAGCTGACATTTTTCCTAGGTTTACAAGTGATGATATTAAGGAATATAACATTTATTTCTCTATAAAAATTATCCATGGATATCTTGTTAATGTTTGGAATGGATAATTTTAATGAGATGAAGAATCTGGTTGCTACCTAGTTGAAACTATCTTGTGATGATGAAGGCACGACAATTAATCTCACAGAATATCGGCAAATAATTGGTTGTCTATTGTACCAAAAAGATTCAAGACCTGATATTGTATTTTTACACTTTTCAAGAAGTAAGGAATCGATGCACTAAAAAGGAGAGCCATATGATTTTATTACAATTAATACTTAAGTATATCAAGGGACCATTGGAGTTTGGTATAATGTATAATAGAAAAAATCAGCCACATTTTATGGGATATATAGATGAGCATTGGGTCAGATCAACAGATGACATAAAATGTACATCCAGATGTTCTTTTTATCATGGAGGATTTTGTATTTCTTGGTTAAGCATAAAACAAGATTTCATTTAGTTGAGCACTATAGAAGCCAAATATATTGCGGTTACTTAAACCTGCATGCAACTACTATGGATGAAGTAGAAACCTGAGGATATGGGAATTAATGTGAAATCATTGATTGGAATATATTGTGATAATTCATATTCTATAAATATTAGCAAAAATCCATTCCATCACTCATGTACAATACACTTTGAAATCAAGTACCATATTATCAAGGAGTTGTTATATAAATGGATTGTGATGTTAATGTATGTGCCTACAAAACAAAAAGTTTCAAATATTGTTACGATGAACATACACAAAAAATAATTCGGAAGGCATTGAATATGGTTTAGAGTCCAATCGAATTCCCACACTTGATAAAGTGTGAATGTGGGACCCCCTATCACCATGGAATGATGTGTCATTATTTATTGTGATGATATGTGTTCTCTACATGGTAGTAGACAACCATTAACTTCCTTTTAGGTTCATAGACAAAGGTGGAAAAAGTGTGACTATTCAAGGGGGAGAAAAGTCACAGGGAGATGATGTTAAGAGGAGTAGTGAGGTAGGGGGAGAAGATAATATGATGCTATTGGAATAGATTTAACATTGGGAGCATTAAATATGGAGATGATAGAAG
Source organism: Viscum album (assembly GCA_963277665.1). Lineage (NCBI taxonomy): Eukaryota > Viridiplantae > Streptophyta > Magnoliopsida > Santalales > Viscaceae > Viscum > Viscum album. The sequence goes on from OY728147.1 coordinate 1,192,567,543, forward strand.
TGATCGATCAATGATTAAATATCACAACAACTGAGGATTGTGATGAAAAGCGTTTATTTAAAACAATTAGTGATATGAAATGAAGTGATTAATTGGTGAAATTTTCATTATACTCTTGTTTCTCACACTGAGCATGAATCATCTTTGGTTAGAGTATGTGTTGAGTAAATCCTTGATCACCATTTTAAATTCATTAAGATAATGGTGATTGAGGTTGGAAGGAGTATTAATGAGCTATCAAAATAGGCAGTATTGTTATGAGAAGATTTGTCTACAAACCCAAAGAGGGAGATTGTTGAGAAAAAAATCATCAAGGTGTCCTCTTGGAATGTTTTAGTTTTGTTTGTGTTTTTTAACAATGAAGTATGCCCGAAAATGAGTATGGTTGGTCTTTTCTGAAGAAAGTATTGTAATATGGCATAGTTTCCCAGTGTCTTCCAAATTTTTGGGCCTCAAAATCAGGAGATTGATGTTGGAAGATGAAGAATTTATTCATTGGAGTGGATTGTATAAAGAATATTGAAGAAAATAATAAAAGGAAGAGAACCGCGTACAAAAAATCATGGACGACATACCATGTTCTGGGAATGGTACACGAGGTGGTTGAAATGATACATGAATGTGGTTTGCGAATCCATGAATGGTTGGCAGTGAAAGTCAGTGCGGTACACGGATGACGTGACTCCAATGGAGAAGATCGACCATGTAGGAATAATGATAATACACAGACTGGTTAGGAAAAATAGTATGTTGGTGGCTTGCAGTTTTTAGCGAAGAAAGGATAGGTATGCGGTGGAGGCTAAATTGAAAATTTGGTAAATCATGGATTTGTAGTTTTTGAAGATATATATGCCTATATAAGATTTTATAATCCCACCGATTAATGTAAAGATCGAATATTATTAATGAAAATATTTTTCATTTTGGATTACGGAAAAGACCGAAGGAAGTTTGTGAAGGGTGGTTCATAAAGGCTGAATTGGTTCAGGCAAACATAATTCTACTGAAGGTTCTTACATGGATTCTAATCCTTTAACAGAATTATGGTATGTGGAGGATGATATATTTTATGTGGATGTATTTGAATCTATACGCTGAGTAAGAATCATTGGTACATGAGAGAGAGATTTCAACAAGTGGTACGTGGGGGGGGCTCTGATACGCAAAAGAAAAAACAGTGCATGAACAAAGAACAGTTTGCAGACATGGGGCAGTTCACAGAGGCAGAACGAAGGCACTGGTTCACAGGTGGGTAGTCAAGGTAGTCTGCGGATGAAGGGAGGTTCACAGTGGCAATAACATTATGTTTAGGAGGTGATCCTCATACCAAATGGAGTACTCAATACGTGGGAGGACATGGGGATTCTCAGTTATCACAAAGATTTTTGATTAAGCTTCAAATCAGTTTGTTAATTAATTTTTCTGTACCTAGCAGTACTCTGGATTGTGTACATCATCTACAGGAGAAAAAGGGACTTCCACAAAGCATCTAATCATAGTTAAGGATGCATTATTCATGAAAATGATGGAATCTACATGTCTATAAACGTTTTTTGACATAAATTTCCATAAACTGTGAGTGGATTCATTTCAAAAGTAGTTAGAGAAGAAGAGTAAAACTATGACCCCTTAAACCAACAGTGATCTAAAGAAACATGCATAGTGAGGGACACTTTGTAATGTATTGAGTATAACCTAAACATTCTAAAGGCATTGAGCATGGGAATATAAGATATATCCCAAAAATTGTACACATTATTTTCATTGACCCTTAGTGAAATTGGCACATTGACACATTACCATTGTATGCTCCTTCGACATAGCCCAGTGAGGGTGACCCAAGTTAAAAGTGTTCTGTCATGTGCTTGTTTTCATATCTATTTCTATATTTCTATGGTAGTAAGAGTGAATTGAGTTTACTCTAACAAAAAAACATGAACTGAATGTGAGAATGTTTTAATGTATCATACCTTGATTCACCATCCCCTCAAGGTATTCGATCTTGTTTAAATAACACATGTACTCCCCAAGACATGAAGTGTACAACAGTTTTGTGTGAGGAGACCTGAGTGAAAGATCACATGGCTACGAACAAGCCTCATACCATGAAAATGGACACATGTTGGCCACATGAGTATCATCTCATGTGGGAAAACATTTTCTGTACAAGAGTACATAATCACAATGTTCGTGTACGTTGACACTTCCAGTAATCATGGCCATGGTCCCTGGATAAATCGAAAAAGATTTGTAGTCCACCAACATGATATGCACTACCACATGGTATTGTACCTATTTCAAGCTAGAGGAACATAAATTTAGTGATTGGGGTCCAAACATCATGTGGGCCCCTCTCACTCGTTGTCTACTATTTGATCTCCCATGATAAATCTTCAATATTACATATTTCTATCGTTCAAACTACAATTTCGGACAACAAGATTCATATCCTGAGTGTTTTTTCACATAGAATGTTATGGTGGCCTAAAAAGCGTATTTTGAGATATGATGTAGATATACTAGGTTTGGAATATGTATATATGACACTCAATGACTGCAGTGACCATACATTATTACCATAATGATTTTGGGCTCACCCTCCAGTAGGGGTGGGTAGCGTAGTCCCCATAGACCATTCTGGCTGACACACTAGTGGGATTTGTGTGGTCTAATCCCAGAAAAATCAGGACTAACACTCTAGTAGGGTTTGGTATTGTATTTACTTGATGAATTTATGAGTTGACCCTCATGTAGGATATGGGAAGAGTTGTCCTCGAAAATTCTGAGAAGTCATTATACCAGGGCATTGTACTGTAGTCCCATACAACATTCCGGGATGACCATCCAGTAGGGATGTGTAGTGTTCTCCACAACAAATTTCTGATCAATCCCCTTAGCTAGGCTCGTTAGTGTAGTCCTGACTGACCCTCAAGTTAGGGTGGATATTGTAGTCCCCAATGACCTTTAGACCAGATGCTCAACATTGTGACATAGTGGTGATGTGTGAGTGAATTTCCTTAAGACTCACAAGAAATGGGGGTGATTTCCCATCTATGGTGCATTCTTGTGACATTACCTAAAATTGTGGAGGTGAGTAAGTGGCTGTTGAAGTGGATAGTGGGGGTTGTAGTGATTTAACACCCTTGACTTGTGAATCACCGGTTGATGCTTGAGGTGAGGGGCATCACAAATGAATCTACCTTGGAACTGTTAGATACTTGACTTCTTGGGCCGAGTTGTGAGATCGATATCCTCTTACTCCCTTTTTTTATTCTATGACTGAGCATTTATATTTATCCATATAATTATAGTACCCACACCTTGGGTTATGTTTACTCTCATTTATGAGAGGTGATGAAAAGAAGGGTCTGCCACTTACATTCTGTGTCCAACATCTCGTAGTAGGATGAGTAAACCCTAAATCTATATGTAGAAACATATCGATGGGGGGGGGGTCAACTCCTCAATATTTTAAGACCCTTTGGTTTGGATGATCCTACAATCATATTCTTGTTGGGTTGAGATGTAATCATTCCATTCCCTTTTATTTCACCTCATTCAGTATACTTCTTCACTATGGTCGTATCTCTCATTACTCCCCTTCACATTTTCGGGGTATTATACAAGGTATGTCTATGCTCACCAATGTAGTGGCTTTTCCCAACACATGTCGAGTCTTTTCCGGACAATATATAGGTTGATAATAATCACATGGTAGATTATATATGTATATATACTGCATGGAAAATTTATGGTGGGTGGAGTTGGGATTCCATAGCGGGGATATGTTAGTTGTTACACTTTACCATTTTTACATATGTTGGGACTTGTTTTCAATTTAAGTGTGTTTTTCTCCTTTACATTTTAGTATTCACTATCGTGCCTTTTTTACTACCTATAGGTTCATGCATCAGTATGTTAATTTACAATACTTTCACCTTTTTATACATTCCCTCTACTCCATTACATTTATTTGGATACTTGTGTGTGTAAATGTTTTTGGGAAAAGGGCACCCCATGTTTTATTCCTTCAATGCATGTCTCCGACCCCTGGCCTACAGAGGCGGGCGCAGAGTAGTTGTTTCTGAAGCCCCATATTGGTTAGGGTCCTGATATAGTGGTATCAATGTTGGTTCAATACTTGGGATGTTTTTTTTAAATTCCCTAAAAATAACATTGTTTGGATATAGGGAATCTGTGTGGTTGTGTCAATAGAGTGGATCCCAGGCCAGCGAGTCATATAATGGTATGGGTTGCTGATAAATCCATTCAATACCAACCTGATTACCTTCTTTTCGACTTGGCACCATTAGACATTTTTTTCAAGGATTAATGGAACATACTAAATATAGGATTTAATTTTTGAATGTCCTTCTTATGTCAGCACCCCATTCCTTTGTTGATATATATATGCCTCTGTGTGTTCTCATCTTACTATGTTACTAACTAAAAATTTTCTGGATTCCTTCACGATGATATCAATCTCTGATACTAGCTATGGTTTGGGATGATGACCTTAGGTGGGACGACACCTCAATTTGAGGTTGATCATGTGATCCCCTTACTGCAGTTGGACCAGTAAAAGAACCTCCATAAAATGGATTGAAAATAGTTTCGTTAGAAAATGTTGAAGACATTCATAGTATGAGCACACTCTGTGAGTTCCATCATCAGCAGCCGATGAGGTTCCACTGAGATCCAGATCATCAGGCAGTTGAGGGTTGCCCGGAGTCAGCTGTTCACTTATTCTGGCCAGTTTGGACCCTGATATATCATATGATTTCATTAGTATACAATATTTGTCATAGAGATGTTGGGAGTTAGTGGTGATTATTTTTCCAGATGCGTGATGAATTGACATTTTCATTGGTCAATATTTAGACGCTATTTCATGAGGTGTATAACAACTTCATCTGCACTACATCCGATTTCAAGAGATTCTTAGAATTTAGTAGGGAGTGATGATAGTGGAAAATTATGTGGAGTGGTTCATAAAATGTATGCTCTTTTCACTTGACATGATCTTACGTGGATAATTATGAGAATGGAAGTTCGAGAAGGGACTTCATAGAGAGATTTATTACAATGTAGTGTCATTGGGCTTCCAAACCCATGCCAAGGTTCTCGAACAAGAACTTTTTACATAGCTGTTCCTATAATTGCGATAATAGATATGTGGATCTAGTTGTAGGAATGATAGGGATGAGTCATCATTAGCACCTGGAAGGCATCCAAGATCTTGGAATAGAATCCCTTCTGTGATTAGACTCAGTGGTGTGGTCTCTAGTTCATCTGTTAAATTGAGCAATAGGGAATCCAATAGAGGGATGATAGTAAACTTATGACAGGTGATGTGACCAGGACTAAGAATTCCTGGCCATCCATACTGAGCATCCCATGTTGGAAATAGATAGAACACAATGGAATAGTTGTGCCATGATCTAGGATATCCTCGGTATGGACAGTGTGGTCCCAAGGGAGGTAGAGTTGGTAGAGAAGGGGATGAGCTAAATATGGGGTATGAAAATATACGGTTCTCCCACCACCACCACTAGGCGACCATGTCAGGCTCATGGAGGTGGCAGCCGGGGACACATACAACTATAGGCTATGGACATCTACATCCCGATGGAACACGAGATGAATAAAGGTACAATATTTGATTCCTATAATCATTCCTTAGTATTATTAGACATAGGATCTAGCAATTATTTTATCTCTAAATTATATTATAGGAGCTGGAGGTCCTAGTGAATACTCTAACACAATAACTACGACTGTAGGTTCCTATAGGGAATGCTTATTCTATATTCTTTATCTATCAATAGTGAGAGATATTCTATGGAGGAGAGAGGTTCTCGTGGAACCTAATGGGAATCATGGTGGAACTCTATGAATTCATATTGGGAATATACTTTCCTTCCATGGTATTAGTTGAGATTGACTCTAACTGTAGCTAGCGAGTATTTCCCTTAGTGCAGTAGAATCATTGTGCATTTGGATCCATTCAATTGTAATAGATTACATGGACGTAATTCCAAAAGACCTTCCATGACTACCTCTGAGGTGGGAGATGGATTTTTACATTTACATGTAGCTGGGGACTACCATGATATCTTCTATAGCATATTAGATTGCACCCATTGAGCTCTGAGGGATGAGGATGAAGTTAGAGGACCTTCATGAGAAAGGTTTCATTAGACCTACTTTGTCCCCTTGGGAGGCCCTGATTTTTTTTGCGGTGAGGGAATACATGAACTAATAGATTTGGGTGTATTATCATTGCATGAATCAGTAAATGATATAGAACGTGTTCCCTTTACCGATGCTTTGTGATCACTTCAATCAGTTGTGAGGTGCGAGATGGTTATCCAAGGTCGATCTAAGGTCTGTCTACTACCATCCTCAGGTTCATGAGTCTGATATTCCAAAGGTGAAATTGTTATGTCTCTATGGAAAAAACGAGTTCATACTGATTCCCTTTGGTGTGTCAAGTTCTCCTTCCATTTTCATGGAATTGATGAACCAGATCATCTAGCCATGCCTGGACCATATTGTTATTGAAGTTATTAGCGACATACTCATCTTATTAATGATAGGGGAGGAGTATGAAGAGCACTTGAAGAGGGAACTTGACGAACTTCTAGAAAACTAGGTTTATGGAAAGAACATGAATTTCTACTTCTGCATACAAAAGGTTCACTTTTTAGGGAATTTTATTTTGAAGGAAGGCTCTTTCACAAATCCATATAACATTAGATCAGTTCCCTATTAGGTGCCACCCAAGAATGTGTTTGAGGTGTGGAGTGTTCTTGAATTGGTAGGGTACTAAAGATAATTTCTATAAGTCCTCACTAGGATCATATCCTATTGAACGCTTTGATGAAAAAGTGATAGTTGTTTACATGGTATGATGAGTTCTATAAGGCCTTGAAGGAGTTGAGGATGAGGCTGACGAATGAACAATTTTTTTAGGCTACCAGAGAAAAGAGTTTTGTTGGGTGTGTATTGTGATGAATCAACAGTTTGGATTTATTTCATGATGATGAATAGACTCTCAGTAATTGAATATCGGTCGAGGTTATTGAGACCCCATGAGTAGAACTATGCGACTACATATCTGGAGCTAGTAGATGTAGTATTTTCAACGATAATGTGTAGGAACTACCTTCTGGTGGAAATATTTTTGGTTCACTAAGAAAACTAGAGTATCCTTTACCTATCCACTCAGAGAGACCTAAACGTATGGTATTCATGATAGTTGGAGTTTCTGCAGGACTATGAAATCGAGATTGTATATACTCCAGGGAAGGGAAATTTTGTAGTAGAATCCCTTAGTAGGAATTCTTAGCCCTGCCTAGTATATTATGATTTGGAGCAGTTAGATTCCCAACAACTAAAACTGATGGAGTAGGAGGGTACTATTTTAAAACATTCGATGGTGTTCACTCATATACACATTGATCATGTGAAGGAGTCTCACCTAGGAGACATTGAATATGAGGATTGATGTGATCACATATCCACAGGTGATTCACCAGATAGTCATTTTGAATGTGGGACTCACAATATCTTGTTCCAGGGGAAAATAAAGGTTCCAGATGTGATGTATATGTATGTGAAGCTGGAGTTTCAAACATTCTCCACTAGACATACATCTTATTATGGGAAATATATACAAGGATATCTAGTGGCAGTTTCAGTTGCTCGGCATTAGATAAAGTGTAGATGAGTTCATCTATTTATGTATTACCCATCAGTAGGTGAAGGCTCAGAAGTAGTTCATCGAATCTATGTTCAAGATGCCTGATATACCAGAGTGGAAATAGGATATGATGTTCGTGGACATCATTACAAGGCATCCATATACAATTAGGGTCCTTGACACCATTTTGGTGATAGTAGAGTTACTGGAAAAGTAGAAACACTTAATTGATTTAAATGGATAGAGTTTAGTGTAGATTTTGTGTCAGATTTACATATGATTGACTATCCGCCTTCATAGGGTACCCTTAGATATTGTCTCTAATTGTGATTCTCAGTTTACGTAACGATTGTGAAGAGGCCTACAAGAAGAATTTTGGGCCCAGATGTTGATGTGTAAAACCATTCACCCCCATCCTAATGGGTAGACTAAGCACACTATCTAGGTGATAGAGGATATGCTGAGAGCATGCATATTTTATTTCAGATAGAGCTAAGAGGATCAACTTCCCTTGATGGATTTGCATGAAACAACATTTACTACTCCGCCGTCATCATATCGCCTTTTGAGGACCTCTACGGTAGACCATTCACATCACCTTTGTTTTTGACGAACATTAGAGATTCATATCTTATGAAGCCAATGTTGGTGAAGGCGATGATAGAGAAGTTGTTGGTCATCCGTGAAAGATGATGATAGTCTACATTGGTTAGAAATATTTTGCATATCACTTTTTTAGGCCCTTATATTTTGAGAAAGGATATTATTTATTCTTGATAGTCTCCCCACGATGTGAAATGTGATGGTTTAGAAATGGAATAATGCTATCCACATGGTTCATTCGGTTGTTCAAGATCACATTGAAGCTTGGTGAGGTTTCCTACCACCTGGCCTTAACCCCAAATATAGGGAGGGTTCAAAGAATCATTCACATGTCGCAATTGATGATAAACGTACATGAACCCATGCACATTATTGACTGGGGAGATCTAGAAATAGAATATAGAGCCACCATTGTAGTGAACCCGATGGTGATTGAGTACTGACAGGAGGAGACCCTGTGAGTACTAGCCATCCCTTAGGTTCAAGTGCTTTGGCAGCATGGAAACATGCATGATGTTCAGGGAAAAGGAGAGCTAAATGCGGGGCCTAGTATCCCAAGTCGTTAGTCTAGTTTTTCTTTTAAAATATGAAAACATTGAAGGAGGGAATGATATAAATATATATTTTTTCCCTTATAATACTTTGATATATTTTGTAAATATTTTTCTAGACCTACGAACTAAGAAAAAATGTGATTCCATGGCCTGGTGTGTCTAGAATTATTTTTTTACAAATATTATTTATGTTTTATATTTTCAAGCACAATCTATTAAAGAATACAAGATCACAATTATAAATTTGATTGGATCAATAATATGAGGCCACGATTGGTTCTAGAACACATTTCCATAAGTGTGATATAAAATGATTTGGCGATGGGAGTTCATACCTCTCACTAATTTGTGGTGTTTTAAATTGATCAAATGAATTAATTTATTTAATTACACAATTTCCCTTATACATAATAAAAAGATTTAAATAAATGGTTTTGTGTTTTTGTACCTAATAACCTGGTTTTCAAAAATGATGACTTTCTCTTCACACTTTTTCCATTTTGAAAATAATGAATGAATAATAAATGATGAATACCTTTATCTTGAAAGATCATGAAACAACAAATCCTCTTACATAATTATAGAAATTATTTACACCCATGATCTATCCAAAAAAATCTAGGAATATCATTTGGTGTTTTAATTCCCTTTATTAATTGATTACTCATTTTGGAACATGATTCATCAGTCTACACCCTTTTTTATTATCCCGATAACTAAAATCATGTGGTTTATAATTTTTTCAACTATTCTAGATTACAATATGTTATTATTATCCACGAAAACTTGTTTAGCGTTCCAAACCATTGTGTATGGTTCCTTTTCCCTCTTGTTTCATCATTTTTCTCATTGTGGAATCCCTATGCACCCCAGATCGACTATTGTTGGGAGACCTCAGATCAACCAATAATATAAAATCTTGTAAGAATCATGGAACGTCAATGAAAACATGTGTGAGGCATAAATATAGAAATAACATGATCTGAGGATGAAGAATATGAATATTTTATGTCATTTTGACTATAAATTAAGTCATAGTGGTGTGAGGATGATATGTCCAAACCCTAGTTTTCGAACGAGAACGATTCACGATGATGGGTGAAGAGATCAAGCGTTCATCCCCTAAATCTATAGATTTTAGAGTGAAATCCGGAGTCTTGTACCATGGATGAGGATGAATCGGAATAATTGGTATGGATGAAAGAAACCCTGGGGTTTCTAGAATAATCACAACAAAACACCATGTTCTTTGAATAATACATGATGTGTAGCCTACTAAAACTCTTTTTCTAGTGTTTGTGAAAAGCTAAGAATGGCATATCTTGTACTCCCATAGAAACACCATATACTACCTTTCTATGTGAGGTGATCCATGTTTGGAACACAAAACTAGTCACATGCCATGTGTCGTGCACATAGAAACAGTTTGGCGAAACGAGATGAATCCCTTGTGGGCCAAAAAGCTACGTACCAGAGTTCAAGGACACAAGGTCTGAGTACATAGACACAACCAGCTGACATGCCCTCAGTCCTTATATAAACAGAACATTCAATGTAGTCCCATACAAAGCATGCCCTACTACATGTTATTGGAATCATGTCCATCATGAGACATTTCCAGGTAGTGAAGAGGGGCCGCAATCTATGTGGGCCTCCTCAAATGCCATGTACTGTTTGGGCTCCCACGATTAATCATCAATCCTCAATATCTCCATCTATTGAACATGGATTTAAGACCATGAGATGAATATACTGAGTGTTTTTTCATGTAGAATGTGATGGTACCATTGTATTCATCATTCAAAACATAGTGCTAATGTTCTTGGTTTAGAAATCGTAGAGACGACACTAGATGATGTCAGCAATCAAATAGTCTTACCATAACGACTCTAGGATGCTCCTACACCATGGCTGGGATGTTTGTTCCCAGAAGGCCTTCCAGTATGACCTTCTAGTAAGATCTAGGAAGTGTTGTCACCAACGATTTAGGGTTGAACCAACCTTAGAACATGGTAGTGTAGTCCCCTGTGACCATTAGGGATCAACCTATAGTATAATCTAGGATGTGTATTCCCTGATGATTCAGGACTAACCCTCTAATAGTTCTAGGTTGTGTAGTCCCTAGTGACATTATGGATTGAACCTCTTCTAGGTCTTGTTGGTGTAGTACCCAATGACAATCTAGGCTGACCCTCTAGCAGGGCTGTGAAGTGTAGTCCCCAATGATCATCCAAGCTGATCCTCTTGCTAGGGTGGGTATTACAGTCCCTGATGAACTTGAAGAGAGGATCCTCGACTGTGTGCTATAGTGGTGAGGCATGATTCGTATTTCTGAGGGACATAAGGCTAAGAGGGGAACCTTCCCCACCAAGAGGCGTTCTTCTGAATTGAACTAAAACTATGTAGGGGATTCATTTCCACCCAAATCGGATAGTGTCATGGTGTGGTTATTTGAGCCCCTTTGACTTGCCCCTCCTTGGAAGAAACCTACAGTGTTGGGAATCACAGATGACACTACATTTGGACTATTGCGTACTCATCTTCGTGGGATAAGATATGAGATGGAGATCCCCATACTCCCCATTTGGTCTTATTTGATGGAGAATATATATATATATATATATATATATATATATATATATATTATTACAGTACCCACTCCTTGGGTCTTGGTAACTCTACTTCTAAGAGAGTTTAAGACACACGGCGTATTCCATGTGATTTCCTTGACTAGATTCATGTGGTAAGAAGGGTATGCTCATTTGCTATAGGTAGGGAAGAGTTATTGGAGTGGGGAGTTCACCTCATCACTTTTCTGATCTCATTGTATTTGGATGAGCCCACATTCACAATCTAGTTTGGATGAGCCACACTCATTCCATTCTCTTTTATTATACCATGTTACATATACAGGTTCACATTATTTGTGTCTCTTACACCACCAAACATTTTTTTCAATGTTTAACATGGTATTTATATGCTCCCCACTTCATGGGATTTTCCCTACAGATGTCGTGTCTATTGGAGAGGGCAGACAAGTCGTTCGTGATCTTAGGGGAGCTTAGGGATAAGGACAACATAGATCCCATATGGTGCAAATTATTTTATATGGCCTATTTTATTTTTAGATATTAAAATTCAAATAAAATGTTAAGACATTAGTTAGAAAATTAAAATCCCTAAATGTTAAATGTGATAATTCAATGACAAAAAAACAATAAAAATATCAACAAAAATGTATAAAAATGACAGGTTTATTATTTATTCTCCTAATCCATTCCACAATCCATTATTTTCCATATATGGATCCATTTCTCCTTTAAGTAATGTATGTTTATTTTATATTATTTCAATAAATTATTTCCTGTTTGTTATAAATGGATCCATCACTACCCAATCTCTCTTCACACTCCAAGGTAGTTAATTCAACAAAATACAACCAAAATAACTTATCAACACTGAAATCCATTTCAAATACATTTTGATATTCTCAAAATATGACTTCTCAAGGTATCAATATAATTTTTGATAGATATATTATAAGGTGTAAAGTATAATTCCCTATTAATAATTTATCATTTTTTCCATTATTTCAAATTTTACCTCTAATGAATCAAATATAAACATGTTAAAATAAATATGTAAGTATAATAATTACAATGAAATATTTTTATGTTAATGGAATTATCATTTTATACCATTTTACCAACCACTTTAAAATTGGAAATGTATTTTGTGTTATGTCTGAATTACTACCATTATAAGTGATGTGATCTATTTTTAATAAGCACCAAACAATCCTAGATAAAAATGTTTATTTACTGATTAAATAACTTATGAAAAATATAATTAATATTTTTAAATGATAAAAAAATTCATTTCCTATTTCCATTTATTTGAAACCAAGATGGTCATTTTAGTGAATGTGTAAACTACAACATCCCCACCGTGAGGAATTTCATTATTCAAATCTCAAGTATATTATTATTTATTCAATAAATTTTTACATAATTACCAAACCCTCTAAATCAATTAAATTATATTTCTATGAATCTATTTTAATTATTTAATTCTAATAGATTACATTCATTCCCATATATACCGATCAATTATAGTTTGTTTTCTTGAGTTTTTTGACCACCTACTATAACAATGAAATATATTTATAACATGGATGAATATAGAAACCAATATATTGATATAATAAAAATTGAAAAAAAAAACCATATAATTTATGGTACTAAAATGGTTATATTTATATTTAATATATTATGAATATAAAAATCATTGCGTTGATAAAACAATTACATGAACTAGGTCATCTATTATTTTATACACAAAAATCATCACCAAAACACTCATGGGATGCACATAAAATTTTGTATAGTTATAAAAATCATATTTAGTAATTTTAATTTTTAATAAATAATTAAATATATATTAGGAATTGGTATCAACATGGAATATTTATAATCTCATGAAATATTCAGAATCACTAACATCCATTTATTAAAATAAACTATAACTAAATAATTAACATATAATAAATGATTATAAATGAATAGTATATAAGGAAATATTAATTATTATCGTTATTAAATAAAATATTAATATTTTTTAGATATTATATATGAGGATATAATGATTTCATAGATTTGAGGTGTCACAAGATATGGGTTTTCTTACCGACTCATTCTTTAATTCATATTGATTCCACATTAACTATAACTATAAAATATAGAATTCCAATGTTATTTAATGATATTATAATTCTATCAAAAATTATTTTATAGATTAAAACATGGATTTATTTATTTTAAGATTATTTTTTTTAATTTTAAGAATATTTTTCATCATCCATATATAATAATTTTTTCTTTTATTCTCATATACACTATTTTTACTGATATTCTACATTATTATTTTGATATCCAAATAATAATTTTCTGTGAAATTTAATATTTTCATTAGATATTAATAAATCATGATCTATAACATTTATTATTATTATTATTATTTTCACTTTTAATTTACTTCAACATGATCGAAATTTTTCATTCCTTTCTGATTTCTATATATGAGGAATTTGTCCTTATTTGTTATGAATGTTCAATTATTAGAAATTTATTATAATTAAATGCTGGGAAATTACTTCCTATAACTTTATTTATAATTATATATGAAAGTTTCTGATTTCTATGTATTAGTATGAATAATTTATGATATTTTTATGATTTTGTTAATATTTTCCAATTTATCTTCTACAGATATTGCTTGTATAGATATATGTTTCATGAATAATCATCATAATCCCCTTAGATAATGTTTTTATGGGTTATTACATTTTGATATAATTGTACTTATCACATTATTTAATTTTATATGATACTAATAGGAATATATATGAACAAAAAATTTTACATTGGTTCCTTGTGATGTGATGAATGGTTGTTTTCTATTATAAGTCATATGTATGGGTGATTGAAGTTTGGTTCACTATATCACCCAGATATAAATTCATTAAAAGAATATATACCCTGAAATATGTACACACTAGTTTAATAGATTTTACACCCATAATTTTTATCATTAATTTGATGAATCAAGTGATAACTGTTTATAGGCACTATTAATCTCGTTTTCAAGAATGGTAGTGAATGAGTAACTCAAGGAATTGATGTTAATATATGATAATGTTTATTCTATATATTCTTTTAATGAAATGATTTCATTGAGTGACACATTGTAATTTAATATTTATATTAATATAATAAATTGATTATGTAAATTATATCGCACTATTATTCCATGGTAAATGTTATTTTTTTTTTGAATAGATATCCTTAAATCACAATATATAGAATTCCAAATTACTCCATGTTATTTTTGATATGATTTTTGTACCATGTTCATGTTTTCACAAGTTATTATGATCTATACCATCATGATATATTGACAATTTTTCCTTTTCTAATCATATGAGATCTAACATATATTAATTTTATATTTTTTCAGTTATAAAGATGTGTATGAATTATTTAATGACTTATGGGATGTATATAGTATATTAATTATAGAGAAATATTCACTAGTGTTTCTATGTAAGTATATTATATGTCGTTCCATCAATGAATATATAAAATTGAGTTCTAGGTCTAAGTGATTATTTTTGACATGTAATTTTTAATTTATGGAACTTATGTGAACAAAAATATGTTTGTATTGGATAATAAAAATTGGTCATAATTATTATGTATAAATATCTTTTTTAGAACATGACATAGGAGTGCGGGACATGATCCAAATAAGTGGTATTTGAGAAAATATAATTTATTTTTGAAGACTAACATAAATTTATATGTGGACTAAGATGAGAGAGAATTAGTAAAAACAAAATGGATTACTCGATGTCTATGATATAAACCTAGAATTTTTGTAATTTAGTGATTTTGTGGACTTCTTAGAAATGTAACCATTGAATAGAAACAATTTATTGTGGTAGTATATTAATATAAGTTTCTCGGAATAGTGACACAAAACGTTTTTCCTAGGGTTTTAACATGATCATCACTCAATGCATGCTAATGAGGCTTAACAAAACCCCTTGTGTGGCACTCTCGGAGGATATAATTTTGTATATAAAATTATATTTAAAATAAATTACTTAATAATTTTTATATTAAGTTGTAGGATAATAATTATAAGGAAAAATAAAATAAAACATTCATTGTTTAATTTAGAGTGATTTAGGACAAAAGTAACTATATACTAATATGATGATTAAAATCGAATTAGAAACATTGATGTTGATTTTTTCATGTAAATATCATGGAAAATTCTCATATGTGTTAACTGTCACATCACACAAAATAATCTTTTTTGTAATGGTATAATCCTGAGGAAACTAGTATAATAAAGGGAATTATGGATAATGTGGACATTGACCAAATGCTAAATAATATTGAATAAAATAATTCAAAATATATCTTCTTATTATATTAAACATCTTTTCAAATATAATTATTATAATTATGAACAAAGATGAATTCATAAACATAGAAACTAACATATGGATTTAGATTTATTTTATTTTGGGAGAAAAATATATTATAGAAATGAGTATTTGTTATTTTATTTGTCAAGAATGTAGATATAAGATCCCATGGGATTGTCATAAATAAAAAAAAATTTCAACTATGTATGAATTGTCCATTTATGTCATTATTTTCATTGAGAAATTATTGTAGATATAAAAAAATGGAAGGTATAATAGTTACAAACAATAAAACATCCCTAGTTCAATTCATTAAATGGAACTATTATGGGAATTATGTTAATTGTTTCCATAAATCTTGACTAAAAATGATAATAAAAATCAAAAAAATCCTAGACCAATGGAATAATGAAAAATAAAAATAATGACCATCATTGAATTGGAATATGATAATCAAGGTACACATATAATTTAAACTAGAGTTTTTTATTTTTTAATGAAATTCTATTATAAAAACAGATTTTCTTTAAAATATTATCTATAATTATTAAATCACAACCATGATGATTTTATTATCATAAGAATATTTAAATTTTATAATTGTTATATTACATATTGATGTGTTTGTGAATGTTATTTATTCAAATCATTTTAATCTTCCTTCGGAAAAAAATTCTGTGGTTTTTCAAATTTTCTAGTTATCTAAACATATACTCTATATTAATTTAAAAAATATAGAAAATTATTTCATAATATACATCAACCTATATTAATTTATGCATGAAAGGTAGAATAAGAACTTCAAAGGGAAATTACATCCATTACATGAGCCATAATACCCACTCTAAATCATTTTTAATCTAATAATACTATTGATGAACTCAATATTCGGATATTTTAATTATAATTCATAGTATTACCTAAGATAGTATGTTCGATAACTTAATAATAATTATATCTCGATACATGTAAATATTTTATATACCCTTAAATATTTGAATTTTATAGTGTTAAATAAAATTTATTTTGTGAAATTTATTTAATAAGATGATTTTTATAACATAATGATATTTTCATATTAATTTTATATTAAAATAAATATATGATTAATTGTTTTCATCACACGTAATGCTGAACTAAAAAATAATTATGACACATTACTGTAATATAATTAATATTATCTTTGATAATATAGCTGTAAATGTTTTTGGTACTTATAGAAGTTACCAAATTATGAAATTGATCTATCAAAATGACATAAATTATGTCATTTTTTGGACTTCCCAATGATGCACAAATTTTTGGGGTTTAAAAGGTGTTATATTCACTAGAGATTTACCCATATCATATTGTTTCCTGAATAGGTCAATTATGTCACAATATAAATTCTTAGAGTGAGAATTTAAATCTTGTATAAATTTTGATGACATCCATCCAAGAAGAATCACCACCTATGATGACCAAAAAAGATTATATTGTTCTTATATCTTACACATAGATCATTAGTTATTATATAAGTAAATATTATGATTATTAATATATTTAATTTTAAATAAATTTAATTATATATATAACATATTAATTGTATACATTTAATAATTCCAATATTAGTCAAAAATAATGTTCATTTCAATACCAATTCATCTATAAAATTGATTTAGTGTAATTAAATAATGGCTCTTCTATCCTTAAGCATTATAATTTAATTTTTCTAAAATTATTTTTGATGCACTATATTTTATGAAAATTATAATGTTATAGATAAAATATTTTATATATAGGAATAATATATTAATATTCATGTGATTTTAATTTATATTAAATCAAATTAAAAATACTAATTTCATTATAATAATAGTAAATTTATTATGAATACAATTTTGATTTTATTTTTATGATTTTCATTTAAATAATAATTAAAAAAATGTATAATTTTAATTTGAATATATTTAATTTAAGTTTTAGTAAAAATTATTATATTATATAATGAATATTTTTTATATTTTTCATAAATGGTTTATTTTATTATGAATATTGAAAAACATAGTTTTCCCAAACTGGGGAACATTTATGAACATATTATATACTATATATTATATAATGGATTTTGGAAAAATTCATTGACCATAAAATTGTTTAATAGAATAATTATTTATTTAAAAATATAATATTTACTATATAATACCAATTTTTTAACATTTTTGAAACTTATGTATTATTTTACTATAATGGAAACATTTTTGTTATGATCCTTTTAGAAATGTATCCAAAAGGTGGGATTTTTTTTTATTAAATTGAAAACTACATAAATCTTAATTTTTTATTAAAAAGTGGTAAATTTAATTTATATATTCAACATTGATAATTATACATTAATCTTTATTTGGATTCATAAAAATAAAAATTTTCAATTATTTTAATTCCTTATGTATAATAATATTAAAATTAACTTTTATCACCAATTCATATTGTATTTTAAATATATCATTTATAATTTTGAGTAATTTGGTCAAAATTATTTTAATATTTTCAATTTTATTATGGGAATAAAATGTAAATTACTTAATAAAAATTATTTACTTTGGTAAAAACCTAGAGTGATAAAACAAAAAAATATAATTATAAAAGATAGAAAAAACATGTATAGATCATGTGTTAAAATTTATGGTTCTGGGATTATATGCATTACCCCTCCCTCCATAACTTTTTCACATTAATAGAGTCACATTTCAAATGAATAGAGACTGTACTGTTTATATTATTTCAATAATTATTTCTTCTATCCCTTATAAAATGTCCCACCACTTACCCACTTATCCTAAAAAAATCCTACAATTAAAAAAATCATCCTACATAACTCCCCAATACTTGTATAGAATAAGTAGATGTTTTTTTCACAGATACCGTATTTTGAGTATTATTACAATTTGTATTGACCTCTTCCAATGAGTAATCAAAACTTTTCAATTACACCTTATTCATTTATTTTTTTATTTATTCTAATAAATCAATCAAATGATAATTATTCCTGATTAAATAATTAATTTAAGTCCCTAATTTTAGCACCCATATATTATATGAAACTTTATATGAAATAATTTTAAATTTAACTATAGAATATGTTACATGGAACACCATGTATAATCAAAATGGGATATACTATTCCAAAGATATTATATATGGTTGTTGACATATAAAATCTATTTAATTAGTGTTTATGAATAATGAAGAATAAATTATTAAAATTATTTGTTTAATATATTTATATATAAAGTCATTGGTTACCAATTTATTATAAATGATAATTGAAATCATTTGAATGTTAAATAACTATTGTCTGGAAAACTAGTTTTTTTCTGAAATATTTTTACTTTTAAAAACATAATTAATTATTATTTGTGAATGGTTATAATGAATCCTAAGTATTATATATTAAATTAAATTCTTTACTATTTAACTAATATTTTTTATATTCATCGGAAAAATATAAATATACTTTAATACATGAAAATTATATTTTTCTACAAAATTGTTCCCTCCAATTTTTCATACTGATTATGAAACTATTAATTACAATTTTATAAAATTCATTTAGAATAATGTTCATAGTTTTTGAAAATATAATTTAAAAAATATATTCATGTGGTTTTTTTAATTTTTTATTATTAAATACTTTAATTCCAAATATTGAAAAATGATATTTTTAGAAAAACAACCATTTTATTCCAATTTTTTAAAGTGATAAATTATATTATAAAATGTTATTAAATATAATATTAAATTAATAATATTATAATTAACTGTACAATGTTCAATGAGATCAATTTTATGTTCAATTGTGATATATATTTTTTCAGTACACATGAAAACATTTTCATAAAAAACTATTTTTTTGTTGTATCTCCGGGATTAAAATTAATTTAAATTACATCATATATATGAATTTAATTTGGGAAAATTAATTCCACAATTTTAATCATATTAAATAATATAATAAATCAAGACTAATTTTTTTTTGTAATAAATTGTAAAATCATTACAAATTAATTAATGAGGTTAAAATTCAAATAGGTTTATTGGGAGTTAAACTAAATAGAAAATAGTTAAAATGAAAAAAAAATGAAAATCAGAATATATGGAAATATATTGACCTTATATCATATAAGGCTCTATAATAAGTGACTTTGGATCCTTTTTCAGTTTTCAAAATATCAGTATATATTTTTAGATTTAAAACATTTCACATGTGTCCTCGCCCCAAATTATATAAGGACTCTCATTCTCATGTCCCGTATTCAAATCCAATTAATAAATATTCATTCAAAACATACTAAATATCTTCCACTAATATCCTTTATCATGGAAAAAATTTATTGGTTTGATTATAAAAGCATTGTATTAATATTTTATGTGTAAACATGGGGATATTATCTAAAGTATAGGTATATCATTAAGCCATTTTTTAATTAATATTCCACATTTTTAAAATATAATTATAATAAGATGATATAATAAAATAAATATGTAACATATAATGAGATTTTATGAACATAGGAGAACTACAAACATCCAAATCCAAATCTATCAAATGCAAAATGAAATAGTTGAATGTTTTTATTACAAAATACCACCTCATGCACATATATAATTTTTTTTCCATCCCCACCTCTTTATAATAAATATAATTATCATTTTTTCATATTTAAATATAATTTTTATATTATTTTTATAATTCTACAATCATAATAACACTTATACCATCATGAAATTTATTTCTTCTCGAAAATGATAACAACTCTCATGCATCCACATTGACAACCACCTCCACGAATGGATTTAATCCAATTTTTGGATTATTTTTACACAGATGGTAATAAAAATAGATTTAACGAATATATATATATATATAATATTATATATCATTTAAAAATGATCCTACAATTCTTTCATTCCATTATTGGAACTAATGGTGAAGACATTCATGGGTACACCTGACCTAGTGTCTCTATGAACACTATGTTTCATTTTATTATCTAAAACATTTATGGTGGAAGATAAATTTTTTTATAATGCATATATAATATATTTATTTAATTAATATCTACTTTCCAATGATAGAACCATATTAATTTAAAAAAACCAAACCTACCAAACCAAAATAAATATTAAAAAATGGGGTTATCACCAAGAAAATCGATTTTAAAAGTTTTTTTAAAAATCATGTAGTTGATGGATATATGTTTATCATATATGATAAAATATATATTCTTATGTTTTTTAATATATCTATAATAATTATAAAATTATTAAAAATATTTCATCAACTTGTATGAAGTATGTCGAGACATGAGGTGTATGCTTTCTTTCTCACTTTTGATTCTTTGTGACACAAGCCATATCAACTACAACATTATATAATGTGGAATATAAAAATGACATGAATTATTTATGATTATTATTTTTAAAAATATTTTTATTTAAATATCCATCTAATGTTATTTAATTAATGGATATTACGATAAAAATGATTGTAATGTGGTAATGTTTTTATGTTATAATCAAATTTTATATTGGAATTGACTTAGATAATGGATCTTATGATGTAAAAATTTGATCATACTATCAATAAACTCATAAATTTTAATTCTGTCTTATTATATCTATAAACTAAATTTTATGTTTCATATTAATATCTTAATATACATAATAAAGATAATGAATTATTATTTAAAAATTGAAATTTATTTTTATCTTCAGTTGAAAATTATTTTTCTTCTATGTGCTTGTTTTCTAAAAACATATTAATGCTATTTTTTATATATTATAAAATGAATATTTAATGTTATTTTATTATCTTTTTAAATTAAAATATTTTTTAATAATTAATATTTTTTTCCATTTTTCCAATGTGGAATGACTTGCTTTTTATAAAAATAGAGAAATGAATAACTGTTTAAATGTCTATATAATGAATTATATCTCCTCCCATAATTAATGCTAAAGGCTTAAAAGAACCCTTTAAATTTATACATGTTCATTGTGTAAGAAAATATTTTATTTAATATTTTTAATATATTGTTTTAATTTAAATAATTTATTTTAGAAGGGAAAGGAATTTTTCCTCAGTGGTGTTTTAAAAGAATTTCATTTTACAAAAGATATCAACCATTGATGTTGCATATGATTTACTAGGGATAGTATATAATGAACCAATGATTTTTTTTTCATAATAATGTGTTATGATTATGAAAATTATATTTTTATAAAAACAATTCATTTTTCACCACTTAGGATATAGTGTATTGATGAATTTTTCATTAAGACTTATTTCATTATATGGGTTATGATACAATTACATAAAATATAATTAAATATTTTATGGAAGACAGATGTTTTGTTTCCCTTAATTTATAGTTAGGAATAGAATTATATATCTCAATATTTAATTTGGTCATGTTTTATATATAATTAGAAAATAACTTTAAACAAGATGATATTGTTAATCCAGTATGGGAACCATGATTATGTTCTTCGTATATAGTGGGAATCAAGTTGATGTAATTGATAAAATTTTGGGAATAGTTGTTGTATCATGAGTAGTAATTATAAATAGAAAAAGATGGAATTTATGTTCCTATATTACATTATTATTTTAATAGATAACCATGAAATATAAAATGGTTTCTATTATTAATATGATGACACACTTATATGGAATGATCATAGAAGTCATTATTAATTTATGATTGTTTCTCAACTAAATGATTCACCACAGTTGAAATTCTGATGTCATATGGAACTGATCATGTGTATTATCCATGATGGACTGGATATGAACTTTTTAAGATATATTCATGATAAAATAACATTATTCTTATATTATAAATTCACAAGATCATTGACTAATATCACATAGGTTTATCATTACTGAGCAAGTGAGCTCATCCTATATTTGTTTTCCATTCCCTAGATTATAAATTGTGGTTTATAAAGGTTATTTCGATAACAATTATTAAATAAAAAGAAATATTTTAGATATTCGGATGATCTATTATGTAATAATAATATTTTATTTATGGTCTGAAAAGACACTCATACATTAATATCCTTAAATACATTTTTATAAAATTTATTGGATATTAATTTATAATGAAGTAATATTTTTCTAAAAAATAACTAGGCCAATTTTTTTCATTTAGAGAACTATTTTGTTACCGTTTGGAATATATGACAATAAAACATCATGGAGAAAACTAGGGATGATTCAAAGATATGGAAAATGACAAAAAATGTTAGAACATTATAAAAAATTGGATTCCTTCAAATTGCATACCAATCTCAGTATTTCAATGGGATGTGTCCATAGCATAGTATTATGATGTTGTCAAAAAATGGGGGCACATAGATTCCATTTGATAATCACCTGGTTCACAAAAATGAGCATTTCTACATTACTTGTTTGATACTCATAATATATAAGTTATTAAAATTCCAAATCTCTTACGAACCGTAATAATGTAATTGAATATACGATAAAAATTAATAACTAATGATAAAAATAATGCTTCGTAATTTAATGTTATATGTCTTGAATTAGAAATCATTTTTATATATTATTTCTCAAGATTATGTTTTTTTGCACTATGACTAATGATTCTTATACTATAATATTTGATTTTGTTTAATGGATGTGTCATGAACCATCCTGGGTCAACCCGGAACTGGTCACATGAGCCGGTCCGCGACATGACCCGAGAGGTGTTCCCGATCCTCCCGAGTTGGCGACAAGCACTAGGGCATCAACTAAGAGAAAGTGGAATGATTTTTCCTTATGAAAATAAATACAGTAGTGGAAAGAAATAAAACACAATGTAAATAAATGACTCTGAAAAGAAAGAGTGGCCAACAAAACCCACTAACCTAGTCTTGATCAAAAACTCCCCGCGACTATGAGATTCTATCATCAGACCACAACCAACTCTCTCCCACGACGAGCATGGTCGATCCAACCTATAATAAAACTAAAAACAGGAAAACACGATACACATGAGTATTAAAACTCCGTATGCTAGCCCAATATCTATTCTCAATTCACTACCTTTAAATAAAGAATCTACCAATTCGAGGTTTGAACTAAATTTCAAAATATTGGTTTTCCCACACACACACTTCTATTTCTAAAACAACTATCACTCCATTGACCTTTTCAATTTTAAAACAAGATTAATTTATGAAAGGAATAGTTTTATTTCTTTTTAAAAAAAATTCAGCGAACCATTAAAAATCCAAACATCATTTATTATCCAAAAAGGAAAAACCACACATATCACAAAACACACTCTAAGGGTAATGGAAAAATGTTGCACACATTGGCCAACAAACCAACTAGTCCTCTCAACCATCAACTACATACAAATAAACACTAATAGAAACATGGGTTGAACCTAGGAGATCATGAACAATCCAGAATGTAATATACATCTTACTCATCCTGAATGCATGCCCTAACTCAATGACGTCATAACTCCCTAATACTCGGCATAGCCCGGAATGGCCTAACTGAGGGGCCCAATCCCCATAGCAGCAATAACCCAGTATTCCATTGCTATTGGGCCACTAGCCAGTGCATAATCTAAACTAGTGCAGTAATCTTTCTCAAAAAATTCACACACTATTCCAGGTTCCCATGTCAATACAAGCAATAAAAAGGTGTTTGTCCACATTGTAAATCAATCAATCATGATGCAGAAATATCACACAAAACTCACACAATCAACACACACTAAATATCACCCCATAGTGACCCCAAAGTGAGTTTTTCCAAATTAATTAATTTCATTAAAGTTCTAAACGGGCCTTCACCAACATTAATGAAAAACCTCGTTTCGCAAGAAAACCCGAAACTCTTGTTAAGAAAAACCATTTATCATTAAAATTAGAACCGTAATTAAAATTCCATGAATTATGTTTAAGAGAAAAAATGTCATTGTTTCAATACAGGGTGTCTGCTCGTCATGAAAATATTTTATGAGTCGTGTATAAAATAAATGGCTCTTTTTTTACACCAAATAGTCATTTAAAAATTAATCATCTTATATTATTTTTCTATTTATTAAAATTAATAAAACATCATCAAATTAATAATTTCTAAATTTAAAGGTGAGTGTAGTGGGTGACCAACCTCAATATGGCGCAATGATGACACATGGTCGGAAACACGGCTCGGCGATAGCGCTCACTCAGAAACGCCCCGCGCGTGTCCTAGAATGTCAAACTGAACCAAATAACATTTAATTAATTAAAATTATAATTAAAAGAGAGATATATATATATATATATCAAATAAAAATATCAAAATGAGAATCATATAAAATTGTATACCCATCGGGGGGGCTGCGACAAGAAATGGACCGTCGGAGGGCGTCGCGCTGGAACATCAAAAGGCGCGCAGCTGGACACGGTCCGTCCAGGGGGTGTGGCATGGGAAACCTAACAGCTGTGATGCGAGGCGGCTGATGGGAGGGGTTTGTGATGAGTCAGATGGAACAAGATGGGTCTAAAGGCACGCGACATGAGGGTACGAGTTTGTCGGAGTTGTGAAACAGCTGAGAAGAGGTCCCCGCCAGTCAGAGATGACAGTCGAAGGGTGTGGGGTAGCCTGAGGCGGACAGCGGATGGTGAGGAAAGAAAAGGAGGGATGCGGCGAACAGAAGGGGAGGTAGATAGCGAAGCGGATAGGGGGGTGCGATACCTGCATTGGGAGGTCGCGCTGGAGGGTGTCGCACCAGCCAATAGAGGGTGCACCAACGAGAGGCTCATGTGGGGTGTGGTGGCAGCGGACATGCAAGGTAGGGATGGGGTGCGCAGGGGCGCGGAGGCTATAAACACTGCTGGGTGGGTGGTGTAGTGCTAGAGCAGCGCAGGGAAGGAGGAGCGCAAGGTGAGGCGTGCAGAGAGGGGCCCCTAGTCAACAAGAGGGAACCGGATCTGGAGGCGGAAGTCCGCTGGAGGTCGAACAGGCAGGGGAGACTTCACACAGGCCTGGAGGGCGGCGCTTCCGCTAGAGCGTGATGGTGGTCGGCAGCTACTACTATGAGGTGGTGCCGGGGTGTGGGGGAACCGATGCGGCGACTTCCGGGGCAGTCTAGTAGATAGGATCGACTAGTGCTGGGGGACTGTAATAGGGAGGGGCATCTCGCTGGCTTGACAGGGAAGGGGGCTGGCAGAGGCCTGGCCGGGCACTGGATCACAGAGGCCTAGCGGAGGACTCGGGTAGAGGTGTTGGATGACAGGAGGTCGGGCAGGTGGTGGAGGTCGCATGTGGGGTGAGGTCGACACTGTGGGAGGGTGGAGCTGGACAAGGGAGACCCTAGGGGAAGACCTCGGGTGTGGCGTGTGTAGAAACTGGGAGTAGCACGGCGTGGAAATAAAAAAAAGAGAAGAGGAGAAGAATGTAGGAAAAAAAGATAGAATAAAATAAATAATAATAATAATAATAATAATAGTAAAGTAAATGAATAATAATAATAATAATAATAACAATATTATAAATTATTATTATCATTATTATTAAACATTTTATAAAATTTTTTTCAATTAATTTTATTTTATTAATTTTTATCATTTAGCTAAACATGTTGGAAACCATGCACTCACAAGGTCCGAACGCATGATCGGACCTAATGCACGGTGACCGTGCAACAACTCGGACCGAAAGCGCGGTGACTGCGCACTGGCCCGAGACCCAACCAAACCTCATCCAAATGACGCGGGACCGAGTAAAAAAATAAAATAAAATAAAATAAACAGGCGTTTGAGATTGGTGTGTGACAATTATCCCCCACCACAGACACTTTCGACCCCCAAAAATTCATCATGCTAACAATCGACACAACTAGAGTCAATTCCCAAACAGAACCAAAGGAAAAAAAGAGAGCATCAGAGTAACAATTCCCTTCAAACGTCACACCCGACTAATTCAAGAAAAACCATTTCCCGAGATTGAGGGTAGAACATGAGAGGGTTCTCCCCACCACAAGAATTTACTAATAGAAAAACCATTGAAACACAAACAAACCACCCGGGGGGGGGGGGGCAACATGGGAACTCCCAAACCAAAACTCATTCATTTTTCCAACATGTACCGAACAACACACCTGAGACTTGACGAAAAGTATGTTAAGGTACAATCCAACAAATTGTCGAAGTTAAATTAACTCAAAACCACCCATCAACTTCACAAAACAAACATTATCCTATCGAACAAACCTACAACAAACTCAAAGACACAATATGTCTATTTATTCATCGTCTCACACCATTTAGAGAGACCAAACAACTTATGAACCACACTAAGAACACATAAGACCACCTAGATTGTGGGGGAACGAGCTCATCACACCACCACAATAAGGATGAGAATACGAGATTGATGAGAATAGAACAAGGGAAATTTTGGATATTTCTATTCCAATGTCGAAGATATTATCTAGACCGAGGTTACACAGACTCTCGCCAACTCCTGACTGTGCGCGAGCTTCACCACAAGATCTGTGGATGGGGACATGATGAATGAAGCATCCCCTGCATCACAGTCATGAAATTTCATCTCCTAGTTTCAAACACCAACTGTTCTATGATTCAGACAACCACGATGGTCATACATTTTCAAAGGGATGCAACATGACGACTTAGAATGTCTGGATAGGCCATACTGGTGGTGCAGAAGGGAGTGGTCTGAAGAACTAGGAGCTGATACCGATGAGGATAGTTTCTTAGAGATAGGTTCCACCATCCCACACGCTTTGCCAGGTGGGGAACCTTCACAGAAATCAACCACCATTAATAACACCCAAAACTCTAACGATGAGGATACATTTCATCTTTAATAACCCAGAACTGAACCCTCAAATGACTCTAGGGAGTTACGAACCTTAAATACCCTGGGAGATCCCAACTACCCAAAGACACATTATCTTTCAGAACAATACAACTACCTCTAACAGACTTCTACTACCTCAACAAGCAAGCAACATGCAAAAGGAACTGAGAACTGAGAATAACTCATTGACAACTTTGGGAGGCTTTCTGGGCAGCATACTCATAATAATAAGAAAATCACCATTGAAACCAGCATCAATCCAAAACTCAATCAAAGCAACAACACAAAAAGGGAAATATGCCCATAATCCAAACATATACAACACAAGGAGAAATCACTTTTCCAAAACCATTATCTCATTACAATTTTTTTTTTAAATCACCAATGGATTTTTATGAACTGTCACACATGTGTTCATGCAATCCCGCTCACATCATCTGTGCACATGTTCCCCCACGCACTTTTCATACATACCCATGCACGTGTGACCCTCCATAAAAAGTGAAATGGTTCAAACACTTCTTTTTCTTAACAAATCCAAACACATACCAATTTATTCCAAACCTATACACCTCCTCTTTAAAACCCCACTTTAATAATTTCAAAAACAATTTTGAAGGAACACTTTTCGATTTCAAAACCAATTTCACATTTAACGCACAATCCAATCAAACGAGATTAAAACAAAACACAAGCAATAATAACTCGCTGGAATTAGTAACAAGTGCATATGTCTGACCTAATGACATGGTGGTGAGCCATGCCCCAGGTAAAGCATAACACTAAGAGGACCATGAGCGGGACACGTGGACTCCACATGGGTCACCACCCCATGTGAGTCTGCAATGTGAACTGATTCACCGCCGTTGTCATCCTTCAATCCAAATCAACCAAAGATGAGAGACATAAATCCCGGCCTAACCCTGGTAACTCAGGTCTCATCAAGAGTGGTGGTGATCAGGAACCGACACGTAACCTACATCCTGAGCCCCGACAGTCCTAATCCCCTTCTACCAGACATCCGAAATAACAAAGGGTGCTCTGAAAAGCGAGGTCCACTAAGGTTCGACCTCCTCTGATACCATTTTTTCATAAACCAACCCATTTCAACACTTAACTGGTCACATGAGCCAGTCCGTGACATCAACCGAGAGGCGTTCCCGATCCTCCCGGGCTAGAGACCAGCACCAGGGCATCAATAGGGAGAAAGTGGGAATGATTTTTCCCAATTAAAATAAATGGAGAAGCATAATGAAATAAAACACAAAGTAAATAAATGACACTGAAAAGAAATAGTGGCCAAAAAAAACACACTAACTTGGTCTTGATCAAAAACAACTCGCGACTCCGAGAGTCGCTCACCAGACCAAATCCAATTCTCACCCACGGTGAGCAAGCTCGAGCCCACCCACAACAAAACTAAAAACAAGAAAACACTTTAGGCATGAGTATTAAAACACTGAAGGCTAGACCGATATCTATTCCCAATGCACTACCTCTAAATAAAGAATCAATAAATTCCAGGTTTGAACTAAATTAAAAAATATTGTTTTTCACACACACACACTTTCATTTCTAAAACAAATATCAGTCCATTGTACTTTTTAATATTAAAACGAGTTTAATGCCTGAAAGGAATAGTTTTATTTCATTTTAAAAAATTTCTATGAACAATTTCGAAATCCAAAAATTAGTTATTAGCCAAAAAGGAAAAACCACACATATCACACAACACACGCCAAGGGAAATGGAAAAAAGTGACACACATGGTCTAGCAACTGAATAAGTCCTCTCAACCGTCCACTACTTACAAAAAAAACACTAATAGAAACATGGGTCGAACCTAGGAGATCGTGAACAATCCAGAACATACTATACATCTGACATATCCTAAAGGCATTCCCTAAATCAATGACGTCATAACACCCTAATGCTTGACATAGCCCTACATGGCCAAACTGAGGGGCCCAATCCCCATAGCAGTAATAACTTAGTATTCCCCTGCTATGGGGCCACTAGTCAGTGCGTAATCAAATCTAGTGCAACAATCATTCTATGAAGATTCACTCACTATGCTAGGTTCCCATGTCAACACAAGTAATAAAAAGGGGTGAATCCACAATGTAAATCAATCAGTCACGATGCAAAAATATCACACACAAATCACGCAATCAATGCACACAAAATATCACACCTAGTGACCCCAAAGTGAGTTTTTCGAAAATATTTTATTTCATTAAAGTTCCAAATGGGCCTTCACAAACTTTAAAGAAAAACCACATTTCTCAAGAAACCCTGAAACGCTTGTTCAGAAAAACCATTTATCATTAAAACTAGAACCACTTTTGAAATTTTTTGAATTATGTTTAAAGGCCAAAATGGAATTATTTCACTACAGGATGTCCACTCGTCAGGAAAATATTTCATCTGTCATATATAAAATAAACAACTCTTTTTTTACACCGAATAGTCATTTAAAAATTAATCATCTTATATTATTTTTCTATTTATTAAAATTAATAAAACATCATGAAATGAATAAATTCTAAATTTAAATGTGAGTGCAGTGGGGGACCTACCTTAAGACAGTGCAATAATTTCAAAAGCTCAGAAACAAGGCACGATGATAGCGCTCACTCGAAAACACCCAACGCGAGTCCTAGAATGTCAAACCAAACCAAATATCATTTAATTAATTATATGTCTAATTAAACCAGGGTAAAATATATATATATATATATATATATATCAAATAAAAATATCAAATGGAGCATCAAATAAAAGTTTATTCCCATCGGGGTGCTATGATAAGAAACAGATTGTCGGAGGGTGTCATGCCGGAACAACGAAAGGCGCGCAGCTGGACGAGATCTGACCAGTGAGTGTGGGAAGGGCCGCTGGACAGAAGCGATGCAAGGCGGCCGATGGGACGGGTTTACGTCCAGTAGGAGGGCACACGATAGGTCGAAAGGCACGCGAAAGGAGGGTACAAGATTGTAGGATTTTTACAACGGCTAAGAAGAGGTCCCGCCAGTCAGAGACATCGGTCGAAGGGTGTGGGGTAGCATGAGGTGGACAGCGGCTGGCGAGGATAAAAAAAGAGGGATGCAGCGACAAGATGTGGAGGTGGATAGTGGAACATATAGGGGCGGTGTGATGCCTGCATAAGTATGTCATGTTTGAGGTTGTCACACCATTCATAAGAGGGTGCACCGGCGAGAGGCTCACGTGGAGTGTGGTGGCAGTAGCCGGGCAAAGCCGGGATGTGGTGCGCAGGGGCGTGATGGCTAGAAACGCTGCTGGGAGGTTAGTGTAGCACTAGAGCAGTGCAGGGAAGGAGGATCGCAAGGTGAGGCATGTGGCGAGGGCGCTTGCCAATAGGAGGGTATCAGATCGGGAGGCAGAAGTCCGCTAGAGGTTGAATAGGCGGGGGAGACTGCACACAGGCCTAGAGGGCGGCGCTTCCACTGGAGTGCGGTGGTGGTCGGCAGATGCTACTATGAGGCAGAGCAGGGTGCGGGGGAGCCGATGCGATGGCTCGTAGGGCATTCCAGCAGGGAGGATCAGCTGGTGCTAGCGGATAGAAATATGGAGGGCGTCGCGCTGGATGGACAGGGATTGGGACTGGCGGAGGCCTGGCCGGGCTCTGGATCACGGAGGCCTAGCGGAGGACTTGGGCAGAGGTGTTTTACGATAGGAGGTCGTGCGGGTGGCACAGGTCGCACGGGGGGTGAGGTCGGCGCTGTAGGAGGGTGGAGCTGGACGAAGGATACCTGGGGGAAGACCTCAGGTGTGGAGTGAAAAGAAACAGGGAGCAACACCTCGTGGAAAGAAAAAAAATAGAGGAGAAGAAAGTAGGAAGAAAATATAGAATAAAATAAATAAATAAATAAATAAATAATAATAATGTAAATTAATAATATCAATAATAATAAATATAAAAATATTATAAATTATTGTTATCATTATTATTAAACATTTTATAAAATTCTTTTCAATTCAATTTATTCTTTTAATTTTTATCATTTATCTAAATAGCTGGGCAACCGTGCACTCACGAGGTCTGAACGCACGATCGGACCGAATGCATGGTGATCGTGCACCAACTCGGACCGAAAGCGCAGTGACTACTAGCAGTGCGGTGACGACACACTGGCCCGAGACCCAACCAAACCTCGTCCAAATGACGCAGGACCTAGAGAAAAAAATAACAAAATTAAAGACAATTAAAATAAACAGGCGTCTGAGGTCAGGGTGTTAAAATTCTCCCCACCACAGACACTTTCTACCCCTAGAAAGTCATCAAGCTAACATATGAAACAACTAGAGTCAATGCCCAGACAAAACGAAAAGAAAAAAAAGAGAGCCTCATAGTAACTATTCCCTTCAAACGTCACACGACCTATTCAAGAAACACTATTGCCCAAGATAGAGGGGAGAACATGAGAGAGTTCACCCCACCACAAGAATTTACTAATACAAAAACCCCTAAAACACGAACAAACCATCCCCAGGGGGGGCAACACGGGAACTCCCAAGCAAAAATCATTCATTTTCCCCACATGTACCGAACAACACACATGATACTTTCCAAAAAGTTTATAATGGAACAATACAACAAATTGTGGATGAGAAAATAACTCAACACATCCCATAAAATTAAAAAAATGAACATTCCCCTATCGAACACAGGTAGGACCAACTCAATGACACAACAAGACCGTTTATTCATGGGCCCAGACTATTCTGAGAGACCAATCAACTTAAGAACCACACTGAGAGAACAAAGGACCACCTGGATTTTTTGGGAACGAGCTCATCACACCACCACAATAAGGATGAGATTACGATAGTGATGATAATAGAACAAGTGAAATTTCTGATATTTCTATTCCAAAGATGAAGGAATTATCTAGACCGAGGTTCCACACCCTCGGAAACTCCGGACTGTGCACGGGCTTCACCCTGACACATGTGGCTGGAGCCCTGATGGCTGAAGCATCCCCTGCCTCACAGTCAGGCAATTTCATCTCCTGGTTTCTAACTCCATCTGTTTGATGATTCAGACAACCAGGATGGTCGTACATTTTCAAAGGGATGAAACATGACGACATAGAATGTACAGACATGCCATACTGGTGGCGCACTAGATAGCGGTCTGACGAACTAGGAGCCGGTACCAATGAGGATAGATTCTTGGAGATAGGTTCCACCGACCCGCACTCCTTACCAGGCGGGGAACCTTCACATAAGTCGACCACCATTAATCACACCAAAAACTCTAATGACGATGAGACATTTCATCTTTAATAACCCAAAACATAACCCCAAAATGACTCTAGAGAGTTTCAAACCTTAACTACCCTGAGACGTCCCAACAAACCTAAGACACATTATCTTTCAGAACAATAAAACTACATCTAACAGACTTTGAATACCTTGATAAGCATGCAACATGCAAAAGGTACTGATAACTGGGTATAACTCATTGATATATTGGTCTGGCTTTCTCGGCGGCATACTCATAACAATATGAAAAACACCATCAAAACCAGCATCAAGCCAAAACTCAATCAAAGCAACAACAAAAACTATGGGAAATATGCCCATAATTCAAACATATAAAACACAAGGAGAAATCACTTTTCCAAAACCATTTTCTCTTTACAATTTTTTTAAAACTCACCAATGGAACATTATGAACTGTCACACGTGTGTTCATGCAATCCTTCTCACATCATCTGTGCACATGTTCCCCCATGCAATTTCCATACATACCCACGCATGTGTGACCCTCCATAAGGAGTGCAAAGGTTCAAACAATTATTTTCCTTAACAAATCCAAACACATTTTATGTTTATCCAAACCAATACACCTCCTCTTTAAAAACCCACTTTTATAATTTCAAAAAAACTTTTGAAGAAACACTTTTCCATTTCAAAACCAATTTCACATTTAACACACAATCAAATTAACCGAGATTTAAACAAAACACAAGCAATAGTAACCTGCTAGAATGAGGAACAATTGCATATGTATGACCCTACGACATGATGGTGAGCCATGCCCTAGTTAAATAATAACACTAAGAGGACCTTGAGCCGGACACTTGGACTCCACATGGGTCACCACCACATGTGAGTCTACAAAGTAAACTGATTCACCTCCATTTACATCCCTCAATCCAAAGAAACAAATGATAAGAGACTTAAATCCCAGACTAACCATAGTAACTCAGGTCTCATCACGAGCGGTGGTGATCAGACAAAGACACATAACCTATATCCTTAGCCCCGACAGTCCTAATATCCTTCTACCAGACATCCCAAATAACAAACGGTACTATGAAAAGTGAGGTCCACTAAGGTTCAACCTCCTCTAATACCATTTTTTCTTGAACCAACCCTGAACTGGTCGCACGAGCTGGTCCACGACATGACCCGAGAGGCATTCTCGATCCTCCTGGGCTAGCGACAAGCACCAGGGCATCAACAGGGAGCAAGTGGGATCTATTTTTCCCAATTAAAATAAATAGAGCAGCAGAATGAAATAAAACACAAAGTAAATAAATGACACCGAAAAGAAAGAGTGGCCAAAAAAACAAACTAACCTGGTCTCGATCAAAAACTCCCCGTGACTCCGAGAGTTTCTCACAAGACCATAACCAAATCCTGCCCACAGCGAGCAAGTTCGAGCCAACCTGCAACAAAACTAAAAACAAGAAAACACTATAGGAATGAGTATTAAAAATCAGTAGGCTAGATAGATATCTATTCCCAATGCACTACCTCTAAACAAAGAATCTACCAATTCCAGGTTTGAACTAAATTACAAAATATTGGGTTTCACACACACACACATTCACTTCTAAAACAAGTATCAATCCATTTCCATTTTTAATTTTAAAACGTGTATAATGTCTAAAAGGAGTTGTTTCATTTATTTTAAAAAAATATTCTGCGAACCATTTAGAAATCCAAAATTCAGTTATTAGCCAAAAAGGAAAAACAAAACATATCACACAACACACGACAAGGGCAATGGAAAAAAGTGGCACACAGGGGCCAGAAACCGAACTAGTCCCCTCAACAGTCCATTACATAAAAATAAACACTAAAAGAAACATGGGTCAAACCTAGGAGATCGTGAACAGTCCAGAACGTACTATACATCAGACTCATCATGAATGCATGCCCTAACTCGATGACGTTATAACGCCCTAACGCTTAGCATAGCCCTTCATGGGCTAACCGAGGGTCCGAATCCCCATAGTTGTAATAACTCAGTGTCCCCTTCTATGGGGCCACTGGATAGTGTGTAATCTAAACTAGTGTAGTAATCTTTCTCAGAAGTTTCACTCACTATGCCAGGTTCCCATGTCAACACAAGCAATAAAAAGGGGTGCGTCCACAATGTAAATCAATCAGTCACGATGCACAAATATCACACAAAAATCAACCAATAAACGTACACATATGATCACCCCTTAGTGACACCAATGTGAGTTTTTCCAAAATAATTTATTTCATTAAGGTGCCAAACGGGCCTTCACTAACATTAATGAAAATCCTCATTTCTCAAGAAAACCTGAAATGCTTGATCCGAAAAACCAGTTATCTTTAAATCCAGAACCACATTTGAAATTCTGTGAATTATGTTTAATGCCCAATCTGGAATTCATTCACTACAGGGTGTTTTCCCGTCAAGAAAATATTTCATGAGTCATGTATAAAATAAACGGCACTTTTTTACACCAATAGTCATTCTAAAATTAATCATCTTATATTATTTTTCTATTTTTTAAAATTAATAAAACATCTAGTAATTAATAAATTCTTTATTTAAAGGTGACTGTAGGTGGGGACCTACCTCAAGACGGCACAACGATGGCACAATCTCAGAAACATGTCGCGGCGATAACACTCACACGGAAACGCCCCGTACGGGTACTAGAAAGTCAAACAGAACAAAATGAGATTTAATTAACAAAAATTCTAGTTAAATTTGGGTAATATATATATATATATATCAAATAAAAATATCAATCAGAGCATCAAATAAATTGGTATACCCATCGAGGGGCTGCGAAAAGAAACAGACTGTCGGAGGGCGTCATGCTAGAACAACAGAAGGCGCACTACTGGACGCGATCCGACCAGGGGTTGCGGCAAGGGCCACCAGACAACAGCGATGTGAGGCGGCCGATGGGAAGGGTTTTCGACCAGTTGGAGGGAACACAATGGGTTGAAAGGCACGCGACAGGAGGGTATGAGTTGGTCGGAGATGTGAAACGGCTGAGAAGAGGTCCCGCCAGTCAGAGATGGTGGACGAAGGGTGCGGGGTAGCCTGAGGCAGACAGCGGCTGGTGAGGACAGAAAAGAAGGGATGCAGTGACTAAAAGGGGAGGTAGATATTAGAGTGGATATGGGGGGGGTGCAATGCCTACATTGGGAGGTTGTTCCAGAGGGTGTCGCACTAGCCAGCAGAGGGTGCACTGGCGAGAGGCTCAAGTGGGGTGTGGTGGCAGTAGCCGGGCAAGGTAGGGATGGGGTGCACAGGCGCGGTGGCTGGAAAAGCTGCTGGGAGGGTGGTGTATCGCTAGACCAGCGTAGGGCAGGAGGAGCGCAAGGTGAGGCATGTGGCGAGGGGCACTATCCAACAGGAGGGTGCCAGATCAGGAGGCAGAAGTCCCCTTGAGGTCAAACAGGCGGGGGAGACTTCACACAGTCCTGGATGGTAGCGCTTCCACTGTAGTGCGGTGGTGGTCGACAGCTGCTACTAGGAGGCAGAGCAGGGTGAGGGGGATCCGATGCGGCGGCTTGCAGGGCAATCGAGCATGGAGGCTCAGCTAGTGGTGGCAGACTGCAATAGGGAGGGCGTCGTGCTGGCTGGACAGGGAAGGGGGATGGCAGAGGCCTGGCTGGGTACTGGATCACGGAGGCCTGGTAGATGAATCGGGCAGAGGTGCTGGACGATAGGAGGTAGTGCGGGTGGTGCACGTTGCGTGGGGGTGAGGTCGACACTACAGGAGGGTGGAGCTGGACAAGGAAGACCTGGGGGGAAGACCTCGGGTGTGGTGTGCACAGAAACAGGGAGCAACACCGTGTGGGAAAAAAAGATAGGAGGAGAAGGAAGTATGAAAAAAAGATAGAATAAAATAAATAATAATTGTAATAATAATAATAATAAACTAAACTAATAATAATAATAATAATATTATTATTATTATTAAAAATTATTGTTATCATAATTATTAAACATTTTATAAAATTCTTTTCAATTCAATTTATTCTTTTAATATTTATCATCTATCTAAACAGATGGGAAAACGTGTATTCATGAGGTCCAAACGCACGATCGGCCTGAATGCACGGTGACCGTGCACCAACTCGGACCAAATGCACGGTGACTACTAGTAGTGCGGGGACTGCGCACTTGCCTGAGACCCAACCAAAACTCTTCCAAATGAAACGGGACTGAGTAAAAAAAAATAAAAAAAAAAAAATAAATAGGCATCTGAGTTCGGGGTGTGATAGGATGGATCCAAAAATAATCATTTTTTGTCATGATTCTTTATGATTTAGTTTTGGAGGATGAAATATTTTTAATTTAATGTCAAGAAAATATAAATAATTTTTGGTCCCCTAGTTTTTTTATGTATTTTACATTTTAGAATACATTTTGATATTTTTATGTACTTAGTAGATCAAAAGAATGTTCTTAATAAAATTTGACTTAATTTTTCTCTTCGTTAAAATATAATTTTTCATCCATTTTTACATTTTCTAAAAGATACTAAATGATTTTTTACATTATACAATGAATTAAAAAATATAATTGTAACAGTTGAATAAAAAAATTGATGATTAATTATTCATGTAAATATCATATAAATAATATTAAAGGATGTGAATTTCACATCTATCACAAAAACAACATCATTTAGTAATTTTTGTAACCTGAAGGAAGAAATTTAATGATGGTCCAATGGATAATGTGAACATTGAGCCAATTATCAATATAATAGGATAAAATAATTCTTAATTAATAATTTTATTATTTTAGATATGATATCAATTTTTTACAACCAAAAAAATGAATTCCTAAACAAATAAAAGAACATAACGATGAAATATCCTTAAATATTGGGTGGATAATATGTATAATGGGTGAATATTTTATTTTAAATCAATAAAAATTATTTTAATATGAATAGATGGTTCTTTTATAAATAAAATATGTTTAAACAATGAAAGCAGGGCCATAGAGCTAAAAAAATTTATAGATATTTCAGTGGAATAGAAAATACAATGTAATTTATAATTCTCAAAAACATGAAACATTCTATTGTTCAATTAATTAAATGAAATTATTTATGGAATTATGTAAATTGCTTCCTTAACCCTTCACTGCTAATGAAAAAAGGTATAAAAAAATCCTAGACCAATAGAACATGAAAAAATCTACAAAATGACTTTCACCAAATTGGAATGTGGTAATTATGGTTCACTTATCCTTTATTAGAGTTATATTATAGGAAATGTAATTTATCTTAAATATATTTTTAAAAGTATTAAATAAAAAAAATTATTTCACTATCATAATAATATATCAATTATATAATTATTTTTTAAATGTTGAAATTTTTGGAAATGTTCTTTTTTGACATCATAATAATAATTATTTGGATAAAATTTTTGTTATGCTGACATGGTCTAGTTATTTACAAATATACTCCAAATATATTTTAAAAATATAGAATTAATATTCCATATTACATACAAACCTATAATCATATATCATTAGAGGGATGATTAATAATTTTCAAGAATAATTAATTCCATTACATTAGACATAATACCAACATAAAATTATTGTTTATCTAAATATATTTGAGATGAATTCAATATTTTAATATTCCTATTTTTTCATATTTTTACCCAACATTGTATGGTATATATTTTATTAGAAATGATATCATGAGACATTTATATATTTTATATACCCAAAACAATTTCAATGGTTGGGTAATAATTACAATTGAGATAGTGAAATTTATATAATATAGAATATTTTGTAACACATTAATAATTCTTTATTAATTTACCTTTAATTAAATACTTTTTTTATTATATTTATTTACATATAACCCTGAAATATGTTTTTTATGCATTAATATAATATAATTAGTTTTCACAATTATAATATATCATAAAATTATTATTAACTAAAATAATTTGCCACATTACGAAATTCATGCATACAAACAGAAGAAGTTCAAAAAAATTGGATACATGTTCTTAATGGTAATTTTTTTATTATGGTATAGTTTATCATTTTTAGATTTCTTCATAAAATATATTAAATACTGACTCATACAATTTTGGATTGAAAAAATATTATGCAGAAGGACTATCTGATGGATATTCCATAAAACCTCTATAAATAGAATAACAAGCTATGATGAACACCTGATATTATGTTATGCTTAATCCATATACAGAGATTAGGGGAGGTTATATAAGTAGATATTAATATTAAAAAAATTAGTTATCAATATATTAAATTATATATAAAATGTATTTATTTTATACATATAATATTTTTAATTTCTAATGAAATTGTTGTTCATTTCAATACCAATTCATTTATTAAACACAATTAGTGTAGTAAAATAATTTAAATGTTATCCTTAAGCATTATAATTAATTTTTTCTAAAATTGTATTTTATTCTCTTATATATAGAAAACAATGTATTTTATATATTAAATATATTTTATAAAAAAAATATATTAGTATTACATTAAATTTTAATTTTTTGAATATAAGAATATGAACAATAATTTAGTTAAAAAATATTAATTTTTTAGTAGATATAATTCTGATTATATTTTTATGATTTAATTTCAAATCATAACTAAAAATGTATATTATTTTCATTTGTAAATATTATTTTCATTTATTATTTATAATAATAATATTATTTTATGATTTTTAAAAAATCATCTAAAATAGTTAATTTTTATGTGAAAATATAAAACTAATGTTTTTAATAATACAATAATATTTTTGAAATTGTTATATAGTTTTCAATTCCAACCAAATATGAAATGGAAAACTCATGATGGAAGAAATACAAAAATATTGGTATCACATTCCCTATAAAATAAAATGATGGATAAAGTAACCAAGACATGCATATCGAATTAGCCACCTAGGGTCTCACAATCATGCCACCATTTTAAGATCAATCGAAGACTCCATATAGAACGCATACCTTACAACAGATTTTGTTGAGCCTCATCTAATTAGTCTTCCTGATCTTACAAAATATCTCTAGATATTTGGTGCTCATGTGGTTATAATATAATGATTTCCCCCCACCCGGTGACATGTTTTTTCATGGGAAATTTCCCCACATATCATCAGAAATTCCATCATTAATAGGGGAAAATATTCAAAAGGTAGAGGCCTTCAGCAGAAAAAAATGATCAAGTGATACATCACTGATAAGATGAATAATTATCCTTGATGACAATTAAGACATCTCACGATTCCCTTGATCCATGGTAATAAATAAAAAGAAAATAAAGTTGTTTAATAAAGGATCTACTCACAATCGCTGGATGACATATGACACACCCATAAATGTACAAAAGACATCAGGAGTTCCTGCTGATATACCTTCCTCGTGAAAGGGCATCGGTTTATCCAAGAATCCAGGAAAAATCTCTTAGAATCTAAAAGTATAAAAAATTGAATTTATATATGAAATTATCGCAAACCCCATGTAACCCATAATGGCCATGCATAGCATTACCAAAAAATTGAGAAAATGTCATCAATAATACCCATTCAAACTAAAAAATCCCTAAATATTAAAAAATTATACAAAGGGGATAATAATCATGAAGGGGAGAACTCTCTTTGTCAAAAATTGATTATGATGCACTAAGAAATTCTATATCATGTTCTATCGAGACTCCCATACATGTCATGAATGGCATAAAGCATTGAATAGACACCTCTCATCGGGCATATTCATTTCTTGTAAGGTCTTTGGACATGTCAATATGACAAAATGTTAGTCATTCAAAATGCCTCCATGAGTCCAAAAATGTTCATATTAACTAGACATCATCCAATAAGTGGAATTATATATGGGAGGGTAACACATCGTGGAAAATTATGTGGTTCCCTTGAAACGATCCACAATAAGGACTCATGAAGATGTGTGGAACATGATCCCTTAACGAACACTACCTTGGATACATGATACATACTCTATGAAAAATAGCAATCAATAAGAGTGTAGAAGACTATAAATTCCCCTCCCTGACCATAATTAAATATAAAGAAATCTTGAGAAAAAGTGATGGATTTACAATCATATATCGCATCAAATTTCACAATTCAATTGATCATTCAACAGATAGGCCTTAAGTCATGCAATATACTGGTGTGCATCCAAAAAATCATTCCCTAGGAATAAAGAACCTTAAGTGATCCTACATAGATCACTAGAAATATTTCTTGTTGGAAATGTGATGATTATCCTTTACAACCACTATATCAATCAAGAATCAGAATAAATTTACATTGAATGATTCTTTGGAGTTCACAATATTAGAACAACGACTAAAGTTGGGAGAGTTAAACCAAAACCAAGTTAACAAAACCACATGAACTAATCATGAATTTTCCAATATACATGACAGAACCTGAGCATGTCTTCACATCTGTTGATGACATGTTGGGATGTTATTTGGTCAATAAATAATATTGTGGACATATCAGAGTAGGTCCTACGGTCCTTACGAACATACCAATATAGTCTCATGAATTTACCCATATAATATTCCCCAAATCCATGTGATTTCCTTTAGAATCATATCCAGGTTTATATAAAAAGGCCAAATCCTATTAGGAACGTCTCACAGATGCACTTTTCCATATCAAGGTTTTTCTCACAAGGTCTTCTAAGCTAGTTAGTTCGGACAGGAGACACCATCCATACATACTAGAAGAGACTCATGATTTTCACATAGTATGTCAGACAATGTATGTGATAACCTCTGAAATATGTAATAATGAATCTCGTGATGACTTTCAGATTTATTTTATGACTCATATAACAAAAAAATCATAAAAAAATCCATGTCTCACAGATTCATCAAGTCATAAATAAAATCTTGTGAGACTCTTTGGGTGAGTCAGACATGACTCGTGATGCTCCCATGATATATCAACCATGACTCATGATTCCCTCTATAAATATCATCCAAAACATGTGACATTATCTAGAAAGGTCATCCAGTTCATGTGATTTCTTCAAAGCCACACCGTTTAGGATGTGCGATATCCCCTTAGATAGGACAACTGGGTCTTGTGATTCCCATTAGACAAGCAGACCAGGTCAATAGGCCCCCTTAATAGTTTAAAAAAATCAACTTTCCACGGTGTGTAAGCTCTGACCAATAAGAAAACCATAGAGTGTAATCCCCCATCAATTGGACAACATAGACATTGATTCCAACAATAACCATGATATGTGAGAACCCTCCCCATTGAACAAGATCCATATCAAATCGTTATAGGGCTATTATAATACCCTTGTCGTGCATTCATAAGGAAAATAAATTGATCATTTTCCATCAATTATTTCCCACATCAATAATAGCTCATGCAAGCTTATGGAGTTTTAATAATCATAACATTTTTTATACCCATGAACAAAGGAAGGTGAAATATCAGAATGTATGTTCTATGTAGTGGGATAATATGATATTCCCTAACCAATTGGAAATGTAAATATGTAAGCCCCAGTCAACTGATCTATGGGATACCTAATTCCTACTATAACAAGGATACATAATATGCCTTCTAAAAGTCCCAATCTCATATAAAAATCTACATCCATCAAAACCTCATGTATTAAATATTTTAAACATAATGACCCTATAATTCCCATGCGATTATCACTCCACCACATCCCATGGTGGTTTGTGAAATCCACTAAACAATGATAACATCGATTCCATCAATACTCGGGATATGTAGGGAATATTCTCAAGGACCATGATCTTCATCATACACAAAAGGAATATCCCAATACACATGTCACATATCTATTTGATGGTTGGATTATCATCTATTAGCTCTTGTTTATTTAACTTGACATAGATCACATGGAAACAGGGTGTCATAGTGAGAAACTCCTTGGAATCATGGATATAAACTAGATAATGAAATCCTTGTATGTATGCCCCTATGAGTGGCATGATATAAACACCCCTCATATAAGGGATTATTCCTTGAAGAAAATCACATGGATGTGATTGAAATATGATAAAAATCATTATATCTATATGTAGGATACACAGTCCATCTCCTTAAGACATAAATTCAATAATTTGGTGTCATATTACCCACAAATATGTTCTCAAAACATGACATTAGACTGCAAGGATTTGAAGAACTATGTGTTTGTCGATTCTTGCAATAATCAGGATACATTGGATGCCTCATAATGAATCAATACCCTCCTCTAAATGTAAATTTTATCCATATATGGAAGAATATTCTGATGAATTTGGTTTATAATAATTATCATATAATGTATCAATCCACTATGAGAGAAATGGGTGGAGAACCACAAATGCATATAGATGGACTCATTAATGAGAACAAAATTTCCATTTGTTCATTAATATTATTTCCTTTCATTATTTGAAAGGATAATAAACCTAAAATAGTTTTTTATGGTAAATGGTCTTGTATCTAGATTTGGAATAGGTTCGTAAATGTATCATAAATCAATAAGAGTCTCATAGTAGGAAATAATTATCCTCAAAATTATATGATGTGACTGACCTCCAATCCGTTTGTCCAATGTGAGTCCACATGATTCAATGGGACTAAAAACCATGATTAGAACCAAAATTTGTAAAGAAGATATATACCCATCTATGGATAGGTGGTCAAATTGGGTTTTCAAGGAATATTGAAAATAGTATCACCACATTAATGAGTGTGCACAACATATCTACCACAATAGGAAAATCCTACGAATCACATTCCATGCATTAAAACTGATTTTTTTTGTAAACCGACATGAATCACAATAATAAAAAAATTATTTTTTATTGTCCAATGATCCATTTTATTTTCCCCCATACTACAATAGAAATGGATCCGGACATGAACAATAAAATAATATAAATATTTTATAATCATGTGTTATAAAACATTATTTGGGAAACCCTTCCCAAATAACGTAGTAAGAGATGTATGATCCTATAAATGATCAATTGAAATAAGGGTTCTCTTAAGTCCATCATTTTTTTAAAAAACATTAAAATGGAAAAATGGATGAATTAGGAATAAAAGAACAAAATAGTTAACCATTCATTTCTTATTGAGCATATTATACAAATGATACTATAATGATACGTAACCTTGTCCATTTTATTCTATATAATTGAAGATAATTCACTATATATCCTAATTTGATAAAATTTCTTCATCATCCCTCACTCACTATCGTAAATCATCTACGGCTGAAATACCAACCGGTTTCAATGTTACCACAATTTCTTAACAACTCTAATGACTAGTGAAAAAAAATATGGTCCTAGAGCACCAGAGATATAATCTAATCTTGAACGTGGTGGATTTTGATGATAATCTCTACAACTAGATAATGGAGACTTTTAATATTTAGATAATAGTTGAAGCTAAGCATGTGGCCCTCATTGTTACAACTAATAGATTCGAGAGCTAATCTTAGGATCTCCATAAGTGGAATCTTAAATATCACATGAGGGTGGACTATGAAGATAAATACGACTCTGTTCTAGTTTAGAA
Source organism: Viscum album (assembly GCA_963277665.1). Taxonomy (NCBI): domain Eukaryota; kingdom Viridiplantae; phylum Streptophyta; class Magnoliopsida; order Santalales; family Viscaceae; genus Viscum; species Viscum album. The sequence continues at coordinate 1,192,612,148 of OY728147.1, forward strand.
GCTACCTAGTAGGGATACTTCTATTCATCATGGCTAGCAGCATCCCACTACTTCCCTACAATCACCTACTAAAGTTACCAATCAACAGAATAGTGTCTCTGACACCCATGTATGAAAACAAGGAAGGATCATCTGTGGAAGAAAGAATTTGATAACTAGAAGAGGGGTCATATCTCCACTCATTCTAATGATAAATGCCAGCATATTTTTGATGGAACCATCTAGAATGATCATATACTTACCCGTTATGAATAATTTTGCAATCATGCTCAACGCACATGCATGTGGGAGGATAATATTCTTACCCTCGTGCATGATGCCTGTCTACATATTTTTGTTGAACATGGCGAAAAGGAGTGAGAATACATTACTTCTTCTATCAGATACATATTTCGGTACATATTGGAGATTAAAAATATGTAGGCTTATATTCCATCACATACTATTATAAAATTACAATATATTTTATCCAAAACTTATGAAATTCAGTAGAATATTCAAACACTATTGAAGCTAAAGGGACAAGGGAGTACTCCTATCATACATCTAGGACATCTCAACGCTCTAATTATCACGAAAAAGTTGTTTTACTGGATAATGTTCACATTATTCCTATTTTTAAGTATTATTATTGAAATATTCCAATAAAGGTAGAGGTTTCTGTCTAGGATCATATTCCTGTTCATATCTGGGATCACCAGCTGAGAAAGAGATATTCCTTAGGAAAGAGGAAAATTTCTTTCAATGATGTTTGGTTGCATATTCTAAAGGCCTATGATCTGGCTCAAATCAATGTTTTGGTTGGGGCTCACCAAGTAAGAGGGGCACATGCCTCGTGAGAATCTCATATAATTATTAAAGAAATCCATATACATACTCCAAAGTCATAATATGGCGCATATATCACCATTGTGGCTAAGTCTAACTAATCGAGAATGGTACAAGCCTCAGGATATGCTGACATTCCTCTTAGTGACTCTTCTTGGAATATTCATATAAATCACAAAATCCAGGTTCATATTCCCACTTCCACCAACAAATTACTATTAAATCATTATTACAAGTAAATACAATAGAGGAATCATATTTCCTCTCACATTCTGGTGTAATGTCAACATATGTTGATGTGGATTGTATGTTCATAACATTCCCATATTACCGATCCAACTATGGCCCACCATGTGAAAACGAAACATGCTTCATGGAAGGCTAATATTCCTTAAATGAAAGACCAACAACATATTCCACAGAACATGATCATAATCATATTTCAGTCATGGCTGATACTCACTAAGTGAGAATGTAATATTCCATGGGAAAATATAATATTTCTCAAAACAAAGAGACAAATCATTTATATAATCTTGAAACTTCTTAGTAGTAGTCTCATACCCTCAATTCACCATACTATTATATACTAGTTCTAGAATCAATCATACAACATTCTCAGACCCTTTCCCAATCACAATAAGTAGATAGGAATATTCTAAGAATGATGCAGAATAGGTAATTTATTCCTAATATTCTCAAGGTCAAGGTCCTTATGGTTGTTCGATACTCATTTTCAAACAACACAAGGGTTCGTTGATTCATTAATCCATGTGGAATCAAAAGTAGTTCATTACCATGATATTCCTGCTCATGTTAGAGTGGATATAGATTGTAGGGACTCTACTACTAAAATATACCATGGAAATCCTCTATATGGTTATATCCCCCATGGACAATGAAATCCTCTCCTCCCATATACACCTATGTACGTACATTTGACCCATGCACCGACACCATTTTATAGAGAGGTTCTTGAAGCATTGGTGTCAATAGTATATGATTCCCCGTCAATAAACCACAAAACTCCACTATCATCAACATGCGACCATTAGAATCATCATTAATAGTCTGAGTTGATGGGCTTGTGTATGTTTAGTTAATTTGAGGTCAAAATCGACATATGTAGATTGTTGGTTTGAAACAACATCCCCATCATGCTCTAAACCCTCGACACATAAATATGTTATATCCCATATGAGCCAGAGAATAAGTTCATTCATTATCTACACTAAAAATTGTGGGATTCTCATTGGTGACATAAGAATAGAAACCACTGATATTTAGGATATCAGGGTATCCTTTGGACCATTAGAATACATTTTTTTAGTTATAAATTGTTGTTGTCTCCATGGACTATGATCCAATGCCAATGAAAAGTAACCACTCAAATCCTTAACACCCTTTCATCCATTGCATCAAAAATCTTCTACAGTTGATCTAAAAATAAACGTTATGCATTTTTAGTCAAAATTGGAGATATTATAAAGAGTTACATTTTATGTTCTTATTGAATATTAGAACTCCTCAGATACAACATCCTACAATGTTATAGCCTCTGGTGAGATTAGGGTGTTGGGTAACACTCAGTCTAGTTGGTCACTACAACAGAATTCCCCCATTTCAGTAATGAAAATACATTACGTAATGATAGACATGATATCAAAAAATACTGTAAGATATTCCCATTGGTGTAATAGGAGCACATTTATAACATGAAGAAATAAGCTCGGATTACCTTGATAACATCCCAAAATTAATTTTTCCAACAATGGGATGTCATCACAACCATCTTCTACATGAGCACAACTGCACCACATCATACGGGCCATGAATATAGAAACCATATTTGTTGACCATGATAATCACATGATTTCTAGGATAGGGGGATATTTACCACCACATCCACCTCATTGATCATCAATTATCAAGAGGATTTGGGGTACATCAGAAGAAACTATAAGAAAAACCTTGCCCCCTAGGATGGGGGGATTTATATATCAGTCAACATCAATGAGTTCATAATACCTTGAAAATACCTTGGAGACATCATCATTGATTTGAGATCTACCCCACCCCACAAGACTAGGGAAATTTTTACCTACATGTCCATATTGTCAGTCATCAAATCCCTATATGGGGCTATTGGAATATTAGGAAACTCATCAAATAAATTCTAATTATGGATTTTAATGACCCCCACCCCACAAGTATGGGAGAATATTCATCATCATATTCATCACAGAATGAATCAGTCTTCTAAATGATGGGATGAATTGGTCAACGGTCGACAATCGACAAACTGCTCCCACCAAAAGACAACCACTACTATTCGGGGCCTACTAAGAAACCATGACAAGAAACTCCCTCAGATTAAAATTTCATTGATTAAATGGGAGGAATTTATGAAAAATAGAACTATATCCCTTTGGATTCAAAATAATAAATGGTACAATATAGCTAAGGGCATGAATATTGACCATATAGATGATAGTGAAAAATCAATATATTGTGTTGAATGTAATGGAATGAAGAAAATTTCTTGATACACCTCTGTGAATTTCATCACTATTAACCTGAATGGTATTTTTGACCAGGGAAGATACATGGAGAGATAAAACATAAAAAACATACCATATGAGGAGGATGGTTTTGATACACCAAATGACGATGCAAGCACCTGGAACCAATGAAGGATTAAAAAAAGGATCCTCCAAATACCAAGTATCCACCTATATGGAATAATAATTCTGATGGAAAAGTTTAATACATGACTACATCATAGTATCCATCTGAAATGGTTTATATTCCTTCAAATGAGGTACAACATTCACATTATGAGAGTGAGATACAAGCACTAATATAGCTCAATGAATATATAATCATGGGATATATTTGTGTTGGTATCGCCTTTAGACAAAGTTGAATATTATTCATCTTATATACAATCCAACATAAATATTGGATTCTAATAATGATATTAGATCCATATCTAGGAATCCAGTCTACACAAGCAAGGATGATAAAAATGATCATGACTTCCCTCTATTGTGTTGATAGCCTCCCCCTCATCATGATAATTAGTTAGTAATGGGATGAATAAAACTTCATCATGTAAAAAAAAATTTAATCCAACTCATCACCCCCACCCTATCCATATGGATGAGAGATGGCTTAACAAATTGCACACCTCGGAGTTCCTTAACATCTTATATTCCCAGGATACATGAATGGAATCATTAGAATGGTGACACACACATTTTCATCCTGATAGAAATCCAAATCTAGATTTATGTGATGACAAATTTCCTCTACTTAATTTTACAAATCCAACCATATATACCATTGATGGTGTGAGTGACCACAAACCAAATATCACACAATTCATTTCCCATTGTGGGGCAATGATGGTACCTCGAAATAATCATGAGGAAATAAAAATTTGGTGTTTTATACAGAATCTAATAGGGACATCATTTGTTTGGTATAGAAATATACTGACAGAATCTATTTTAGGATGGGAGGAGCATCACCATCAATTCCTTTATCAATTGTGTTCATCATTAGGGAGTGAAATTATCATCAACCCAAAAAACTACATGAAACATGTAAATCAGAGGGTGTATGAATTTACATAATGTTGTAAAGGTTAAACCTACTAACTTAGTATCTCTATAATATAAGAAAATATTAAGGTATTCATGGATGAATATATTATGGAAGTGTTGTAGATTGCATTCATTCCAATTAAATATCCAGGCAGATTCAGTGTTTTTTCTGAGAAGTCCCTATGTTTGGATGAATCCATTCAGTGGACCCAAATCCAAAACTCTATGCACGTCTGCAACATGATAAAAAAGATTATCCAAAGAAGAACCTATATATCTCACTCTCAATCCTGATGTAGTGCCTATCCAAACACCAATACATTCCCTAAACTGCCCAGAACCTCGCACTGAGCAATGGAAAAAATAGAATCAGCCTTACCCAGAAGCATAGATAAATCAGGGTTGCACTGGATTTGAAGAATTATTATATAATTCAAAATTCATATGAAGTGAACTACTCCCCAGTGATTTATTATAGTCCATAAAAAATAACTTTCTCACTATCTTGTAACCCAAGCAGATTGAGGTGATAAACCTCTTTTAATTTACTGATTGATTCCCTTTACATAGAATGTTGGGTCATAATATCAATAACTTCTTGTCATCAATTATTTACATCAATTCATGATTGATTTGGGACAAGTTGTGTCAAATAACATCCCAGTGCAGGAGGCTTGTATTAAAGTGATTCAACCGGAAGAAGAGGGCAATTAGATGAAGGTATCAACTATGCATGTAAGAAAATTTTACAACAGGATGACTTCAAATGTAGTTGATAAAGCCCTTATGATTATGAAATAGCCATTGAAAAAACCCACAATAGCTCCACCACCAACGCAGGTAACACCAAATATAACTTTTAAAAGTTTTCATGACCACCAGAAGAAGAAATAAACTAAATAAGAAAAATCATATTCTTCCCCAAAGTAAGCCCCCACTCTATCTAAATTCTTCTCTATAGAATTTGAAATATGGTCCCAACCCCACCAAATAGAGTCCTTATCATAGGAGGACCTCATTTTAGTTTTTTTCCACATGAAACACATGTCATACCTCATATCTGATGATGATGTTCTATACATAACATCAGTTCACGGCACATAGCCTGTAACACCCAGATATTTTATGATAAGTATTTTTTTTAATTTCTTTGATTTCATGTATGCTACACCATGATTATCTTGCGTTATACACAACATTGTATTAGCTTGTAGTATACACAACAATATTCTTGGATTGTGTTACACATAATTTCAAGTTTGTTTGATAGTAGTAATTCTACGCAACATTGAGTGTGTGTAAATATATATATATATATATATATATATATTCAATTTATAAATAAAATATGGTTGGATTTTGCTATATGAATCAAAAAAGGATTCATTCACAACACGCAACCCTTACTTGGCTTGCATTACATGCAATCGTGACCTTCCTCGACTGTGTGTGTAGTACACAATACCGAGTTTCAATAAACAACAATATATTGTTATAATATTATTATAGACTAACCGTTATGAATATTATTAACTACATTTTGAATTTTATAACATTATTAGTAATCTTAAATAATTTCTAGAACATGGTATGAGAACAAAATTGTTTTTTCTGGTAAAATATGTATTTTTAAAAAAATGCAGTTTTACCGCCTTTTGATGGCGCACCCACATTAAATATAGTTTTGACATTTTTATTATTAAATTTGAAAAAAATAAAATTATTCCTTTGAATCAGGATATAAAAATTTAATTTGGATAAATTTTTCATATTATTCTGATAAATTTCATATTTTGATGAATAGTTAATACACACTATATTTTAATTAAAAAAAAAATTCATTGCAATCAATTATATGGTTATATTATCTTTATAATTGGTTATTCAGTGTAATTATAAAATATTGTTTCCATTTAATCCAATGTTGGTCATTGGAATTAATTTCACTTTGAATTTGGACATAAACAAGTGTCCATCATTTGATAGTTATTATTTCATAAAAACACACTATTTGTTTTGATAATGGGAATTAATTTTAAAATAAATTAATTCCACTTCTAAGTTTTGAATTTGGAAATATAGACATCATTTTTGAATTCTGAATATCAAATATTTCTTAGGCTGATATTTTGGTATTTTTCTGAAAAACATCAATTTTTATTGAATAGTGAAAACACTGATTTTTTGGTTAAAACCATCTTTTTAATTAAATAAAAATTTATTTGATTTAAATTTATTTTAGGTAAAAATAGATACGTAATACTTATATAAGATAAATGAAATTCATTGGAGTCATTTTAAAATAATTTTAGATTTATAAAAATTTTACTGAACTTTTCACCGTCTTTTACCCACCTCCTAGGAGCATTTGCAATTGTTAATAAAACATAATTTTACCACTTCTGTGAATTGAATTTCGAAAATCTGAAAGACAAGGTTAATAGCAAGGAGTAAAATGTGGTTCAATTAGAAAAAATATTTTTTTGGTGAATAGTAACTTTTTTACTTTATTTTACCACGGTTAAAAGTAAATAGGGTAATTCAAGGTTAAAAGAATATTATAATAGTTAAAAATTAGCTTAACAATTATCCTAACCATATTGGATGAGTAGTGGACGACCATGGGCGTCCTTGGGATGATTTTGGGACCCCATGGAGCAACATGGTCGTCATAATGACTATTTGGATTAATTAATTTAATGTAAAGAAAAAATTGACATTAACACAAAACTTTTTGCAAATTAATTTTTATATGGTGTTATATAAGTCATATTTTCGACTATATATATTCATTAGAAATATAAATTATTTTCCTACATCATGGTATTTTTTTCATAATTTTTAGACATCAAATGAATTAAATTATTTATGACACAATAATGATGCAGTATTTACCTCATTAATAAATGATTTAAATAAATAATATTATAATGGTTACAATATTATCCAAAACATGTCCAATTATGATTGGATGATTATATTTCGACCACGAGTCATCTTATCTTCTACTATAATGATTTTTGGACCATTAGAAACCGAATATCATTATATTATAAAATAATATTTTCACTCTTTCCTAATGAGCCCCTCCTCTCCTTTATAAAAGGAGACCAATTATATCCTATTACTCACACCTATCAAGCCATTTTTCTTGACAAAAATCTGCCCAATTAAACTTTCTACATCCCTCTCCTCCCCCTAGAAGCCTTACATTAGGCAGAAGACACTTCATGAAGTCCTTTTGTTTCAAACCAAAAGAATATACCCAAATTAAAGGTAACAGTTTCTCTTAAGTTGTTTTCTTTTATTATACTTCTCCATCCCCTAAACTCTTTTTAATCCTTTCTTTTGTAAAAACACTAGTAGCCTATATATACTAGGATGTTGTTATGAGAAGTATTTTAACTACAATTACACACACCTCCATCTAATTGATGAATACCATAATGATTCTGTGGATTGCAAACTAAAGCCTCACGAAACTATGATTGTTCGATTTTCTCCTACATCCTCTCATGGTGGCCATTATTATGGAACTATATTTATTTATAATACATATTTTTTTCATGTTTTCCTTATGCTTTTTTAATTCCCAATTATATCAAGCCATTATGGTTTCCATAGTGGGTAAATACGATAATCTCATTTTAGGAAGTGCGGACTACAGCCCCCTCAAAGTGATGTGATTCGTTAATTCCTTATGTGGGATGTATAGAGGATTTAGTTAATGATATTATATATGATATTATACTGGAATTATAATATACCTTTGTATCGTTATTTTTTAATTCCATTAAAATAAAAAAAATAGAAATGAAAGTAGCATTCATGTGTTCGTACGACGTACCGTCTCCATGAATGGTGCATTTCATTTCTTACCTCCATATGTTATGTAATATTATAAATACATGTATATGTGGATATATATGATATATATTACATATAAATCCCTAATATAAGTATAGATATAATGAACCTTTGACCACATGAACAACATGTAATTATAAGAAGTCCATTTTTGACTCAAGTACCAAATATCGACAAAACTAACATTATTAACTTAAATGGTTACATAATGTTTATAACATGGTAATTAGTGATATAAAAAGAATGATAAAATTGAAAAAGGTTCTTAAGAAAGTATAAATTAACTTTGGTTTTTTATTCAGGAGATTAAAGAACGATCGAGTCAAGTCGGACACGAGGTAAGGGAACATCTTAACACAATTTCCGTTCTTTGGGTTGATCTTCTCTTTCTTGTTTATGTCATTCTTTAATTATGTGAGAAATGAATTTTTATATCTTATCATGAATTTATACTTTCTTTATGTGACCATACATTGAATACACAAAGTGATCTATTTTATTTGAAAAAAGATCTTTGTAAGGGATAACTTTTCCAATCTCATTTTTATCTGAGATTGTTTATTCGTAAGTATTTACTAGGGTAATATTTATCATCCATGTCCCTGTTTTCTAAAAATTGTTTCATTTATGTTTAAAGTACATTTTACCCATTTTTAAATTTTATTACACGGTATGTATGGAATTATTCTTTTTTTACCCTATGAGGTACTTCCTGACTTTTCTGGAAAAAGTACAAGAAGAATGTTTTTTAACATATATGGCATGAAAGGATTTTTATTGTTTTATGAAGCCTTATTTTCATGAAGCTTCCTCAAAATGATTTCCTGACTATTTTCAAAAAAATCACTTTCTTTTAAAATTTGATGACGTTTTTTGAAAAATAAAATTGATTTTGAAGAAGAAAAGATATTTTCCTCAAGATTTCATTTCAAGTGTTTTATCAAAACCATTTTTTTAACTAAGATGACATTATTTCATATGTGTATATTTCAAGTATAATGTATCTATTATTTCCATGGTTTCACTTTTCTTATTATTAAATTATATCAATTTTTTTATATAGATTATGTTATGAAGGGATGATGCTTATGAAACCTATATTAATCTTTGGGTTATGATGAATGATTTATGATTATGTTGTGGCAAAAGTAAGAATGATTTCATTATGAGATGAGTGAGACCTATATCTCCCTTCAATGCAGTGGGTAATGATTTATATATCATGAGATATACATGTCTGGAACAGTAAGTTAATCCGGTTCAGTAATATAGTACTGGAACGAGGAGTGAACTCGATTCAGAAAGGGACTTTGCCCACTAAGATTGTATAAGGCCCCAGCCTTAAACCTTACTTAATTTTGAGTTATTAATGGATTACACATTGAGGATCTTTTCAGGTTTAGAGTTTTAGAGAATTAGAACATAAAACTTTCATTACATTCTAGATATAAACAAAGTGGTTACATAAATATAGTATTCATTTTTCCCATCAATGGAAACACATTTAAAATAAAACATGGATTCATTCGTGACACTTCCTTGACACTATCATCATATCATGTACCTTTCCCTTGACCTGTGAAAACAATTTCAAAAAAAGACTTGGGATGAGCCTAAAAAGCTCAGTATGGGTTATAAAAATATGGAAAGGAAACATAAGTTAATACATACATAAGAATAAATTCATAATTTACCCATAAAACGTTAGTACTTTAACATACCTCATCAAATCATGAATAAATCATAGATATCATAAGACATAAAGGTAACTTGAGGCATTCATAACATTCTTACGTAGGGAGTAACCCTCATGGTTATGTTTGGAATACCCATCACAGTATATTCCCTAAATCTCTTCGGAGAAACCTTAACGTTTCACTCCTTCGCGTTACCCAATGCATTGGAGAGCAATATCGGGCTCACCCACCCTATGTTTATCACAGAACCACCCGTCTTCATAATAATTCCCAAGAACCTCAACATAATCGTATCACAGAAAACATGAATAAGAGAAACATATCATTTCCACCTTTCAATCATAAGATATCAATACAAAAAATTGATATAAAAACATTATGAAAACCATTTTCAATACCAAAATAAAAGAAAAGTAAAACATGGTATTTATTTTTCTTTTAAAAAAAGGTATGGCTTGTAGAAAAAAGCCGAAACTCAAATAATGGTAATGACGGAGTAGAAGTCATTGTCGCCGCATGCGTACGACATAACATTCCATTTTGTCGTTTAGTAAAATGATTCATATAAAATAGATTCCTTTTCGATAAACGTAAAAGTCACAGGGGTTTATAAACCGTATAAAATAATGTTGTGTATAAAACAAAATATGCCTCAATGAAAGGAGATTGAGACGAAGTCCCACACCCAGGGTCTGACTTGACTTGGTCGTTCTTTAATCTCCTGAATAATAAACATGAGTTAATTTATACTTGTTTAAGAACCTTTTTTAAGTTCATTTTTCCTTTTATATCTCTTACTGCCATGTCATGAACACTATGTAATTATTTAAGTTAATAACGGTTGTTTTAACGATCATTGGTACTTGAGTCAAAAATAAACCCTTTATAATTTCAAGTTGTTCATGTATGAATTATAACCAGAATTATAATCATGATGTATATATCATATATATCACATATATCCAGTATATACATTCATTTATAATATTACATAATCATTTAGAGGTAAGAAATGAAATGCACCATTCATGGGGACGGTAAGCCGTACGTACTCATGAACACTACTTTCATTTCTATTTCATATTTTATAGAATTGAATCAAAATTATATAAAGGTATATTATAATTACAGTGTAATATCATATATAATATCATAACTTTATCCTTTATACGTCCCGCATATGGTATTTAACGAATCAAATCACTTTGAGGGGGCGGTTGTCCGCACTTCCTTAAATGAAGATATCACGTTTACCCATAATGGAAACCATAAAGGTATGACCAAAATGAAAAAATAAAGAATCTTAAAGAAAACATAAACATATTATATATCATATATAAATATAGTGTCATCTTAATGGCCACCTTTGAAGGTGTTAAATGAATGTTGAACAATCATCGTTTCAGGAGACAGAAATTCACCATCCACGGAAACAATATGTTCTTTAACCATTAGATTTAGGTGTGTGTAAGTGTAGCTTGAATAATTCTTATAAAAACATCCTAGTATATTGAATATACTGGAGTTTTTACAAAATAATTGAATAAAAAGAGTTTAGGGTGTTGGAGAATCAAAATAAAACAAAACAACACAAGTGAAGACACTACCTTAAAATCGGGTAACTCCCTTTGGTTTGATATCAAAGGCTTCCTTGGGAAGACTTCTAACCAAAGTGAGGCTTCAAGGAGTAAGAGATGGAAGTGGATAGAAAAAATGGGCAGGGGTTGGCCGAGCCAAAGTCCTTGGATGTGTGGGTAAGGAGGTAGAGGTGGGGGCCTCTTATAAGAGGAGAGGAGGGGAACTCTTGGAATGTAAAGAAATGTTGCTTTATTTTCAAATGGGTTTCAGATTTTAAATTTCCCGCGTTTATATAATTCAGGGATAAGGTGATAAGGGTTCGAAATATACCCACCCAATAGGTTTTGGACATGTGTCGGTCTTAGATTTTACATTATCTTTCCATTTTATTTAAATCGTCAAATAATGAGGTCATCGCTGCATCATTATGATGTCATAAATAATTTAATTTATTTAATGTCTAAAAATTATAAAAAAATACTATGATGTACAAAATATTTTTAGATTTACAATAAATATTTATAGTCTAAAAGATAATTTATGAAGACAAAATTAAAAATATTTTAATTACGTGATACATTCTTTGTTACATTTATCATTCTTTAAAAAAAATAAAAAGCTAAAAAGTCACTTTCTCACAAAATTGATTCCATGGGGCCCCCAAGTTTGGCACAAGGCATCCCATTGTCGTCCATGAGACAACCAGTAGCCTTAGGACACATGTTGTGGTGTTTTTGTATTATTATAATATCATTTTTTATCCTTAACTATCTGATTACTCATTAATCAAGATAATTAATGATAATTATCGTCATTACTATTCATAATGTCCAAAAACAAAAGAGTCTTAATTACATAATTTGGAGCTTCTGATTCCAAATATGAAATCCATTTTACGAAATTCCAAACATATAAATTTCAATAATTGATTTAAAAATAATTCCCGTTGTCAAAACAAATAGCGGGTTTTTTTAAACAATATCTATGAAAAGTTTGGCATTAGTTTATGACCAAATTCAAAGTGAAATTAATCCTAATGACCACCATTGTATTAAATGGTAAAAATATATTCATATTACACTTTAAGACCAATTAAAAATATAATCTAACCATATAATTAAATTAAATGAAAAAGCAGTTTTGATGTAAAATGCAGTATTTTTCACTATTCATTAAAAAATGAACATTGTCAGAAAAATACCAAAAATTTATCCAATGTAAATTTCAATGTCCCAATCATAATAAATGTTTTTATTTTGACAAATATAGATTATAAAATTATCAAAAGTTTGATTTAAAAAGGGTTTTCCATCAAAAGGCAGTAAAACAATCTTTTAAGAATATTAGTGTATTCCATGCTTAAGATTGTATTTATTTTCATTTTAAGCCTCTAAAACACTATCTTAATCATCAATAGACATAGATAAAAATATTTATTATTCCTTACTTACTTGGGATGTTACATCTTCCCCCCTTTAGAAAATTGCATCCCCGTAATTTATTTACTTATCAAATAAATGGGGGTACTTATCCCTCATTGCATTTTCAGATTCCCGTGTTGCCTCTTACATCATGTGGTTTTTTCACAAAACCATTACCTAATTAATCACCTTATTCCGTAACACTTGCTCCCTGTGTTCAAGAATCTGGACCGGTTGTTCCTCATATGATAGGTTCACTTCCAGCTGAACTACCTCTGAACTCAAAACATGAGATGGATCTGGCATGTACTTTCTCAGCATCGAAACATGAAGAACATTGTGTACCTGAGATAAAATCGGAGGTAAAGCCACTCGGTAAGCAACTGATCCAACTCTCTCCAAAATTTCATATGGTCCAATAAACCTTGGACTCATCTTTCCTTTCTTACCAAATCACAACACACTTTTCCATGGTGATACTTTGAGAAAAACATGATCACCTACCTCAAAAAAGAGATCCTTCCTCCTGTTGTCTGCATAACTCTTCTACCTACTCTGAGCAGTTCTCATGTGTTTCTGAATCAGCAGAACTTTTTCTGCCATCTCTTCTACCAATTCTGGTCCCATCAACTTCGTTTCACCCACTTCATCCCAGAAAGCTAGAGTTCGACACCGCTTCCCATATAATGCCTCAAATGGTGCCATCTGCATACTGGAATGAAAACTATTATTATATGAAAATTCAACCAAAGAAAGATGTCCGTCCCAAATTCCCTGATAATCCATTGAACAAGCTCGTAGCATATCCTCCAAGGTCTTAATTTTTCGTTCCGACTGCCCATCTGATTGAGGATGAAAAGCTGTACTAAAATTTAATTCAGTACCCAATGACTTTTGAAGACCTTTCCAAAAGTTAGAGGTGAACGTGGGATCACGGTTAGATACAATGGAGAGAGGAACTCCATGTAACCTGACTATCTCTTTAAGATACAAACGGGAAAGTTGATCTAGGGAAAAGTATCTCGTATTGCAAGGAAATGAGAAGATTTGGTCAAGAGATCGAAAATAACCCAGATTGCATTATTACCTCGAGATGTCTTCAGTAATCCCACAACAAAGTCCATGGATATATTCTCCCATTTCCACTATGGCATTGGTAAAGGCTGAAGCATCCCTTTCAGTAACTGCCGCTCTGCATTAACCTGCTGACAAGTTAAACACTTCACAATAAAATAAGCAATATCTCTTTTCATTCCATCCCACCAGTAATACTCCCACAGATCTCTGTACATCTTAGTACTGCAAGGATGAACTAAAAACCGAGAACTATGAGCTTCACATAACAGCTCTCTCTTCAACTTTGAATCAAAAGGCACACAAAATCTCTTCCCAAATCTCAAAACGCACTCATTATCAATGTTTAATTCAGGTAGCTTACCTTTCTAAAACCAGCTCTACCTTTTTCTACAACTCACTGTCTTGCTCATGTGCTTGCTTGATTTTGTCTGATAGAGAATATTTCACTGATACCTGAAACAAAATAGAAGAACATCCTACACCAACAACTTCTATTCCAAAGTTCATCAAATCCTTAACCAAAGGATCACGTTCCAAACGCAACATTTCTAATGAAGCGTTAATTTTTTGACTCAAAGCATCAGCCACATTATATGATTTTCCTGGATGGTAATGAATTGTACAATCATAATCCTTGATTAATTCCAGCCATCTCCTCTGTCTCATGTTTAACTCTTTCTGAGTGAGTATATACTTTAAAATTTTGTGATCTGTATATATTTCACACATTACTCCATACAAATTGTGCCACCAAATTTTTAAAGAGAAAACAACAGAAGCTAATTCCAAATCATGTGTAGGGTAATTTACCTCATGAGTTGTCAACTATCGTGAAGCATAAGAAATTACCTGATCATTCTGCATTAGGAAACAACCAAGTCCTTTCAATGATGGATCACTGTATATAACTAACTTACCATTCCTGGAAGGTAGTGCCAAAACTAGAGCATTCACCAATCTTCTTTTCAATTCCTGAAAACAATCATCACATTCTTTTGTCCAGATAAACTTAACACCCTTAAGAGTTAGCTAAGTCATTGGACTAGATAACCATGAAAAAGTTTCAACAAACCTTCGGTAATAGCCTGCCAAACCAAGGAAACTACGAATCTCTGTTACATTTGTGGGTCTTGGCCATTCTTCAACAACCTTTTTTTTGCAGGATCAACGGTTATCACATCTTTAGAAACAATGTGACCAAAGAAAGAAATTTGTTGCAACCCAAACTCGCACTTGCTGAATTTCCCATACAATTTCTTTTCTTTTAAGGTTTGAAAAATAACCCTTAAATGTCTTTCATGCTCTTCTTTAGTTTTAGAAAACAAAAAATTATAATCAATTTAAACCACCACAAACATATCCAAGAACTCATGGAAAAATCTATTCATTATGTCCATGAATACAGCAGGTTCATTGATTAGCCCAAAAGGCATTACTATATATTCATAATGGCTATATCTTGTACGAAACGCAGTCTTCGGAACATCTTCTTCCTTTACCTTCAGCTGATGGTACCCCGATCTCAGATCAATCGTTGAAAAATAATGAGCTCCCTGGAGCTGATCAAACAAATCATCGATATGAGGCAATGGATATTTGGTCTTAATAGTGATGTTATTCAAGGCTCTATAATCAATGCAAAGTCTCATATAACCATCTTTCTTTTTAACAAATAAAACAGGACCACCCCATGGTGACGTGCTAGGTCGAATGAAACCTTTCTCTAATAAATCTTGCAATTGCTCCTTCAACTCTAAAAGTTCAATTTGAGCCATTCGATAAGGGGGTTTTGAAATTGGCTTAGCATCAGGAACTAAGTCAACTGTAAGCTCAACTTCCCGATCTAGTATTATTCTAGGAAACTCATCAGGAAAAACATCAGGATACTCATTTACCACTGGCACATCATTTATCTGAATAGTTTCTTTATTTTCAACAATGTGCTCAATGTAACATTCATTTCCATCTTTTATAAGTTTCTCGGCCTCTTGATATGTTATCAACAGTAAGGGTTCATTGTTTTACACAAACTGAATGTCTTTCTAAAAAGAAACTTCTTTAGCTCTACGGTCAATCTTACCAAGGTAAATAGAGATCCAATCCATACCCAGGATAACATCAAACTCTACTAGAGGCAAAAAAATAAGGTTTGCAAGTAGGTTTTTTCCACAGATAAGGATAGGAAGATTCTTATAAATTCTTTTTGCCTCAACATTTCCCCCAGTTTTTATTACCAAAAGTTTAGGAGTCATTTCTTGAGATGGTATTCCCATTTTACTAGGAAAGTGTTCAGAGATGAAAGAATCTGTAGACCCCGAATCAAACAACACACTGGCATAATCTGAAAAAACAATCAACGTACCTGATACAACTTCAATTGATTGCCTGACATCTGCTGAAGTAGTTGCAAAGGATTTCACCACCCCTTTCTGCTTGTAGTCTAACTTCTTCCCATCACTCAAGCTCTTTTTCGGACACTCGTTTTTATACTGACCCATCTCATTGCACTTATAACATTTCACTAACTGTAAATCAAATTGTCTTACCTTCACCTTGATCCTTTTCAGTGCAATCACGAGCCTTATGTCCCATCTTACCACATCGGTAGCACTATCCAAAATTCAGAAGACATTCCCCATCATACCTTTTGCCACATTTATCACAAACTAGAAACTTAGTTTTCTTACCATCAGACTTTTTTGAAGAATTCATACCTTTCTCCTGCAACCTCAGTCTCTTCTTCTGTTGGTTGTTATAGAACACTTGATCATCGGCAAACTCCATTTCCACCTTCTCAGCACATCGAACAAGCTTTTAATAACTTTTAAACTAACGAGAAGCTAATTCCCTTCGATATTTTGGCTTTAATTTTGAGTAAAAATGATTGATTTTACTATCAAGGTCTCGGATAAAATTTGGAGCATACCTTACCAATCGAGTGAACCTTTCTTCATAAGCAGCCACTGAATCTTCCTCTTTCCTCAATTGCAAGAATTATTTTTCCATCCTAAGTCAAACAGCCTTAGGAAAATACTTCTCAAGAAACATACCTTTGAATTCATCCCAGTCAAGAGCATCAATCTCATCAGCGTCCCTGATATTTTGAACCATATACCACCACTGATCGGCCTCACCCTCCAAACGGTAAATAGAAAGACTAACCATTTGATTTTCTGAACACCCCATGACATTGAAAATCTTCTCCAGTGCTTTAATCCACCCTTCAGCTAACACAGGGTCATATGATCCTCTGAATGATGGGGGATTTTGCCTCATGAAATGTTCCACCACTGACATGTTCCTCTGCGGTTGATCTGGATGATCCTGTGCATGGATACCACCACCATTTATCGCTTGAGTCAACTGCACCATTACTGCAACAAACTATTAAGTTCTAATTCCGACTATCTCGGGATGCTGATTCGGAAGGTTATTTCCTCCTACATGCCTTCCTAGCACTGCTTCCCTATTTCCTCTGTGGAAAACCGTTCTGAACAAACATGTCTTAGATGAAGCAACATGGTAATCTTCAAATTCTATATCACTTCAAAAAAAATATTTTTGGATAATTATTTAATAGAATTATAACTCCTAATGTTTTCTAAACCGAACTTTGATACCAACTATAAGGCCCCAGCCTTAAAACTTACTTAATCTTGACTTATTACAAGATTACACATTGAGGATCTTTTCAGGTTTAGAGTTTTAGTGAATTAGAACATAAAACATGCATTAAATTCCACATATAAAAAAAGTGGTTACATAAAGATAGTATTCATTTTTCCCATCAATGGAAACATGTTTAAAATAAAACATGGATTCATTGTTGACACTTCCTTGAAACTATCATCATATCATGTACCTTTCCCTTAAACTGTGAAAAACATTTCAAAAAAAGACTTGGGATGAGCATAAAAACCTCAGTATGGGTTATAAAAATATGGAAAGGAAACATAGGTTCATATACACATAAGAATGAAATCATAATTTACCCATAAAACATAAGTACTTTAACATACCTCATAAAATCATGAAAAAATCATAGAAATCATAAGACATAAAGGTAACTTGAGGCATTCATAACATTCTTAAGTAGGGAGTAACCCTCTTGGTTACGTTTGGAATACCCATCATAGTATATTCCCTAAATCTCTTCGGAGAAACCTTAACTTTTCACCCCTTCGCGTTACCCAATTCATTGGAGAGCTATATCGGGCTCACCCGCCCTTAGTTTATCACAGATCCATCCGTCTTCATAATAATTCCCAAGAACCTCAACATAATCGTATCACATAAAACATGCATAAAAAACATATCATTTCCACCTTTCCATCATATGATATCAATACAACACATTGATATAAAAACATTATGAAATCCATTTTCAATACAAAAATAAAATAAAAGTAAAACATGGTATTTATTTTTCTTTTAAAAAAAGGTATGGCTTGTAGAGGAAGCCGAAACTCAAATAATGGTCACGACGGTGGAGAAGTCATTGTCGCTGCATGGGTACGAAAAAACATTCCCTTTTGTCGTTTAGTAAAATGCTACATATAAAATAGATTCCTTTTGGATAAAAATAAACGTCAAAGGGGTTTATACACCGTATAAAAGAATGTTGTGTATAATACAAAATATGCCTCAATGAAAAGAGATTGAGACGAAGTCCCATACCCCGGGTCAGACTTGACTCGATCTTTCTTTAATCTCCTGAATAATAAACATGAGTTAATTTATACTTGTTTAAGAACCTTTTTCAAGTTCATTATTCCTTTTATATCTCTTATTTCCATGTCATGAACACTATGTAATTATTTAAGTTAATAACGGTTTTTTAACGATCATTGGTACTTGAGTCAAAAATAAACCCTTTATAATTACAAGTTGTTCATGTATCAATTATAACCAGAATTATAATCATGATGTATATATCATATATATAACATATATTCAGTATATACATGCATTTATAATATTACATAATCATTTAGAGGTATGAAATGAAATGCACCATTCATGGAGACGGTAAGCCGTACGTACGCA
This sequence comes from Viscum album, assembly GCA_963277665.1. Taxonomy (NCBI): domain Eukaryota; kingdom Viridiplantae; phylum Streptophyta; class Magnoliopsida; order Santalales; family Viscaceae; genus Viscum; species Viscum album. The sequence goes on from OY728147.1 coordinate 1,192,631,270, forward strand.
TGAACACTACTTTCATTTCTATTTCATATTTTATAGAATTGAATCAAAATAATATAAAGGTATATTATAATTCCAGTGTAATATCATATATAATATCATAACTCAATCCTTTATACGTCCCGCATATGGTATTTAACGAATCAAATCACTTTGAGGGGGCGGTTGTCCGCACATCCTTAAATGAACATATCGCGTTTACCCATAATGGAAACCATAAAGGTATGACCAAAATGAAAAAATACAGAATCTTAAGGAAAGAATAAACATATTATATATCATATATAAATATAGGGTCTTCTTAATGGCCACCTTTGAAGGTGTTGAATGAATGTTGAACAATCATCGTTTCAGGAGGCAGAAATTCACCATCCACGGAAACAGTATGTTCTTTAACCATTAGATGTAGGTGTGTGTAAGTGTATCTTGAATCCTTATTATAAAAACATCCTAGTATATTGAATATACTGTAGTTTTTACAAAAGAAATGAATAAAAAGAGTTTAGGTGGTGGGAATGCAAAATAAAACAAACCTACACAAGTGAAGACACTACCTTAAAATCGGGTAACTCCCTTTGGTTTGAGATCAAAGGCTTCCTTGGGAAGACTTCATCCCAAAGTGAGGCTTCAAGAAGTAAGATAGGGAAGTGGAGAGACAAAATGGGAAGGGTTTGGCCGAGACAAAGGCCTTGGATGTGTGGGTAAAGAGATAGAGGTGGGGGCCTTTTATAAGAGGAGAGGAGGGGCACTCTTGGAAAGTAAAGAAATGTTACATTATTTTCAAATGGGTTTCGGATTTTAAATTTCCCACATTGATATAATTCGGGGATAAGGTGATAAGGGTTCGAAATATACCCACCCAATAGATTTTGGACATGTGTCGGTCATATATTTTACATTATCATTCCATTTTATTTAAATCGTCAAATAATGAGGTCATCACTGCATCATTATGATGTCATAAATAATTTAATTTATTTAATGTCTAAAAATTATAAAAAAATACTATGATGTAGAAAATCTTTTTAGATTTCCAATGACTATTTATAGTCTAAATGATCATTTATGAAGACAAAATTAAAAATATTTTACTTACGTGATACATTCTTTGTTATATTTATCATTCTTTAAAAAAATAAAAAGATAAAAAGTCACTTTCTCACAAAAGTGATTCCATGGGGCCCCCAAGATTGGAAAAAGGCATCCCATGGTCTTCCATGAGACAACCAGTAGCCCTAGGACACATTTTATGGTGTTTTTGTATTATTATGATATCATTTTATTATCCTTAACTACCCGATTAATCATTAATCAAGATAATTAAAGATAATTACCGTCATTACTATTCATAATGTCCAAAAACAAAAGAGTATTAATTACATAATTTGGACATTCTGATTCCAAATATGTAATAAATTTTACCAAATTCCAAACACATAAATTTCAATAATTTATTTAAAAATAATTCTCGTTGTCAATACAAATAGCGGGTTTTTTTGAAACAATATCTAAGAAAAGTTAGGCATTAGTTTATGACCAATTTCAAAGTGAAATTAATCCTAATGACCACCATTGGATTAAATGGTAAAAATATATTCAGATTACACTTTAATTCCAATTAAAAATATAATATTACCATATAATTAAATAAAATGAAAAAGTAGTTTTGATGTAAAATGTAGTATTTTTCACTATTCATTAAAAAATAATCATTGTTAGAAAAATACAAAAGATTTATCCAATGTAAATTTCAATGTCCCAATAATAATAAATTTGTTTATTTTGACAAATATAGATTATAAAATTTTAAAATGTTTTATTTATAAATGGTTTTCCATCAAAAGGCAGTAAAACAATCTTTTAAGAATTTTAGTGTATTCCATGCTTAAGATTGTATTTATTTTCATTTTAAGCCTCTAAAACATTATCTTATTCATTAATAGACGTAGATAAAAATATTTATTATTCATTACTTACTTGGGATGTTACAGATTGTCTTGGAAACAATGCCTTGGCTTCTATGGAAATCATGTCTTGTGCATAATGGTGCCACAATCACATGTTTTATTCCCATGCTATTTTATCCAGATTAATGTTTATTTATGATCTATGACTTAATTATTGCCATGTTTTATGTCATTGCTCAATATATTGGCGTTTAAACATTGTGTTAATGTTTTTAAGTTCAAATGTATATGGTTTCTTTTATTTTATCCATGCTTACCCTTACTGAGCATTTGAGCTCACCCTTTTGTATGTTTTCTATTCCCTAAGATATAAATAAAGGTTTTTAGCTAAGAAAACATAAAGGGGAAGATATTTATGGGATATTTTGAAGATCTTTCACCATGATTAGAAGACTATGTTCCGATTTTCCAAAGACACTAAACTATTACGGTCCTTTTGTGTCTGTTTTTGTTATGTATTAATTATTTTGCAAAATTAATGTAATTTCCATGTACGTCAAGTTTCGGGTCTCTACAGTTGGTATCAGAGGAATGTTTTAGTTATCCTTTGGATACTAGGATGTGAAAACTTTAGTGAGATCCATAGAGATATTTCTAATATATGTCTAGGGATGTTCTTACAATTAAGTATAAGTATTGGTTATAGTCCTATAATTATTGTAACAATATTAGAATTAATCCTATGATGTTAGATATTGAAGTTACTCCCCCTTTATTATATTGTTGTACCTATCATGATTTTTTCCTCTCACACTATAATTTTTGGGTTTTAGACGATGGCTGGAACCCGAAGGAACCGTGTTGATCAATGTAATAGAATATGCAATGATTGTACTTTTAAACAAACCAATGTTATGGGAGATGGAGTAGAAAATATTATTCCTATACTTACAAAAGCTATGAATCATTACTGACATCCAAATTAGTAGAGAAGGGAACATTATTCTATTGAGTCATTCTTGGGGAAACATCCACCTTCTTTCAGTGGGACTTTTGATCAACTTGTTACTGAACAATGGATCAGTACCATTGAAATGATATTTTCCATACATCACTGTTCAGAGGATGGAAAAGTCATTTTGGCTATTTACCATTTAGAAGGTGAAGCGGACCAGTGGTGGACACTAATTATGAATACAATACCCCAATATGAACTTGAATCCATGGAATGGGATGAGTTCAAGACCATATTTTTCAATAAGTACTTCCCTCATATTCATCGAACAATGATGGAAAAGGAGTTCCTTGAGCTTATGAAAAAGGATGATGAATCTGTTGGTATATAAAAAGCAATTTTTACAAGGCTTACAAGGTATGAATCTAGCTTTATCATCCAACCTGAAAGTAAAGTTCATAGATTCTTTAGTGGCATAAAACCAAGTTTTCGAAGGGAATTTTCTATAAGATACTTCAGTAGCTATGAAGAAATTCTGAGTTGTGCTATCATGGTTGAAATTGAAGTTGGTGTTACATATCCATCTCATGGTTTTTACAAGAAACAAATGATGGAGTTCAAGGAGAAATCTAAGAATAATGGTGAAAAAAAGATGAATGTTTCTTTTTGCTCAAAGTGTTGAAAGAAGCACGGTGTAGATTGTCTAAAAGGTACTAGAAAATGTTTTATGTGTGGAAAATAAGGTCATCGGGAAGTTGAGTGTCGAAGTAATGGGAAAAAGCAAGCTAATGATGCGAATGGAGAAAAGAAAATAGAGAACACTCCACCAAAACTTCAATGCTTCAAGTGTAAGGAAATGGGGAATTATGCTAATCAATTCCCTAATCCAAGGGTTAATGATGATCGACATGAGAAACCACATAAGGAAAAGGAAAAAAGGAAGTCACATGCGATTACTATTGGTAATGTTGAATATGACAATGTTGTGGTAGAATAATTAAGTGTTTATGTAATGGGATTACAAAATATGGTTGTATATAGTACTGTGGAATATTGGAATATTTATGTATTGGTCTATTGGGGTTTTCAATAATTTTATAGTACCGGTAACCATGAAAAGTGATTGAAATATTTTTGGAAAGCAGATGATATGCACATAATGAAGGGATAAAGAGAAAATGAAATGATCTTATGAATAATATAAGGAAAAAGTTATATCATGGTTTTAATATATAGAATTTTTGGATTTTAGTATGTGGAAATAGTTAACATTGGACTGTATTCATGTTTTCAGTAAGATTCAATGGGTATTCATTTTTCAAAAGAATACAAGATTAAGGTATTCACAAGTTTGGAATGCGATCATCAAGAAATATCTTTTGATATATGAGGGATAGATTATGGTATTAACATGCTAAGTAGATGACATTTCTAGTAATTGTTTTCATTATACTATAAGCTTGGACAGAAGTATTTTGGATAAGCCTAAAGATTTGAATTGGATTATGCTGAAGATAATTTAGTATTGTTTAAGGATAGAACTATTTTTGATATTATCAATGGAATGTCATAATGATGTAATTTTAGAAAATGTATAACCTGCAGGACGGGCGACAACCCGTCGCGTCGGACAAGGCTGTGGGAATCGAACCCCCAACCAAAGTGTGACAGGCCTTTATCTCCAACCACTTGCCAACAGGAAGTCCTTAGTTATTAGAAACCAGTTTTATTTTATTAAGCAGTATGATAGATGAAATATAAGTCCATTTATGGAATCATATATGATTAACCTCACCATACATGGACTTATGTATTTGATAACATTTTCTAACCATTTCTTTGTGATAGATAGAATGACCCATCATTCAATCACATGATCTGCTAACACTTGAAGAATGACAAATTCAACTTCATTTCTTTAAGAGATGAAGTGGAAGTTGTTCAAGGAAAATACACCAGTGAGAATGTATCAAAATAAAGTAAGTATTTATTTTAATTAAAATTCTTCAACTTTAGGAAATGATATTAAAAACAAAATTTTTTCATAGTGATTTATATCTGATGAATCAGATGGTACCATAGATCATCACCAATTTATGGATTTGTGATTGGTGGCTTTTTCATCGCCATGTTATATACCACTCTCAATGAGAACATGATGGTTATATTTTTCTTCCATATCCATATTTTCAGCTATGTTCTCCTATGTGGAAACCCAGTGATTAGTTAATTTGGGTAAACGTTACATTTCATACTTTAGTTTTTAAAAATAGGATTTGGTATTACCTTTTTATGATGTGGGTTTCCATTAAATAAACTTTCAAGTACTAAACCATTTATAACCCCAATGAATTTCGAGGGTGAAATTCATTTTAGGGGGGGTAGAATGTAACACCCCGATAATTTATGATACGTATTATTTTTAATTTATTTGATGTCATGTATGTTACACCATGATTATGTTGTGCTATACGCAACACCGTATTATCTTGCAGTATACGCAACACTATTCTTAGATTGTGTTACACACAATTTCATGTTCGTTTGATAGTAGTCATTCTACACAACATTGAGTGTGTATATATATATATTCAATGTGTAAATGAAATGTTGTTGGACTATGTTATAAGAAACAACAAAGGAGTCTTACACAACATGCTACCCTGACTTGTCTTGCATTACACACAATCACGACCTTCCTCGATAGCGTTTATAGTACTCAGTACTGGGTTTCACTAAACAATGATAAATTGTTATAATATTATTATGGACTAGAAATTATGAATAATATTAACCAAATTTTTTATTTTATAACATTATTATTAATCTTACATATTTTTTAGAACATGGTATGTGAACAAAATAAATTTTTCGAGTAAAATAAATAATTTTAAAAAAATGATGTTTTGCTACCTTTTGATGGCGCACTGAAATTATATCTAGTTTTTGACATGTTAATATGGTAAATTTGACAAAATTAAAATATTCCTTGGAATCAGGATATAAAACTTTAATTTGGATAAATTTTTCATATTATTTCGATAACTATCATATTTTGATGAATAGTAAAAACATGGTATATTTTAATTAAAAACAACTTTTTTCATCGCAATAAATTATATGGTTAGATTATCTTTTTAATTGGGTTTAAAGTGTAATTATAAAATATTTTTACAATTTAGTACAATATTGGTCATTCTAATTAATTTCACATTGAATTTGGACATAAACAAGTGTCGGTCTTTTGATATTTATTGTTTCTTAAGAACACGCTATTTGTTTTGATAACAAGAATTACAATTAAAATTAATTATTTCCACTTCTCTGTTTTTAATTTTTGAAAAATAGACATCGTTTTTGAATTCATAATATCAAATATAGCTTAGGATTAATTTTTGGTATTTTTCTGAAAAACATCAATTTTTGATGAATAATGAATGCACTAAGTTTTTGGTTAAAACAGAATTTTTATTTAAATAATAATTTATTTGATGTAAATTTATTTTAGGTCAAAATAGATACATAATACTTATATAAGTTCAATTAAATTCATTGGAGTCATTTTATAAAAATTTTAGATTTATAAAAATAGTATTGAACATTTCACAGTCTTTTACCCACCTCCTAGGAGCTTTTGAAATTGTTAATAAAACGCAATTTTACCACCTTTGTGAATTGAATTTCAAAAATATGAGATACCCGGTTAATATAAAGGAGTAAAATGTGATTCAATTAGACAAAAATAATTTTTGTTGAAAAATAACTTTTTACTTTTATTCATAATGGTTAAAAGTAAATAGGGTAATTCAAGGTTAAAAGAATATTATAATAGATAAAAATTACATTAACACTTGTCCTAACCTTATTGGATGAGTATTGTCTGACCATGGGAATCCTTGGGTCGATTTTGGGACCCCATTGAGCCACTTGGTAGTGATAATGACAATTTGGATTAATTAATTTAATGTAAAGACAAAATTGACCTTAACAAAAATCTTTAAGTAAATTAAATTTTATATGGTGTTATATAAGTCATATTTTCGACTATAAATATTCATTACAAAGCTAAAAATATATCGTACATCATGGTATTTTTTCATTATTTTTAGACATCTAATGAATTAAATTATTTATGACACAATAATGATGCAGCATTACCTCATTGATAAATGATTTAAATAAATAAGATTATAATGATTAAAATATTATCCAAAACATGTACAATTCGGATTGGATGATTATATTTAGTCCATGAGTAATATTAGATTATACTATAATGATTTTTGGACCATTAGAAACCAAATATCATTAAATTATAAAATAATATTTTCACTCTTTTTTAAAGAGCCCCTCCTCTCACTTATAAAAGGAGACCATTTCTATCCAACACGTCACACCTATCATACCATTTTTCTCATCACAACTCTTCCCAATTAAGCTCTATATATCCCTATTCTCCTCCTAGAAGCCTTAAATTAGGATGAAGGCACTTCATGAAGTCCTTTTGGTTCAACCCAAGGGAAGTTACCCAAATTAAAGGTAATAGTTTATCATAAGTTGTTTTCTTTTATTCTACTTATCCAACCCCTAAACTCTTTTTAATACATTATTTTGTAACAAAACCAGTATCCTATATATACTAGGATGTTTTTATGATAATTATTTGAACTAAACTTACACACACCTCCATCTAATGGATGAATAATACAATGTTTCTGTGGATGGAAAACTAACTCCTCACGAAACGATGACTATTAGATTTTCTCCTACCGCCACTCATGGAGGACATTATGATAGCACTGTATTTATATATAATACATATTATTTTTATGATTTCTTTATGCTTATTTACTTCACAATTATATCAAGCCTTTATGGTTTCCATAGTGGGTAAATGTGATAATCTTATTTTAGGATGTCCGGACTACCGCCCCCTCAAAGAGATGTGATTTGTTAATGCATTATGTGCGATGTATAAAGGATGTAGTTAATGACATTAAATGTGATATAATACTGGAATTAAAATATACCTATGTATAATTATTTTTTAATTCCATTGAAATAAGAAATAGAAATGAAAGTAGTGTTCATGTGTACGTACGGCTTACCGTCTCCATGAACGATGCATTTCATTTCTTACCTCCATATGTTATGTAATATTATAAATACATGTATATTCTGGATATATATATGATATATAAGATATATAAATCATTAATATCATTCTAGATATAATGAACCTTTGACCACATGAACAACATGTAATTATAAGAAGTCCATTTTTGACTCAAGTACCAAATTTCGACAAAATGAACATTATTAACATAAATAGTTACATAATGTTTATAACATGGTAATAAGTGATATAAAATTAATAATAAATTTGAAAAAGGTTCTTATGAAAGTAGAAGTTAACTTTGGTTTATTATTCAGGACATTAAAGAACGATCGAGTCAGGACGGACACGAGGCAAGGGAATATCTTAATCCAATTTCCGTTCTTTGGGTTGATCTTCTTTTTCTTGTTTATGTCATTCTTTGATTATGTGAGAATTGAATTATTATATCATATCATGAATTTAAACATTTTATATGTTACCTTACATTTAATACACATATGTGATCTATTTTATTTTCAAAAAGATCATTGTAAGGGATAAATCTTCCAATCTTGGTTTTATCCGAGATTGTTTATTCGTAAGTATTTACTAGGGTTATATTTATCATCCATGTCCCTATTTTTGAAAAATGGTTTGATGTATGTTTAAAGTACTTTTTACCAATTTATGACTTTTCCTACATGGTATGAATGGAATTATTCTTTTTTTACCATACGAGGTACTTTTTGACTTTTCCAAAAAAAGTACGAGAAGAATGTTTTTTTAAATTATATTGCATGAAAGAATTTTTACAGTTTTATAAAACCATATTTTCATGAAGCTTCCTACAAAATATATCATGACTATTTTAAAAAAAATCTCATTCTTTTAAAATTTCATGATGTTTTGTGAAAAGAAATTGATTTTGAAGAAGAAAGGGTATTTTCCTCAAAAATTTATTTCAAGTGTTTTATCAAAAAAAATTCTATATAAGATGATATTATTTCATATGTGTATGTTTCAAGTATAATGTCTCTATGATTTACATGGTTTCACTTTTATTATGATTAAATGAAATCCATTTGTTTTATATGGATTATGTTATAATGGGATGATGTTTATGAAACCCATTTTATTCATTGGGTTATGATGAATGATTTATGTTTATGTTTTGTCACAAGTATGAATGATTTCATTATGAGATGGGTGGGAAATATATATCCCTCCAATGAATTGGGTAAAGATTTATATCTCCTAAGATAGACATGGCTAAAATGGTATGTTAATCTGGTTCAGTAATACAAGACTGGAATGAGGGCTGAACTCGATTCAGAAACAGACTTTGTCCACTAAGATGGTCTTTGCAGCAATGCCTTGGCTACTATGTAAATCATATCATGTGATTAATGGTTGTCACAATCACATGTTTTATTCCCATGCTATTTTATCAGGATTAATGTTTCCTTATGATATATGCCTTACGTTTTGACATGTTTTATGTCATTGCTCAAGATCTTGATATCTAAACATTGTGTTCATGTTTTTAAGTTCAAATGTATATGGTTTGTTTTATTTTATCCATGCTTACCCTTACTGAGAATTTGAGATCACCCTTTTTTATGTTTTCTTTTCCCTAGGTTATATTGAAAGGTTTTTAGGTATGAAAACCAAAAGGGGAAGTTCTTTATGGGAGATGTTGAAGATCTTTCACCATGATTACAAGATTATGTTCTAAGTTTACAATGACAGTAAACTATTACCATCCTTGTGTGTCTGTTTTTGTTATGTATTAAGTATTCCACAAAAGTAATGTAATGTTCATGCATGTCAAGCATCAGGTCTCTACATTTCCAGGGAATGGGAGGTCTCATGCATAGGAAATAAGGATAATAGGGAAAACATGGTCATGTATGGATACAATATTATAGTCATATACCCATGTAGAATATATATTTTATTGAGACTCATGGGAATGTACTCTAGTAGGCCAAAACGAGGCAAGGAGGTTCCCACCCCCTTTGAAACCTCTAGCAGTTTCTCAAGACCAATTGTCTTCCATGACCCATAGGTGATGGTTCAATAATCTTATCATCCCTTAAAATGGGAAGATCATAACTACCCATGACTCTAGTATAATATACACCCATTTACCCTAAAAAATCAGCATTTTCGTCCACTATAAGTTCCACATCTCCTCATCCACATCTCCATGAGCATCCATATATTGGGAAGCATTAACCATTAGAAATACAATTAAATGTTCTAAAATAGTTGGATGAAGTACTAGTCAAGAACTCAATCCTTGATGTGATACATATTTGAAAATAACTTTTGGATTCACATTTTCAGGCCCTATGAATCCCATATGAGTTTCAGACAGAAGTTTCTATAGCCATGGTCTATCTAGTGGACAATGTTTCATCAGAATTTCATATCACAAACTCATTCACAGATTGGGATCGAGAAGTGGTAAATCAAGAGAACATCATACCTCTATATGTCTGTATTAGACTCAATAATTTCAAAGTTTAAAGGTATCTAATTCATAATGGTTCTAGTACCAATAAAATCCCATTCTGATCCCTATATTGTTTGGGATATGATGGAATGGATTTTTTCCCCACTAAGATGACCATCCAAGGATATGATAACTGTGGGAAAAGAACTCTGGGGAAGATCAAGCTCAAATACAAATTTGGGGACCATACATTTGATGTTGATTTTATTTTTTACCAGCTATAAACTTAAAAAACGGCCTTCCTGGAATGACCTGACTCAATAGAAACCATTCAAAACATTTAACATTGAATTAGTTTCTAAAGTATCCCATAAATATGAAATTTGGAATACTAATTGGTTATAGTGCCCCTTAGAGACATGTGGGGCCATATACGATAAATCATATTTATATAAAAAGGGAAGATAAATAACACTAATGTATTATTATATACATGTCACAACTCTCAATGGAAAGGGGACCAACCCAATGAATCAGTGGAGTATGCTCAATAGTGATTATTTTCTCCCCATGAACCTGGTAGGGGTCATAATTATATTCATATTGGTCTAAGCCTCTATTTTCCCAATTGAAAGCATCAAAGACTTCCACCTTCAACTTCTCTATACATATATTCAGTAAACAAGGGATGATGATATCTCTTCCCATGGAAACTTTTAACTTGATAATGATAGAGAATATCCCATATTTGCATATCATTCTAAAAATGTTTCCACGGGCTCAGAGAAGAATGAATATAATAGGGACCTCAAGAATACACCTCCATCATTCAAGGAAGTCATCTCCCCGACCATTGATGAACTCAGGCTGAAAATTATATGAACTAAGAAAGACACAAGGCCTACAATGATTTGTGCCTCCATGCCCCTGAATGAGGAAGAGATGTACATAACATTTCTGAAGTAGAACAGATATGTGTTCAATTAAAACTACACAACAATTTCCAAAATAAATACATATGTTGATACACACCATCTCAGGTTACGAGATGAGATACAAGGATTCAAATAAGAACCTATATGGTTTTATCACTGTCATGATACTAATTTAGAGGTTGAGGACGACAATTTGATCAATGAAAACATTTTCTAAGAATTGAAATACTCAATATAGATGGATATAATCATTCCTATCAAGAATAAGAATGTGACTATTGGGGTCTTCATTTAAATCAGATACATTAATCAACATTATCCAATCGATGATTTCTCATTGGCGATCACAAATATCTAGATTGATTCCAACTCTGTTTTTAAATAAACTTCATTCATTGATGGGTGCTCGGGGAACAATCAGATAAATCTGGAAATTGGGGATGAAGAATACTCTATCTTCAGCAAACCTTTGGGGATCTTTTTCTATCTCTTCATTCAAATTGTCTTGATGAATGATGGATACACATATGAACATTCCATGAATTGTATCATTAATTTTTTTTAATTAATATAGGTAAATGTTTTGTTCATGAATTGGACGTTAAATCCGGATAACAATGTGATCAATTCATGGAACTTCTAAAAATTTACAGTTGGATGAGACATCATATGTTGAAGATAATTCCACTGAAATGTGCATTCAGGGTAACAAAAGGGAAGTTTCATGGCTTTTTGGTATGCCACCATGATATAATGTTTCAATCGGAGAAGACTAGTGATATATTAGCAATGGAACCCCCAAATATCTCAATGAATCGTGGGTCCATTAAGGTAAAATCGCTTACATTCAATTATTCATTTACTACCTTGATCGAATAGCTCTACCTATTACTAGGATAATGAAGAAGGTAATAAAGTATCAATGGGTTGATGAAGGACAACAATCATTTGATAGTCTCAAGAAGTACCTCTAACACCCACAAGTTACGATGCATCTTGTTGAATGGAGGAAACTCATATTATATGTGGGTTCAATGAAATTATCATTAGGAACCATCCTCAAACAAATTAATGATATGAGAAGTGATCATAGTCCCTATTACCTCATATAGACTATGATAGGTACTGAGACCCGATACTCTGATGTTGAGTATAATTTCCTTACACAAATGTTCATATTTTAAAATACTAGGAATTAAATATAACATCACAAACTCCAACTTCTCTCTCATATCGATCCACTGAGGTAAATACTTGGACATAAAATACTAGTAGGGAACACAACCTGTTGAGTGGTCATCCTTTTTCAATAAAACATTCAATTTGTATCATATATTACTTGGAAAAGACATTCCCTGGATTATTTCCCTGAAGCTCATCATTCCTTGATAAAATATATATAAGACACAAATCTTCTAGATAAAGAGTTATTCTCTGCCCATGATACTCAATAGACATACTAGTTATATTTTTATGGTGTCTCATGAAGTCTTATATCTACACAAAATTAATTAATGAAGTTCAATCATGTTTTCTTAGTGATCATATTTTTCTCTCCTAACATAGCATGTTTACATACTCTTTTTCACTATTGTATGGCTGCACAAATAATGAGGAATATTACCATGCCCTCATGGATAGCATTGAAATATCCCTAGAGCAGTAAATATCCTACCTAAAAATCCACGGGGCGTGGGTTAGAGTATTTATAAAGCCTATAAATGGATAATACCCCATGGAAAAGGAAGAACTGACCCATCTCAATGGATATGTCAGTGGATTGATGGAAGTGATCTTTTTAAGACCATGTAGCATCATGTTCCCTGATCACATAATATTCACAGTGACTCATTGGCCAAGGATGCCTCCATCCTAGATAACAATGATTAGGATAAAGAAATCATTCATACCACACATCGTATAATGGTCTCAGTGATCATCATCTATGTTATGTAAGAGATCAATCTGGTCATCACCACCCATATCCTGATGTACCAATGATCACCCATGTTTGTATGGGTCCCAAATTGAGTACCTACAAAATAGGACTCTACTAACACATAGAGTTGTATGGGAATATATTTGGCATTGTTCATTGAACATTAACCTACGTGATAGCCTAAATGAGAAGAATATATTTTATAAACATGGATTTGATGAGATCCTAGTCAAAATCATATTAGAAGGTCATGATTTCTATATATTGGAAAAATTCCATGTGGGATGTTATGGTTAACATCAATATTGGACACTGTTCTCCCACTATACAAGCAGTTTAAGATATATCAATAAAATAATGATATAGGATTGCATGGAATTCACCATGAAATGTCATCCATGAAAAATCCATGAAAACTTCATACATCAACCCTAATAATTTCTATGTATAATTAAATATTCCTATCCTTTTTTCATTTGGGGGATGGATTTTGTAGGGAAATATCCACCAGAAATTGCTACGAATTTCAAGTACAACATTACTTATACAAACGTCTTTTTCAAATTGTGTAGGGAAATACTCTTCAAGGATGATGTGACAAGGAACATAATCAAATTTGTAAAGTTTTATTTCATCACTAGGTTTGGGCACTCTCACAATATATAAATGAAAAACAACACCCACTTCACTTCTATAGGGTCCAAGAAACTCTACCATTTTACAATATCGAGTATAGTCACTCATCTCTCATTCATGAAAATACAAATGGATAGATATAATCCTTTTGTAAAAATATATAAAATATAATAAAAAATATGTTGAATATGGATATGAAATATTTTTCATACAGTCCCCTCCATGATCTATGGGCTTACCATACGACCATGCATACTACTACACAAGCAACACCATACTCACTATTGTACGGAATAGAGGAAGTGTTACTCATTGAAGTGTAGATTCCCATGCTTCAAATATCCATAGGTGGGAAACTCTCAAATTATGAGAAATCAAAAAATGGATTGGATAAATTGGAATTACTTGATGGTAATATGTTGCGAACACTGCACAACCTTGATGTCCACTAGAATCAGATTTCCCAAGCCTTCAATAAAAGGGTTTTCCTTCTCTCATTCCCCATAAGGGAATTTTCATGTCCATATAACCCCAATGAAAAAGGGAATGAATACACTACCTCTGTTACCCAAATGGGTGGGACCATACATCATACAAAATGCCCATAATAATGGGTATTACTCTTTGGCCACATAGGATGCAGAGCTTGTCACACCACCCATGAATGAAATATTTCTCAAGAAATAGATTTCAAAGCTATCCGTATAATGGAATACACATTATTGTATGTATCATAATTAATCTATGTTACATGATGTTATAAAGTAAAATTTAATATTTTTACATAACATTAAACTATATAAATTAATCTTTACCACATGTTGTTATACTACATGGGAGATTTCCTATCTGCATGATGTTAAAATGTATGGTTTATCAAGAATTACATAACGAATTATTCATATCATCACAAGATATGTAGTGAATACTAAACCATTATTTTTTAAACCATGTTCAATGATCCTTCAATTTAGGTTACCCCCATCCATAACGCATCACAATAAACAACACAGATACATAAAATCCATCTTCATTCATGTTGAGTCACTGACATACTTACATACTTACATTAAAAAACCAAACCCAACTATAAATAAGTATGGATCTTTTATTATTTCCAATGAGATACATATGGATTACTCAAACCTATATATTGTCCTATCTACTACTTGGTATGAATTTCCATTTTTCTTCCATCAACTATCTCCATAATATATGGAAACCATTTCTATTCATTATTTCACTCACTAATCATAGATCTTGTGATGCTATAAATTGAATAAAGGGATATACCAAATGATACATGAATTAAATTACATAACATTCCCATCATTCTCCTAAATGTAAGACCGTAAAAGTAACACCATGATTCATTTCCCATTAACATTAAATTACATTGTCAATATACATTCTGCATGATGTCAAACCGAATAGTTAGAAAATAACTATGTGTTATTTGATTCTAATTCCCATGAGATATATAGTGATTCCCAAAACTCCATCCATTGTTTCAACAAAAACATTTCAATTTATCCATGTCAGTTTACATCCATCCTCATTACATGATGTTAAACTGCATGGAACATCAAAAACAATATGTAGCTTAATTTCTATCATCAAAGAATACATAGTGATGTCTGGGTCTCCAATCATAGTCCCAAATACCACAATAAAGGAAAATAATTATAGCCTATATATATTGGATATAAAATCATATAGTATTTTCCATTTTATAACTACTTGGGACTTGATTCATTATTTAACATGAAACATAGTGATTCCCAAATTTCCATCTCTTAGCCAAGTCACCAGAGAGAAATATAAAAATTCCCCCCAACATTATGTGTATTCTATACCTAAATTGGATACATAGTTTAGAACTACGTGTGGTGTGATTCTCGTACTCCTTGGATATGTTTTGACACCTAGAAATCATCATTGGAGAAAGCCAAAACATTTTTTCCCATTCAGATTGATTCATATACATCCTTACCACAAGATGCCAAACTGCATGGAATTCCATGAACTACCTATGGATTGTTTCCTATTGACATGTGATACATAGTGACACTATGATTTATATCCTAGTGTCTTTTAACCACTCCCATTTTCATATCGGATCCCATATCCTTACCGTATGATGTTAAACTGCAATGAATAACATCCTTACCGCAAGATAATAAACTTCACAAAACATACCCTTACCATATGAAGACAAAATATATGGAAGAACATCCTTACTAAATTATAATAAACTTCACATAACACATCCTTACCACATGATGTTCATTTTCATATATGTGTTCTATTACAACATGAAAATAAACTGCATATGATACGTCATAACCATAAGATGTAAAACTAAAATGAGTTATGCACATACCATCTATAAGATGTTAAACAAGGAAAACCATAACTCATCCTAATTCCTTATAAAATTACAAAAAAAACCTTACCTTGTTAATCAATAGAATGAGGTTCTTCCATCATCTTTTTATGATCCTCAATCAATACACCACACATCATGTCTCAGGTGCCTCATGTCATCACAAACCTTTCACTAACCTATAAAAAGTAAATATATATCTCTGTTTGACCATTCTGATGACATATTAGTATTTGGACCCACCAACTAGACAAATATTTTTTGAATGTTAGTGTGTCTTTGAATCTCATGATCCTTTCATCACAAAGGTGGAACCTAGCACCCCATTTTTTATAGGATATCCCCATAAGGATTTTCAAAAATCATCACTCCTGACTTATGAAACATTATACATGATTTAAAACACATTTAAATTTCACTCATATGGATATTGGCATACTTTTGACACTAGGAATCATAATTAGGATCTTTTACACCACCTCCCATATTATGTCCATATGTGTCCTGAACATAAAATTACAACACTTTGGTCAAAGATATACAACCTTAATCTCTACCGTATATTGGTCAGAATCGTGAGGCCATAAAATCAAAGTGAAAGGGAAGATGAAAATTAGGATGAAAACAAATGAATGGAATATTATAAAAAATTCATGTATTCACTCTATAAACACATCATCTATGGGGTTTATGAAAAGAAATTGCCACAAATTGAAGTCATAAATATCATGGGGTCTACCTTGTAACCCTATTAATTACTAAGATATTCTCCATAGTCTCCTATGTGTAGGAAAAATTTAGATAATTGATCTACCATATTTCCTTGCTATGAGATTATGTTCACTAGGGGTGGATCAACAT
Organism: Viscum album; assembly: GCA_963277665.1. NCBI lineage: Eukaryota > Viridiplantae > Streptophyta > Magnoliopsida > Santalales > Viscaceae > Viscum > Viscum album. The sequence goes on from OY728147.1 coordinate 1,192,648,442, forward strand.
TTAGGGTGGTCTAACATTTCATGGATATTGACCTTCTTGCAAATAACAGATCATGATTTTGGGTATGTAAGATCACTGAAAACCATCCCTGGTAAATGAAAAATATGTATGGTTTCAAAATAAACTTTTATTGACAATTAATGTATACATATGGCCCCTTAATATACACCTAAAACCATCAAACAAATGTGTCACTCAGTAAGAACGAAATTGGAATCCTTGGGAGACCTGACATCATCATGCCAGAACCCAAAATATTAGTGTACTTAAACTATTCTTGGAATGAATATCGTGTATCATCCTCCTAATATGTGTAATTTAGACCATTACATACATGTATCATTACCAAACTGTCCAACTGGGTCTATCATTCTCAACATTATGTCAATATGTCTTGTACCCTTTATCAATGATATAATATGACACTTCATTCTTAAAACATTGATGACCCACACCTCAAGATTCTAAAACACATGGCATAAGACTAAATCATTTTTTATATAGAAAAATTGACCTAGGGTTCCCGAAACCTTCCTTGATATCCATAATTCCATAACCAACATGTTTATGAAAAATCGTTCTTATCCCCTAGAAAAGAAAAATATATCTCTCAGTTTAGCCATGATACTCATGTAGAGGGGATCGGATTCACTGATAAGAGAAAAAATGTCATTGTATAAATGGATTCCTAATCCTTGTGAGCCCCAACAATAGTGTAGTGAACCGAACATCTCATGTTGTTATGGGGTATACCTAATAAGTTTTATCCATCCTATATTTATAGACATAATATTTTGGGTTATGACTGATACCACCCACTATCCAACTATCCAAGAAGTCCTAGATTCCCTAAAATTTTCCCTCAAACATGTTTTCACCATAAGTTATTCCTTCCCCATTGAATGAAGTAGATATTTTTTTTGTGTGGCCACACTGCTAAATCTTAATGGATTTTACCTACCAACCAAAGGTATATCCTCAATATAGGAAAGGAAATGTAATAATCATGAGGCCTGACAACATTATGGTGAATCTAAAAACCATATATTGTTTTGAGTGATCCCAAGTTTTCCATACCCATATTCCATATGGTGATTCTCAAATACCCAAAAACGAAAAGAAATATCAGGTTTGAGGTAAAATATACTAAAATAATGTAGTAATAGGTCCATAATAAAAATACCCTAAACTAAAGATACATTAGGTCCAAGTTAGAAGACCGTAAACTAAAGAAATAGTACGTATGATCCAAAAGAACCTAAAATAATCAAAAAATATTTTTGAGCCAAAAGAACCTAAAATAACATCATCTGTGGGTATAAAGACCCTATAATAATGGAATATTATGTTCGAATAAAAAACCATAATAAAACTATCATTTGGTCTATGTTAAATGACCATAAACAAAAGAATAATTATGTTTTAAATAAAATACCATAAAATGAATCACAAAATCAATTCAGTATGAAATATTGTTTATGTCTCATCTTACAACCTTAAAAAAGTTAAATAATTTTTCACCAATCCTATTAGATCTGGAAAACAACAGGGTACTCTGCATTCGATACATATATTCATCTCATTTATCATTCTTCAAATTCGGTAATCTCAAGACAAATATAATATATTCAACTCTAAGAGAAGACATGTTAGAGGGAATTTATTAGTGACTCATGTAGCAAATCTATAAATCCAATCATTATAATTTTTGAGGTTTTATGAGAATGATTTTATCTTTGGTGGTTCACATAAAATCATGGAAATGACATGATATGTATATCGTAGATGAAGTGAAAATAAATAGGAAAGTAAAAATTTTTGGGAAATCAATTTATATTGTGAAAAAGGGGGAGTAATCTCTAAATTTTGGTGTCCCTAAAATATATTGACAAAAAAATATTCCTTAAGAAGGTAGAACTGAAAGAAATTTTTATTCATTACACTAGTAATTTCATCAAGACTCTAATCAGATGAATTCATAGAGCGTTTCAGTGCTACTCTTTCCATATAATATTTATTTTGCTCCAGGATGGAGAGTCTGAGCTGATATTGTCAACTATTTGACCATATTCTAATTAGCAACCAATGAAGAAGGTGATTTTGAAATATCAAACATAAAATGGGAAATGATCTCCTCACATCCCCATATTTATATAGTTCATGAATCCATCTGAGGCTAAAATTTATATATCAGCTGACCACCATACTCTGGTACTACAAATTTTTCCCTCATCTCTCTAGCATGGTGAGACTCATTCCCAAGGCTATAAATATCTCGTTCACTTGAGTATAGATATCACAGAATAAAAAAAATTCTCGCCATAATTTTTTATATAGGATATTAATGAAAACCATTTACAAAAATGTATTGAAATAAATTGATAGAACATTCCCATTGATCACAAAATACTTCAAAAGGGGTATTTGGGTAATGGTAAGAATATGTCACATGATTAACCTATGTTTTCATTAATCCTATGAAACTGATCAAGTAGGCATGAAATATAGAGTACTAATTAGGTACATTAATACAAAAACATTAGAGGAAACCCAATAGTACATTCCCTCAATAGGCATATCAACAATATCCTCTAATTGTGGATAGATCTACTCAACAAAATACAGTCATCTATAAGAATAATCATCATTTGAGTGTGGTATCTTCCATGAATCCTCACCATGGTCTATAACCTATTCAATAGAATCTACAAGAAAAGTTATTTGTGATACGAAATGCATGCCCACATGACAGACCAACTGGCCTAGAACACCATCATGATAAGCTACTACCAATGCCTTGGTAGAATCCTTGTTATGGAAATAATAACCATCAATAGGAAAAAAATGATCACATATTTAGTATCTTCATGGGATTTTATCTTCCAAAATTGAAAATTATTCCAGGAATTCATTCCCCTAGAGTGATGAAAAAATGAAAAAGAGATTATCATTGAATGTAACCAAGATATTGAGAACTTTGATATGTTTTTTAAGGCTCATAGATGGCCATCTCGTCCACCCTAACTGTGAGAACCCCATCCATAAGGAAGAACATTAATATCACTCAAAAGGGAACAAATTCCATCATCAATTATCAGCAGATACATTGTATATATGGTTGTGAAGTCAAAGCAATCAAGTTAAAACAGTAAATATTTATCCTCATTAGGGCATAGTGACCTAACACCAACCCAAGATATGTTCAACAATCATTGATAAGATATGTTGTTAGAGATCACAGAAGTGTTGTATAATTCTTAATAATGGATGTGGTCCACTATACAAAAAAACATGAACTGGAGAGGCTTACTAATCCTGTTGGGGGAATTACCATGATGAATATTCCCATGAATAGGGTATGGGTGTGAATGGACTAGTACTACTAGGTAGAGGCTCTTCATTTATGCATGTTTTTACACCTCCACAAATGTGCTATCTCAAATCCTTGAGCATGTATCCTCTTATGATAAAAGCTTCATGTTTGGAAACATGGAATGAATGACTACTGGACTGAGGTCCGATGAGGCCTTTGTGTTCACCCACTAACCTCATTAATTATAATCCCCATCACACAAAATGAACCAATAGTAACCAGCATTGTCGCAAATTTCATTGGAAGGGCACGGATATAGATGAATAATAGTCCCTCCCACTCAGCTTCCATGCAGAAATATTTTAATCCAGCCCATGATGTAAATAATCGAGCACATTGTGAGCACATTATTTAATTTCTCCTTCATCATTAAAATAATCTCCCTCTCAAAAACGGGGTTCTATAAGGGATAATACTAAACATCTACAGTCAGATGGAATTCATAATACATCTCTGCTGGAGGGGGATACTTCTCAATTGTTGAATATCCCATATATTGATACATACCTCTCGTTGAAGAATATGGAATTAGTTGGTCCTAGGAAATAAATGAATAATCATTTCCTATATAAGATCAGGCTGGTGGTAAATGACTAATTAATAGATCCACAACGATTTGTAAAGAAAAACCTTATAAATATCATCAGAAAATTCCAAATGGCTTTTTATAACCAAAAATATCAATGACCATTTCTCTAATAAAATTCACCAGGACAGAGGTCCCATTTTGTGTACTATCCACTGCCAATATTTTTCGAAGAATGTATCATTATAATCAAATATCTTTGAGAAATTGGGTTTTGAACGAATTCATGACCATCCAGAACCAGAGGAGAGTTTTCTAAAAGATAAGACGAACCCATGATTGAGCTTCAACCAGAGCACCGTCATTGGTAATTATAGTTTGATCAAAATCAATAGATTTAGAAAATCAATGATATAGATGATTAATGTCTGCAAAATTTATGGAATCATCATCTTGAAAAACATACAAATATAGAAGAAGTCAATTTGATAAGGTATATCCCCGTGGCACATCCGAGAGGAATCCATTCAAACTATCTTTATTAGTATACCCACGATAACAAGGATCAATACTACAATTTCTATTTATCATATTTCATTGATAAGATTCACTTGAGGAACCTCCATGAGAACAATATTCCATCTAAAAATAAGTATGTCGAACATTTTAGATATATATAATATAAATTCTGTCAAAAGTAATGACATGACCCTACCGAACTATGAACATCAAATTAATTAGCTGGTGTATCATGAACCATATATGGTGATCAAAAATCACCTGACCTCCATAGGGTTTGTAGGTCAAACAAACCCTATAGGGAATTCCATGAATAACGTGACCCCATAGAGACTCGCAATTATATGACCTGAATGGGTTACATGAATTCCATCAATCATATGATCGATCCAGTGCATCCCATAAAACAATAAAGGACAATTTTAGAAAATGATCAAACAATTATTGATTATGATTTCTGGGATAGGTCAGATAGGAACCTGAGATAGAAACAATCTCATGGAAGAGCTATAGAAAAATAGACTCGTGGTGCAGGCTTGTTGATGGGGATCATAATCAGGGTTTAGAGAATGTTCATAAGATTGATGTATAGGATTGATACAATAGTGTGAGTTCTGTGGATAATGTATGACCAGTAGAATGAATTTATCTCATTTCACCCCCATATATATAAAAAATATCATTGAGTACTAAATGTATACTTCTAGAAAAAATGTCACATTAAACACTGATTTGTGTCACTATGAAAGACTCAAGAAGGAAATTGTTTTCCTCAAAACCGAGCCCTTTTCTCCAAATAAATCACTCCAGAGGGGGGGTGGATTTTTTGAACACCACCAAATAATAATTGCAGAAATCACGAAGGAATAAATTCTAGAATATGGGTATTACTTTCCCCACAAAATAAATGCATGAAGAAAGTATCCCAGAATTGTGGATCACACGATCCTTTAAGGAACTCATGATTGAATGACCATTTTATGGTCACACAAAGGTTCCATGTGCAGTGCATAACATGCAGTAGATCCCATATAGCCCCTTAGATAAATATTCATTCTCTTACGAAGGCTCTAAAAACATCCAGTGGCCACATGGTGATGATCTATGGAGTTCCCCCAAGTCACATGGTTTTTTCATTGTCATGTTCCTGAAAAACCATTAGAGATTCCTTTTGAATATTATAGTAAAATAATCCTAAAGTATATGCCTATTGAAGTTGGAAAATATTAGAATACATATCACCATTGGGGTGGGTAATTATCCTTGACAACATCCATGAAAACTTGTGAGACCCATTATCAATTTTGAAATAAAAAAAGAAATAGTAGTGGAGGAGGTGGGACCTACTTGTGGTCACTGAATGACCTTAGACATACCCTTGATAGTCTACAAGACATCATAATTTCCCATATATATGTCTTCCATTCCTCTTGAAAACCCGTCGACATGTCACATGCATTACACAGAAGGCCTTGGGTGTTTCTATGAAGGCACATGTACTCTCTTTACCAATCCAAGGCTAAAACTGGAGAATTTATCCCTGAAAGGCTCATAAACCCTCTTATAAGCCATAATTCTTATGTGAAAAATAAAAAAAATATATAATTTTATTTCCAACACCAACACATTAATTCTTAATCCTTGATAATTAAAAAAATATGATAAAAAAATAAGGAAATTGATATCATGGACATAAATTGTCTATGACAGGCTAAGGATGTCCATAGAATTGTCTTTTGAGACTCTCGAACAAGCCAAGAAATGGTATCTAGCATCTTGGAGATGCCTCTCAAAAGGAAAATTGATTTTGTGGATGTCTTTGGGAAATGTAAATATGAATAAATGGATGCCCAAATGAATGAATTTAAGTGTAATGAATTACCCATTATGTTTACATAATCTAATAATGTAATCATTGATGAGAGGGAGTTGTGGTTGTGAAAAATTAGACAGTGTCCTCAAAACGATCAAAGACAAATACTCACAAAGTTTCTTGGTGACAATTTCCTTCTCTTTTTTAAGTCAACATCTACACCCATCACACTATAAAAACTGTTGAAAATCCATGTGGAAAGTCTAATAAATTCTCCATCTTCAACTCAAAAAAATAAGTGGAACACTTGAGTGCAAGTGGTTAGATTTACAACAATGTTCTAGAGTGAATTTATCAAAGCATCTGATCACAATACCAAAAGGTATTATGTCTACTAATATACCTACATGAAGCTAGATTAATCATTAAATAGTTATAAATAACTTCTCATGATCATCCGTAGATCATTTGCAGGATATCTAGTAAGATATATGATGAACATCCTACACAGGCACTAGATCACACGAGACTCCAAATAAACAGAAATTGATTGAATATAAGGAATTGAAAATATTTGAATAACGGTTACTGTGTGAAGACAGAAAAGAATAAAATTTTCACTAACTTTTATTAACATTGAAGAAATGTCCAAGACATGGAAAAACACCAAGACAAGTCACCTAGATCTAACAATACCCTTTAAAAATGTTATATAAGTTATGACCAATCACTAGATAATATAATAGAGTTTTTTATTGTCTTGAAGACATACCACCTTATACTCATGAAATTCTTCATGGAACTCTAACATATGTCTTGATACGTCATTTAGACACATTTTTAGACTCATATAATGGTGCTTGATCATTTCATCCATGACTCACGACTACTCCTACCCATGTCAAGGTAGCTTCCACATGGACTTCTATGTGATTCAGTTGAAACTCACGACACCCTCTATACATGATAGCTAAAATTTACTATTCACTATCAGGATGTCATCCATGACATTAAAAACTCTCTGTGATTGGTTATAATGACTCTCCAAATGACCTTCAGATTCAATGCCCGACTCACATAACGATGCGTGATCATATCATCCAAGTCTCAAAGACGCATCCACACATGATATAATATCTCACACAAGACCCTTTCATTGTGTCAGAAAAGTACTCCAACGCTCCCTAACCATATCAATAGGGACTCATGATTCCCTCCAGGGATTTATGCCAAATCAATCAAAACTCTCTGGCTAATCCATCCAGAGCATGTGATGTCTTCTAAGACACACCATCTAGTCTAGTGACGTCTTCCAGATGGGTAATCTAGGCCAGGAGATACCCTTTATACCAGAGGACAGAGTCAATATGACCCCCATGAATTGACATAAATAGTTCATCCTCAGTGTGTAATCCTCGACCAGTAGGGAAACCTAATAGTGTAATCCCCAATCAAGTGAACTTTTACAACTATAATTCCTATAATAACCAGGACATGTAGTATACCTTCTCAATTCCCAATACAAGTATCAAATCGTCATATGGACATTATAATAAATAATTCCCACATTCATAAAATAATAATTTTTTTCAGTTTATATCCCTTTTTACTCACACTGATAATATCTCACGTGGGTCTTCAGAGTTTTGATAATCATATCATTTTCATATAAGCCTCCATGAAGTGAAGGGAAACATCACTGTATAATTAAAAACCAGTGGAATAAAATGATTTTCGCTAACAAAAGGGAAACATCAATATATTACCCAAAATCATCTGAAATATGATAACTATGGTTCATTCAATTACAATTATATGTTGGATACATTCTTAATGTCCTGAGCACAAACAAAAATTCATATCAATAGAACCCCCATGTGTTTGAAATTTTAAACATCTAGGCCAAATCTTTCCCACTGGATGATCACTCTATGTCATCCCATGGTAGAATGTGAAATCAGCTGAACTAATATGATTCATATTACATCAACACTTAGTATATGTAGGGATCCTTCACATGGTTAATGCTATATATGAATCATCACATAGACTGTCCTAGTACACAAGTCACATATCTACACACTCTAAGAATGAACATCTACCACACAGTTTCTCACATAGATCATAGATCATGTGTTCATAGGGTGTCATAATGAGAACTACCTTCCAATATGGAATCTAAAATAGATAGGTAAATCCCTATACGTATGCCTCGATGAGTGGTGTAATATAGACACCCTTCATATAAGGGAATCTAACTTTTAGGGTAGTCTAAAGGGAATGATTGAAAATGATAAATATGATTCCTACCATAACTAGGATATTTAAGATGTATCATTGAGACCTAATCTCAAATATATGGTGTCACAATACCCACACATATGTTCTCTCAACAAGATGATAAAGTACACTGTGTCTATGAAAATTGTGGTTTTCGATTCCCAAAATAATTGGGATATATATGAAAACTCATAATTGATCAATACCCTCCATTGAATATAAATTGCCTCACCACATGGTAAAAGTTAGTGAAGCATCCGATCATAATGGTTCAACATATACAAAAACTATACACCATTAAGGAAATAGGTGGATAACCTCGAATATATAAAGATAGATTAATTAATTGGACCACACTTTACTTTGTTCATCAATGAAAATTACATTAATTTTTTAAAGGATATTTAATGTCAAATCATTTAGTCCAGGTAACCACTCCCTTAAATATATTCGGAATAGATTGTTGAACATATCATAAATATATAAGAGATTATTAGAGAAATAAATAATTCACCTAAAAAATGTGTGATGAGCCTGACCTCAATCCTCTGAACAATTCTGAGTCCCAAAGAGTAAATGTTCGTAAAAATCCAGCTAACTATAGGCCATTGGAAAGCAAGTTTTTACCTAGATACTGATAGAGAACCATTGGGAGTATTTGCTAATAGTGACAATGGAATCCTACCAGTTTTGGTTGTGCACAACTTATCCCCCTACAATCAAAACATCAAGAGAAAGCCATTCCAAACCATAAAACCAAATAAAAATAGAAAATACGAATAAACGGATTTTGAAAAATTATCAAAGGATTATTATACAGTAATATTATAAATTTAAAATAATAATCGTTCATTTAGAAAACTCATTTTATTATTTTTGAAAACTATGTATTATTTCCATTTAATGAAAAAAATTTAATGTTTTGTTAAAAAATGTATCATAAAGGTGGAATAAATTTTTTCTGTTGAATGCCACATAACTGTAAGATTGTTATCAATAAAACTATTCATTTCATTTAAAAAATAAAAACTAATAATTATATATCAATTATTATTTATAATAATAAAATTAAAATTTATAAAAAAAATTATTTTTTTTCATTATGTACCCTACTATAAAAATTGACTTTTATCATCAAAAAATTCTTCAATAAAAAAACTATATTTTAAAATTTGATTCATTTTGTATATATTATTTAATAATGTTTTGTTTAATTTTAGGCTTTAATTGTAAATATCCCAGTTAAAAATATGTTCCATGGTAAAAAGAAAAAATGATTAAAGTGAAAAATCAATGTTCAATGGACATAAAAATCTGTTAAAAACATGTGTTTTAATGTATGTTAGTGGATTTATAGACATCACCCCTTCCCCAATTCAATTTCCCAATTATTGGACCCACATGAGCATTTAAAAGTTACATTACCTTTTATATTATTACAATAATTCTTTCTTCACTCTCTTATAAAATGAATCTTCATTGTCCCACTTATCCTCACACTAAAAGACTCTATCAATAAAAAACATCTACCCATATAACTCCCCAAACATTTTATAGACTACATAATGGATTTTTTTCTATAAAAAATATACTCTTATGAAAAAATCCAATTTTTTGTGCTCTTACAAAGAGTAAGAAAATTGTCTCAATTACTACTTATTCAATTTTGTCTTCTATTTCATCTAATAAATCATACGAGTGGAATATATCCATGATAAAATAATTACATCATTTTCATAATATCAAAACCCTTGTATTATATGAATTTTTTATTAAAAAATTTAATTTCCCTTATATATTGAGTTACATGTAACACAATGTTTAAAATATCTACAATATACTATTAATATATTACTATTTATGGTGATGATCATAACATATCCATTATAATGTTGGGTATGAATTCTACTTAATAAATTATGGAAATTAACAACCTATATATTCATAAAAAAATTATTGTATTTCAATTGATTAACAATTAAAATTGAAAGCATTTGACAGTATGAAAAATATTTTTTGGAAAAGTATTTCATAATAAATTAAATTAAAATATATTTGTTGAAACATTTTAATGAATCAAAATATTATATATGAAATTTAATATTTTAGTATTTATATAATGTTTTTTCTATTAATGTGAATGAAATAAATCTACATTTAGGGAGAAATTTTTTTCCTCTAAAAATGGATTCATCCCATTTTTCAAATATTTTCTTAAATTATTTATTTTTTATAATTTTTTAATATTTATAAAATAAATTATGTTCATTTTTTAATATATAATATAAATATTATATGAAGTTGATTTATTTAAATTTTTTCAAAATTGTTTGACTGATTAATATTGAGCTATACAATTATTATTTAAAAGTATATTTTAATTTAATATTTTCATTGAATGATAAATAATATTTTAATCTAATAATAAAATTTAATTAGTTAATTTATATTATTATTCATCTAATTTTTTCCATTTAATTTATTTTTATAATAAAAAGTGACATAAAAACATTTAATATTTATGAAGACGATTTCATTGGGAACCCCCCTTTTCATCAGGTCTGTGAATTTAATTTGAAATAAGTAAATCCAAATTATATTATTTTAATTTGGTAAATTGAATTTAATATTTATAATAATAATAATAAATATTATATAACATTCCCAACATAATTTTTTTGTAGTTAATTATAAAATCAATAATAAGTAATTAACACGGTTATTATTTAAATAGGTATTATAGGCGATTAAACTGAATAACTTATAGATAAAATGAGGTAAAACATATAAAAATCATTCTATATTTCCAAATATTGACCTTATATCATCTAATATTTTTTAATACATTATTTTGGTTCATTAGGGTAACTAAAAAATGGATATATCTTTGTCTTTTTAAATATTCCACATGGGTCCTCTCTACCACTTATAGAAGAACACATTGCTTTTCTAACCTCCATACCCATCCAAATAATTTGAGTTCATCCAATACATAACAAATTACTTTAAAATATTCCATTCCAGATCAAAAATTACTTTAATATATCGAGAAAACTTCTTATTATTGAATCATGTGTAATCTTATTGATGTTCTTTGAAGCAGATGTATAATCCTAAACCATGTTTTTTGTTTATTTTCTTTTCTAGCTCCTCAAAATATTATTCAACTATAATTATACAATAAAAATTTAAAATAAAATATAATTAATTTTTAGAAAGTCTATTTCACAACCAATATTCATATCTTATTACATCAAATCAAAAATGAAATAGTTTTTCTGTGTACTAGAATATACCATCCCAAAACTGATGCAATTCATTTTCAATCATCATCTCTAATAGTTTTATAGAATAACTTATTTAACATATTTATATGATATTTATGGACTTATTGTAAATATATAATTACAATATCACATATACCATCATAAATTCAAATCTATTTAATGCAATAATATTTTTTATGCATGTTTGTGGACTATTACCTCCACGAAGTGATGCCATTTATTTTTTACATTTATTTTAAATGGATGTTAATAATTATAGATTTCAATAATACACATTATATATTGGATATAAATATTTATTGGGAATATTTGTTTAATATTTTCTATTTTTTCTTTATTTTAGTTGAGAAAATGATAATAATGTTTGTAACACCCCGAGATTATATGAAAAATATTATTTTCACTAATATCTTGTGTTGTACGCTACACCAAAAGGAGCTTGCACAACATGCATCCTTGATTTGTCTTGCATTACACGAAATCGTGACATTCCTTGATAGCTTGCGTCGTACGCAATACCGAGTTTCACTAAACAACGATATGCTATTAAAATATTATTAAAACTAGCCATTATGAATAGTAATAACCACTTTTTAAAATTTTATAAATTTTATTTATCAAAATGGACTTCATTTTTGGATTCGGAATATCGAAATTAGCCTACAGTGAAATTTTGGTATTTTGCTGAAAACTTTCAATTTTTGATGAATAGTGAAACCACTAAGTGGTAGGTTAAAAACTGAAATTTGCATAATACGTAATTTTACCGCTTCTGTGAATGTAATTTTGAAAATCCGAGAGACACGGTTAATATCAAGGACTAAAATGTGGTTCAATGAGATGAAAATAATTTTTGGTGAATAGTAACTTTTTACTTTTTTTTACCACGGTTAAAAGTAAATAGGGTAATTAAGGGTAAAGATGATATTATTATTACCCTAACACATGTCCTAATTCTATTGGATAAGTGAAATTCGACCAAAAACAAACTTAGAAATAAAATATGACCATTTAGGCCCACTTGGATTAGATTAGGACATTTATTATTAATTTATTTAAAGAAGGGTTTTAATAGTTAATATCAATGTTTAATAAGTAAATAATTTTTATTATTAAGTTATACATAAGATAAATTCGAATATAAATATTCATTAGAAATCTAAAATTATTTCCTACATAATGGTATTTTATTTGTAATTTTTATACATTAAATAATTTAATTTATTTATGACACAATGATGAAGCAGTAATTATCTTATTAATGAAATATTGACATAATTGATGTTATAAACACCAAAATAAATGTAATTTGAGACTTTTTATGAATTACACTAATTTTCTAGGTTACTATGATATATTATTGTTTATTTAATCGACTTGGTTAGAACATATAATTCTGTTATGACTTTCACAAAAATCATATATCAAATAGTGTCAAAATTGACACAAAATAGTTTTTAAAACAAATATTATATTATTAATTGTTATTTTATTTCTAAAAATGTAAGGTTAGGCCAAATGAATTATATAAGGATATATATATTAATAATAAACAATTTGGGGTTCGTTTGGCATGTTATAGTAAGTTTATTAACCATATAGTGTAAGAAAAGAAAAAGTCATGGTAAAAGTTAAATTATTTAACTTAGAGTTAAATCTAATTTATAAGGTTAAAATAATAACCTAAACGTGTCTAAATCCTATTGGTTGATAGTATTTAGACCCATATTCAATTTACCTTTTAAATAATACCCTTTGGAACCATTATAAACCGATTTTGACTTTAATATAAAATAATATTTTGAGATATTCCTAAGGTGCCCCTATCCTCCCTTATAAAAGGGCACCTCCTCCATCTCTTCCTCACACAACATTGAGCCTTCAAGCTCGGCCAAAACCTGCCAAAATCCCGTCTCCACTTCCCTATAATAATCCTAGAGGTCATGGTCTTCTTCAAAGACCAATCTTAGTTCCCTAAGTGGAGGATTCAAAGAGGCGTTTCAAAGAAGAGGTAATATCCATTACCGATCTTTTCAATTTATTTCTTCTTAAACTTCTTCTTCTTTAGTTGATTCATGATAAAGTAATAACATAAGTATTACTTTCATACTGATATGTTATTATAAATATTAAACAACCCTAATTCACCTTCTATCCATCCTATGGAAAAATGATATCACCGCGCGTGCGTACGTACGGAATATCGTCTCCACGTCGTGGTGTAATCTATTTTCCACCATCACCTTACAAGGATGGGTATAATGGTGTAATGAGTAACTATATATGATTATTATAATGTTATATTGATTCTGAAATAGTATACATATACTTCAATACAATTCCACGATCATAGGAACGATATCATCACTCGTGCGTACGTACGGAAAACCGTCTCCACGATGGGATGCGACTCGTTCCACATGATCGTCATTTAATAATGATTATATAAATGAATTTAATGAATTAATATTATATAGATAACACTAATACCGTTCTGTATATAAGGTATCTATAACCTTAAAAGAATAATAAGAATTTATTCGGCAAAACACGCATAAGAACAAAAGGCAATAAAGACCCGAGTAACAAGTAACAATGAAATATTACTAATAAGAAGCTAAGAATATGACCATATATGATATCATATCAATATGTATGATTCTGGAATAAGTCAATAACATTATTTAAACCATTATACAGGAGCTTCGGACACGTACAAAGAAAATCGGACCTAAGGAAAGGGAAATATCACAATCTCATTTTTATCCGAGATTGTTTATACTTTAGTATTTACTAGGGAGTATTTTATCATCCACATACATGTTTCCTCAATATGTAATATTATTTCCATCCACCTACAATTTTTTAAATCCAATTTTACCCTTCGGTGAGTTTTTAGTAAAGGATATGAAAGGAATATTTTGTCGTTTTTTGTACGAGGTACTTTTTGACTTTTCTGAAAAAAGTACGAAGAATGATTTTTTATCTTATACGACATGAATGGATTTTTAAAACATTATTTCCAAGAAGCTTCCTTTACAAGTTTTCAAGTTTATTTTTAATCAAATTATTTTAGTTTAATATTGTAAGACATGTTATGAAAGGAAAATGTTTTTGAAGTAGAAAGGATATTTTCCTCAAGAATGGAGTTCAAGTGTTTTATTAAAATTATTTTCCATATAAGACAATATAGGGTTCTGTTTCTATCCCTATTATAACATTGATTTTATAATGTTGTGATGAATTATTTTTATGAATTCCTTTATCCTATATGAATTGTTTTATGATGTCACGATGTTTAAGGATCCCATTTTTATTACATGGTTTATGCTATGATGTGTGGTTTATGATTTTGTGGCACACATAAGAATGGTATCATTATGAGATGGGTGGGACCTATATCTCCCTCCAATGCATTGGGTAATGATTTTATATCTCATGAGATAGACATGGCTAGAACGGTAGGTTATACCGGTACAATGAAACAGGACTGAAATGAGGGTGAATCGGTTCAGAAAGGGACTTTGTCCACTAAGATAGTCTTGTCAATGAGTCCTGACTAACAAGAAATGATTCTCTATTATTATGTGTGAATGCCACAAAGTTTCATGTTTTAAGTTATGATTATTGTGATTTCATTTCACTGCCATGCGTTACCCCAGGTTATGAAATTATGATCTCATTTACAAGTTAAGATTTCCAAAAGTTATGTGCTTATGTATATGATGTGATTGATATTTCTTTTTTAACCATTACTAAGCATTTGAGCTCACCATTTTATGTTCTCTTTTCCCCAGGATATAAAGAAATGTTTTAGGTATAAAAAAAAGGAAGATCCTTATGGGATATGTTGAAGATCTTTCACCAGGATTAAAAGATTATATTCCGAGTTTCCAGAGACACTAAACTATTGTGATCCTTGTTTGTGTCTTTTTGTTATGTACTAAGTATTCCGCAAATGTTATGTAATGTCAATGTACGTCAAGATATGGGTTTCTACAGTTGGTATTAGAGGAAAGGTTTAGTCAACCTTTGGAAACTAGGATGCGAGAACTTTAGTGAGATCCCTATAGATATCTCTAAAGTATTTCTAGGGATGTCTCTAAGATTAAGTATACGTATAGGTTATAGTCCTAGAATTGCGCTAATGATCTTAGAATTTAAACGAAGATGTTAGATATTGAGGGTACTCCCCATTTATTATGTTGCTTTCCCTATCATGATTTTTGCCTCTCATACATTTATTTTTGGGTTTTAGATGATGGATGGAACCCGAAGGAACCGTGTTGATCAATGCAATGGACAATGCAATGATTGTCCTCCTGAACAAACAAATGTTATGGGAGATGGAGTGAAAAATCTTATTGCTATACTTACACAAGCTATGAATCATTCTGGACTTCCAAATGAGCAGAGAAGGGAACAATATTATATTGAGTCCTTCATGAGGCAACGTCCACCTACTTTCAGTGGGACTTTCGATCCACTTGTTGCTAATTAATGGATCAGTACCACTGAAAAGATATTTTCAGTTCTTCATTGTTCTGAACATGATAAAGTCATCTTAGCAGTATATCGTTTGGAAGGTGAAGCTGATCAATGGTGGAATCTTATCAAGAATACAAGGCAAAGAGATGAAATTGAGTCCATGGAATGGGACGAGTTCAAAAACTTGTTTTTCAATAAGTACTTCCCTCGTATTCTTCGAACAAAGATGGAGAAGGAGTTTCTTGAACTAAAGCAAAAGGATGATGAATCTGTTGGTATATACGAAGCGAATTTTACAAGACTTGCAAGGTACGCATCTGGGTCGATTGAATCTGATTCCGAGATTCTGGTTCGATCTCTGCAGGTGAAATACAACCCTCCATGGGATTTGATCTATCTCGTTATAAGATGCTCGAAGGAAATCAATGATGGTTGTGGGGTTTATCATATATGGAGAGAAGCTAATTTTGCTGCGGATGTGTTTGCTCGTGCCTGAATAGAGGAGGAATCGTTGGTGATCTACTCCGTTGTTGGATCCCTCCCACAGGAATGTAAGGATGTTATCCAGGGGGATTCCCTTGGACTTCATCATTTTCAACCCCCATGATCTGTATCTTGCGGTCGTCCTGACCTTTTATAATAAAAAAATAATTTTCGGTCGGCATCTGGCATTATCATCCAACCTGAAAGTAAAGTTGATTGATTTTTCAGTGGCTTAAAACCAAGTCTTCGATGGGAATTAGCTATAAGAGACTTCAGTAGCTATGAAGAAATTGTGCGCTGTGCTATCAAGGTAGAAATGGAAGTTGGTGTTACATATCCATCTCATGGTTTTGACAAGAAAAGAAAGATGGAGTTCAAGGAGAAATCTCAGAATAATGGTGAAATGAAGATGAATGTTTCCTTATTCTCAAATTGTGGAAAAAAGAATGGTGGATATTGTCTTAAAGGGACTAGAAAATGTTTTAACTGTGGAAAAGAAGGTCATCGAGCAGCTGAGTGTCGAGGTAATGGAAAAAGGGTTTCTAATGATGTGAATAAAGCAAACACTGCAGAGAACACACCACCAACACTTCAATGCATCAAGTGCAAAGAAATTGGACATTATGCTAATAAATGCCTTAATCCAAGGGTTAGTGATGATCAACATGAGAAACCATTTAAGGAAAAGGACAAAGGGAAGTCACATGCGATCACTATTGGCGAGGTTGAATATGACAATGATGTGGTGGAATGATTATGTGTTTATGTAATGGGATTCCAAAAATAATGTTGTATATAGTATCATGGAATATTGGAATATTTATGTTTTTGATTTCAATAATTTTATGGTACCGGTAACCATGAAAAGTGATTGAGACATTTTTGGTAAACAGATGATATGAGCATAATAAATGGATAAGAAGATAATGAGATGTTTGATTGTATTCATGAGCTCATGATTGATATAAGGACTAAGTAATATCATGGTTTTAGTATATAGAATTTTGAGGATTTTGGTATGTGGAAAGTGTTAACTTTTAACTACATTCATGTTTTCACTAAGGCTCAATGGGTATTCAAGAGAATACAAGATTAATGACTTTGAATGTTTGGAATGTGACCAACAAAACATATCTTATGATATATTGGGATCAACGATGGTATTAAATATCTGGTAATCATTTTCACTATGTTATGAGAGTGGACTGCAGTATTATGGATAAGCCTAATGATTGAAATGGATTATGTTGGACATAAGTTAGTATTGTTTAAGGATAGAAGTTTTTTCGATATTATTGATGGGATGTTATAGTTTTAGAAAAAGGACAACCTGCAGGACGGGCGACAACCCATCTCGTCGGACAAGGCTGTGGGAATCGAACTCAGAACCGAAGTGCGACTGGCCTTTATCGCCTACCACTGGCCTACAGGAAGTTCCTGTTTAGTAGAAACTAGTTTTATTATATTAAGTAGTATGATATATGAAGTATAAGTCCATTTTAGGTACCATATATGATTAATCTCACTATAGAATGACTTATGTATATTTAATAAATTTTGCTAACCTTTTGATGGAATGACCCGTCATTCTGTCACTGATCTGCTAACACTTCACGAATAACAAATTCAACATCATTTATTTAAGAGATGAAGTGGAAATTGTTCAAGGCAGGAACAACAGTGAGATTGTACCAAAATAAATTAAGTATTTATTCTAATTCAAATTCTTCAACTTTAGGGAAATGATCTTGAAAACCAAAAATGTTGTCCTAGTGCTCTTATATCTGATTAATCAGATAGTACCTTAGATCGTCACAAATTTATGGATTTGTGATTGTTGGATTTTCCATAGCCATGTTCTCTACCACTCTCTATCAGAACATGATGGTTAGATTTTTCTTCCATATCCATATTTTCACCTTTGTGGAAACCCAGTGATTAGTTTATTTGGGTAACCGTTACGTTTCATACTTTTGTTTTTAAAGATTGGTTTTGGTATTCCTTTTTACAATGTGGGTTTCTATTAAATAAACTTTCGAATAGTAAACCATTTATAACGCCAACGAATTTCGAGGGTGAAATTCATTTTAAGGGGGTAGAATGTAACACCCCGAGATTTTATGAAAAATATTCTTTTCACTAATGTCTTTTGTTGTACGCTACACCAAAAGGTGCTTTCACAATACGCATCCTTGATTTGCCTTGCATTACACGAAATAGTGACCTTCCTTGATAGCTTGTGTTGTACGCAATACCGTGTTTCACTAAACAACGATATGATATTAAAATATTATTAAAACTAGCTGTTATGAATAGTAATAACCACTTTTTGAAAGTTTTTAAATTTTATTTTTCAAAATGGACTTCATTTTTGGATTCGGAATATCGAAATTAGGAAACGGTGAAATATTGGTATTTTTCTGAAAACTTTCAATTTTTGATGAATAGTGAAACCACTAAGTGGTAGGTTAAAAACTGAATTTTGCATAATACTTAATTTTACCGCTTCTATGAATGGAATTTCTAAAATCTGAAAGAAACGGTTAATATCAAGGACTAGAATGTGGTTCAATGAGATGAAAATAATTTTTGGTGAATAGTAACTTTTTACTTTTTTTACCACGGTTAAAAGTAAATAGGCTAATTAAGTGTAAAGATGATATTATTATTACCCTAACACATGTCTTAATTCTATTGGATAAGTGAAATTCGACCAAAAACAAACTTAGGAATAAAATATGACCATTTAGGCCCACTTGGATTAGATTAGGACATTTATTATTAATTTATTTAAAGAAGGGTTAAAATAGTTAAAATCAATGTTTAATAAGTAAATAATTTTTAATATGGGGTAATACATAAGATAAATTCGACTATAAATATTCATTAGAAATCTAAAAAGATTTCCTACATAATGGTATTTTATTTGTAATTTTTAGACATT
This sequence comes from Viscum album, assembly GCA_963277665.1. Lineage (NCBI taxonomy): Eukaryota > Viridiplantae > Streptophyta > Magnoliopsida > Santalales > Viscaceae > Viscum > Viscum album. The sequence goes on from OY728147.1 coordinate 1,192,668,155, forward strand.
AAATAATTTAATTTATTTATGACACAATGATGATGCAGTAATTATCTTATTAATGAAATATTGACATAATTGATGTTATAAACACCAAACTAAATGTAATTTGAGTCTTTTTATAAATTCCACTAATTTTATAGGTTACTATGATATATTATTGTTTATTTAATCAACTTGGTTCGAACATATAATTCTGTTATGACTTTCAAAAAAATCATATATCAAATAGTGTCAAAATCGACACAAAATAGTTTTTAAATATATAAAATATTATTAATTATTATTTTATTCCTAAAAATCTATGGTTCGGCCAAATGACTTAGATAAATATATATATATTAATAATAAATAACTTGGGGTTCGTTTGGCATGTTATAGTAAGCGTATTAACCATATAGTGTAAGAAAAAAAAAGTCACGGTAAAAGTTTAATTATTTAACTTAGAGTTAAATATAATTGATAAGGTTAAAATAATAGCCTAAACTTGTCTAAATCCTATTGGATGATATTATTTCTACCCTTACCCACTTTAACTTCGAAATAAGACCCTTTGGAACCATTATAAAACGATTTTGACTTTAATATAAAATAATATTTTGAGATATTCCTAAGGTGCCCCTATCCTCCCTTATAAAAGGGCACCTCCTCCCTCTCTTCCTCACAAAACTTTGAACCATCAAGCTCAGACAACCCCTGCCAAAATACCTTATCAACATTCCTAGAATAATCCTATAGGTCCTGGTCTTCTTCAAAGTCCAATCATAGTTCCCTAAGTGGATGATTCAAAGAGGCGTTTCAAAGAAGAGGTAATATCCATTACCGATATTTTCAATTTATTTCTTCTTCAACATATTATTCTTTAGTTTTTTCATGATAAAGTAATAAAATCAGTATTAATTACATAATGATATGTTATTATAAATATGAAACAACCCTAATTCACCTTCTATCCATCCTACGGAAAAATGAAATCACCGCGCGTGTGTACGTACGGAATATCGTCTCCACGCCATGGTGTAATCTATTTACCACCATCACCTTAAAAGGATGGGTATAATGGTGAAATTAGTAACTATATATGATTATTATAAATTTATATTGATTCTGAAATGGTATACATATACTCCAATACAATTCAGTGATCATAGGAATGATATCATCACTCAGGCGTACGTACGGAATACCGTCTCCACGATGTGATGCAACTCGTTCTACATGATCTTCATTTCATAATGATTATATAAATGAATTTAATGAATGAATATGATATATATTACACTAATACCATTCTGGATATAAGGTATCTATAAACTTAAAAGAAGAATAAGAATTTATTCGGAAAAACATGCATAAGAACAAAAGGCAATAAAGACCCGAGTAACAAGTAACAATGAAATATTACTAATAAGAAGCTAAGAATATGACCATATATGATATCATATCAATATGTATGATTCTTGAATAAGTCAATAACATTATTTAAACCATTATACAGGAGCTTCGGACACGTACAATGCAAATCGGACCTAAGGTAAGGGAAATATCAAAATATCATTTTTATCTGAGATTGTTTATACATTAGTATTTACTGGGGTGTATTTTATCATCAACATACATGTTTCCTCAAAATGTAATATTATTTCCATCCAACTACAATTTTTTAAATCCAATTTTACCTTTTGGTGAGTTTTTAGTAAAGGATATGAAAGGAATCTTTTGTCGTTTTTCGTACGAGGTATTTTTTGACTTTTCCGAAAAAAGAACGAAGAATGTTTTTTTATCTTATACGGAATGAATGGATTTTTAAAACATTATTTCCAAGAAACTTCCTTTACAGGTTTTCAAGTTTATTTTTAATCAACTTATTTTAGTTTAAAATTGTAATACATGTTAAGAAAGGAAAATGTTTTTGAAGTAGAAAGGATATTTTCCTCAAGAATGGAGTTCAAGTGTTTTATCAAAATTATTTTCCATCTAATACAATATAGGGTTCTGTTTCTATCCCTATTATAACATTGATTTTATAATGTTGTGATGGAATTATTTTTATGAATTCCTTTATCCTATATGAATTGTTTTATGATTTCACAATGTTTAAGAATCCCATTTTTATTATATGGTTTATGCTATGATGTATGGTTTATGATTTTGTGGCACACATAAGAATGGTATCATTATGATATGGGTGGGACCTATATCTCCCTCCAGTACATTGGGTAAAGATTTCATATCTCATGAGATAGAAATGGCTGGAACGGTAGGTTATACCAGTTCAGTGAAACAGGACTGAAACTAGGGTGACTCAGTTCAGAAAGGGACTTTGTCCACTAAGATAGTCTTGGCAATGAGTCTTGACTAACAAGAAATGATTCTCTATGATTATGTGTGAATGCCACAAAGTTTCATGTTTTAAGTTATGATTATTGTGATTACATTTCACTTCCATGAGTTACCCCAGGTTATGTAATTATGATCTCTTTTACAGGTTAAGATTTCCAAAAGTTATGTGCTTATGTATATGATGTGATTGATATTTCTTTTTTTACCCTTACTAAGCATTTGAGCTCACCCTTTTATGTTTTCTTTTCCCCAGGATATAAAGAAAGGTTTTAGGTATAAAAAAGAAGAAGATCTTTATGGGAGATGTTGAAGATTTTTCACTAGGATTAGAAGATTATATTCCGAGTTTCCAAAGACAATAAACTATTACGATCCTTGTGTGTGTCTTTTTGTTATGTACTAAGTATTCCGCAATTGTAATGTAATGTCAAAGTACTTCAAGATACGGGTCTCTACAATGTTCATGTGTATGTAAGTCCTACTGTCTCTATGAATAGGGTATTTGATTTTAAAATCACTTCCTTTTATGTTGGATAATAAATTTTTATATCAGTAATATTTATTAAATATATAATTCTAAACATTATATTGTTTATGGAACCATAAAAAAGGTATAAAGACTAAATATAATTAACTAGAATATACATTAAAACGATGTAACTATCGCTTGAAAAATTGATTTTAGTAGAGTTTGTTGATAAACGTATTGTGGAAGGATACATGCAATATTAGAACAAAGGATATACTTTTCTAAAAATTGATTATATTTTCTGTTTGTTGTAAATCCTCACATGGAAGATCTATCATTTTATATGGAAATGTATCATTAAATTCAAACCAACAAAAGTTTTTATGTTGGATTCATTTCACAGTGTTTATAAAATTTTTGGGTCCAAATATTAGAAAATAGAGAAAAGTTTTTTCGGAAAAGAGAGTTGTCTACCAGATAAAAGGAGGTTTGAAAAATTGTTTGCCAAATTTTTTTTGTGATCATTACATCAAAAAAATGAAAAGGAAAACTGTGTGTGAAGGATTCAGATGTGTTACAAAGACGATAGTGTGCAATAGAGTCTTATAAAACAATTGTGACCTCAAAGGGGGTTTTATGTGCTTGAACTGGTACATATGTGCACTAATGAAGAAGCATCAAAATCAAGAATGCAGGGTCAATGAGGAATGGAAATAGGTGGCTACCCCCACTCGGGACATAAGAATTTCCCAATGATTATATGGTTCCCCAATTTCATGAATTATTTTCCCGTGAAAGAATTGGAGAGTATAAATCTTGTGCTCAAGATGTTCGATTAGTCATTAAATAACAAGTGAAACCATTGGTTTAAATAACCAAAATATTCGTGTTACTTGAAATTCATATTGTGCGACAGTCCCAAATCTTGCATGCAATAGAAAGTGTTGCGTGCATCTACAATGGCCAACTTCTAGCAGGATTTGGATATACAGTTTGTTTGATCAGTACCTCCAAGTGCATAATGTAGGGATGTCTATGCAATAAGAGTATCATACTGGTTAGATAAAAAAACATCAATACCCATATATTGAAGATACATTAATGTTGGTAAACTGAGTAAGGTTTCACCCAATGTATTATGTAAAGGGGAGTCAACAAAAGAGTTCTGAAAGATGTAGTGTGCTATCCGTAAAATTATGGAAACTGTTTTTGGGCATGGAATATATTTACTATGTCTGAAATATTTTATTCTAAATAGTGTGAAGAATAGTAGTCATGGGTATGACTGAAAACCTGTTAGTGTATGATCCATGGACTATATCTTAGTGGTTAACCATGTAATATTGTTATGTCATCTATTTTCATGTGATATTTTTTCTAAATATTCTCATCTAGAATGATTCATACGTTCCAACTAATGTCGGAAAAATATCTATCTGATTAAATAAAAAATTTGACACCTTGATTCACCCCTCCCCTCTCAAGTAGATTTGGGGTCCTTCAACTGGTATTAGGGTGAGGCTACTAGTTTTTAATCTCTCCATCACTGTCATAGATAATTATATATATGTAACGATAGTTAACCTATTTAATGGTGTCAATCTGTAGATTTTAGAAAATTGGTTGACATCTTATATAATATATCTTAGAATGGATGTTTTTTGTAATCCATAATGAATACAATTCACTAATCCAAAAAGGCTTTCTATGAGTGATACAGAGGGGAAAATGCATCATGGTGATTCTAAATCCCAAAAATTCATTCTCCATAGCAATATATGATCAGATCCATCAAAATTTGGAGATGTATACTTTATTAAAGTCAATGTGGGGAAATTTGGAGAATATATATGAAGGTGGAAACAAATAACTTCTCACATGGGTAATTATTTTTAATTGTCAAAGTCCTGGATTCATAGGTAACAGTGGAATCAGTTGTGATCTAGTAACATCAAATGATAGAAATAAAATGATCCAAAATGAAAGAATTCATATGGATGGCCATGTTGATAATTTTCATATATTGATTGAAAAAAATCCATCAATTGATACTAAAAGTATAACTAACAACTATCATAATGAATCATAAAATAATTGGAAATAATATTATATTTTGATGGAAGGAGACATGAGGAGGAATATAAATGAAAATACATTTCTAATTATTAAATATACATTTTTTGGCAATATGGGATTTACGATGTCATACTACCAAGGGGAAATGATCTATATGGATGGGGAAGACCTATGAGGGTAAAAAGATATTTTTTTTACAAATTCAAATAGAATATATTATTTATACATGTATTGTTTATATTTTTCTAATTTTGGCAATAAATCTGTTTATTGAAGGATGAGGAAAGGGATGATCAATTCATACTAAACTCATAGAGTAGTCAATGATTGTCAATCAAACAATGTTTCTCTTACAAATATGTTTTTTATCTGGAAGAATAGTATGAGTATAATGAACGTACAAATATGGAGGAAAGATTTGGAAGCCCATATTTATCCTCTAATCAATATAATATTTCTAGGATTGAATGTATGAAAAGTTAAAAATCCATCAATGCAGAAGTATCCCATAAAGATATAAAGAGAAGTAGGACATAGAATCTGGATAATGAAAGATTATCCCATAAAACGAGTAATGCTATCCTATTAAATAATGTAATGAAAATAGATGATGGAACTGTATAATTTAGTAATTATGGATCCATGAAGACTAAAGGAATTGTATGTATGGAACTGGATAATGGAGAGATAAAAAATTAAATTCTTTATGTGTGCGGTTTGTGTCACAATATCATAAGTGTAAGAGAACACTATGACTCAGGTCTTAAAGTTTAATTCAATAAAAATTTCAAGACTACAAAAGGAAAGATATATAATTATCTCATCAAAGGATATAAAATAAATGTAATCTTATATCAAGAGGACATCAAAGTGAGCATTTTCTATCTGACTTCTCATGATGAATAAATCAAGTGGAATAAAAGGTTGGGGAATATTAATCAGCAAGGTAGAAAAAGATATCTATGATGAAGATAGTCATGGATATCCCAAATCTGATGCGTTAATGGTAAATGTCATATGATGTATGCTTGGGAGGGGAGTTTGTTTGATTTTTATATTATCAAATGATGAAAATGGAATAAATTTTTTCGATCTCATCTATAAATATGTAAGTAGTCCAATAAATGTTTTTGGAACTCATAGATAAATGTAATTATTCCATTTCATTGATTATTATCGTAGAATGACTTGTGTTATTTTAAAACAAAGGTATAGAAAAGTGAATTATTTCATGAAAACATATCACCGAATTGTTGATAATAATACTGGAAGAACAATCAATTTTTTATTTTCTGATAATGGAAGATAATATACATCTATGGAGATTGAATGTTACCTTGGGAAGCATGTAATAAAATATGATGTGGTTGTTGTGAGAACTCCATACAATAATGGAGTTTTTGAGCACAAGAATCGACAGGCGAACTATATGGAGATAACTTTGTTGATTGAGAGTTGTATCCCTCAAGAATACTGGAATGAGGGTATTCAAGAGGTAGTGAATATTCAAAATCAAATAGATGTTTATATGGCTGGTAATAATACACTGTATGAGTTCTGTCATAGAAGGAATCCCTCATTGATGTATTTTTGTGTTTTCCGAAGTATTTGTTTTATCATAAAAAATGAAATAAATCATTGAATGTATTTTTTTATGGTTTATGAAATAATATTCATCGAATATTTAGTGAACAAAAATTCCTACAAATGTATCAATAATCCTATTAGAAGAACTATGGAAATTATTGGTTTACATATCCTCGATGAAAAGACCACTAATTCTAATGAAATTATTATACTAATGTTATCGAATAAGTGGAACAATGTGAATGTGGAATAGATACAAATAACGAAGTATAGGAAGTCATTTAAAACTATCATGATTCATATCATGATGTTGAATATACTGAAGAATCAGAAGTGAAATCCATGACGGGGTATAATTATACTGAACCACATAGGAGAAATCAATGATCATAAACTGAATATTCCAATATAATTAGATATTGGACTACATCCATAGAAACATGGAGAATTATCAATAATTAACAATCTAAATATTAATTACTTGTGGAACCATCCTCATTTGAATAAGATTCTAAGGATGGATGATGGGTTAAAACAATTACTGAATAGTTGAATGAAATCGACATAAACCAGACATGGGATCTAGTTAAGAGACATAAGGATCACAATGTGATTAGAACCAAGTGGATATTTACAAACAAATTCGATGGGCATTGGAATGTGAGCATAAACAAGTTATACTTTCTGTGTAAAGGATATTCATAGATTGATGGAGTAGATGTTGAAGAAACATTTTTTCTAGTGGTTATATTGGAGATGATTAGACTTGTTGTTTCATTGAGAATTCAAAGAGGTTATATATTTTATTAGATGGAGTTCAAAATAGTATTATTAAATCTATTTCTCTATGAATAAGTCTATATTGAACAACAAATGCTGTTCTCAATTAGTAATGATGAAATGAAGGATTGAAGATTGAAAAAAGTCCACCAATGGTTAGAGAAGGAACCATGAGCCTAGTATTATCATTTAGAATCATATATGAGGAATCTCTAATTTAAAATAGATGGTTTCGACCACACAATCTATGTGATGAATTCAAATGAATATTAATTAATGGTGCTGGATTACATGGATGATATTATATTTGGAAGAAAATCAAATATCTTAGAGGAATACATATCCAATAACATGAAATAAGAATTTGAAATGCTTATGATTGGTGAACATATAATATTCTTTGGGGATTCATGGGATTCAAAAGAATGATTACACTTTCGTTTCTTAGGAAGAGTATTCAAGAGTGTTGCTGAATAAATTTAATATGAATGAGTCCAAACCAATGCCATCATGGATTGATAAAACAATAATACCAGAAATTTATGAGGATGGGCAATCTATAAAACCCATAATGAACAAGAGAATCATTGGAAGATTATTTTACATGACAGTGACACTTCTAGATATTATTTGGAACCTTGTTTAGCAGCCTGCCATCAGAGTAAACTGAAGGATGAATATATGGAAGCATATGAAATAATCTTAAGGTACCACCAATGTACATCCAATTAGAGATAATACATTGTTGTAGGAATAGATAGTGAACTATCATCATTTTTTTATTCTAAAGTGGATGGAGATGTGGGGGGGAAAACTCCAGAAGAGGTGGAGTAATATTTGTTGGACATAAATGTGTGGTCTTGTTAAGTAAGAGACTTGAAAACCCCTCTCTCGGTACTGTTAAAGAAACATATATATTTACTACAAAGGAATGCACTTAGCTACTATCGTGAACCAACAACTGTTAGATATTGGTGATGAGGCGAAACAACCAAGGGAATTTCACTATGATAATAATAGTAGAATGGATATAAAAAAGAATATAATTCATAATTCTTATATAAAGCATAATAAACTTAGATATCACTTAATATTGAAAAATTTGAACAAGTAGTCGTTATACAACATCAAGTGTGAACTTAGGAGAAAATGGCTAACATACTGACCTAGCCATTTTCTATATATGTTTTCGAGAAGCAATAGTTGAATCATGTTGTTCAACCACCTCCAAGTTCATGAGGAAGTGATAAAAAATCCCTTATCCCTATTTTGATTGAAAAATATAATTTTTTTGGGGGATTTGATGCATATTTATGAGGGAGATACATTCCATGGGATGTGTTATTTTATCTCTATATGTAATAATTTGGTTCTTTGGATTTATTTATAATGGGGGGAATTGATAAATTCAATGGTACTCAATATTACATAATGGTACAATGTAAGAGAATGAAATTTTTTGATTATTGAAGGAAATATGGGGAACAGATAAATTCAGAAATGTTACAATGGGGGAGATTCATCAATTAAGAAGGGGGTAATGCTTGGAGAAAATGATAATGGAGAAAACAATTTGGTGCATTGAGGAAATAGTTAATCATTCTAAAACACGATTACAGAATTTATAATTCCCTATATTTTTCTATGGAAATAACTACTCATGCAGACATATAATGTTGTATTAGATTATTCTTGTGTATCATGTATAGATAGTGGGAGGTGCACCATTTAATTTATCCAAAGATTGCCGACAAAGCCAAAGAGGGGATTTTTGGAACCAAGGTTTTAATTTTATGGAAATACAACATGGTTTGTGTTTTTGGTCAATCCTAAAATGGAATATTATGGAGGATTCAAGGAACGTTATATAACATTTAAAGCCAAAAAAAGATTTTTTGGTGAAGTCATTTCTATTTTTTCTCAAAATTTTGTTTCAAAAATTATAAAATGTAGAAAAGGGGTTTTCTAAAAGGGGTTTGCATGCATGATTTACGGTGGTTTGGAAACATTGGCACATGGATTGTTTTGGGATCATTGGATCAAAATATGGAATAATAAAAAAGTGCATGAAATATTAAAATGTGCATGAAATATGAGGTTTCAAGAAATAGTCATAGATGTCCAATGCGGCGTCAAACGGAGTTTTGTGAACTCAGATTGAAACTTATGTTCACCGATTAAGAAGCATCATACACATGAACATAGGGTCATCAAGGACTATAAATCAGAGTATATCACAATTTTATAATTAATAGTATTCAAACAAAGATATTATTTATCTGTCGTGTGACTGATATCCATGTGACAGAATTGTATAATCTTAATCTTTTGGGAAATTAGATTAATTTCACTTTAAATATAGGGTGAAACCAAGGTCTAGCTACTAGAAAAATTTGGGTCTCTCAAAAGTAATATGGTGTGACAATACCAAATCATTCATGCCAGATATGGTGTTTCATGGAAGTACATTGGTGAGATCCTAACATGTATTTTATATATAGTTTGATTAACCAGTGCCTCCAAGTTAATCATTTTGGGACATCAATGTATGTAGAGTCTCATGTTGGAAGGAGATAATCACTTCACTGCGATCCTATTAAAGAGACCTTCAACTCAATAAACTGAGGAAGACAACACCCACAATAGTAATGATATGGGAGTGAATGTATTTGTTGTGAGGGAAACATTGTTCTATCCCAAAAGGTATTGTAAATTCATTTTACATATTATAGAGTTATTGTTTCTAAACTCTTATAATCTGAAATTAGTGAAGAATTGTTGAATTTGGTATGGCTGTCAACCTATCAGCGTATTCCTCATGTACGTACCCTTAGTGGAAAACAAAGTAAATTTTGTGTTTCATCTCTTCACGTGTGATTGTATGTTTTTCATCTTATTCACATCAGATTATTTTAATAGGTTCATTCCAATGTGGGAAAATGATATATTGGATTAAAAAAATTGACACTCTGATTCACCCTTCCCCTCTCATAGTGTTATGTTTTCCTTCATGTGAATCGTTTATGACATGATATATAAGAGAATTATTTTGGAATATGTTTATAATAAATAACTAATTGTTAAATATATTTCTTTTACATCTACAAATTATGTACATAGCTGAGGTTTGTGATTTTCATATAAATTTTATTTCATTTGGAGACATATCATATTCATTATATGATTCATTTATACGATTTATAAAATTACCATGAATTTCATTGTTGTTATAATTTGTTAATTTTTTTATTTAAATATCAATATATTTCTCTTTATCTTCTAGATCATATGGTTGAAAACATTCTAAAGTGGCAATGGGTTTCCATTACAATAAATTTTTTTTGGCATTGTTTATGATTATGTTTCCTATTATAAATCATTTGATTTGCCTATAAATTAGTCGATGAATTTTATTCCCCAATATTTATTTATATAAAATTAAATCTCCTTTTCATTTTACTTTCTTTTTGTACATTAGATTTTGAAATAAATCTATTTCGAAAATTTAAGTTAATTTTTCTTTTCATTTTAATACTAGTCTTCGTTTATATCCACGTTTCAAAAAAAATGTTTTAATTTATTTTAATATTTTAAAATACCTATTCAATGTGATATTAATTTTTTATATAATTTCCATCAAATGGTTTAAATCGAATATTCTTGTCATTTTATTAATATGGTACTTCGAAAATTTAACAAAAATAGTGAATGGAATCATTATTTCAATGTGTATGGAATAAACAATATTTCTTACTTCCGTGACTAGTAAATGTCTTAATACTATCCTTTAAATTTATACATGGTTATTGTGAATGAAACTATTTTCCTTAGTATTTAGAATTTTTTATTTCAAATATATGATTTCTAAATAAAAATTATAGTTTAATTAAAATTTTCTTATAGAATTTCTATTTTTAAATAGAGAAATCCTTTGGTGTTACTTATGTTTTTACAAGGGATGTGATCAAATGGAACCGTCTTTTTATTCTTTTAGATGGTTTATGAAAATAATAATGATTTTTTTGAAACCCATTCATTTTACATGTGTTATGATATGGTGTATTGTTAAAAAATTTATTATCCATGATTTATTTCATGGGTTATGATATGGTGACATGATGACTCTTTAATGATTTTATGGAAGAAAAATGTATTGTTTTTATAATGTCACATGTAAGCATAAAATTTCATGTCCCTCCAATTAATTAGTTAATGTTTTATATGTCATGAGATGATGATGGGAATCAAGATGATGATCATGATCATATATGGGGAATAATCCGGTTGGATTGGTCTATTGTAGTAATCATGTCGATGTGATTGATCAACTATGGGAAATACGTATGGATTATTGATCAATAATGATAAGTGAACATATGGGGATTACCGATATGAATTTATCTTATTGTCTTTGAAGTTAAAATTAATGTATGTAATGGAATCTACACTTATGTTGGTTCCCTTGGTTTTTATCCCAAAAAATAAGATTTATGGATTCATTATGATGATTTCTTACTATTATGAATCATTCCTTTTGAAATAACAATTCTTTATTCCAAGAATCATGTTTAATATTAATTTTATATCAATTATAAACTTTTGTGTTATATTTATGTTCTCATACCCTAATTCATATCTTTTTATTTCACGTGATCATTGATTAATATATCTCATGTTTATCATTATAGAGCATCTGACTTCACTATTTTTTGTGTTTCCATTACCTAGGTTATATATAATGGTTTTTGAAACGTGTGCCTATAAAGAATAAATAATCTGAATATATTTTAGTATTATTTATATTATATTTTATGATATAATGATATTTTTTTTAGTCTGGAATGACACTAAGCCTTTATGATCCTCGGGATAATTCTCTTTATATTTATTTAAAATTCACTGAATAAATTTTTGTATTGATGTATGAAATACCTAGGACACTATTTTTTTTATCAGAGATATTTTGTAATAAAATTTTGAAACAAGGATGATAAAATAATAGTGATAACCCTATGTATAATTCAATGTATTAGAAAATTCCTGGGAATGTTGGTGAATGAAAAGGCAAGTGGTTTCTATGAAATTTAATCCCTATTGTCATATAGAAATTAAATGTTCCCCTATAACATTGGAATGTTTTCGTAACAAAATAAAAATTTGGGCCTTGGGATCTAATGATATTATCACCTATTTCATATAATGAGAATATCCACACACATGGTTTGGCAGTCATAGGAGAGAAGATTTTCAAATATATGTTATCCTTCTGAACAATGATAAATAATTTGAGTATATGATGATGATAATTGTTTTGTAAATTTTAAATTAATTATATTTAATTAGAAATCATATTTATATTTATATATATTTGGATTATATTTTATTCCTTAATTATTATTGTTTCTCGTCCTACTGTAATGGTTTTTTGTCATTTGATTGATCAAAAAAGAATCATGTTTACATAACATTTGATTAAAATGGTAGTGGATAATAGAAACAAAAAAGTATTATAACATAAGAGATAGTTATTGTGATTAAACATAATCAATGATTATAATAAATGATTAGATGAAAAAAATAGTTATCTTTCTTAATTATAAAAATATATCGAAAATAAAATTTTATGGAATTTTTTGAATAAATTTCCATAGAGGTATCTATGTTTAGTTTTCTTATGATTAATAATGATTGTAGAAACACCTAGAGAAATATTTCAAATATAGGTCAAGATATTATATATGTGGAAATAAAGAGAATAGAGAAATAAATTTCAATGGAATTCGATAACATATATGTGGGGAACATGGGAATTGTCAAAGTTAGTTCCCAAAACATGATTATTACTTAACTCAATTATGTATTTATTCTACTATATCTTTTAATGTGAATGTATTTATGTGATTATTTATTGGGATCTATGAAATATGTTGTTGAATTATTTTTACCAATAGTATTTTGATTATAAGAACCATGAAAAACAATGAAGATTTTCAATTTTGGAATTATATATGAATAAATGTAATAATAACATAAAATTTACATATACAATAATGGTTTTGTTAGTTTAATGATAATTGTAGCCCCCTACACCCGATTAGAATTATTTTACACTAACATTATGATTTTTTGGATGTAATGTTGTTGGGGGATGTTTGGGAGGGTTTTGAAGAGGTTTCAAATGATATTTTTAATTTATAAAGGATAATGGTTCAATGATGGTTACTGAAAACCATGAATCTTATACTTGTCACCATAAAAAGAGAAACATGTTATTCATGATAGGCGAATGGTTATGAACATGATTTGATAAAACTATGCAACTTCCCAGGGGAAACCATTCAAAGTGGGATAGAGTGATTTCCAATGTTTGGAACATGGTTTATATTAAAATTTGTTCCAATAATCTGAGGTGATCCTTTAGGAAGATTCTAGTGCATGTCCATCACATGGGTTTCCTAACCATGGGACTAACCGAGCAGGGTTTAAATGTGTGATCCTAATAATGCTAATCTCACATGTTTTCATCTAAATGAAATGCATTTTATGGCCATTTCATCACTAACTCAAGAAATATTATACCCATAGTTTGTGGAGGCATTCCCCCATCAAATAGAAAAGGATCAATAGGATTTTCATGTTTTGTAGAAGGTGAATTCCCTTAATTAGTATTTGTTTCTATAGTTTTATATCGTATTTTTTTATATGCTTTTCTTACATCTCCTGGATCCCAAGGTCTTGTACGTTGAGGATATAACTATGGGTTTTTATTGCAATAATTATGACATATTATTGTGTTAATGTTAGGGAAATACATCGAATGATGTATTTTTGTAATTCAAATATGTTTTTCTAGATTTTTCAAGCCATATTTCATTTTTTACATAATTCCATAGGTATGCGATATCACTCATGACTCCTCGTCTAGTACCATGATGGTTTGTGTCAAACAAATTAATTTCATGAACACGATTATGATATTTTTCTGATAATCATGAAAGAAACATTCTATACTGATTTTATCTGGTATTGTGGATTTGTTTAATTGTTTTTTCAAAAAATAATTTTGAATTATTGATTATTATGTGATTATTTTAAAATAACATTTAATGGATTTATGAAAATTCATTGTTTTTATGGTTTTCAGTAAAATAATCAATTTGTGGAAATGTATTAGAATTTGTAATTTTAAATGATTTTGGAATTCATGGGATTATGTGAGTTCATTATTTCGATATGACCAAACATAAAGGGAGTGTAACATTGGGGTATAAAGTGACGTGACCATAGACAAGGGGAATGTGTCATTGGGGCATGAAAATAATAGTTACTGTATATTGAAATTGGAAATGTAAAAAAAATATTTCATGAGTATGAAAGTATTAGTAATGAATTCATGTGTGGTTGTGAATGTGAACTATTGAATCGGTAAGCCAAATAAGAATTCCAAATGGTTTAAAGTAGTATTTTATTATTTTATTGGAAACATATTTAGTATTAAAATATATTTTTGTGTTTTAATTAATGGATTTCATATAATCTATTTTCAATTTTTTATATATGTTCTTTAAAATAAATGTGTTTACTAGTTCTATCCTTGTGACATGATTGTGGAAGTCATTTTGGGAAAAAATTATGTGTTCCATTACTCAGAAATGCATTAAAACATTGGTGATTTTGAAAATAATTTTTATCCAGAAATAGGGAATTGTAATGTTTGACACTTAGTTTGTGGGGCTGCCTGATACATGTGTTGTATTATAGATTAGGATCTTGGACCATGTTCAGTGTTATAGATATATATCTTTGGAGTATTTGGGGTTTGTTTGTTTCGTCTTCCTCTCTGTACATTTATGGTTATAGAATTACAATGTAGTACTGTATTATGTTTTAGATTTGATATCGATGACATTAACATGACTTTTTTACTTCATTATCATGAATTCTATAGTAGTATTATTTGGGAATGTTTTGTTTGGTTGTTTTAATTCTCAAAGGGAAATTCATCCCCCACTTTTATTGAAGCATCTATATTTATTGTCATACTTTTTTACCATTGGGATGTGTATTAAGGCCAAGTAGTGATTTCATTTGATTTTTATTTATCTTTGTCCTTAAAATTTTGTTGCTATCAGTCATTATCAATTAACATTTTGTAATTGAATTTATTATTATAATTCCCATTTTCCATACAGTTGTAACATAGAAATTTGGGTTGTACATTCTATGTATCATTTTTAACTATTTAGGTCAATAATTGTCTTTTTCCCATTACATCGTCATTCAATTTCGTGATGACCTTTCATCTCACGCATAAAACATTTAATATTAACATTAATATAGTTTTATCTATTTTTATTTCCACATTGTGATCTTAAAGGAATGTACATATACTTTTTTACTATGGTTTAAATATTTTCATATGAAATTCAATTTTCTCTACATATAAAACCCACATGATTTGTCAGTGAATAAAATATAAATCTCACCCATTACACTGAATAAAATAATTTTCTCAAAGCTACTGAAATCTCTTATGGCTAATTCCCTTTAATGAACTGGGTTTATGTAAATTAAAAATATATCATCCTTTCTCTAAGGCCAAATGATATGTCCAAAACCCTACATTCCAATCTTCTAAAATGTTATTCAATAGTACAAATAGATTCATCATTATTTGGATACGATCATGTAACTCCTTCTCTATATTCTAATGAATAATATTAGTAAGGTTGTTATTGCAAATTATGTTTTTGAACTCATCCCATTAAATGGATTCAATTTCATCTTATTGACTCTAATTATTATATAGGTTTCACCATTGACCTGTTTTCCCATCAAAATGAGAAAATGAATATATGGAATTCTCATGTTATGATCAACTGAGAACCAAAAATATATTTTGAATCATACTTATGCATTGTTCAACCACTAGTTGATCATAATACCCACTAAGATATAGTTGACTCTGTCTCATGAATAACTCAATACATTTTTGTTCCCTCCTTTACTCATTTGGAATTACATCATGATTCATAGCTTGAGAATTCTATGGGAGAATAAAAACATGATTTTTAATTCATGATCCCATGTCGTATTGTTTCTTAGGAGGATATTCATTGAGGTCTCCATCACATTCAACATTAACGTGGTTAATTTAGGATATATCCATTTACTATATCAAAAAATAATAATGTGAGAAATACTAATAATAATGTTAAAAACACATAATAAATTTATATTATTTTAAAATATATATTTATGACACCATAGGTTTAGTTTATATGTTATTCATGATTCTTAAAATATTATACGACTATATAGTATACTTAATATTTTCCTTAAGGATGTCACTAAAAAATTATCATCCTACTTTCCAAAGGTTAAATAAACCATGATCTAATACCAACTATAAAAGCCCATACTATTCATACATTGGAATTACATATAAATAAGAGAATATTAATTACATAACATAGAAAAAATAGACAGAAAATATATATTTACTGTATTGAGAAATTGGGAAATATAAACAACTTGTTCCAAAATTATAAAAATTGTCTCTAGTTTATTCATTCATTATTAGAACCCTTCAAGACAAATCAAACATAAGACCATTCTTTATATCTTGGGAAATGGAACATTATTAACAGTGATATTAGATTCTTAGTTAGAGTAAACAAGGGATATATCAATACTATCATAATTTGGACACATAATAACAGGATGAAAACATTTTAAAATTATATTCGTCAAATCAATGATCATGATATGTTTGCAAGGGATAAATCATATTATTTCATATAGAACATATTTTATTAGACCATAACATAATACATGAAATTGTAGAATACACATAATCATATAATATCAATCCAATATTAGTCGAAGCTCACTATGAAGGTCATCATATTGGACAATGTGTTTTATTGAACTAGGATAGCTCTCCTTTTCATCCCTATGTTACTAAACCATGTTTAGTTCCCATTCTAGCCCTGTATAACTGATCTGAGTTTATTTCATGTTCCTTTCCTATCTATATCATTAGATTTGAATATTTATTCAGGAAATTTTATGGTGATATAGGTCCCATAAATTACAAAATGAAACCTATACCTATTTTTTTCTACAGGAATATAAATCATTCTTCATCTCAAAACACGTTAAATGAAATGGGTTTCATAAAAATCTTGGAATCCTAACATAGAAAATGGATATTAAATGGTGTTCATAGTTATCAATACATCAATAAAATAAAAAAACATTTGAATAATATGTATAGCATCATTTAGAAATATTTTCATTAAAATATATGTTAAATTAATGTATCACATTAATATAATTCTTAATGAAAGTTTCATTTCTAAATTGAAAAAAATATTCTTTTCAAAAAATTTCATACAATTTTAGAATAAGAAATTTTAATTTAAATTGACCTATAATCATGTAGTGGAAGTTTCAAGGAAATAATGAATTATGATATAATAAAATTCTATTCATTTCATATATGTATAAGAAAGTTCTTCTCATCCATTTGCTGAAGAAGACAAAAAGCACATCATTAGGAAGATAAAAAAATATATTTTAAAATTTTTTAGTAAAAGGTCACACATGGTTTAATTTTCTTACTAATTGATTAAAAATATTAATAATATTATGATTTTTTTTGTGAAACATCGATATTAATGATAAATAATTCCTATGATATAATTTGGAATAATAAATGCTGAAAAAATGAGATGATTAATTTAAACCTTACCTTAGGTCTCATATTTATGTAAAAAAATACTATATAATAAAATAAATAATTTCATTATCATATTAAATAACTATATAAATATTTATGATAAAATATATGATCATATTACAAATTGTTAAAAATAATTCTTGGTTTTTATTATTTTAGGTGTTAACTGCTGTATATTCTTATTCATGTTTTTATGCAAGTCACAATTATTGTTCAAATGATATAGTAACATCCTTTAAAAAAAATTAGTTATTATATAAAATATTTATTCTTTATATTGATTTTTTTAATCATTATCTAATTGATAATATGGAAAAAGAATCACATCACATCATGTAGATGGTAGGTCGTACCTACACATGATCGATGATATCATTCATTTTATTAAAAAAGGGTAAGTAAATGAATGGTATATATTTTGATTTAATATATGTATAATGTTATAATTTTAAAACATATATAATTTTTCCATCATTATACCCATCCAAATAAATTATTGATGGAAAATATTTCCCACCACAACGTGGAGACAGTAAGTCGTACGCACACACATGTTCTCTTTTTATTTTCTACATAATTGATAAATGGAGTAAAATAGTTTTTTACAAAATCATGAAAAAATATATATATACTAGGAGAATATCTAATCACAATTACTTGATCTGATGAGTTTCAACCATTAATCAATTCCCATAACAATTTGATTATTTTTTTGTAAATAATTATTATTCCAAATGAATTTGTTTCATGTCTAAAGTAATAAAATATGCTTTTAAAGGTACGCGTAACCATAAACAATACAATAAATCCATTACAAATTTTGTTATATATAAAATAAAATAATTCTTTTTGGATATTGTAATATAATTCTCAAAATGAATAAACCATCCTATGATGAAATGATATATTAATCTCCAAACTTTAATATTAATAAAAATGTTAAAACTAAGTCATTCATTATGTTGATTACCTTATATCATAAATAACCTTAATAATGTAAAAATTAATGATTTTTAAAATAAAATTTTATATCAAAAAATTATTCTTATAGTCCCAAAAATATAGAGATCTTCATCTAAAATAACATTCATTACTTAGTCATGAAATAACTTTTCAATCCCTTGGATATCCATTTCATAACACATGGGTTCCTAAAATAAAATAAATATTCAAGGTAAAATATACTATAATTGATATCAATACCTTAAATATTATATAAAATAAATTTAAATGAATAGATCATTTAATTATAAATAATTACCTATACATCAACATAATTATTGTTCACAAAAGTCTCATTAATCACTTTATGATCTTATCACTTAAAACCTCCACGAGTGTTCAAGTAATTTGAAATTATGATCAAATTAAATACTATATAACCATGATGGTATATATTACTATTTGTATAATCTAAAATAAAAACATCATAATCTCAAATGTTATTTGACCCTTGTCTTTTACAAACTATAATATCCTTAAACATACACTCCTAGATTTGGTAGTAAAAAACAGAGCATTAAATTTCTAGATTTGAAACTGATGATGGTAAAAATATTATTTCAAACAAAAATATAATATAATAAATGGAAATATTGGGTCACTTACATTGTGATGGAGAATATAGGATTATAGTTTTATTGAATTAGAGAAAAATCTTACATAAAAATAGTCATATCTATAAATGTTCATTTCTACAACTGATAGTGATTTTCTTATTTCACATTAAGACATCATAAAAATCCAAATTAAATGATTATAATTATAATTAATTATAAAAAAATTGATAACCTATGGAAAACATAATATTATAATGGTGATATTAAATTTTCAATAATGGTAAAAATAACCATTAATAATGAAATGTTTTCATTAAGCATAATAAGTTCATAAGAGTTTTATAACATAATAAGAGGGAATGTGATAATTAAAATTAATACCATACACATCATTTATTGAATTATCAATCATCAAGAATCGAATAAGTATTTAAGAAAGGAAGGTTTCATAAGAATCAATAATTTGGAGGCAAGTGATATCAATTTTAATTGATGAAAACATTATAAACACATCTAAATACATCATATAAAAAGAAGTTATCTTAGAACGTCATCCCATAGTACACATACAATTCAAACAAACATACAAAAAATTTCAAATATAATTATTAATGTAATATAATCTTTACCTAATGGATTGGAGTGCTATTAAGGAATTTCTATTATATAAGATATATCAGGCCCAACCAATGCTATCAAGGCACACCCATCATAAATTCTATATTGGTCTCACTCGATGCCATCTAGGAACACCTGTTTTATATCAATGCCAATGAATAATATATATTTTACTATTATCTTGTATTTCATCATAAAACTAATAGAATCATCAATTATTCTTTTTATAAATTGATTACAGTATGGACAAGAAATGGGTTTGATGTTACTAATTTGAAAAATGATTGACACGTGAAAATGAAATAGGATCCAATACAATCTCATTAAATCATGTATAACCAATTGAGATGAAATGAGTTCCATAAGAATATTTTTGAAATATTATTAAAAAATGGAAGGGAAACATGTTCCATTATAATGTCTTTGAAATAATATTAATCCAAGTAGGGAATTAATGAGTATTTTGTCATTAAAAACTGTCCACATTATATAATTTTAATCAATATAGTATTTTGAGGTAGATTAATTAAAATATAAATCAAACAAATTTATATACATTTTTAGGAAAATGTGTTTTTCATTTTAAAAATAAATTTTTAAATATAATATTCAAAAAAATATTGAAATTTTACTTTTATTTGAACAAAATATTGGATATATATAAAGTAATTCTCAAAAATAAAATAAAACATTTTTTTCGTGAAATATCATTTTTAATTTTGAAAAAAAATTACATAATTTTTTCTTTCAAAATTATAATTTATTATAAATAACATTTATATCATGTAATGGAATTGTAAAAAAATAATTGTTATTGAAGTTGGATATTATGTTCATATTTTACAATTTCAAACAATGATTCCACTATCATTTTTTGTAAAATCAATAAATTATTTATTTGGTGAATGACAAAAAAATTAAATTATAAACATTTAAAAAAATGAGTTAAAATATTATTAAAAAATAATTATATATTTTTTAAATCATTTTTGAATACATTATAATGAATCATGTTTTTGGACGTAAAATATGTTTCAACCAACAAGTGAAATAATGACGATTTACATTAAAACACTATAAGGAAATACTGATTATATGAATTGTGTAAAATGAATGAAAAAAATTATTACAAATAATTATCCAATGAATAATAAAATTCATTCTTTTTTTGAGATATGGATTATAATATTTCATTATAAAAAATACAACCATAAACAATCCCAATTAACTATAAGACGATATCATAAAAACATTTCCACAATGGTAACATTGAATCATATAACCTAAGAAATAATAACATTAAATGGGATATAAAAAATAATAAATAGAAAAATATACCCAGAATATCATAAAAAAGGGGTAAAATATGTATTCAAGAAAAAACGATAGGCACATAACATAATGTATTCCCTAAGGATGAGAATTTTAAAAGAAATCCTTTACATATTTTTTTAAATTTTGAACAGTAAATCCCATGAATAATATATCCTAAAATAGATATTTAAATTCCCATTGTTTTTATAAAAATAATAATAAAATAAATTCATTGGTAGTATAGAAACCAAATAAATTAAATAGTAGGTTAATATGGAATGTGTCTCGTAGAAGTAAAAAGATGACCCAAAAATCCCTTCACCTCGAGCCCAGACATACCATATATGTCCATTAACTCATTATTTATAAGAATATATAAATAGTTTTATTTTATAAGAACCATTTATATTTATAAAAAATTAATGGTAAATTATATATTATATTTATTTTTAAGGAAATATTATGTTCATTAATTATTTAAGTACACATTTGGTGTTTTTAGGACATTCGGTTCATTATTTCAAAATAGATACAGTTTTCTAGATGTGGTCAAAGAAAAAAATAGTTCAAAAAATCCAGAATAATAATCCTAAAATAATTATCATATTTATTCTTCAATTATACTCTTTTAAACCATTAAATATTTATGGTAAATAAAAAGTAACTATGTTGATATCATTGATTTGATAGGTCATACATACAAGAGAAGAACGTTTCAATTTTTCGATGATCATTATAGAAAGAAGGTAATAATTATTAAATAAATAAATTATGATCATAATATAATAAATATAATATTTCATCATTAAATAGTATTAGATGTATCCAAAATTGTTTTTATTTATAAAATAAATCATATCTTATAGTTGAGGTGATATTCCACAAGTCCATGAATGACGTTATAATTCTTTTGTGTAAAAAATAAATTATATATTTTACATTATGAAGGATTATTATTTAATTAATATAATTATTATGTTTTATATATCACAAATATTAATTTTATTTATCCTCATTACAATCCATTTAACAAAATAATAAAAAATGAATCACATCACTCTGTGAGGCAGTGGTTCAACATACACATGAGTGGCAATATCATATCCCCAAAAGAAATTAAAATAAAAAAGAACATATTGTATCATGAAAGTATAAGTATTAATATATTAAAAATATAAAATATATAATTGAAATACATTATTACAACAAGGCATGAGATAAAATTATGGAAAGAAAGTGATATTAGTTTGAGAGGTTGTTGTCAGTATCACATAAAAATTATAATTTCATATCCCATTTGATCTATTAGAATTAGTAGTTTATTAAAATAATATAATAAAATATTAATAAATTTCATATATTGGGGAATTTATATATGGGTAATTTATTAATTCTTTATTGAGGGGTAAGAAGAAAAAAATACAGACTTCCAATTAACAATGATACCTCTCATTCGAACAACCTCCATTTGTAATATCCTAAAGAGTTCATCAGATGAATTTACAATCAATAAAAATGAAATGTGGTCTATGGATGGAATTAAGGATGTTATTTTTATGTATTTTATGATCCAAATGGACTTTTATGGGTGAATACGAGAGGATACACTACTTCAATATTGGATTTTAACAGCACAAAAAATGTTATTTATTATATCTAGAGAAGCTTTTAATACTAAAGCTATATTAAAATCTTGAGTTCATTATCTATGTCAAATAAGAATAGATAAAGTTCCCCTCTATCAATACTTTCAAAACCACTGATAAAGGTATCCTTTATCAATTATTAACAAAGCACTCATAAAGGGTAATATTGTATTGGGTAGTAACAACACACTATATCACCAGTGAAGTGTTCTATAATAACACACCACAACCCCAAAAATAGAATGAAATCATAAAAATCAAGTATGAATATATAATTTAAATGAATTAAAAAATCATGGATCATTTTCAGGGTTTTGGCGATGTAATTCATGTTTTAAACATAAATGATGCATATATATTAAAAAAATCACTTTGAGTTATACCCGCTACTCCATGCATTTGATTGAGGTGCGATCAATTCATAGATGTTTTCATTGAATTATGGATCATTTTACTCACATATCTAAACAATTGGAGTGAATTTTCTCAGTTTTGAGTATGTCTCTAATCGTTTTTTCTATACTATTATTTTAAACTAGAAACACACACATTGACTGATACCAGGAACATCAGGTGTCTATTTTATGTTATACTGATTCCAACATGTCAAAAATGTCTTATGAATCATCCTCCTAAATTAATAATACAATTAGAGTCTCATTGCTCATTTTTTGTTGAATGTCACTATATAATCTAAATGTTGATTTTATACTAATAACAGATACATTGAGTCATACCACACACATTGTGTATCGTATTGAGGTGAAGTAGATTGATATAAATTAAAAAATGACATATGAATCATTTTCATAATGTATCAAGACAAAAAAATGGGTATTCTATGTTTTTAGTAGGTGAGTAGTCCTTTTTTATAAAATTGATGTCAATTTTAAATAAAAATTCACACTTCTATTAATATCAGTCACACCATGCATCAGATTATTGTGTGGATAATTCATACACCTCTCAATTGAGATATAGATACTATTATTAATCTATCAAAAAAATATAAATATTTTACACATTTTTGAATATTTCACTTCTCTTTTTTACTAAATTTCCATTTTAATCATGAATAAGGCACTTTGACTCATACTGCTCACACTGTGTTATAGTTTGATGTAAGACCAATTACTACATGTCCACAATGAATTATGAGTCAATTTCCAACATAATTAAGAATTTATGAGCACATATTATTGTTTTTTGGTGAGTGAATTTTTTTTGAACTAAACTATCGACTTTTAACTGATAACGGACACATTAAGTCATAATGGGAACATCATGTATTATATTAATATGAGGCTATATATATATGTAATAAATAACATATGGATAACATACCTAATGTATCAAAACTATATGAATGCATTTTCTTGGTTTTGAGTTGGACATTTTTCATTTTCATTAAAATTGACGTCTTTTTTAAATTAAAAAAAGGAACATATAGTCTTACTAGTCACATTGTATGCCAAATTGTTGTACGAATAATTTATATACGTCTCAAATGAAAAATAGATCATTTTCAAAATCCAAAAATAATAATCTGAATGTGTTTTCATTTTTTTCAGTACATGAATTTTCTTTTTTATTAAAATTGATTTAATTTTTAAATAAAAAGACATTTATGGAGTCATACCAGTCACATCGTTCATCGAATTTTATAGAATATTATTGTTACACATCTCAAATGACATATGGATTATTTTCCTAATATATCACAAAATTATAAAAAAAATTTATTAGTTTTGAGTTTGGAACATTTTTTCACTAAAATATCATTTCACTCTGGAACCACACACTCTGAACTATACTGGTCACATAATGTATCTGTTTTATAAGAAAAAAATTCCTACATATCACAATGACATGCAGAATTATTGTATAAATTATAAAATGAATCTATGAACATTTTCATTGTTTTCAGTGAGTCAATTGTTTTTGAACTAAACTATTGATTTTAAACTGATAACTGAATCATTGAGTCTAATGGTAACACCATCAGTCAAATTGAAGTTCAGAAGACTCCTAAAAATACCAAATGACTTATGGATTATGTACCAAATGAATCAAAATAAATAGAATATTTTCTCAACTTTGATTATATCAGTTGTCCATTTTACTAAAATTAATGTCACTTTTAATTAAAATAAAAAACTCGGAGTCATATCCATCAAACAGTGTGTAAGATTTAGGTGTGGTTTCCTCACATCATAATGCCTCAAAATAATCCTTATTAACATTGTTACTATGTTTCCATTGTAGATCTATTGTTAACTACCAACACATTATATTGAATCAAAGTTCTTAATGGAAACCTCATTCTCGTTGATGAATGTAAAAAGTGTAGAGATTTTCAACAACAAGAAAGTAATTTCATCTAATATCATCATATCAATATGATGTGTTGGCACTTCGAATAATAATGAAAAAGAATTTGGGAAATGTGGATACATTGGCAGAAAAATCATTTTATTTGTTTTTTGGATTTTTGAAGATCTTTTAAATAAAATTATAACATCCAAAAAGAGATATGAAAAAAACTAAATAATTATTAGATAAAAATGATAAGCTATTTTACCTAAATATAGTTGATCAAATTATGAAAAAATTAGATAAATAATTAGTGGTAAATAAACTTTTACTAATTTTTATCTTCATTCATGAATTGTAACCTTATTATCATTATCTTAGTTGCATGATCAATTTCCAATCACTCATGAGTATATGAAGCATTGAACAAACCACCACAACTCGAACAAAACAATCCACCTATATTTGAAAAAATTATTATATGAGATATTCTAAAAAGAAATAATTTGACCCTAAATATGAAACAATAAATGTATTCTATGGATAATTATTTTACTGTGAGAACATTTTTGAAAACCATGATATGCCAACGGTAAAGGAATAATGATGATAAAAACAAAAATATATCATTCCAAACCATCAAACAACATGTTATGAGGACGGGGAGAAAATAAGATACATTTGATTGATGCTTAAAATTGTCCAAGAGAATGTAATTACATCTTATTGGGATAATAAAATATTATTTTTGTAAAATAAGTGGATAAATACTAATATGATATGCATTATAATAGGTGAATTACTCTCATTTATGATAATTACATAGAAGGTAATAAGATATTTTTCATGTTGGAACCAAAATGTTATGTTAATGAATGATCTCTGTTTAGAGGGATTAATATAAAATAAACATTGTGTTTATTAGATGTGTGATGAAATAAATGAGGAACTCTTTATGAAGTATTAATTAGTGGGTTAACATTTAATAGATGGAATAATTTTTATTAAATTAATGAAATAAAAGAAAAGATAAAATCAATGAATTAAATATAATCTATGAGTTGAATTTTTTTTGTGAGAACTTGAAGGAGTAATACTCTATAAAAACCATTATTTTACCCATATAGATCCTATATAATTTGGAGAGGATAAAAATATTATAATATGATCCAATATATTCAACTTGACCTTGATCCTTATGATTACAATTTGGAAAAAAGAGATTGATCTAAATAAGAATAATTAAGGCTTCTTAGGAATCATCTTGTTTCATGTATTGTTTGAAAGAAATGTCCATTAGTATAAAAATATATGAGTTTTTAGTAATTTTCTTCTCCTATTTTTGTAAATCTATTTAGAAAAATATTCATTTTAATGTATTGTAATGAAAACTCTTTTATGTCGGGTAATTGATATAGTAACATTTTGGGGCATCATCTTTCCACATGAAAAAAATGGATTTATGTTTATGTTAGTAAACATAAAATTCAATAGAATTAACAATCCATAGTTAAAAAATCATATAGTTAAATTATTAAATAAAAAATAATAAAGTTGACATGATGTGGTATTATATAGGATTAATGATTTTATACATGAGAAATAATTTTTATTTCAAAAAAATAAATTCTATTAAAAATTATGTATTAAATATACATCAATAAATGATAGTGTATTTTTTGATCAAAATTAATTAAATATAGTGGTATACGATTTAATATCTATTTATTTGAAATATTTATTAATCATTAAATAATATAAAAATTCTAGTTAAATAAGTTACCTTTCAATGAAAACATAAAACATAGAAAAATCATTATCAACACAAAAGGATTTTGAATAATAAATTCTATAAAAATGTACTATCCTTACACACCACCTAATGAAACAGTATTTTGAATAAAAAAACCATCATGATGAATTTTTTCCTAGAAAATTTCTATTTCCAATTTTTTTATTTTCTAACTATATTTAAACAACCATAATCAAAATATCATTTAAATTTTAGCTCAGTGTTTATTTCCTTTTATAATATTTTCTAGGAATTATATAACTATAAACATGTTTGATATTTATATTTATTTCATTTATGTCATATTATTAGAACTCAAATAAAAAAATATCATAATAGAAACTAATCATATTATATTTTTTCATGAAATAGTTAAATAAATAAGAAAAAACTCAAACATATATAATGTTTTTTCTCATTTGATTTTACAAATTCTTCAGAATCATATGAATGATGCATTTCATAAGTGACCCATAAATCTATCCCAAGCCTTATGAAATATTTCAAATTAACCCAAAATAAATCAATTAATTTTACACCATCTTTTATTTCTCATTATCCAAAGATATAATTTCATGAAAATGTCATTATATAGTTGTTCCTATGTGTCAGATATTTCATCATCCTTTTTTTAAACAACATATAGAATTACTAATCAAATAGAAGGGTATGACCCTATATTTATGTTCTTCTTCACCCAACCCTCTCAATTCCACTGATTTCAAGACATAATATACATCCTCAAAGTTTTATGACATTTTACCACCCAAGTGATTTCCAATGTAATATTCCAAACATGTAACAACACCGACTACAATATGGATTAAATTTTACAAATATGATGATGGAAAAGAGGTATATTTCATGGAATATAGGTATTGAGAGCATATTATACATCACAACAACATGAACCAACATTGGGTTTTGATATATTTCAACTTTCCCAGTACCGATGTTTTTGCATAGAGACCCACATGATATTGGGGAAGGCGATACTTCCATACATCAAGAAAACATTGAATTTTTTGTTATTTAATTATATTATAATGCAAATAGACTTGTAAGGATACAAAAATGTGGGATGAGAATGTTCAGTGGATAATGGATGTCACGAACCAACCCGGGTCGACCCTGAACCGGTCACCCGAGCCGGTCCGCGACATGGCCTGAGAGGCGTTCCCGATCCTCCAGGGCTGGCGAAAAGCATTGGGGAATCAATAGAGGTTGTGGGAACTATTTTCCCCAATATAAATAAATACGACAGCGAAAATAATACAGAGCATCACAGAAAGGATAAACCAAACAAAGTGACTAAATAGGAAAAGAAGAAAAATTAAACTGACCAAACATGACGTCCAAACAAACTCTATGCGACCTCGCGGGTCTCTCTCCAACTCAACGATCCAGCGTCTCCCAAGGCGAGCACACTCAAGCTATAGCCTGCACAAACACTAAAAACAGAAAAGAACTATAGGCGTGAGTATTAAAACTCAGTAGGCTAGCCCGATATCTATTCCCAATGCACTACCTTTAAAATAAACGAAACATCATTTCATGTTTGAACTACAATTTATAAAAGAATGTTTTTATAAATATTTTACTTAAAAAAAGTACGAACCATTGACCATAGCCATTTCCAAATTCGGGTTCATTTCATTAGTGTCAATGACATTTCAGGAAAGGGGAAAATGATGTTTAAGTTCTCAAATTTGTAAAAAGGGGATTAAACACTTTCATTTGGAATCAATTTTTAGAAACCTAATCAAAAGAAATTTATCACTTTCCAAGGAAAATAATACACCAGAATGCACAAAGTAAAACATAAAGTAAGGGAAATTTAGGTATACATGTGAGCAATAAAAGCTGAATAGACATGGGTGAACCTAGGAGATCGAGAATAAACTAGAAGACACCAATACATGAGAAATCATCCTTATCGACATGTCACGATGAAATCAAAACGCAAAATACGCTTAACCATCCTCTCTCAGGCAGGTCGAGGGCAAATCCCATAGTAATAAACCCAATATATCCACCTACTATGGGCCACTGGTTAGTACCATAACCTACCAGTGCAGCAATCATTCTTAAAATATTCTCTCAATATGCCATATTCCCATGTCTCAGGTGTTTGAAAAAGGGGTGAGCCAACTGATGCCAACCAATCATCCAATCATATACATATATATATAAAGCATAACAAGCATCACCCCGAGCCACACTGTGGAACAACCTCATGCCTTTAAACTACTCACATACCTGGGAGCCACTAAGGGCGGCCTCTCAAACAATCAATTGGGACCAAGGTATGGGTGTTGGTCTCAGAGGGTTTTTATCAAAACATTTTCATCTCTTTCTATAAAGTGCCAAACGGGCATTTAATACATTTCACAAACACTACTCAAAGAAAGGTACAACTTCTTTATGATACAAAACCCAGTTTAAAACCACATAAAAAACCCCAAAAACACTACGTCACGGACTGACAATATTTTTATAAACCAAACCATAACAAAACATTTTTTTTTTCAAATAACCTTTATGAACCCACCAGACAACTTCATAAAAGAACCAATGTACTTGTTCACGCATCAAAAGAAATCATTTATCATTAAACCAGAACTCTGTTTTATATTTCATAAATTATGTTTAAAATCCAAACGAGCATTCTTTAATTATTTGGTGTCCGCTCGTCAAAAGGATGTTTCATGTGTCGTGTATAAAATAAATTGCTCCTTTTTACACTAAATAACCATTTAAAAATTAATAATCTTATATGAAAAATTAATTATCGTATATTATCTCATATTTATTAAAATTAATAAAATATTTATTTTGAACAATTAGGGTGCACAAGCAGCATGAAATAACATAACTTAAATTTTAAAAGCACTGCAAAGGGAACCAACCTCAGATACACGACGCGGTGAAATTACGTGCGTTCGAAAATGTGCGGAAAAGTCCAACACCCTACATAATAAATATCAAGGACTCAAAACACATCCAAAAACTCACTAGAGCATGCGAAACCAAGCGTTAGGAAGAAAAACTCACCTTGAAACTAAAGCGCGGTGATGACGGAGCCTCAAAAACAAGGCGCAGTGATGGAGCTCACTCGGAAATGCCCTGCGTGGGACCTAAAAATCCCAAACCTACCAAAAACAAATATAATTTGATAACAACCCCTAACAAAGAAAAGGCGAAAGCAAGAGTAGTAATCATGATAATAATAGTAATAATTATAATAATAAAAATAATAATGATCAATAATGATAAAAAGAATCATAATAATAATAATAACAAGATTAATAATGATAATAATATCAATAATAATAATAATAATTATTATAATAATAAGAATAAAATAATAATAATAATAACAGTAATAATAATAATAATAACAACAAAATAATAATGATAATAACAATAACAATAATAATATTAATAATATCATCATCATTAATAATAATAATAATAATAATAATAATATTAGTAATAGTAAAATTAATAATAATAAAAATAATAATAATAACAAAATAATATTAACATTATTAACACTAATAATAATTATTATTATTATTATAATTATAATATGAAAAACAATAATAATAATAACGAAAAAATAATATGAATATTAATAATAATAGTAATAAGATAAAATAAAATAAATCAAATAAAAAAAAGGAAACCTGGCCTGGAGGAGAGGCGCGCGGCGGAAAGGAGGTGGGGGGAGGTGGAGCTGGGTTGCACGGCTGCTGGGCTGGTTGTGCGGCGGCAGACAGGGAGCAGAGGAGGCCGACGATTACAGGTAGAGGGAGAGCTGAGGCCGAGCGGGGGTGGCGAGTTGCGCTGCGGGTGAAGGCTGGCTGCAGGTCGAGAGGAGGGGAGAGAACCGAGGCGCTGGTGGCTTGGTGCGGTGGAGGGAAGAGATGAGGGTACAATAGAGGGCTTATTTGAAGGGTGAAATCGATAGGGCGACCCAGAAGAGTCGGCCAATGGTGGCCTATTCGTGCGCTTCAAAAAGAGCTGGACAAGAGGTGGCTTATGTGGGAGTCTCAAGGAGTGTGCGGAAAGGTGGGAGGCGTGACTTAAGTGGGAGGGGCGACGGGATTGGAGGAGGCCAAGAGGTTAAAGCAGGTAGATGTGATGCGTGAAGCGGAGGCCAAGCCGGGTGTCGAGCAAGCAGGGGTGGCACGCGGTGCAGGTTGGGGAACAGGGGGAAGAGAGCGGGTGCAAGGAAGGGGGCGAAGGCAGGGGAAGTGGCTGCTATTGTTGTGGAAGGACAAGAGGATGGAGGCGGAGGGCTTCTGCTACGCGGCTGGACGCGATCAGCGCGAGGCAGGCTAGGGGGAAATAAGAAGAGAAAAAAAAGGAGAGAGAGAGAGAGAGATGGGGGGTGGCTGCCGAGAGAGAAGAGATGGGTAACAAAAACAGAGGGGGCGTCCTGCTAGGGTTAGAAGAAAAAGAAAAGAAAATATAAAAGAAAAATAAATATAAACAAAAAAGATCATAATCATAATAATAATAAATTACAATAATAATAATAACATTAATAAAGATTAATAACAAAGAATATTAAATAACGATTATACTATCATTCGCAACATTAACAATTTCATTATTTATTTATTTATAACATAGTGATAAAAATAATAATGATAATAATAATCATAGTGATAAAAATATACAAATGATAAAAATATTCATTTCGTCTTAAGTAATAAAAATAATAATTAATAGCCATAAAAATATTAAAAGACAATCTAAATTGACATTTTCTAATTTATTTTAATTCTTCTAAGATGAAAAGGCCACACAGTTGCATGGGCGAAACCGCGCGGTGTTGCGCTCCGCCCGCGCGTCTGACGACATCGAACCCAAGATGCGTACTTTTTATCAAAACACAAAACATTCATCCGAGACTGAACGTTAACCACATCAAAAATAATTTAAAGCCAACAAAATCATAAAATAAAATAAATGCTCAGTTTTGGTTGTGACAATTCTCCCCACCATAATGCTTTCCGCCCCCGGAAAGCCACCACACTATCCAACCGATCGATCAATTCCTAAGGATTCTACATTGAAAAGATCTAACCTATTAACCAAAGGACATTTCATCAACCATCTACGGGACTCAACCTCTTCCCAAAACAATCCAACAGCAGAGGGGAGTCCTGAATGGACTCCCCACCATAATAATTCCACTAGCCCCTGATAACGACTTAAGAGAAAACCCAAAGAGACTCATGGTGGGTCTCCCCACCATAAAGAACTAACCTACTAGCGCCCAACCAGAAAACCAACTTAGGCCTGCATCGGGCCTTACCCAAGCCAGAAAGAGGACAACAAGAACATTTAAAACATTCACTCCCGTCTGAATGGGATAAGAAATGAATCAAAACTCCATATTAACTGTAAACTCTAACCCTATGGGCGGGGAGGGTGGGCCCAAGGATGGGATCACTGAAACTACGACGTACGACTACTCACGACCCATCACTTCAGGATAGACACAAACCAGGGCCACAACTGATTTACATCAGTGGCCCATGCAAAGTCACTGATCAACAACTTACATCCAAGAGGCACGATTCCCGACACTACGTGAGAGATAAGTCCATCGCGCGCTTTGCAACAAGAGGAAAAATAATATAGAGAAACTAGAGCAGCAACACCAGAATTATCTCACCACATGGTAGAGGAAAAACTTTAACCAGACTCCTTAAAATTCCCTGGGGGTTCCTGACTACGCGGCGGATTCACTCCATGACCTTTTGGCTGGAGCTCTGATGGATGAAGCATCTTCTACCTCGCAGTTAGGTTCTGAAAATCCCTATGAGATACATACATCTTTTGATTTAAAAAAAATAAAGGACAAGATTTTAAAATTTAAAAACATACCCTCATTGAAAGTCGAGGTTCGTCAAAAGACCCATGAAGTTCCCATACATTTCAAACCTCAAACAACACCCATACAAAGGGCATGACAATAGATCACTTAAACTGAAAGGAAACTTACACCGGAAACATTGAAAAAAAAACCCTACATCACATTACTTCCGAGAAATTCCTCTTCGACGCATCCTTGCAACGCCCCGACAAAATCGTCGCAAGTGACCCAAGCATCCACATGCCTGGAAGGGCTTCAGAGTGCTTGGGAATGATGACTTCTTGTGACCCCGCTTTCCACACTGATAACACACAATAATCTCTCGCTCCGAAGAAGTTGATGAAAGATCCTGATGCCTCTTGATTCCACGACATGATACATCCACTTCCATTTGCTTACTCATTTCTTTTCCAGAATCTTCACCACTGCTCATAGGGATCAAAAGAGGGAGAACTACTTCGAGAACTCCTGCCATCGCGGCTTCGACACGAAAAGCTTGTCTTGCCACATCGTCAAAAGAAGTTAGGTTGTACTCTGACACCTTCGACTGCAACTCTGGGCAGAGACCCGCCTCGAAGCGTCGAGCCTTCATGGGGTCATTTGTGGCATACTCTGAATCATAAGGGACTAGCTCCACAAAGAAATGGAAATATTCTAACATGGATCCATCGCCCTACTGCAGACAACACATTTCCATCCCCTTTCTCACCCTTTCTTCCTTAGATAAATATTGGCGAATGAACAAAACCTTGAAGAATTCCCATGTAATCACTTGACGGGGCTTTTTCCGAGACACTGAATTCCACCACATCCACGGTGAACCTTCAAGCATTAAGGTCGCAAACTTGACCTTCAACGACTCGGGCAGCTCAATGAGGTTAAATTCCCTTTCAATATTCCGCATCCACTCCTTTTCCCCTGATGTTTCCGCTTTACCATAAAAGAGAGGTCGATCCAACTTTCACATCATAAGCATAAAATCTTTAGGTTGATCAACCGCACTACGATCACCCATCAAAGATTCAAAAGGATAACCGCTGGACAAGGAAAGGTCAAAAACCCAATCAATGCCAACTCAATGAGTGAATAAAAACCTCCAAATCAAACACTGCATGGGTGATAAGTTCAAATGGCCAGAAATCAAGTTACCATAACAATCAAAACTTTTCTCTTTGAAGACATCTTTAATTAAAAACAATCTTAGTGGGTTAAACCTTCGCCATTGGTATTCTTTAGAGTATCACTCACATGCAATTATTTGTGCTACCTCGGGCATCCATCCACCATACCAGAAATCCATCCACATTTCCATCATACCACTATGCATGTGAACACTCATAGGAAAACCAAGGCCAAAACAAAGAAACTTCATTTTCCAAAAAACAAATCATTCATACCATTTCTTTTAAAACAATCTAAAAATTAATCATGTCATTTAAAAAACCATTTTTTTTCAAAACCAACATTTTTTATTAAAACCACTTTTAGAAATCAAGGGAAACCTAAAACAACTCAAACAGGGGACTAGTGTCAGTGGGTGACATGACCATATGGTTGGCGGCCATATTCCAAACACATCACTGACACAGAGAGTCTTCTCGGACCATGCCCCTAGCTCTGCGTGGCTTGCCAGGTCGTGCGGGTTAGGAGGACTAATGTCCCAAACACCCTTTGTCGTATCCCAATTGAAAAACATTTCCATAAAAACCCAAACAAACAAATTAAACTGGACTTCCCCTGGAAACCTGAGGATCGGTACAGGCAAGAGTTCACGACGCTCTTCTCGCACCTACCCCTAAAGTCCTGACAATCCTACTCCATCTACCTTGACATCCCAAATAACAAAGGGCGCTTTGAAAAGTGAGGTCTGCTAAGAGGAAACCTAGCTCTGATACCATTTTGTCACGAACCAACCTGGGTCAACCCTGAACCGGTCACCCGAGCCGGTCCGCGACATGGCCCGAGAGGCGTTCCCGATCCTCCCGGGCTGGCGACAAGCATCGGGGCATAGATAGAGGTTGTGGGAACGATTTCACCCAATATAAATAAATAAGACAGCGAAAATAATACAGAGCAGCGCAGAAAGGATAAACCGAACAAAGTGACTAAACAGGAAAAGAAGAAAAATAAAAATGACCAAACAGGACGTCCAAACAAACTCCGTGCAACCTCATGGGTCGCTCTCCGACTCAACGATTCAGCGTCTCCCTAGGCGAGCACACTCAAGATATAGCCTGCACAAACACTAAAAATAGAAAAGAACTATAGGCGTGAGTATTAAAACTTAGTAGGCTAGCCCGATATCTATTCCCAATGCACTACCTTTAAAATAAAAGAAACATCATTTCAAGTTTGAACTACAATTTATAAAAGTATGTTTTTATAAATATTTTACTTAAAAACAACGTATGAACCATTGCCCTTAGCCATTTCCAAATTCGGGTTCATTTCATTAGTGTCAATGACATTTCAGTGAAGGGGAAAATGATGTTTAAGTTTTCAAATTTGAAAAAGGGGATTAAACACTTTCATTTGGAAACAATTTTTAGAAACCTAATCAAAAGAAATTTATTACTTTCCAAGGAATAAAATACACCAGAATGCAAAAAGTAAAACATACAGCAAGGGCAATGTAGGTATACATGTGAGAAATAAAATCTTAATAGACATGGGTGAACCTATGAGATCGAGAATAAACCAGAAGACACCAATACATGAAAAATCATCCTTATCGACATGTCACGTTGAAATCAAAATGCACAATACGCTCAACCATCCTCTCTTAGGCAGGTCTAGGGCAAATCCTATAGTAATAATCTCAATATATCCACCTACTATAGGCCACTGGTCAGTACCATAACCTACCAGTGCAACAATCATTCTTAGAATATTCTCTCAATATGCCAGATTCCCATGTCTCAAGTGTTTAAAAACGGGGTGAGCCAACTGATGCCAACCGAGCATCCAATCATATACATATATATATATATATATATATAAAGCACAACAAGCATCACCACGAGCCACTCCATGGAACAACCTCATGCCTTTAAACTACTCACGTACCTGGGAGCCACTAAGCGTTGCCTCCCAAACAATCAATTGGGACGAAGGCATGGGAGTTGACCTAAGAGGGTTTTTATCAAAACATTTTCATCTCCTTCCATAAGGTGCCAAACAGGAATTTAATACATTTCACAAACACTACTCAAAGAAAGGTACAACTTCTTTATGAGACAAAACCCAGTTCAAAACCATTTAAAGAACCCCAAAAACACTACGTCGCGGACTGGCAATATATTTATAAACCAAACCATAACAAAACATTTTTTTTTTCAAATAACCTTTATGAACCAACCAGACAACTTCTTAAAAGAACCAAAGTACTTGTTCACGCTTCAAAAAGAATCATTTCTCATTAAACCAGAACTCTATTTTATATTCCATAAATTATGCTTAAAATATAAACGGGAATTCTTTCATTATTGGGTGTCCGCTCGTCAAAAGGATGTTTCATGTGTCGTGTATAAAATAAACGACATTTTTTTACACTAAATAACCATTTAAAAATTAATAATCTTATATGAAAAATTAATTATCGTATATTATCTCATATTTATTAAAATTTATAAAATATTTATTTTGATCAATTAGGGTGCGCAAGAAGCATGAAATAAGATAACATAAATTTTAAAAGCAGGGAAAAGGGAACCTACCTCAGATACACGACGCGGTGAAATTACGCGCGTTCGAAAATGTGTGGCAAAGTCCAAAACCCTAAATAATAAATATCAAGGACTCAAAACACATCCAAAAACTCACTAGAGCATGTGAAACCAAGCTTCGGGAAGAAACACTCACCTTGAAACTAATGCGCGGCGACGACGGAGCCTCGAAAACAAGGCGCGGCGATGGCCCTCACTCAGAAACGCCCTGCGCGGGTCTTAAAAATCCCAAACCTACCAAAAACAAATATAATTTGATAAAAACCCCTAACAAAGAAATGACGAAAGAAAGAGTAGTAATCATGATAATAATAGTAATAATTATAACAATAATAATAATAATAATAATCAATAATGACAAAAATAATCATAATAATAATAATAACAAGATTAATAATGATAATAATATCAATAATAATAATAATAATTATAATAATAATAAGAATAAAATAATAATAGTAATAATAGTAAAAATAATAATAATAACAACAAAATAATAATAATAATAATAATAATAATAACAACAATAATAATATTAACAATATCATCACCATTAAAAATAATAATAATAATAATTATTATTATTATTATATTAGTAATATTAACATTAATAATAATAATAATAATAATAAAAATATTTATATTATTAACACTAATTATAATAATAATAATAATAATAATAATATGAAAAATAATAATAATAATAATAACAAAATAATAATATGAACATTAATAATAATAGTAATAAGATAAAATAAAATAAATCAAATAAAAAAAGGAAACCCGGCCGGGAGGAGAGGCGCGCGGCAGACAGGAGGTGGAGCTGGGGTGTGCGGCTGCTGGGCTAGTTGTGCGGCGGCGGACAGGGAGCAGAGGAGGCCGACGATTGCAGGTAGAGGGGGAGCTGAGGCCGAGCGGGGGTGGCGGGTTGTGCTGCGGGTGAAGGCTGGCTGCAGGTCGATAGGAGGGGAGAGAGCCGAGGCGCTGGTGGCTTGGTGTGGCGGAGGGAAGAGATTAGGGTGCACTAGAGGGCTGCTTTGCAGGGTGAAATCGACAGGGCGACTCGGAAGAGTCGGCCAATGGTGGCCTATTCATGCACTGCAAAAAGAGCTGGGCAAGAGGCGGCTTATGCGGGAGTCGCGAGGAGTGCATGGAAAGGCGGGAGGCATGACTTAAGTTGGAGGGGGCGACGGGATTGGAGGAGGCCAAGATGTTAAAGCAGGTAGATGTGATGCGTGAAGCGGAGGCCAAGCCGGGTGTCGAGAAAGCAGGGGCGGCATGCAGTGCAGGTTGGGGAACAGGGGGAAGAGAGCGGGTGCAAGGAAGGGGCAAAGGAAGGGGAAGTGGCTGCTGCTGTTGCGGAAGGACAAGAGGAAGGAGGCGGAGGGCCGCTGCTACGTGGCTGGACGCGATCAGCGCGAGGCAGGCCAGGGGGAAAGAAGAAGAGAAAAAAAGGAGAGAGAGAGAGAGAGATGGGGGGTGGTGGCCGAGAGAGAAGAGAGGTGTAAAAAACAGAGGTGGCGGCCCTCCAGGGTTCGAAGAAAAAAGAAATGAAAAGATAAAAGAAAATTAAAATTAAACAAAAAAAAATCATAATCATAATAATAATAAATTACAATAATTATAATAATATTAATAAAGATTAATAACAAAGCATATTTAATAACGATTATACTATTATCCGCAACATTAACAATTTCATTTATTATTTATTTATAACATAATGATAAAAATAATAATGATAACAATAATCATAGTGATAAAAAAATACAAATGATAAAAATATTAATTTCGTCTTAAGTAATAAAAATAATTATTAATTGCTATAAAAATATTAAAAGACAATCTAAATTGACATTTTCTAATTTATTTTAATTCTTCTAAGCCGAAAAGGCCACACAGTTGCATGGGCGAAGCCGCGCGGTGTCGCGCTCCGCCCGCGCGTCCGACGACGTCGAACCCAAGATGCATACTTTTTATCAAACCTCAAAACTATCATCCGAGACAGAACATGAACCACATCAAAAAAATTTAAATCCAAAGAAATCATAAAATAAAATAAATGTTCAGTTCTGGTTGTGACAATGGAGGAAAATTACCTATATCAAAAACCCTATATTTGATCTGAGTTGTGGCTGCGGTCAACCCTTGAATATCACATGACCTAGATCCCATCCTTGGAATTTATGGATCCAATATTTTAGCCTAGATGAAATCTTGGATTTTATAATGAGGAGCACCAACAGCTGGTCCTATCTATGAATGTCTTCTTATATCATGAACTAGTTTTCGATGGATACAGTTCTTAAAATAGATCGTGAAATTTTCTTCAGCGCTTCAAAAAAAGATATCATAAAGATACTATTTATCAGCACTAGGTTGTTAAGAATTTAAAAATCCATTATTTTACCAGTGATAAAAAAGTATCAAGAAATACATATAAGACATATTTTTTACAATATTATTTCTTAATAAATTATAATATTTTTATATAATAATTAAACTTATAATAATATTTTTTATAAAATAATAAATTCTATAATTTTATAAATATATAATTATTTAATAATAAATATATAAAAAAATTTTGAAAAAAATAAAAAATATTTCATTATATATATATATATATTTTTATATATAAAAACATTGTAATTATATTAAAAATTTAAATAAATTGATTATAATTTTATAATTATTCATATATAATTGTATAAATACATTTTTATTGTATATTATTCATTTTTTATATGTAAAACATTATAAAAATATTAAATATATATTTATAAATGTTTTTTAAATGTTTTTTTATCATTTTTTATGAATATTTAATCTTACGTTCATGCATGTTAAAAATGAGTAAAATTGGTTAATTAAAAATTTGTAAAATGCTGAAAATTTTGGATATGTTTAATTCAAATAAATTATTTGTAAGATGGATAGATATTTATATAAATATAAATACATATTTCAAATATTAAATCACAGTAAATAGATATATATATAATTAATAATATAAATTGATTAAATTCCATAAACATTGAGAGTATGTATGTTAATATAAATTCATTAATTACATATATCTGAAACCAATATAATATATTAGATCTATGTTATAAATTAGAAAAGAAACCTACATTCAATTATGTCCATTACTCGAGGAAACTAGACAATATTTCTAATTCATATTAATTATTAATTATAATCCATAATTCACTAAATATCATACAACTTAATGTAAATAACAAAAAATAGTTTGTATTATATAAAAAATATTTATATATATTAATATATATATCTATATAAATAATATAATCTATTTATTAATATTATCAATAATCAAATATTTAATAAAATGTTTAATATTTTTCTCAATTTATTTTTTTTTAATTTCAATTTGTTTAATTTTCATTTTTCGTTTGTATGTATATTTTCCAAAGACTATTTATCAGTGTTTATAATATATATATATATATATATTATAATCAATTTATGCATTTTTATAAAAAATTATTTAATTATTAAATTTCGAAATTTTTTTAATATAATCTTTTTTGTCATGTTTTGAGGCTTAAATTTGGTTTTGCTCA
The DNA here is from genome assembly GCA_963277665.1 of Viscum album. Classification (NCBI taxonomy): domain Eukaryota; kingdom Viridiplantae; phylum Streptophyta; class Magnoliopsida; order Santalales; family Viscaceae; genus Viscum; species Viscum album. Next base: position 1,192,708,592 of record OY728147.1, read on the forward strand.
TTTGGCGACAAATGTCACTTTTCGCAGAAACTCTTGGTAGTTCCCTCATCTGTAGCTACTTATTAAAATACATACCAAAGGAAGGTGGTCATCAAATTTTTCAGGCCCAATGACTCATTGGGACTCGCATTGGTTGAGATATTTGGAGGTCGGGCTCATCACACCCTTCTGTGGGGAACAATCCCAACATTGGGACTCTCTTATAGATTTAAGATATGTTTATGTATCTCTTCTTAATCTCAAGATGGGATCGGTAACCCTGAAAAAATTATTCATTTGTCAATTCTCTCATTAGATATAGAAATGGATTCTTTGTGATGAATTTAGGGATGTGTGTTCTCATTGGTGAATTCATCTATATGTATCCAATGTTCTCCATCTATTCCCTTGATGTTGAATAACTACATTATATGCTGAAGTATTATTCCCTGATTCTATACAATGTGATGCCACATGTGGTGGTAGTTAACAATAGGAGAAGGGGAATGATACACTATGAGGCATCCCACATATCCATGTTATTCTAAGAATCACCACACACATGGATTGTTAATTTTGTGTACTTTAGCATTATGTGTGGAGGATATATGTGGAGGTTCTATGACACCAAATATTTTAGCATGGGTATTAGGTATATGTCGTATGTATCTTGGTTATGGAGGGAATCAGAGTCATTATTTATTTATTATTCCATTGGGACTATCTCTAAGGTATATAATCTTATATGATGGGTCTGGATACCATACCACTCATCGGGGCGTACATATTGGGATTTCCCTTGTGAGTGGAGATTCCTGATGTCCAATGAGATTTTATTTTCATCTCTTTAATCTAACATGATTTATGATGGATGTTTGAAATGAGGGGGAATTAATGATAAATCTCATTGAGTATATATAAGGAACATAAATTCTTGGATAGTAATTTGGATGTTTGGAATAGTGATCTGGTCTTGGAATGGGATCCTATGTATCACGGCTATATAGGGAATCATATTTCTCAAGTTCATATAACTCTTAACCAACTAATATGCTAATATGGATGATCACACTTGATGAAATTGTAATTTTCCTCCAGTTTTTAGGAGTGCTAGTGGTTGGTATCAATATAGATTCCCTATTTATTAGGTACATAGAATATGATATCAGTACTTAGGGATTACGCGTTGTGGCTACCGATATAATCATGGGGTGTATACTGTATATGAAAAGACCTGAACAACTCCCTATGCCTATGTGAGCTATGCTCATTATGAGAAAATAGGATTAACAAGTGATCAATGTGACATATTTGGATAAGGGTCATATATACCGTGATCCCCTTGATGATCAATATGGAACTCGAATGTCGAAGAGGTTTCCTGTGTATCCGGAATATTGAAGGATTCTGAGTCCTCACAGTTCTATTTATATTGGGACTTACACACTGTGGTTTCCATATATATCATGGCTATCACTTTATTGTTTACCTATTTTTTGGGACATACACTACATTTTTTCACATTTATTAAGCGATTAAAACCTAAAATGGATAGTTTACCGATACTTGTGATGTTCTTGTGTCTTAGACTTCTTGTCTAGACGGTGTCACATGACCTTTTCGACATGTATGGGGGAAAAACATGTCATAGTTGGCTTATATGGGAATCCATTACTTGACCTATCTTGAAATATATGGGGTTGTCACTAGATTAAGTGTGACATGGTTAGAAGTATGACATCTATCTAGGATGGAATCCATGTTTTTATCACGATACATAGACATCACATTTAGATTGTGTCATGGGTCTCAGTTGACATGCCTAGAGGGTGTTGCAATACCTGGACTATTTAAACAGATGCAGAAGCGAGACTTAAATAAATGAGTGAAATCTATTATATGTGTGAGGAAATGTATCTGAATGATGTCACATTTACTATTTGATAAACCCATCGGTCTTCTCAATAACAAATTGGTGTGCCTAGGGGTACCATATGACTTCATCTAACATGTCCAAAGGACATCTCATGTCCCAATGAACATTTTTAAGGAATATTGTGATCTTTGGGTGGCATGTCATGGTTCTCTTATATGTCAATTTATGACTCACACTAAGGGAATGAGTGACAACAAGAATTCCTTTAATTTATTTCTTCCACTTTTTATTTTGTGTTAATAAATATTATTGTGAATTACATGGGTCTATTTAGTATCAATTTATTTTATGTATCACATGATCTTGTAGGCATGTTGTATGTCTATTAAATTCCTTACTAATATCCCATGGGCTGATATATGAATGATCACAATATTCATCTTATGTTGGATCCTAGTCACTCCATCTGGTCCCAAAAATTTAATCTGAAATAACTATCGATAGTTGCATGATTGATTTCTTTTAGAGTATTGTATCATTGTTGGGGACTATTTTTGCTCAAGAGTTTTATTTGCTGGTTAGCATTTATCTTTTTCATATTTGGGTGGGGAATTTATAGGCATCACCACCCCGTTTTTTTGACCCATTTTGCTGTATATTTTGGGTGGATCTAGGCTATATTCATCGATGTGGGCTAGAACCCCGTGGATTTGTGAGTCTTTGTTTTGGGTCATTCTGAGTGTGTCACCTAATTTTTTGTGTCTATGAGTCTCTTCTTTCGACACATCCATTATCATATTATTAAAAATTAATGAATATGTGTTTTATCATATGAGAATATCAAATACATTCTCATATTTTCTTGTGGAAATTCCCAAGTACCTTCACATGATCCACAGTTCCAGTTGAAAGGACTTCATGATATTCTTGATGACTTGTCTAGGTCTTTACATAAGACAAACATGAGTGTTCCAAGGGTATCACATGGGCATAGTGTAGACTTCCTTATCGCATTTCATGATTATTATGTCTGTGAGTACCTTACACTAACTCCCACTATTATTTCCATTTTTTTATGTAAGAAAGGATTGGATCTATGTGATATTTCATAAGTAATGCCATGGAATATTACTATATTTTTTGGAGATGCATTTGGTGAAAAATATGGGTCATGTGGTGGTGCATGAGTAATTCATAGATAAATCTATTATTTTTTCCTTATAGATCTGAAGGGGAAATGAAGAGTCGCCTAGAAATACCCTATTACTTTTCTAAAATGAGGATGAGAATCCAAAAAGCCTTTTCGTGGTGTGGAAAACATGTCACTAAGGTCTTGTGGTGTCTTGTTGGTCTCCATGGTTGAATCACATGCCCTTTAGTGACCATGAGTACCTATTTCATCTTCTATTTTATACCAATTGTTTTATTCAACAATAGTTCAGGATTTATAATAATTTGAATGGATATCACCAATGAAATTTTTATATTTGAATGATGAAATAGTGCATGAGTTTTCTACCCATTGGGGATCTCCTACTTGGGGTATCATTCCTCCATATTCTTGAAGGAGTTTCAGATGGGTTTTCAAGAACATTGTAATGAAAAATCAAGTACCCTGGGGGAATTCATATTTTCTTCATCACATGACCATTTTTTGTCTATAGAGAAATAAAAAGAGAAGAATTTTTCACTAAATAGGACTCTATGGGATTCACCACTGGTTATGTACTGCGCATGGAGTCTTGGAGTGAACATGAAAAGGTCATGCGATCACGGGTCCCTTGAAGGATCATGTGATCTACATGCCTTGGTTCATTTTCTCTAGTGGGAATTTTAATACCCATATTCAGGTATTTCATCCTTTGTAAATTTGTTGATGCTTATTTGGTGGCGGTCAAAAATTCCCCCTCCCCTCTCTAGAGTGATGTCTCTAGTGAGAAGGACTCGGTTTTGAGGAAAAATAATGGCTGCCTGAGTGTTTAGAGATGTTGCTAACTAGTGTCTTAGGTTATGTTTGTTTTATTCGGTGCCATTTGGGTTTCAGATAAATTTAATGTATATAGGGGGTTGGGTGGAGGAAAATTCATTCCATTAGTTATCCCTTATATAGATAACTCTTGTTGTTTCATTTTTTGAGTTTCTCCATCACGATATGTTTCCATAAACCGTGATCATTTTTCTTGTATGCGAGTCTACTCTACAAGTACATCTCATTCAGGAACAGAAAATATATTTTGTACCGATCAAATTATTTTCTAATACGACTAAGAATTGTACCTCTAAAATTTCTTGGAAATGTTCCATGAGCGCTGCGATTGTCTTGGGGATTTTATGAGATTCATTTTCCCGATTATTCAATATCTTCCAACCCATGTGACACTATTTTGGTCATGTGGTTACATGTATCCAATGGCGTCATGTGGTTTGCATGATCCTTGGTGGGGGGTCACACTGCAAGTAATTGTGAGGTCAGGCGATCCGTGAAATCCTTATGTGTTTCACTAGTCTCTTGTTGAGTCATGTGATGCATATCACACGACCAAATCTATTTCAGTATTTGACAATATTTATTTTATTCTTCTAACATGATTCACTTACAGGTTCACAAATGTATTATAGTTCTCAACAAGGATCCTTAATTGCAACCAATCAAATTTCCATGATTTCCTAAAACATAATTCCAATTACCACTACCGTGTGTAGACTAATTATGAGACCGTAATGATTTTTCAATATTTTAATATCTATAATATTCCCATATCTCGTCGAATTCCTATGTACTGTGACCCTCGTATATTTATATGAAATATTTTATATAAATCATTTTAATAATTCATTGTCATTAATTGAACCCAATTTGATAGAATAAAGAAAATATGATACGCCTTAGTAGAAAATGACTATTTTATCATAGATGTTAGGTTATCGGTTATAAATATTAATAACATATGAAAATATATGGTGATGTCATTAATTACCAATTATTTATGAAATATATAAACCAATTATATATTTCTATTCTTATTAATTAATAATAGTTAATTTAGTAAATGAAATATATATGTTACATAAATAATATTTTTTTATGTTCATTCAACAGATATTTTTTTCATATGGTGTGAATAAAAACTATTTGATATATAAAAACTTATAAATTAAAAATGGAAATTTTTTTACCACCATGTAATGGAACACACATTTTATATTTATATTTTGAAACATAAATAATTTAAATATGGAAAAAAATTATTTAGAAACATGATATAAAAATTTACACTCGATGAAATTTAAATATTTTTTTGATAACTTTAAAACCTCAATTAATAGAAAATATACAATAAATTTTAATTGAAATCTGCATATTTCATCAACAAAAATTGTCTGGTTAAATTATTATATTGAATTGTATTAATGTGAAAATATAATATATATTTACCATTAAATATAATTTATTTCATTTAAAATAATTTTTCAATTAATTGAGATGTAAAAACTGTTCAAATTTTAGCAAGTTCTTTACTTTTAAAAACATTATCACTATTTCCGAAAACAAGAATAATTTTAACATAATTACTAAAAATTATGCATTTTGAAATATTAAAATGGATTCCATATTAGGAATTTGTAGGTATAAATTAATTAAATAGCTTTATTTTAAATTTGGGCCTTATAAATAGTAAGATATGTAATGTTTATTAATAGGATGTACATGTAAATCAGGTAATTAAGGGTAAAAATACTAATATAAATTTTCCTTCACTGTTTTCTTAAAATCATTAGATGAATGATATTAAACATAAATCATTCTTGTATTGAAATGGATTTCTTTGGAATCCACTTGTATGAGAATATGACATTTAATTAATTTTATTTAAATAAAAATTTACATATGTCATAGACAAATATTAATAAATATATCATTTTCTATATAAGAATATAAAAATTACAAAATTTATTATAAAAGTTCAGTTTGAACATTAAATTATTTCTATTTACCATTTTATTTAATTTATTATTTTTATGAAATCAATAATTATCGTAAAGACTTATTATTTGATGGCGTAAAAATTAATTAATTGATGAGAAATCAATAAATAATTTTTATTAAATTTATAATAACCATTGAAAGCACAAAAACATGAATAAATTTTATTGATCGAGTATATGTTGACCATAATAATAAAAGGGTTGATTTATAAAACATTTGGAGCCTTTTATGATCAGATTTTGAAAATTATTTGATTTTATTTAAAGTGATATTTAATTTTTCACTTTCATAATTTAATAAGTATAAAATTTTAAATTACTGATTTTATAGAAGATAAATTTGACTAAATATATTCATAGGAAATATAGTAGATTTGTATATATAAATGTATTTTTTAAAATCTATTCAATAAATAAGTATATTAAATAATTACAAAAAATGATATATTAATTATTTTATTAATAGAGATAACATGTAAATGTTATTAAATTTTTTAAAATAAATAATATCATGAAAAATTAATATGAATAATTAATTTTACACAAGAAATTTTGATATTAGGAATAAAATTAAATTCTTTACTACTATGTTATCTTATTATAATAATAATTTTAAAAATCAGTGAATTTAATAGTGTCTAAATTGACAATATTGGTTTTTAATCAAAATAATGTTTTATTAAATTATTTAGAAAATAATAAAAAAAATTATAAACATTTAACAATTATGATACAATATAAATTGTTATTTATTATTTTGTAATGGTCTAATTTACATAAAATAAGAAATTATTACAACCTTTTGATATTGAAATATTAGTTATCATAGATGAAATTAAATAGAATTAGTAAGTGTTATACAAAATGAGAATTTTCAAATTGACATAAAAACATGTCTAAAATTTATTAGATGATGAGATTAAAACCCTATATCATCTAATATTTCAAACTGAGATATTTTGGAGGTTTTTTATAGGGTTTTATTTTATTATAAAAAATTTTTGGGAGATCACAAAATATCCCCTCACCTAAATTATAAAAGGGCACCTTCTCCCTTAACTCGTCAAATAAATTGGGTCCTTCATTCTCAGACATACCATACTATTTTACCTTATAAAATTTCCTTTTTACATTTTTTAGTTTTGGTTCTTCTTCAACTACCAGCTCTAGTGATCTAAGAGGAGATTTAGAGGAAGCATGTCGAAGAAGAGGTAACCTCCTCTACCGACTCTTTTGAAATTTTTTCTTTTTCTACATTCTATACATGATTTGTCTCATTTTAAATTATTAAATCTAGTATCAATTATAAATATATATGTTATTATAATTATGTAACAACCATATTCTACCTTCTATCCATCATACGAAAAATGAAATCACCAAGTGTGTGTACATACAGTATACCATCTTCACAAAATAATGTTATTTGATTGTCACCAACACCTTACATGGATGTATATAATTTTATATATTATAACTATATATTATTTTTATAACATGGTATTAATTATGAAATATTACACATCACCCAATTCAATACCATTTAAAGAATATGGTAATGAGATAATCACTCGTGCATACATACGGCGCACCGCCTCCATGATGTGATGTGATTCATGAAATGTGATCATCATTAAAGAATGATTATATAAATCTACATAATTAATGAATACTATATATATTAATATAATATTATTTTTTAATTATATAACTATGACCTATGACAGATATACAAAAGTTATTCTATAAAACACACATAAGATAATCATGCAATTAATACCCAAATAACAAGTAATAAAGAAATTCTGATCACATAGAAAGATAATATGATCATATATGATATCATAAAAATGAATATGATTGTAAAATAAATCGATGAAAACATTTATATCATTATACAGGACGATTCTAAAAATAAACATGAAATTATACCTAAATAAATAGATATTTTTTCATTCTCATTATTATCTATGATTGTATATACGTAATTATTTATAGGGTTATATTTATCATCCATGTCTATGTTTCCTAAAGATATATTATTAATTTTTTTCTTCTATAATAATTTAATTTAAATTTTACCCAATGGTGAAATTTTATTTAATCTTTGGAAAAGATTATTTTGTCGCTATTAGATACGAGGTACTTTTTGAAATTTCCTGAAAATGTATGAGGAGAATGTTTTTTTACTTATTTAGCATGAATAGATTTTATGTCTTCATAACAACTTATTTATATAATATTTCCTATAAATAATATCATGTTAATTTTTTTAAAATTTTTCTCTTTTAAAATTTCATATCATTTTGAGAAATGAAATCATTTTTGAAGAATAAAGGATATTTTCATAAAGAATTATTTTCATGTGTTATATCAATATTATTTTCCATTTATGATGGAATTATTTTATATGGTTATATTTCAAGTATAATATCTTTATTGTTCTATTATTTCACCATTTTTGTGATATAATTATTTTATTAAATCTAATCGTTTCACATTGATTATGTTATGGCGGAATGATATTTAAAAAAACCCATTTCATTCCTCAGTTAGGATCAATGATTTATGATATTGTTTTCCACATAATAGTGATTCAATTATGAGTTGGTGGGACCTATATCACCCACCATTGTAATGGTTAAATATTTATATCTAATATGATATACATGGATGGAAAAGGAAAATATCTCGATTCAGTAATAAATAATTTGACCAAGGAGTGAACTCGGTTCAGAAATGGGTGTTATATACAATGATGGTCTTGTAAATGAGCTTTGACAAAATATGAATTGATTTTATTTACTTATGTTTATTCCAAGAAACTTTGGAACTTATGTTATGATTTTTTTATAATTTTCATTCATTCCTATGAACATTCAGGATTTATCCATTGGTATGATATCACAATCACTCATATGATGGATAAGACTTTAAATTGTTATGTTCTATTTTATGATTATTATATGATTGATATCTCCCTGGTTTACCATTAATAATCTTATTAACTCACCCATTAATTTTATTCTTTTCATATATTAGGAATAATGATATTATGTATGATATGTTAAAATCAGTTATATTTAGGGGGAAATAAGTTGAAGATAATGAAAATGTCTTATAAACCAATTGTTTATGATTCAAAAAATTTATAGAAACTAAATATATACAGCCCTGTCATATCATTGGTATATTTTTAGTGAATATTCATCAACTTTTTGGTAATATCAATATATGTAATGTTGGGGTAATCATAGTTAGTATTAGAAGAAATTTATAGTTAGCCGTTAGAAACTATGATGAGAAGACCTTATGAATATTGCTAATAATATATCCAAATATAGGTTACAAACCTAGTCTTATAGAAATGATCATTAATAACATTAGATAAAACATAAAGTGTCATAAATTGAAATTTTATTATTTATTATGTTGTTTTTCCATTATTATAAGTGTTCCTCACATTATGATTCATTGTTTTATCCAATGTCAGGAACCATATAGAACAAAATTAATGCTAAATGAAATGGGACAAGAAAAGATTATCCTCCTGAGTACCCAAATGTTGATGGAGGATCAATATAGAATATTTTATCCATTTTTAGATAGTATTTTGAACTATGAATTATGAATGACATCCAAATGAGAAATGGAGGGAACAACATTCTATTGTGTCCTTATTCATCCATTATCCAACTTCTTTTAATGGGTCTTCTGATCCATTAATGGATGAAAAATGGATAGGTACAACTGAAAATATATTTTCTATTCTCTAATGTTGAAAACATGATAAAGTCATATTAGTATTCTATCATTTTTAAGGTGAAGCTGGTCAATGGGGTAACATAGTAAATAATATAAATAAAATAGAAGAAATTGATTCCATGGAATAGAATGTGTTCTAGAAATTATTTTTCAATATTTACATTCCTTATATTCTTCGAAAAATGATATAGAAGGAGTCCCTTGGACTTAAGAAAACAGATTCTGATTTTTTTGGTACCTATGAAGATAATTTTACAAGACATTCATGGTACACTTAGGGAATTATTATCCAATCTAATGGAAAAATTGATCGGTTTTTTAGTAGATTATAACCATGCCTCAAAAGATCATTATCCAAATAGGGACTTCAATAGCTACGAGGAAATCTTTTGATGTGATCACAATGTTGAGATGGAGATTGGAGTAACCCATTAGTTCTATGTCTTTCATTATATGGGAAAAATATAATTCAAGGGAAAATCTATGTACCGCAATAAAAAGAAGATGATTTTTGGATTATTCTCAATATTTGGAATGAAATATGGAGGAAATTTCCTTGAAGTTACTAGTAAAATTTTCAAGTGTTCAAAAGAAGTTCATTGAGTTGTTTAATTCAGATGTGATGGGAAAAATATTTCTAATGATGTGAATAGATAAAAGGATAAATAAAATGTACCTCATACACATCAATGTTAATAGTGGAAGGAAATTTTTCATTATGAAAATCAATTCCCTAACCCAAGTGTTATTGATGAAGATCGATGTTAGTAATCTATTAAGGCCAAAGACCATGGAATGTCACAAAAAATCACTAATGGATATGTAGAGTATGATAATGATGTGGCGAAATGTACCCTTACAATCCAATCTAAAGGAGAAAATGTTTTATTTGAATTTGGATCCTCCAAATCATTTATTTATTAATAATTGCAATGTTAATCTCTATATTACCTCAACAATTACATGTTGAGTTTTTTGTGACAACCCTTGATGGAACAACTATCATATGAAATGTTTATAATTATTCTCTTGATGATGTTTTTTAGATATTACTTCCTTCAAATATTTCAATCCTTCCTATAGTGTAATTTTATGTTATTCTTGGCATGTATTTTCTTTCCTTATATGGATATCATATCTATTTCTAATGGAGGGAAGTAACATTTCATACATTATATCACTCTATGATAATCAATCTATGTAAGGATAAGTATGAACTTCTAGTGAAAATTTATTCCATATTATAGGTATTGATCCTAATAAATAATGGTTATATCTATAAAATGGTTGGGTAGAAACTCACAATAATGAATACACCCACTGTATAAGAGTTGATGATGTCTTTGTGGATGAATTACTAGGTCTTTTAAAAAAAATTGATATTTATTTTTCAATATATCTATTACTGAGTGTTATTTATATTTTAAATAAAACTTATAGAATGGTTGTAATGTATTTGTATGAATTCAAGAAGAAAATATAAGAGAATCTTGACACTAGATTCATATTCCTTATTATGTCACCTTAGGGTGCACCTATTCTACTTCTTATGAATATTGAAGGATTAATAAGACTCTTCATTGATTATCAAGAAAATAACAAGATCACTATCAATTCAAAATATCATATTCCTTACATGGATAACTTATTAAAAAACTATAAAAGTTTCAATAATTTTACTATATTGATCTTCATTCAGGATATCATCAATTATGGTTTAATAAAAGGGATATAAAAATACAACAATCCACACATGGTTTGGAAAATATGAATTTATAGTTATGCATTTTGGATTTAATAATTCCAATTCTGTATTACTGAGTTATTTTAATTCAATATAGATGATAATATTTTCTATTAAATGTGATAGGATGAATGTAAATATCACTTGAGAATTGTACTAAAGACCCTATGAAAGGAAAAAAATTATGAAAAATTTACAAAATTAAAATTTTGTCTTCAGAATGTTTATTTTTTGGGTTACAAAATCTCCAAATAGGTGATTTCTATTGACATATAAAAAATAGATGTTATTGAAAGTTGGCTAAGACCAACAATGGTAATTGAGATCCAATTTTTAAATAGTTTCTATTTATATTATCAATCTTTTGTGAATGATTTTTCATGACTATATAATCCAAAAACCAATTTGACTTCAAAAGGAGTAAAGTTCATGTAAACAAAGGAATGTGAATAGAATTGCAATGTTCGCAAAAGATGGTATTCTAGTGAATATGTGCTCTTACTACATTGTAGTGGATAATATTTTGTGACCTATAGTGATACATCCAAAAATTGGTTGGGATTTGTTATCATGAAAAATGATATGGTGATAGCTTATGCCTCATGAAAATTGAAAATCCATGAGAAAAATTACCCAACTAATGATTTAGTGTTATTTGTGGTACTCATTGGACTAAGGATATAGAAGAATTATATTAATGATAAAAGTTGTGACATATATATTGATAATACAATTTTAAGTTGTATTTTCACAAAAAAAATGATATGAATAAACATCAAAGAAGTTAATTGTAGTTTTTTGATGTTTGTGACTACTCAATAAATTACCACCCTTTGAATTTGATGAATGAGAAGGATACTTTTGAGTCTAAAGGACCATGCTATTCTATCCATGATGAGGATCACAAAAGATCCAATATTTATGGATTTTGAAATTATGGATCCCAAAATTTTAGTGGAAGAATAGAAATATTATCTCCATTAAAGCAATCTTCAACCATATATACATGTAATGATTATAGAGTTGTGGACAGAAGACGTACAAATAAAAAAAGTGAGAAATGTTACTAAATTAGATATTAATTGTGGTGGAATAATATAGTTCATGAACTGGACTTGTATACCTCATTTACTAGAAATAATGAAAAAACTATTGTATGATGCTCATAGTTTATAATTCCCTATTCATATTTGAAGCAAAAAGATGTACAAGGACTTGAAAAAGTATTTCCGGTGGGATGGAATGAAAATATATTTTTCCATATATTTATCTCATTTCTTGGTTTATAAGAAGGTTAAGAATGAGAGACAGAAGTCTAAGGGGATATTACAACCATTACCATACCATAATAGAAATGGGAAACCATCACAATGGATGTTTTCATCGTAATACTCGAAAAGTTTAAATTCCATAATTCTGTTCTGGTTATATATGATCTCCTTATAATGTGGGAACACTTCATTACTAATAGATATGATTTCTCCCTTGATCAAATTTCTAGGATATATGTAAATGAAGTGGAATGATTGTAGGGAGTACATATTACCATTATATCTAATCGAAATCCAAGGTTTACCACATTGTTTTGGATAAGTCTTTAGCATGCTATGGATACATAGTTTGGTTTCATCCCTAATTATAATCCTTAAATAGACAGTCATTCTGAGTTAATAGTTCAAACTCAAGAAGGAATGTTGCGAGCTTACTCTATGGATTTAAAATGTTGTTAGCATCCACACATACCTGTGGTGGAATTTTCGTACAAAAGAGCAGTCATTATAGTATTTAGATGTCTTATTATGAAGCACTCTATGTAATGAACTACATAACTCTAACATTACAGGATGAAGTTAGGAAAATGAAGCTATTTTTACATGTTCTTGTTGATGAAATGGTAGAAAATGTTTGATATAATCATAAACAATAAAAAAATCAGTGTAGATAAAAAATATATGAAAAAATAGAATAAATTATCTAGAGTTTGATGTTAGTGAAAATGTGTTTCCTAAAATATTTTCATTGAAGAGATAAATGAGATTTGGAAAGAAGGAAAGGATAATCCCTATGTATATATTCCATTTTGAAATTATAGATTGTGTTGTGAAGGTATCTTATAGATCACCCGTTCCACATGATATCTCTCAAGTTAATTATATGTTCCATGTATCTATCCCAAGAACATACAACCTTGGTCTTTCACCTGTAGTAAACACATAAGTTGTACTGCTAGATCATGATCATTTTAATGAAGAACAACTGATAGAGATTCTATATTATAGTGGAAATATACTGTGAAACAAGAACACTCACTTGGTTAATGTTTTTCCATGGAACCAATAATTTCATATAGATACATGGGATCTTGAGGATATTATGAGGGAGTCATATACACATCATATCATATCCATTTGATGAATTTTGAGGATGAAATTCAGTTTAAAGGTGGTAGATTGTGACACCCTTCTATTTTTATGATATACATTCTATAAATGATTTTAATTAGAAAACATATTTTATTACATGTAGTAATTAGTTAAAACTAATCACGATATTCTATAGTATAAAATGACCATTTTATCCTATCCAATATTCTTGAGGGAATACATATAACTAACTTATGAAAATGTATTGTGAATTCATTTCCTATAAATTATTTATGAAAAATATAAATCATTTATATATTTTTATTTTTGTAAATTACTATTAGTAAATGAATATAATGAAATATATATGTGTTGTAAAAAATATAAGTTTTATTATATTCACAAAATAGAAATTTCTTTTCTAGGAAATGGTTAAACCCTATTTGATTTACTAAAAACTATATTTTTAATATGGCAATTTGTTACCGCCTTTTAATGGAGAATCATTTTTAAATTTATATGTTGAGATATTAATACTTTGAAGATGAAATCCAAAAAATATTTCATTGGAATAAGAATATAAAAATTAACTTTGGATTATTGTTTTATATATTTTCTGATAACATTAATATTTCATTTAATAGTAAAAATACAATAAATTTTAATTGAAGACAAATTTTTTCATTGAAAATGTTTATATTGATAAATTATAATATTTATTGTTTTTTATGTATAAATATAATATATTTTTATCATTAAATACATGTTTTTTCATGAGAACTAATTTTATGATGATTTCACATGTAAAAAAAATTCAATCATGTGGAAATGTTTTAGATTTTAAAAACAAGTTTTCTCTTTCCAACCAGAGGAATAATTTTAAATTAATAAATGAAACTTCTATGTTTTTAATTTTTTAAAATGGAATAAATATATAGAATCAGTAGGTCTATATTATATAAATATCATTATTTCATTTTTGGGAATTAGTAATAGTAACATCGATAATTTTTATTAATATAGTAAAAGGGTAAATTGGAAAATTAGGTTTCATATAACTATTATAAAAGTACCCTAACACTTGTATTACTACATTTGGATGATTTTTTTTCATCATAAGTCATCCTTTGGTTGAAATGGTGTCGTTCGGAATCGAATTGGTTTAGATGAGGACATTTAATTTAATGAAATATTTTAATATGTCATATTCAAATTTTAATAACTATATTAATTTTTATTTAAGATTATACAAAATATATATTAGATTATAAATATGTATTTTAAAGATATTTTTTTATATCATGTTAATTTATTTATATTTTTTAGGATGTAAATAATTACTATAGATACTTTTAATTTAACATTGTAAAAATTGTTTTATTGATGAGAAATGAATAAAATAAATTTTAACAAAATTCTAATTATCATAAAAATACCAAAACAACTAAAAAATATTAGTGGTAAATTATATATAGTCGTTAATCATCCAACTGTTGACTTATTAACCATTTTGAGTCTTATAGGAGAGACATTTAAATTTTTATTATTTTATTTCATATGATATTAAAAGATGTCCCATTCATAATTTATTAAGTATATCATTTTAAATGTTTAATTTTCAAGAAGATAAATTTGACTGGAAATATTCTTATGAAATATAGTAGAGTTATAATTATAATAGATTTAAGTAATTGTTTTTAATAAAAAAATATGTATATTAAATAATTACACAAAATTGATCTTGTAATTATTTTATTAACTGGTATAAAAAATATATATAATTAAAATGTCAAAATATATAAAATATAGACCAATTAATATGTGTAATAAATTTCTGAGATTAATTTTACCACTTAGGAATATAATAAAAATATTTTTACTATGTTAAATTAATATCATAATTAAAAAACATTGACATAAATAGTGTCTACAATTACACTATTGATTTTTGATCAAAATAATGTATTGTTAAATTATTGAAGAAATCATAAAAAAATTAGTAATATATAATGAATTTTAAATGGTAGTAAATTATGTAAACTATTTATTTGTGATCGAATTTACATAAAATAAGTAAATATTTTAACATTTTAAATATTGAAATATTTGTTATCTTAATTATAATTATATAGATTAACGATGTGTCAATTAAATTTATTATGTTTAAATTGGAATAAAAAATTTGAATAAAATTTATTGGATAATGTGATTAAAACCTATATTATCTCATGTTTTAAATTTTTAGATTTTGGATGTTTTTGGATGGGGACGTATTTAATAATAAATATATATTTTTGGGTATTCTAAAAGGACCCCTCACCTCAGTTATAAAAGAGAACCTCCCCCTTCACAATTTCACTTCACATTTATCCTTGAATGTAAAATATTTATCACCTTCATACATTAAAAAAATCCATTGTTTCATTTTATTGGTTTTTTTTTCACTTCAACGACCAACTCTAGTGTACTAAGTTGGGGTTTAGATGGATCACATTAAAGAAGATGGATCCACCTCTAATGATTCCTTCAAACATCATTCCCCTTAAACTACCTATTCATCGATTGATTTGTTTTAAGTAATAAATAATGTATCACTAATATTTGGTGACTTTATTATAATATAAAAACAACTGCATTCCACCATCAATCCACCCTATAAAAAATGAAATCACCACGCGTGCGTACGTATGGTTTACTGTATCCATGTTATTGGGTAATATGTTTTCACCTATATATTACATGGATATGTATAATTATTGAAATAATAACTATATATGATTATTATGACATTATATTAATTTGGAAATATTATATACAATCAAATTCAAAACCATTCATCCAATATCATATTGATATCAATTACAAGTCTGTACATATGGCCAACCATCTCCACGATGTGATGTTATTCATTCTACATAACCTCCATTAAATCATGAATACATAAATGTATAGAATCAATAATTTTTTATTATATCATGTTAATATCTTTTTTTAATGATATAACTATGACCTATAAAGTAGATCCTGAACTAATTATACCATACATGAATTTGAAAACAAAGTAGTTAGTACCTGAATAACATGTAACAATTACTTGTTTTTAAAAAATGGAAGATAATATGATCCTATGATGTATCAGAAAAATTACCATGATTATGAAATATTCCAATTAAATTATTTAAATAATTATACATGAGGATTGTATATATACAAAGTTAATCTTACCTACTGTAAATGAAAAATTTTCAATCTCATTGTTATCCAAGATTATTTATACATAATATTTCATTGTGTATATTTATAATCCACATAAATGTTTTCTAAATTTGTTATAGTATTTATATACTTATAACAAATATTTTCATTTTTACTCATTTTTTAATTTTTATTTCATGTTATGAAAGGAATATTTTTTCATTATTTGATATGATGTACTTTTAGGATTATTTGGAAAAAGTATGAGGATAATGTTTTTAACTAATATAGCATGAAGGGATTTTTATGAATAAATAATGCCTTATTTTCAAGAATCATCAGCTATAATATTTATTTTATATTTTAAAATAAATTATTTTCTATTAAAATTGTATGGAATTTTGAGAAATAAAAATGTTTTTGCAGAAGGAAGAATATTTTACTTAGGAACTAATCTCAATTACTATATAAAAATTATTTCCCATTAAATATAGAATTCTATTGTAGGGTTAAGTTTCATGTATAATACCCTTATTTTTCGTATGATTTTATTGTGTTTATGATGACATTATATTTATTAAATCTATTTTATTTAGATGAATTATGTTATGGTGGAATGATGTTTAATGAAGTCCATTTTATTACTTGGGTTCTGATGAATGATATATGTTATTATGACAGACATATGAAAAATATCATTATAACATGGGTGGGACCTATATATCACTCCAATATACTAGGTAATTATTTTATATCATGAGGTATACATATAAGGAATGGTAAATGATATCGATTTTGTAATACATGGATAGAAGGAGGAGTGAACTTGGACAAGTGAAGGGCTTTTTCTACTATGATGGTCTTGGCAATGAGCCTGTAGTAATGTGAAATTACATTCAATGCTTATTTATATGTTAAAAAATTCATATATTATGTTATGTCTTTCAGGATTATGTTAATTCATTCTTATATAATTTTATGATTTATCCCTTAGTATGATATCACGATCTTACATATACAGGATACGATTTTCAAATGTTACGATTCTATGTCATATAATTGTGATATGATTTATATCTCTATTGTTTATTCTTACTAACAATATGAGCTCACCCTTTCTTATTTTTGTTTACACCAAGTCATGAATAAGTGAATTAATTAATATATGTGAAAAGGGGATCTAGTTCCGATTAAATGTCTATAAGATATTGAAGATGTCTTATGAACAAGTTGTTTATGTTTCCCAGTGATTTAAGACACTAATTCTATATAGTTATCTTGTAAAATTATTATATATTATAATGATTATTCATAAACATTGATTTAATATCAATGTATGTAATTTATGGGTCGTTATATTTAGTATCAGAGGAAAGGTATAGTCAACCATTAGAAACTAATATGACAAGATCTTATGAATAACCCTAAAGATATTTCGATGTATAGGTTATAATATAACTATATTAGAAATGATCATTAATAACATAACATAAAGAATAATTTTCCCTATATTGAAATTTTATTCTCTTTTATGTGGTTTTCCACTTAATATTAGTGTTGTTCACACTACGCTTCTTGGTTTTAGTCATCAGATAGTACCCGAAAGAACCAAATTAATGATAAATACGACTAGGAATGAAATGATTGTTCTTTAGATCAACAAAATGTTTTTGGATATTGAATAAAAAATGTTGCAACTTTTCTCACACAACATTCTAAAGATATGAATCATGTAGGACGTAGAAACAAACAATTTAAGGAAGAAAATTATATTGATTTCTTTGTGAGGATGTGTACACCTTCATCTGGAGGGTCTTTGGATCATTTAGTGGATGAGAAATGGATCAGTGCCGCTAAAAAGATATTTCTAGTTATCCAATGTTTGTAAAATGATAAAGTCATCTTATTAGTCTATTGTTAAGCAGGTGATGCTGATCAATGGTGTAAGCTTATCACGAATACAGCGAAAATAGATGAAATTTAATCTAGGTAATGGGATGAGTTCAATAACTTATTTTTCAAAAAGTATTTTCCTTGTATTCATTGATAAAATATGATGAAATAATTCCATGATCTTATATAAATGGTTGAGGAATCCATTGGTACCTAAATAGTAAATTGTAAAAAACATGCAAGGTATGTTTCAATAATTATTATCCTACCTGAGATTAAAATTGATTGATTTTGTAGTGGCATAAATCCATGTCTATGTTGACAATTACCAATAAGGGACTTAGATGGATTTTTGGAAATCATACGATGTGATATCATAGGTGAGATTGATATTGGAGTAACCAATCGGTCGTATGGGTTAAATCATAATAGAAAAATGGAATTCAAGGTAAAATCTAAAGACCACACTAAAAATAGGGAGAGTTTTCACTTATGCTCAATGTGTCTATTGAACAACTGAGGATATTTCCGAAAGGGAGTCGTGAATTGTTAATGTTAGTAAAAGAAGGTTAGAGGGGATTTGAATTCTTGAGTGATGGGGAAAATATGTATAATGATGTGAATCCAAAAAATGGTACACATGATTCACATATTACACCTCAATGTTACAAGTGAAATGGAATGTAGCATTTTAAAAATCAATGCGCTAAGACATGGGTTATTGATGATGATTGTTGTTAGTAAACTCTTAATTTTAAAGAAAATGGAATGTCATAGGCAATCACTAAAGGTGATGCGGAGTACGAAAAATAAGTGGTGAAAGGTATACATACCATCCACTCTAATGTAGAAAATTCTTAATTTTATTATGTACCCACCCACTATTTTATTTCTGAATAATTTTATAATGGTATCATAATATTACGTAGATAATTT
The DNA here is from genome assembly GCA_963277665.1 of Viscum album. Lineage (NCBI taxonomy): Eukaryota > Viridiplantae > Streptophyta > Magnoliopsida > Santalales > Viscaceae > Viscum > Viscum album. The sequence continues at coordinate 1,192,728,330 of OY728147.1, forward strand.
GATATTGAGTTTGTTGTGATAACTCCTAATGGTACAACAGTCGCATAAAATGATTATAATTATTCTTTGGTTCATGATTTTTTGAAAGAACTTCCTACAAATATTTTGATCCTTATTATAGTGGAATTTGATGGGATTATTTACACGGATTAGATTTCTCTATATGGAGATAATATCAATTTCTAAATAAGAGAAGTCAGATTTCATATTCTCGATCAAACAATAACAAACTATTGTGAAATAATGAGTACGAACATATAGTGAAAATTTCTTCAATATTATAAGTATTTATCCCCATAAATTAATTTTGAATATCTCAAATGGTTGGGGAGAAACTCACAATTAAAAATATACCCATTGTACTAGAGTTTGATTATTTCTTTCTTGAATAATTTCTAGGGTCTCCCACCAAATAATGATGTTGATTTTTTAATAGAACTCATTCTCTACACTATTCTTAATTCAAATACACCTTATACAATGTCACAAATTATGTTATTTCAATTGGAGAAGATACTCTATGGGAATAATGACAATGGAATCATACTCCCTAGTGTTTCACCACGAGGTGCACTTGACAGTTTCCTAAGTGAAAAATGGATCATGTAAACTCTATATTGATTATATAGAACATAATAAGATCACGATCAATAAAATATATCACCTTACCACAATGGATGACTTATTAAACCAATTACATGGTGGATAATACTTTTCCAAGATTTACCTTCTTTCAGTTTATCTTCAACTATGGGCCATGAAGGGCGATATACCAAATATCGCATTCGAAACAAGGTATGGACACTATAAATTTATAGTTATGAATTTTTTTATTTCTAATTCTGTCAATGTCGTCAAGGAAATAATGAATAGGGATATTTAGAGACTATCTTAATCATTCTATGGTTGTCTTTATATATGATATTTTTGTATATTCAATGATCAAGAAATAACATAAATATCACTTTGAAATTGAACTATAGTCTCTATTAAAGGATCTTATTTATGAAAAAATTACCAAATCATAATTTTGGATTTGGAATGTTTTATTTTTGGGTCACATAAGCTCAGAAAGGGGATATCTATTGATCTTTCCAAAACAGATGTTATTGAATGTTTTCCAATACCAACAATTGTAACTGATATCCAATGTTTTCTATATTTTTCTTGAGATTATCGACATTTTTTGATTTATTTTCCATGATTATCTAATCCACTCGTCATTTTTACTCTAACAGGAGTTAATTTCATGTTGAAAGAGGAATGTGAATTGAATTTAAAAGAGATAAAATAATTTTATCCATTGCACCTTTGCTGAAACTGTATGGTAGTGGAGAAAGTATTGAGATCTATAGTAGCACATCCAAAAAGGGTCTAGGATGTTTTCTCAAGCAAAATGATATAGTGATAGCTTATGCCTCAATACAATTGAAAATCCGTTAGAAACAATACCCAACTCATGATTAAGAGTATGATGTGTAATATTTGAATTTAAATATATAGAGGCATTACCATTATGGTAAAAGGTGTGATATATATACTGATAATAAACATTTAATGTATATCATCACCCAAAATAATATGAATATGAAAAAAGAAGATTGTTGGATATTATTAATGATTATCACAACTCAATACATTGCCACCCCGGGAATGAAAACTAGGTAGAAGATTATTTGAGTTAATTGACCATGCTAACCTATCAATTACAAGGATGAAAATATCCAATATGTATGGATTTTTGGAGGATGGATCTAGATATTTTAATTGAAGGGGGGAAATATTATCTTTCTAAAATGAATGATCAACCCTCTATACAATTGATTATTAAAGAGGTATAGAAGGAACATGTAGAGATAGAAAAAAAATGTTAGAAATGATCCTATATTCAACAGTTATTGTGATGGAATAATAAGGTTCAGGAACTGGGTTTTTTGTTACTCCTATACCATAAATAATGAATGATCTATTGGAAGAGGCTCCTAGTTATTAAAAATATATTCATCCTGGAAGAAAAAATATTTACATGGACCAAAAAGATTATTTTTGGTTGGATTTCAAGAAAATATATGTTTTCTAAATATGTCCATCGGTGCTCGGTTTGTTATAATGTTAAGGCTAATATATTTAAGTTTGTTTGGTTTTTAAAACCATTCCCATACCATAATCGAAATGCGAAAACATCACTATAGTCATTGTTGTTAGACATCCCAAAACCTTTAAAGTCCATATTTATATATTGGTTATAGTCATTCACCATAACATGTTGTAACACTTAATTTATATTAGAGAGGATTTATTTCATTATCTCCTTGACAAGATATATGTAATCTTAGTGGTAAGATTTCATGGTGTACCACTTTCCATTGCATAAGATTGGGATCAACAGTTTACCTCGAAGTTCTAGGAATGTCATCAATATGATATGGATATTGATTTAAGATTTAGTACTACTCATCCTCTTCGCATAGAAATTCAGTATGAGACAAAAATTCAAATTCAAGAAGACATGTTGAGAGTTTTTTATGGTATTAATAGGTTGTTGGGATGAACAACTACCATTGCTGGAATTTTATTACAACAATGGATTTCAATCAAGTATTCTTATGGCTCATTATGAAGATCTCTACATAATGATGTGTATAAATCCAACTTTCTCAGATGAAGTTGGGGAAATGAACCGATTTAGGCATGATCTTGTCGATGAAATGTCCGAAATGGTATGATTTATTAAACATCACATAAGAATTAATTATGGTTGAATTTTTTTGTAGACAATAAAAGATAAAACCTAGAGTTGGAAGTGAGATTCATGGGGTTTTTATGAATGTATCCCTATAAGAGAGTAATGAAATTCAGAAAGAAGGGAATGATGATCATTAGGTATATTCATCTTTTTTAAAATTATAGATCATGTTGGGAGGGTAGCTTACCGATTGGTGCTTCCACCAAATATATCATAAGATCATGATGTGTTCCATGTATCTCTCTTAAGAATGTACATAACTTATTAAACACATGTAATAATCTCATATGTTGTACCACTAGAGCATTATAATTCTTATGAAGAACAACCCATAGTGATTCAGGATCATAGTGAAAATGTTCAGTGAAATAAGAAGAATCTTTTGGTTAAACTATTGTAGAGGAACCAAAAATTTAAATAATCTACATAGGAACATGATTATATGATGGGGGAGAGATATCCTCTCTTGTTTGTATCCAAGTGTTGAGTTTTGAATACAAGATTTATTTTAAGGGGGGTAGAATATGGCACACAAATGTTTTTAGGAAATATTTTCTATAAATAATTTAAACTCTTTAATATCGTACATTGAACATAATCATGAGTTTAAAAAAACTATGACATGACTTAGTAGAAAATGATTGTTTTAACCTAATCGTTAGGATATCTTGAATAAATATAACTAAATTATGAAAATGTATGGTGAAGTCATTCATCACCATTTATTTATGAAAAATAGAAATGAATTATATATTAATATATTTTTTACTATTAGTAAATGAAATTAAAATTATATATATGTTATATAATTAATAATATATTTTTTTTATTAATCAAAATGATTTTTTTGTTCTGGGGAATGAATAAACACAATTTGATGTATAAAAACCTATATTTTTTAGAGGGAAATTTTTTACCACCTTTTAATGGAAAACCCTTCATAAATTAAAAATTTTACATACTAATAATTTTTATATGAAAAAAACTTATTATTTAGATGTTTAATATAAAAAATAACATTGGATGATTTTTTTATAATTTTCTTATAACATTCAAATTTCGATGGATAGTAAAAATACAATAAAACTTAATCGAAAAAAGATTTTCCCATTTTAAAACATTATATGATAATATTATGATATTTAATTCTTTTAAAGTATAAATATATTATATTTTTTTCATTAAATATAATATATGTCATTAACATTATTTTTACATTGATTTCATATGTTATAACAATTCAATCTTTTTGAATATTTTAACTTTTCCAAACATGTTCTATCATTCTAACAACAAGAATTATTTAAATTAATTAGTATAACTTCTATATTCTAAATTCTGAAAAATGGCATCCATATTATTAATTAGTAGGTTCAAAATATGTGAGTAAATTCATTTTAATTTATAGTATTGTGAATTATAACATCAGTAATTTTTATTAATTCAGTAAGAGGATAAGTCAGTTAATTAAGGGTAAGAATGCTACTATAAAGCTAAAAAAACACTTTTCTTAATATTATTGGATGAATTTTCGTCACCCAAATTCATACTTGGGTCAAAATGGAGTCATTTTGGATCCACTTGGATTCAATTAGTACATTTAAATTATTTTATTTAATAACAAATTTAAATTTGCCTTAATAATAAATTTTAACTATATGATTTTTTATATATGATTATACATAATATAAATTATATTTTAATTACAAATTTTAAATTTAATATTTTTTATCTAATAAGTTAATTTAATTATAATTTTTAGGAAATAAAAAATTAGACAAATTTTTTTTCTTTGATTGTGTGAATTTTAATTAATTGATGATAAATCAATAGAATATTATTTATTAAAAATATAATAACTATAAAGACCCAAACACTTGACCAAATATTATTGATTGACTATATCTTTATCATAATTATCCATGGGTATATTGAGTTACCATTTTCATCCTTATATAAGAAATTTTGATACTTATATTATTTTATTTCGTGTGATATTATTGTTTTCGGATTAATAAGTATACGAGTATAACAATTTAATTGTTGGATTTAACAGAATATTAAATAACCTAAAAATATTCATAGTAAAGCATTTAGAGTATCTTTATATATATATTTTAATCATAATTTTTATTCAAAAAATGTAAAACAAAAAATTACACAAAATTGTAGAAGTAGTTATTTTATTAATGGAGTTATCAAATAAATGATATAAATATTACTAGAATAAATAAAATTACGAATAATTAATTTTTTTATAAAATATAATGATTTAATTTACTAATTATAAATATTTAAAAGATATTTTTTCAATGTTAACATGTTATCATAAATTTTTTTAAAATCCATGAATTGAATAGTGTCAAAATTGAAACTATTGATTGCTAATCAAAATTACGTTTTTTAAAATTATTTAAAAATCATTAGACATTTTTTAAAATATGTAATATTATTATATTTTATATATTTTTCTAAAGTATTTAATAATTTTATATTTAATATAAAATAAGTAATCATTTTACCCTTTTAATATTGAAATATTTTTTTTCTTAATTAAAATTTAATAGAATAACTATGTGTTAATTAAAATGATAATGTATAAATTGAAAAAAAAACTTGTCTGAAGATTATTTGTTGATGATATTGAGCCCTTATATCCTCTCATAACCTAAATTGGGAAATATTAAAGGTTTTTATAAGTGGTTTTATTTTATTACAAATTTATATTTCTAAAGATCTCAAAAATTCTCCTCACCTCAGTTATAAATGGGAACATCATCCCTTATCTTTAACTTTACATTGAGTATTCAAGCTCCACTATTTACCATATATTTCACTCATAATTTTCTATAGTTACATTCTATAGTTTTTGGTCTTCTTCAATGACTAACTATAGTTCTCTTAGAGGATATTTAGAGGAAGCACATTGACAAAGAGGTTACCTCCTCTAGCGATTCATTGAATCTTCATTATTCTTCTACTTCATCTTCATGTGTTTTGACAATATAAAGTAATCAATATAGTATAAATTATATATTGAGATTTTATTATAATTATCTAACACACATATTCTATGTTCCACCCATCCTATGAAAAAATAAATCACCACGCCTGGGTACTTACGACTTACTATCTCCTAATCATGGTGTAACCGGTTTTCACCACCACATTACATGGATGGGTATAATGATTGAAATAATATCATTATTAAATTTTTATAGCAATTTATTAATTCTGAAATATTATACTAAATAAAATTCAACACCATTCAAAAAATATGGTAATGATATCATCGATCATTCGTAAGTACGACCTACCGTCTCCATAAAGTGATGTGATTTATTATAAATACTCATAATTAATGAATTATTATAAAATTGAAAAGGATGAATAAAAATGATATATAATATTTTTAAAAAATTTATAATGATATATCTATGACATATGAAGGAGAATAAGAACTTACTCTCTAAAAAATGCATATGCAAATGAAGTAGTTAAAAACTGAATAACAAATAAAAATAAAATGTTGTCAACAAATAGATTATAATATGATCATATATAATATCATAATAATGACTATGATTCTGAAATAAATCAATGAAATTATTGAAATCAAATTTATGGATTTTTGGATACTTACAAGGTAAATCAGACCTAGTGTAAGGGATAAATTTTCAATCTCATTATTATTTGAGGTTTTTTATACGAAAATATTTATTGGGGTAAATTTATAATCCACGTATATTTTTCACAAATGTGTAATATTATTTATGTTCTTATACAATATTTCAAATTCAATTTTACTCATAGGATATTTTAGTATTAAACAGTATGAAGTGATTATTTTGTCATTATTCAATACAGTGTAATTTTTTTGATTTTCTGAAAAAGGAATGAGGAGATTGTTTTTAACGTAAATAGAATTAACATATTTTTATGTCATAATAAAACTGTATTACCAGTAATTATATAATATATTATTTTATTTTAATTTTCCAATAAAATATTCTTACATTAAAATTGTGTGGAATAATGAAAAAAATTAGAGAAGAACAGATATTTCTTGAAACAATAATTTCAAGTGTTGTATTGAATTTTATTTTCCATATAAGATTTAATTATTTGATAGGGTTTTGTTTCAAATATAATATTTTAATTTTCCCTACTATATTTTGTGTTTATGATATAATTATATTTATAAAATCCATAACATTACATGTATTATGTAATGGTGGAATAATGATTAAAGAAACCCATTTTATTCCTCATGTTATGATGAATTACTTATGAAATTGTGGAAATATAGAGAATGATTTAATTATGTTATGAGAGGGACTTCTATTTCCATAAAATTAATTGGGTAAATATATGTATATCATGAGATAGACATGAATGGAATGGGAAATGATCTTAGTTTTGTCATACAAGGAAGGAATGAGGAGTGAACATGGTTTAGTAATGGACATTGTCTATTATGATTGTCTTGGTAATGAGCATTGTATAATATGAAATTATTTTCTATACTTGTGTGTATTCCAAAAAACATCAAGTCTTATGTTATGACTTTTGGGATTGTGTTCATTGATTCTTATAAAATATTATGATGTATCCCCTCACTTGATATCACGATCATACATATATAGGATAATATTTTCAAATGTTATGTTCATATGTCCTATTATTATAATATGATTGATATCTACCTTTTTTACCATTACAAAGAATCTGAGATCACCGTTTCAAAATTTTGATATCCATAGGTCATAAATAATTGTACTATGTAAGATATGTCAAATGGGGGTCTTGTTATGGAGAAATAAGTGGGTGATAATGAAGATGCCTTATGAAGTAGTTGTTCATGTTTCCCAATTTCATAATGCGCTAGACCTAGACGTTAAAATCATAACATAGAAATATTATGTAATGAAAATTATTAAATATTGAATTAATATCAGTTTTTGTAATTCATAGGTCGTTATATGTACATTTTTGGTTAACTGGATGATTTTAACATTCCACCATAGAACGTTAATCTACTCTCTCGTTGGATTTTTGGTTCCCTTGAATACATTTATGTGATAATGGAAGAAGATGGTCAGCTAGTTATAGATCAATCCAATGGTTTTCCATATCAATTTGGTAACTCCCCTCTAGGTCCGAACATCCATGATTTATCCTGGAAAACTATTTCTCAAATCTATTCGAGCATTTTTTTTCCTTCTTCATTCAATAAACTATGAATAAAATGGTATTCAGATATGGGACCTCTGGTTTAGTGGAAATTTATATGGTTAGTGGGTGTGGACATTCTAGGTTGGGAAAAAATTATTTTAATTTTCTAATGATTTATATATAGTTGAAAATAATTAGGTAGTATGGATCTCCAAATTAATCGTATATGACCATCCTCAACTCTGTATGGTTATGATCATCCATAGGGACCTTGTTACTAACACATATCACTTTCACCAGGTTGAAGTGGGACTCATCCTATGGGACATCTATCAGTTGGGGAGAATTCATCCCTTTAGAGAAATGCATGTTTCATTCCTCCCTGATGTATATGTAGGATATAATCTTAAATAGACACCAATTTGGGTGACGGAGATTCCCATTATTATTATTGAGAAATAGAAGAAATATATATCATTGGAATCACTTATTACATTCATGGTTTGGATTAATATCTTTCTCCAAAGTAGAGGAGTTGTACTGGCTGATATTACCCCCACAGGTGTCCTCCTAGAAATTTCACGATAGTGATGGATCATATTGGTGCATCTTAGAGGCTGGATATTATACCCCATGAGGGTATTCTATGAAATCTAGGATCTTCCCAAACCTGAGATTTCCAAGTATCATAGCCATTTTCATGAATGGTTGGCTCTTTACATATAGAGACACACGTTTAGGAATCCATGTTAGCAAAGTGGTGATGGAAACACTACATGTGGAAGGGAGACCCCTTAACATCGAAGTACATGTCCATTCCCACCTGTATCAAATGTTGTGTCATATTCGACAATGTATCAACCCTTAGAAAATCATTGGTTTTCTCGAGTTACTATTTGACTAGATAGGGGAGAATTTACATTCTTATAAATATTTTAAGGCCTCCCGAAACCCAGACACCATATCACATCTAAGATTGTTTAATAATTATTTGGTTGATACTATGTTTCTAAACACATATAATGTTTAGGACACAATACTCCATAATAAAATATTTGACTTTATCCCATTTCATGGACCAGTTGGTCCAATCATCGATGAAGGAGGCTTCTCCCTTGAAGAAATATCTTATATGATATCCCTTCGAGATGAGGCTCTCACAATAAATCTGAAAGAAATTATCATATGTGATTCATTCACACCATATCGGTTCGCTTGATATTTTGGTTATATTCCATGGGGATCCCCTCATCCATTGATCAATGTTTGAGGGGAGTGATATCCAAGGGTTTTATTCAACTTTTGGAGAATAGTGACACATGATGAAACCAAGGATGAAATTATGATTCTTCATACTTGTTCTTATTATTCATTCCTTACATAGGATTAAGACCTGGCGAGGGTAACAGCTTATCTCAATGGTTTTTTTGGCCAGCTCGTCCATCAAGTGGAATGGCCTTTCAAATAGACAATTCCATTGTTAGAGGAATCAACGTAGATGATCAAGGATCTTGTAAATACATTGAGAACGAAACCTCGTTTGGTAAACGGACACTCAGATGATGAAAAAATTTAGTTGAGGAGGATAATATTATCACATAGGAAATGAATGGTGAGTCTATTTAGGGAAGATAACATGAGGATTTTTATCCTATTTTTACAACAATACGACTGATCGTCATCCTTTGGTCGAGTCAACCACATTGGCTATAGAGGCACAATCACATCATAAATTAATCTAGGAATTCATTCACACATTTATTATTGATACCTCCTTGGAAATATTCTACAACCATAAATAACACATTCACCCACTATTTCATGGCTTAGGGGAAGTCATCATTGACCGATAAATTTTTTATAAAATCATAAAGAGAATATTCACCCCAATGAAATACTTGAACATAGATGAAAGGGATTTTCACAAACATGTTAGTGAGTCTTCCCTTGATAAAAAAATTTGGGCAACATTAGAGGCATTTTAGGGGAGTCAGTAGTTGTTATCAAAATTGATAGCTTAGATGGATACTTGGACTATGTGGATATGAATGCAGGAGTAGATCATTGCTTACCTGAGTTCTAACCATTCTATAACATCATCCTCATTGGTCACTACTCTGACTAGGGTTTATGAGTTAACTACTATGGTGGAACCTCTTTATCCTGTGGTAGAAGGAAAATATATATGAGAAGTATCACATCAATTTTTAATATATTCCACTCTCCAGACTCTTTCAAATCATTCCATGGTAGACGAACATCTATTACCATAACTCAACTTTTTTATTTCACATCCGACCAAATTTTTGATGAATCCTCAAGGAGGATTTGAAAAGCTGATATTATTCCCTACTTTTCATACTATAAATGTACATATATTACAGATTCCAAATAATTCTATTTAGATTTTTTCAATTCATTATATGTCTAATATATGGTTTCTCTAAAATTATAAGAATCACCAATGATAACCATTATTTGTATAAAATCCAGAAAACATGAATGATTTTTATATGGTGATTTGAATCATGGATGACACTTTCTTTAGGAGTGCTTAGAATTCGCACGAACATTAAATTCTATACCAATGATCTATTGAAATTATCATGAAATCACTTGATTTGAATAAGTTAGAATGGGTAGAATATATGGCTTAGTGGAAGAGTGATCTGTAATTTTCCAAATAAAATAGGATTTTTGAGCATAAAATGATTTTCCTAATGCCATATAGAAATCATTAAAATATCTCACATTCTAAATAATTACCTTGTACTTTTGTTCAGGTTTATTTATATCAACCCATATATTGATTTAGTTTAAGGAATTTTAGTTCCGACCTTATGTCACTATAGTGTACAGTCTTTAAACAAGGAACAGATTTTTCTTTAGTTTATGTTATTTTAGCTTAGAATAGATATCACTTTAGTTTTGGGACTTTTAGCTCAATCCCAACATCACTTTGGTTTATGTTATTTTAACTCACACATTTTATTACTGTAGTTTAATGTCATTTATCTCATGTAACGCCCCGACCCCAGCTACCCAGAGTCGGTGCATTACTTCGTAACATTGGCATGATCACAAAATATCATGTCTCGAAAGACCGATTAGTTTAGTAGCCTTGGAAACACTAGATACATTCGTAAACATTACATTACATCATAAAGTAAAAAACTACAATAACAAAGTCTCCATAGTCCACACTCATATCCTCTTCTGACAATCCCTGCAGGTCATTCATAAAATACTTCTTCACATCCTGGAAAATATTAAAACATTGAAAGGGGTGATCTCAGATGCTCAGTAAGGATAACAATATTGCGGAAGATTTCATAAATAATCATTAACATTTAAGGAAATGTATAACTAAAACAAAAGCCTTTTATACTTGAACTTCAACATAATATGGCAAAAGTAAAATGAGATAATTCCATTTACTTCTTCACATGGATATTCTACTGGTCGAATAATCACATGTAATATCAATAACCACTTTCATAATGATGGAATGCTTAATGCCAGACTATCATAACCACGTAGACAAAGCCTTGTGCCAAGACCACAAATAAGATTTAGTCAAGGCCTCGTGCCAAGACACTAGTTTGTCTCATGAGACCTACCGATGCATCGAGGAGCTATAGCGGGCTCCACCCGTCACTTATTAAGTCCAATGCATTCCTCATATGAATAGGTTTAAACATATCATAAACCATAACATAATCGTATCACATAAAACATGAATAAAGGAAACATAACAGTTCCACATTTCAATCACAAGATATAAATACAACACATTGATATAATAAAAACGCTTTCAAAACCATTTTCAATACCAAAATATAAGAAATTTAAAACTTTGTATTTATTTTTCATTAAAAAAATGATGGCTTGTAGAGGAAGCCGAAACTCAAATAATGGTCACGGCAGCGGAGAAGTCGTTGTCGCCGCATAAGTACGGAAAGAAAAACATTCTCATTTTGTCATTTAGTAAAACGCTTCATATAAAAAATATTCCTTTCGAATAAACGTAAACGTTAAAGGGGTTTATACACCGTATAAAAGAAAGTTGTGTATAAAACCAAATATGACTCAATGAAAGGAGATTGAGACGAAGTCCTTAAAAAGATCATTTTTAAAATAAAATAGATCTATTATGTGTATTAACTATAGGTACACATAAAGAAAGTAAAAATACAAAATAATACATAATAATATAATGAAATAATTGGAAAGTAGGAGATTAACCCAAAGAATGGAAGTTGGGTTAAGAAGTTCCCTTACCTTGTGTCTGACTTGACTCAACCGTTATTTAACCTCCTGAATAATAAAATAGAGTTAATATCTACCTTATTAAGAACCATTTTCAGTTTCATTATCCTTTTTATATCACTTATTAAAATGTTATGAACGTTATGTAATTATTTAAGTTAATAACGGTCGTTTTGTCGATCTTTGGTACTTGTGTCAACAATAACTTTCTTATAATTACAAGTAGTTCATGTGGTGAAATATACATTATATTCAGAATTATATTCATGATGTAGATATCATATATATCATATATATCCATTATATACATTCATTTATAATATTATGTAACATTTAGAGGTAAGAAATGAAATGCACCGTTCATGGAGACGGTAAGCCGTACGTACGCATGAACGCTACTTTCATTTCAATTTCATATTTAATGGAACTAAATCATAATGATATAAATTTATAATATAATTCCAGTATAATATAGTGTATAATACCATTTACTCCATCCTTTATACATCCCACATATGGCATTAACGATTCAAATCACTTTGAGGGGGCGGTAGTCCGCACTTCCTAAAATGAAATTATCGCGTTTTACCCATAATGGAAATCATAAAGTATGCCATAAATGAGAAGTACAGAATCATAATTAAGACATAAACATATTATATATCATATATAAAAATAGTTAAATCTTAATGTCCACCTTTGAAGGTGTTATATGAATGTTGAATAATCATCGTTTCGTGAGGCAGAAATTCGCCATCCACAGAAACCGTATGTTCTTTAACCATTAGATGTAGGTGTGTGTAAGTGTAGCTCGAATAATTCTTATAACAACATCCTAGTATATTGAGGATACTGGTGTTGTTACAAAAGAAATGAATAAAAAGAGTTTATGGGGTTGGAGAAGAAAAATAAAACAAAACAACATTAGAGAAGACATTACCTCAAAATCGACTAACTCTTTTTGATTTGAGCCAAAGGCTTCCTTGGGAAGAGTTCTAACCAACGTAATGCTCCTAGGAGTAAGAGGGGGAAGTTGGGAGAGTATTTGGGCAGAGGTTGGCCGAGCCAAAAGGCTTGAAGGTGTGAATAAGGTGGGCGTGGTGGGGGCCTTTTATAAGTGGAGAGGAGGGGCTCTTTTGGAAAGATTGAAATGTTACATTATTTCACAATGCATTTCGGATTATAAAGGTCCCACACTTATATAATTCGAGGCTAAGGTGATAAGGTTTCTAAATATCCTCATCCAATAGGCTTTGGACAAGTGTAAGCCTTGTATTTTGCATTATCTTCTCATTTTATTTAAATCGTTAAATAATGAGGTCATCGCTGCATCATAATGATGTCATAAATAATTTAATTTATTTAATGTCTAAAAATTATAATAAAAATACTATGATGTAGGAAATCTTTTTAGATTTCTAATGAATATTTATAGTCAAAATTTGGACTTGTTTAACCCCACTAAAAAATTGTTTTAGTAAAACAACGCATGCTTGTGTCAATTTAATTTTAACATTAAATAAATATATATTAATGTCATTTTCCAACTAAAGTGGCTCCATGGGGTCCCCAAGTTGACCCATGGGTTGTCTTGGTCGGCCTTGACTCATAAAATAGGAGTAGGACAAGTGTCAAGCTCATCTAATATTATTAAAACATTATTTGTACCTTAAACTACACTAATTACCTCTAATCGCGATTAAGAACTTAAAAGTTACTATTCACCAAAAAATTATTTTAATCTCATTGAACCACATTTTAGTTCATAATGACAACCATGTATGTCAGATTTTTGAAAATCAAATCACAGAAGTGGTAATATTTCATTTAAACAAAATATCAGTTATTTAACTACCACTCAGTGGTTTCACTATTCATCAAAAATTGAAGTTTTTCAGAACAAAGCCAAAATTTCACCCTAAGCTATAATTGATATCCCGAATTAAAAAATGATGCCTATTTTACAAAATTCCAAACATATAAGTTGCATTAATTAATTTTATAATTAATTCCCGCTGTTACAAAAAACAGCATGTTTCTAAGAAACAATTTATATCAAAAGATTGGCAATTGTTTATGTCCAATTTCAATGTTAAATTAATTCTAATGATCACAATTGGATAAAATGGTAAAAATATATTCTAATTATACTTTAAAACCACTAAATAGTATAATTTATCACAATAAATTATTTTGATTAAAAAAGTTGTTTTAAAGTATTTTTCACTATTCATAAAAAATTAGAAGTACTCAGAAAAACACCAAAAATTCAACATAGGCTAATTTCAATATTCCAAATTCAAAAATGAAGTCCATTTTGAAATATAAAATTTCTATAATTTTAAAAAGTGGTTATTACTATTCATAACGGCTACTTTGATTAGTCGCGGTGTTTTAGAACTCGAAATTGCGTACAATGCAATCTATTGCATTATTGAATAAGAAGCGTATCGTGGAAGCTCGGGGTGTTACATTCTCCCCTCCTTCAATAAATTGCGACCTCGCAATTTGAAATTTTTTTTGAAAATAAAAGGTTGAAAAGAGAAAATACATTTGAGGAAAACCCACATCGGAAATACGATTAACAAAATTTAGCCTTAATAAGAGGGATGGGGAAATGAAAAGGTCACCACCCAATTATGATCTCGATTAGGAGAACATTGGTGGCAATTAACAACATATAATTGGAGGAAAAATGTAAATATTTGTAGGGAGTGATTGAGGTCATCAATCACAATCAACTGTCAAATTGAGGGCCTCAAAGCCTTCAATCTATGTTGATTTAAAATATCATTAGTTCAACAAGACATAAGGTATTAGGATAACACATTTTTTTGTTTTAATATCCCTTTAATAAATTTTAAGAATTAATTTATTCATTTAATAAGAGATAGGTATAACTATATTTATGGTTGACAAGTAGAGTTTCAACCTTCAACTCATCTTTCACTCAAAAAGATAATAGAACTCAAAAATATTATACTTATCATAATTGTATAAGGTTCCAAATGTTAACACATACCATTTAGATTAGTAAAATTATTTTGTAATAACCAGGGACTTCCTGTAGGCTAGTGGTAGGAAATAAAGGCCTGTCGCACTATGGTTGTGGGTTCAATTCCTGCAGCTTTGTCCGACGCGTCAGGTTATGCCCCACCCTGCAGGTTGTCCTTTTCCTAAAACTATAGTATTATAATATTCCAAAAATAATCTTTATAATTTTTTTTAACCTTAAACAATACTATCCAAAGTTCAACTTAATCCATTCCAACCTTTATAGTTATCCAAAATACTTCTGTCCAGCTCACAGTCCAAATTTTATAAGGAAGGTAAACATAATGAAGATCCTTTTTCCATGTAACAACATGTGAAAACCTTCATCATGTATTCTTTTTAAACATACTGAATTACCATGATCCCTTATTCCTTATAGAATACTAGATATACTCCTCCTATCAAAAAAAATGTATACAAATCATCAAGCAGTTTCTAGGAAGTTAAGAATATCCAATATAATTTATCCAAATCAATCACGTCTTATTCCAAAATCACAATCTCAGTATCAGAACCATATTATGGTCTATATTTCTATCAACCATATATTTTCCAAAAATTTAACCTACCGTGGAGTCACTTTTCTTGGTTCCACACAATCTCAAGTCCTTGATGAAATAGTACTGCAGTACAATCCTTATATACTCCATAATTATTATAGCCAGTACATCATTGATACAACACTCAAATTACAAAATTATTTAATAACAACATAAGAACACTAATCATTACTCCTCATCTGTGGTAGTATCATAACTTGATTATTATCCAATAACATCATTTGGGGCATACTCTGATGATTTGAACATTGGTTTGCGTAGTGTCCCCACTCCTTGCAGATGAAGCATTGTACATTTGAATCCTTTTTCTTACCCTTGCAGTCATTCACATGGTGTCCTTTTTCTCCACACTTATAACAAACTCCCATTCCCTTTAGGCAAGTTCCATGATGTTTCTTCCCACAATTACCACATATTAAAAAATTCTTCTTTCCCCTCATCCCTTTATCCATCATTCTCTCTTCCATCCCTTTCGTCTCTTGCTTCGCTTCAAAGCCATAGGACTCAGAGAATTATTTACTTATCTTATTAACACATGATATTATTTCTTCATATGTTGAGAACACATGGGAGACTATTTCCCTTCGAAATGTTGGCTTAATACCGTGAATGATACGATCCTTCTTACTCTTTGGATCATACATATTGCTGGAGTTCACATTCCTTCTACTGGGCACCATTTCTATACAATGGCATAAACTAGGTTAGTTTATGAATAAAAATACATAATATCATACTTATAAAACACTTAACATAAATTGAACTATTTATGGATATAATACATAATCCTAAAAAGGTTTTCTTTGAGGAATTATATACTCATAACCGTTCATAGTGGTTTGTAAAGAAAACGATAATTATCCTAAGCATATCCCCCGGGAGTGTCGTAACCAAGAGTGCAGCAAGGCCCGTTGTCGTGCACCAGTTCCCATTCGAGTCTAGCTTAAAGCGGTGTTTTCGGGTTTTACCCCTAGGTACATCTGTGCCAGAGCCGCCTCTACCTGCTCGTATCCAGACAGGGATGTATTGCTCGGAAAACTCACAAAATCTCTATAATACCAAAATTATAGGAAGTTCTTCTATACTAATCCTCAAAGTCTATCCTTGGGCTATGTGCTCTAATCAGAGTTTATCTAAATCTAGCTTCCAAGGTTAGTACTAAACTGCCTCTGATACCAACTGTAACGCCCCGACCCCAGCTACCCAGAGTCGGTGCATTACTTCGTAACATTGGCATGATCACAAAAGATGATGTCTCGAAAGACCGATTAGTTTAGTAGCCTTGGAAACACTAGATACATTCGTAAACATTACATTACATCATAAAGTGAAAAACTACAATAACAAAGTCTCCATAGTCCACACTCATATCCTCTTCTGACAATCCCTGCAGGTCATTCATAAAATACTTCTTCACATCCTGGAAAATATTAAAACATTGAAAGGGGTGATCTCAGATGCTCAGTAAGGATAACAATATTGCGGAAGCTTTCATAAATAATCATTAACATTTAAGGCAATGTATAACTAAAACAAAAGACTTTTAAACTTGAACTTCAACATAATATGGAAAAAGTAAAATGAGATAATTCCATTTACTTCTTCACATGGATATTCTACTGGTCGAATAATCACATGTAATATCAATAACCACTTTCATAATGATGGAATGCATAATGCCAGACTATCATAACCACGTAGTCAATGCCTTGTGCCAAGACCACAAATAAGATTTTGTCAAGGCCTCGTGCCAAGACACTAGTTTGTCTCATGAGACCTGCCGATGCATCGAGGAGCTATAGCAGGCTCCACCCATCACTTATTAAGTCCAATGCATTCCTCATATGAATAGGTTTAAACATATCATAAACCATAACATAATCGTATCACATAAAACATGAATAAAGGAAACATAACAGTTCCACATTTCAATCAAAAGATATAAATACAACACATTGATATAATAAAAACACTTTCAAAACCATTTTCAATACCAAAATAAAAGAAAGTTAAAACATTGTATTTATTTTTCATTAAAAAAATGATGGCTTGTAGAGGAAGCCGAAACTCAAATAATGGTCACGGCGGCGGAGAAGTCGTTGTTTCCGCATAAGTACGGAAAGAAAAACATTCCCATTTTGTCGTTTAGTAAAACGCTTCGTATAAAAAATATTCCTTTTGAATAAATGTAAAAGTCAAAGGGGTTTATACACCATATAAAAGAAAGTTGTGTATAAAACCAAATATGACTCAATGAAAGGAGATTGAGACGAAGTCCTTAAAAAGATCATTTTTAAAATAAAATAGATCTATTATGTGTATTAACTATAAGTACACATAAAGAGAGTAAAAATACAAAATAATACATAATAATATCATGACATAATTGGAAAGTAGGAGATTAACCCAAAGAATGGAAGTTGGGTTAAGAAGTTCCCTTACCTTGTGTCTGACTTGACTCAACCGTTCTTTAACCTCCTGAATAATAAACTAGAGTTAATATCTACCTTATTAAGAACCATTTTCAGTTTCATTATCATTTTTATATCACTTATTAAAATGTTATGAATGTTATGTAATTATTTAAGTTAATAACGGTCGTTTTGTCGATCTTTGGTACTTGTGTCAACAATAATTTTCTTATAATTACAAGTTGTTCATGTGGTGAAATATCCATTATATCCAGAATTATATTCATGATGTAGATATCATATATATCATATATATCCAGTATATACATTCATTTATAATATTACGTAACATTTAGAGGTAAGAAATGAAATGCACCGTTCATGGAGACGGTAAGCCGTACGTACGCATGAACGCTACTTTCATTTCAATTTCATATTTAATGGAACTAAATCATAATGATATAAATGTATAATATAATTCCTGTATAATGTAGTGTATAATACCATTTACTCCATCCTTTATACATCCCACATATGACATTAACGATTCAAATCACTTTGAGGGGGCGGTAGTCCGCACTTCCTAAAATGAAATTATCGCATTTTACCCATAATGGAAATCATAAAGTATGACATAAATGATAAATACAGAAGAATAAGTAAAAAAACATATTATATATTATATATAAAAATAGTTACATCTTAATGGCCACCTTTGAAGGTGTTATATGAGTGTTGAACAATCATCGTTTCGTGAGGCAGAAATTCGCCATCCACAGAAACCGTATGTTCTTTAACCATTAGATGTAGGTGTGTGTAAGTGTAGCTCTAATACTTCTTATAACAACATCCTAGTATATTGAGGATACTGGTTTTGTTACAAAAGAAATGAATAAAAAGAGTTTAGGGGGTTGGAGAAGAAAAATAAAACAAAACAACATTAGAGAAGACATTACGTCAAAATCCGGTAACTCTTTTTGATTTGAGACAAAGGCTTCCTTGGGAAGAGTTCTGCCCAAAGTAAGGCTCCTAGGAGTAAGAGGGGGAAGTTGGGAGAGTATTTGGGCAGAGGTTGGCCGAGCCAAATGGCTTGAAGGTGTGAATAAGGTGGGAGTGGTGGGGGCCTTTTATAAGTGGAGAGGAGGGTCTCTTTTGGAAAGATTGAAATGTTACATTATTTCACAATTCTTTTCGGATTCTAAAGGTCCCACACTTATATAATTATAGGATAAGGTGATAAGGTTTCGAAATATCCTCATCCAATAGGATTTGGACAAGTGTAAGCCTTGGATTTTGCCTTATCTTCTCATTTTATTTAAATCGTTAAATAATGAGGTCATCGCTTCATCATAATGATGTCATAAATAATTTAATTTATTTAATGTCTAAAGATTATAATAAAAATACTATGATGTATGAAATCTTTTTAGATTTCTAATGAATATTTATAGTCAAAATTTTGACTTCTGTAACCCCACTAAAAAACTGTTTTAGTAAAACAACTCATGTTTGTGTCAATTTAATTTTAACATTAAATAAATATATATTAATGTAATTTTCCAACTAATGTGGCTCCATGGGGTCCCCAAGTTGACCCATGGGTTGTCTTGGTCGGCCATGACACATCCAATAGGAGTAGGAAAAGTTTCATGCTCATCTCATATTATTAAAACATTATTTGTACCTTAAACTACACTAATTACCTCTAATCGCGATTAAGAACTTAAAAGTTACTATTCACCAAAAAATTATTTTAATCTCATTGAACCACATTTTACTTCTTAATGACAACCATGTATGTCGGATTTTTGAAAATCAAATCACAGAAGTGGTAATATTTCATTTAAACGAAAAATCAGTTATTTAACTACCACTTAGTGGTTTCACTATTCATCAAAAATTGATGTTTTTCAGAACAAAGACAAAATTTCACCCTAAGCTATAATTGATATCCCGAATTAAAAAATGATTCCTATTTTACAAAATTCCAAACATATAAGTTGCATTAATTAATTTTATAATTAATTCCCGCTGTTACAAAAAATAGCGTGTTTCTAAGAAACAATTTATATCAAAAGATTGGCAATTGTTTATGTCCAATTTCAATGTTAAATTAATTCTAATCATCACCATTGGATAAAATGGTAAAAATATGTTCTAATTATACTTTAAAAACACTAAATAGTATAATTTATCTCAATAAATTATTTTGATTAAAAAAGTTGTTTTAAAGTATTTTTCACTATTCCTAAAAAATTAGAAGTTCTCAGAAAAATACCAAAAATTCAACATAGGCTAATTTCGATATTCCGAATCCAAAAATGAAGTCCATTTTGAAATATGAAATTTCTATAATTTTAAAAAGTGGTTATTACTATTCATAACGGCTACTTTGATTAGTCGCGGTGTTTTAGAACTCGAAATTGCGTACAATGCAAGCTATTGCATTATTGAATAAGAAGTGTATCGTGGAAGCTTGGGGTGTTACATCTCATACCTTCTATTGCATTATTTTATTCACTTTTACCTCGAACCCTCTATCACTTTATTTTGTTGTCTTTTAGCTCTGACATTCTATTTCTTTTGTTTATGGGGTTTTATATCTGACCATATATTACTTTAGTTTAAGGTCATTTATCTCGGACCTGATATCTGTTTATCATACGGTATTTTATCCAAGACCGTCTATCACTTTATTTTAAGGTAATTTTCCTAAGACCCAATATCACATTAATTTATGGCCTTTTATGTAGGACTTTATATTTATTTAGTTTAGTTCCTTTTATCTAGGACACTTTATTGATTTAGTTTAAGGTATTTTATCTTGTACCTTATATTGTGTATGTTTAATGTCATTTATCTTGGAAATTCTATTTCATTACTTATGGACTTTTTACTCAGACCTTTGATTGCATTAGTTAAATGTCTTTTAGCTCTATCCCTATATGTTTTTTTAATGGTCTTTTAGCTCAGAACCAGTATATGATCATGATATATGGTCAACCAATTATAGGAATTACCAAAAACAATATAAGATTTTGGGTTTTATCCATGGTGTTACTATGGATCACAATGATCAAAAGGCCCATTTTTCAGGATGAATCATTTGGATGAATACCATATGAACATATAAAGGAGCCAATGACATGCATGGATCGTCCTGAAAAGGGTCCTTCAATTTGGGTTTCCTTTGTAGTTGTTGTAGATGATTTATGGATGTGATATCTGTTGAGGGAGAAATATTAGGAAGCTAGATCAACTTAGATAGATGTATTATAGGTGATGTATAACATAATATGAAATTCCAAGAAAATGAATATGAGATTATGTAGACATATCATCCATGTCTTGTGAAATTATGAGATTTTAAGTTATGTCATGATGTTTCCAGTGATCTCAAGGATTAATTATCCATTTTGGAAATGAGAAGATGTCGTTAGTTGGCGGGTCAAGGCCCTTATGTGTTGGAGCATCCCAAGAAAAATATGATTTCCACCTATATCCAAGGGCCATTAATGTATTGTGGAAACTCAAACATCAAGTGGACGATTTTGGGTATGACAGTAAGTTATTCATAGAATCATTCCCACAACATTAGAATGTTATCTCGTAAGTAATGAAACTCTATCCTTAAGCCTTATAGGGTCGAATCACTTTGTGTTGGATGTTAGAGGCTAGGTAATGATGTTTCATAGTACTTACTTGAGAATCCCTACGAAACTTAGTGATTTAACATTGAGTATATATAATCATATTGGATAGTTTGGTGCAAGTATTTTAAATCATTTCTCATAGTTCTCGATTCATGTGGATGATATTGGAAAAAAATACATGGGGCTACTCAGACACACATAGTTGTTGAGTGCTCTTGTGATGATGTGAGGAATCACAAGGATCAAAAATCTCTTTTACAAAATAAAAAAATTTGGTTTAGGCTATACGTGCATATAAAAGAGCCATGTTAATATATGAATATTCAAGAAAATGTTCGATGATTCTATAAGTCCTTTACAAAGGCCACAGTAGGTTTTGATAATCCAAGACACATCAAATAATGAAGTGTGATCTGTGGAAAGTGTAAAATCCATAGAGTATATGAGTACCATAAAATGTGATCCACCACCTAAAAAATTTATTCTCCTAGTGTAGAGATTTGAAAAATAATTAATATAACATTTTCTTGGACTAGGGGGTCCAGAAAACATATATTGTCTTCTATTGGGGTCAAAAGGGGGACCGGGGATATTTATTCCTTATATATTTATTCTGAAATATTTTTTGCTAACATTGAGAATGAGATGTTTTCTAGGTAGAGACTCTACTTCTTCTCATGACTCCATTTGTGAGGTTTGGACTGGAAATTTTTATTGCCTATTTCTTAGGTAGATTAAGATATTGAGAACATCACCATTATGGTCTAGAGTATAAGATTTTATGACTTCAAGCATAACATATGCAGTTTAGGGTCAAGGCTCACAATGACATAATATGGGAGATGTTACAGAGAATCCTAACTATGATTCCTAAGGTCCATATAACCCAAACATAATTTTAAGATGTATATTAAAAAAAATTAAATCATAGATCATTATTTTTTGGTCGTCAACAATGACATGGTATTGTCAAGACTTGATTATTTCATACATTCAGAGGTGTTGATTTCTACAACAATGATGTTAGGGTTCACAATGATTAGAATGCCCTTTTTCAGAGTGACGCTTTGCATTTATTGACATAGGAACATATGTAATATACATAGTCATGTATTAATAAACATGAAAAGGTTCAATTAATTTAGATATCTTATCCATGTTATATTGAATTTTGTGGTGATCCAAGACACCTGAGTTTTGAAGTGTGTCTTGTGGATTGAGGTTATTTAAAAATTGGTTGAAGAACCCTTTACTGTGGTTTATTGATGTATGTATCTTGGGGTACATTGATATGAATGGATGAATTGTAATAGTTTTCCCATTTACACATTTTTTAGTGGGGGTGAAATTGCCTTAGTGTAGTTTATCATCATGAGATACGGATATAAATATCATTAATGAGAAATACTCTATGTAGATCTGCCCCATTTATATAGGTGGGAATTATTTCTGTTGAGAATTGTAGCTGGGACTAGTATTCGAGATCTAGGAGTAACTTCATATGTTTTTATTATAATAATCAAGATACATCTTGTTCTTGATATTCTATACAGTTTAACTTTATTCAGTGAGGATGAAGGTTGAATGAATTGATTAGATGGAAATGTTGAGACTAAGCCCAAGAATTAATGTTTTATAATCACTAATTATCATATAAAATGTGATTATAAATCTATACATGGTAAAGGAAAATTCCATGTTGTTTTAGATCATGGGGTGAGGATAGAAGAGAAATAATGTGAATTGATGGAAACATTGTGATTGGTCTAAAGAGAAGAAGTATGGGTGCCACTATGTATCTCATGCGAATGAGAATCAAGCCACTTATAGTTATTGGGAAACCATTCATTTTAATGTCATGCATCAAGGACATCGATTGATCATTTTAACATCATTTTTGGATGACCCATAAGAGACATGTTTTTCACCTTTATGACTTGGTTGTGTGGGTAAGTACCTGATTCAATTATTAAGCTCACATGAGCTACGGTCGATGTGAGAAAGAAGGGTTGATATTGGTTTCCCAAAAATTTACATATAGAGAGGGGTACAATTAGTGGATTTCATATCATGAAGTGGAGGGATCAAGATATACAATATAAGTTTCCCTACATATCTACTCAGGAATTTTAATCATTCCATTCGTAGTTCTAGAAGAAGAAAAGAGTTTAACATAATGTGCAAACAACATTGGTGACTCGAAGTGAATGGAGATAGATAAAACAAATCCCTTTAGTTTTATATCATATAGTAAGGACATTGGATCACCGATCATTAAAGGAAAATGATAATATTTATGTTCCCATTAATAAAGGTTTAGGCCAGATTATGTATCATGTGATGACCAAAATCACAACATGCATAGTTATTAGTAATCCATGGAGTATAATGTTTTGTGGTAATGATGAACTATATATACTTTAACATCATGTGGTCATAATTAATTTCATATTTTTTAACATCATGTGGTTATGATGAATTACATATAGTTTCACATCATGTGGTTAGGATGAATTTTTTCTGGTTTTAACATCGTGTGGATTGGAAGATTTGAGGTACTTACTCAAATGTGGATGCCCAAGATAAAAACTTATTTAATGTATTTCTTGTGAAACGTCACATTGGTGTGATGTATGATAGACTCCCAATCCATGGAGGTAAGATAATTGGCACCATTATGAAAAATTTCTTGTTTTAAAAATGTTTCATCCCACACGGGCTCCAATTTTTGGGGTTTCATTCCCAGTATCATTAGAGTTCATAGGGAGAGAAACTGTTAATCAAGAAGTAATATATAGAGGTGATCCTTTTTATTAATGTCCTGAGAAATAAGGTTCAAATGAATTTACACATTGTACTGTGTGTGAAACCTCTTCTCATGTAGTTATTCGAACTCTTCCAGTCATTTATTGACTGTTTATCATCAAAGAGTTTTCCTTAGATGGAAATTCAGATAGAGTGTATTTGGACAGATATATGTAATACTACATCGGTCATGTACACTTGTGAGTAAAATGATCCCTTTGTAACAGTAGGTGTGGTTGTATGGTAGGAAAATAAATAATGGATGAGTTATTATAGACAATACTACTTATCCTTGTTAACCATCTTCTAGAGTATATTCGATATTGTCTTATTGAAGGCCTATGTCTTTTCACTTGTAGCTGCATGATTGGAAGATAAGTGATTGGACTCGATGTTGAACTCTTGGTATAGTTTCTTCAACTCCATGGAATATACATTGGTGTTTTCAATTAATATTGTGTGAGGGGCCATGAACTAGGTTATGATATTGGACTTTATGATGTTGATAATGTTCCTCGCCCTAACATCCTTGTGGGGTATCGCCTAAGCCCATTTCTAAATTAAGCATAATGGTGTAACGATGTACTTCAACTTCTATGATGTTGCTGGAAGATATCTCCCCACAAAATCCATCCTATAGAAGGAAAATGGCCATTAATATCAACATTTATGTATAAATTATAGTGATTGATAGATGAATTTCAAATTTAATTGGAATGCATGTCATTTCATAGTGAATTCTACACAGTCATATATCATGGTTTTCCTATAATATCATAAACTACTGCTCAAGTAGAAGAGCCTATTATTTGATTTTGGGGCACTAAATGATCCCAAATGGATTTATTCAACGATAGAAAAAATATATCAATCTTTTACGCACTTAAGGAGGATCTCATCGATGCCATTTTTACATAGGGTATTCTTCTCATTGGGCTATACTATATTGTAATCTTAATTGTATAATGGTGAATCTATTCCCTTTCAGCAGAATATATTAGTAGAGTCCCATTTTTTTATATTCAATTATGGTATCCATCCATCCCTGGGTGACTATTGATGCATCATGTTCTTGGAATTGTTGACATGATTGATATCAACAATATTGTAGATGATGATTTCTTGAGACCATTATCCGATGTGTAACGTTGAGTATTTTATCCTAATCAGTGACATCCAAGATGGTGGTTTCACTATTTGATACGTCGGTGAGAGCATTCTATGATCAGGGAACATGATACAATGTAGTTAGAAAAGGGAATTGTTTCTTTAGTCCCCTAACATTTATAGTGTGGGGTGATAATTCTTCCTTCTTGATGGAATATTCAACATCATCATGATTTATCACTAACTCTAAATACCCATTGAGGTCCAGGTAAGCTATTTTTAGATATAGGGGTAGTTCTACGCCAGGGATGAGGGTTTCGTATTCTTCCCTTTTGTCTGTGAAGACTTAGGATAATAATAAATAGTAGGGAAAAACTTCTTTGTTAGGATAGTTAAATAAAATCCCAAGGCCAACCATATTAACATTCAGTTTTTCCATCTTTATTCAGATAGAAATTCATGAGGCACCATCAAAATACATCTCCCATTTTCAGAGAGTATCCTGGGAATAGAAGACTTATTCATCTATATTCTTGGTGTCTTCCAACGTATTTTTCAGGGACGTATGTGCATCGAGGAAATAATTCCTGGCTTCTTCTTTCACTGATTTATATGACACAATTTAAATGTCATATTTCTGAAGAAGGACCACCCATCGGGGCAAGCACCTTGTACACATTAGATGACCAAGGATGTAATTGAGTGGATCATCATGAGAGACCAATTGGAAATCTTGGTGCTATATGAAATGCCTCACCTTTTACCCAATGAGGATGAGTGTGAGGTTTTTATTATCAAGGTTACATTATATGGTCTTAGTATCAAGATTATTCTAGCTGAGGTAATAGAGAATAGTATAACTCCTAGCGTCATCATTTTTCATGGGGAGGGATCCGAAGGAGCGTCCCAAGGAGACCACATATAAGATGAGTGGACACTAATCCACTAGGGGCATCAAAGTCGGTGGTTGCATCATGGAATCATTAATACTCTTAAATTTTTTTTTAAATCATCATACAATTAATACTATGTTCCATTTTTCATTATCATGGTTAAGGGGATATCATTTCTGGCTAGTTTTGAAATGAACCACTGAATATAAGCAAGATTCCCTTAGAGCCCCCTCAATTATGGGATATTTTTGTGGGTGACATTTCTAAAATAATAGTAGTCTTCTCTAGGTTGATATTAATATTTTTTCAGCATTCCATAAAATTAATGAATTTCCATAACAAACACTTATAGAATATTTCATTTGATTCATCTTCAAAATATGTGATCCGATCTTGTAAAAAAAATTAATGGTCCATGATGTGGTCAAACTATTATCTGGATTTAACCATTAGGTTGTTGACATAAAATTACTCTATATTTACTATGAATGGAATAAATATATGGATCATGGAAGGTTGATAAGTGGTTTCATAAATCTTCAAACCAAAGGGAACGACCTGATAAATAATGGTACCCTAAGGTGCTATGAAGGAAGTGGAATCTTTATCAACAACATCCTTCTCTATCAGATTTTACCATGAGTACCCATCTGTGATATTAATAGATTAGAAACCATCTATTGCTTCAATCAAGTGCTCTGTGATCAGAATGAGAAATAAACCTTTGTGCAATGCCGATTATGGTCTTTGAAATCAAAAGAGACCCTAATCTTCCCATTATTATACCTTATATAGATGTTTTTGGCAATAAAACTAGGTTATTTTACCTCCCAAAAAAGTTAAATTTTATCTACATGTAGACATATACCTATATATTGGTGTCATGAGAGGGTTTCATTCTCTTAGCTTCTTGATTAAATCATCAATGCTGATCTGGTTGCTTGAAATGGTGTGTAGCCACATCTTGGATTAACCCTTGCAATTCTATATATTTCTATACAAACAAATACCCATGATTCATTATAAATGTAATGTAAATATCTTTCTCTTTTTGGTGAATGGTGGAACTAATTAGTGTAGATCATGGGTTTTCCCCTATCACTAGATTTATCTGCCTGATTTCATCAATGGTGGGGGATACACATTCCTCAAATTCTAGTGGGGAATTCTTGAGAACATCCTTATCTTCTACCATCTAAGAATATTTGGAGACATTTTCCAATGATTTTTGAAATATAGGGAAACAACTATCGAAATTGAGGTGAGAGAGCCCATGTGAATAGATATTTTCATCCATTGTTTATTGATTCATTAGAGAGAGATGTCAGAGAAAATAGTCATAGATGTTTCCACTAAGTAAAAGTGGGTATTAGATATTTGGGATAATATATATGACCAATAAAATGTTTATAGGGGTCGCATATTAAAAATCATCTATAATCTAAGGAATCATAGTGGCAGTCCACCAGCCATTGAGGGTGGAAACCGATTGTCATCATCCACTTTTAGTTGTCTGCTTCCATTTTTATAGAAATCTGATTCAGCATATGGGGCCCTACAAGTCTCGAAGAGAGAAAAATAACCAACTAGCATGTAGACATTTCAATTAATGGGATAATTCAAGAATTAGTGAACTATTGAAGGTATCACTAGGTGGATATGGGGAAATTTCCTTCCAAGCAGGCCATTACACATGGTGTCTTGGTGGATTATTAGAAACTATGCATATAATATAAGAACCATGAACTGGGATTCATGATTGATTTTCCAAAGAGGACATTTCTCATGATAATCGTACACTTGGATGTTTAGATTAGAAGGATTAAAGTCCCATTTTCCATATCCTAAACAACATAGGGTTCAAATTGAGATAATATTTATCCTAGAAAAATTATCCATCAGATCCGCTTTGAAATTGATATTATTGAATCTTCTTGATACATATAGGGTTATGATGTTTCCTTGAAGGACCTCTTCTTGATATTGATCAGTGAACGAGATGTTGAAGTGAAATTTTGATTCTATGGCCTATACGTGATATACCCTAACAATAATGGATTCTTTCTCAAACTATTTTCAGCTCCGAAGGTCTTTCAAAATTGCATTACTATGTTCTTTTGGAATATGGAGTGCATCATGTACTGAGATATTTTTTGGTTCTATAAAAATCTATTTAATAATTTCATACTTTTGTGTTAGATGTTGGAAATTCTAGATATGGGGTTTCTCTTGGACATGTGCATGGGGAGTTGAGGTATTTTGGATAGATGTTGTTGGTGCATCAGTATATTTTAATGGAGTATCTACTGCTAGTGGCATAAGTTTCATTAAAATTTTCCATTGGCTCCGTTGATTGGATTGGACCCCCACAATGCATCAAGAATGAAAATCAAGTGCGGATAACTATATGAGGAATCTGATTCACCTTTTTCCTCTTTTGATCCTACTGTAGTGCTTTCCCATTAGTCTCATCATCATATTTTTCCTCAATGTGGATATCATGGGAATATTGAGGTTGACCACATCCACATTTTCCACTTTATACTTAGCTCTAACACATAATACCTCCCATTCCCCAAATATGTGAAAGAAACAGAAGATCTGTTGCATAATCATCATCATAGAATATGTCTAAAAAGTGTATCATGTTCAAATAACAAAAAAAACGCTTCTTATTACGAGGATTCAGTTTTGTGTGGTCAGATCACTTATCTTTAGTGCAATAAGGAAGAAATTGGTGATAGTTTATGATCTATTTGGAGGAGAATATGACTTTTCCTCTTCGGTTGTTCCCTACCTATTGTGGTCACTACTACCTTTGGGAGGTATATTTTATTCCTCCTTTAGTGGTAGAGATATTGAGTTTTCATAGAAGATTCATTCATATATGTGTGGGCTCAATCAAATGACATTTGAGTCATGCAGGTGATGAATTTTTTCACACATCTGTCTGGTACATTCTTCCGATCAACAACATATTCTAGTTGGATTAGAGTTATGTAATACAACTACTATAGGGAGTCATCTTGTGAAACCAATACATAGCCGACCATACCTTGGAATGCATCCATAACGATAATTCAGTTCTAATAATTATGAAGCATCTTTCTATGGAATGGTAAGCAATTGGGACATTTTTTTGAGGATGACTTCCTCAGGCCTCATTGGTTGTGGGAGTGTGAAGAGGTTATTATCCATGGTTTCCATTAAATAATGGGGGTGTGTTAATTTCAAAAGGATTATACTTATCGTATCCTTTCCTCCAATACTGGGAAACCCTGACTTGTAAGTTCTTCTATCTAAAGGATATTTTTTGGGTTTCATCACTTGATAGGATGTTCTAGGTGATTTAGATCATGCCGTTGTATTTGGACAGGTACTACTATTGGATTGAGAGTTACAACTACAACATCTTCTCATCCTAGAATTTTTCTCTGTGATGCAGGCATGCATGAATTATTAGATGAAGTCTACTAGATGGATTCATCTAAAAATTGTTCCATTTCCAAAAACATGCATAATTCACCTGGATATTTCATTGGAATTACAGGAAAGTGCAACTCATCACTAAGATCTTTAGTAATGAGTTACAATAGTTTCTCATGAGAGAGAGGGATGTTGAGTGAGAAGGTCAAACACCTACACCTTTCTATAAAGTAACAAAACCTATGATTATGATGTTGTTTTTATTATATAGGTCGAAAATCATCGTCCTCCTCAGTGTCTAACAGAACTAATAAAGCAATTGATTGAGAAGGTCTTCACATCCTGACATAGATCATTCTGGAAGACTTCTATACCCAAAAAATGTAGGCCATGTCAATGTCTATATGTATCACCACTACTTTGTAGCCTTATGATGATCTCAAAGGCTCATCATTGGCCAACATTAGTATATAATGCCATTAAAATGTTTTTTTGGGATCACCCACACCATCAAATTATTATAAGGTAGGGTCTCTAAAAATGAGTAGAGTCATGGTTTCATCTAACAAATTTATATATAGATTTCTCATAGGCTAAACAGGTGTGCGTATCTCTTCCATGGATTCCATTCGAGTAGATAGGGTATTGATGACATTAATGATATCTTAGGTCACCATTTCTAGAGCCCTTTTCCATCCATAGGGATCCAGCGGGGTCAAAGAAGTGGCCCCACTTTTATCTCCAACATATTTTCAAAGAGTCCTAATATTGGATGGCTTTCTTGGTGAGGGATACTTTGTTTCCACAAATGAGAGAAGTCAGAGTCATTCTCAACATCTTCATTTATTATGAATTGATATCTATATCAATATAAAACATTATTCTTAGATACCACTCTTTCTAGAGTATAGGGAATTCCATGGAGAAAATTTGTCTCTTCCTGAAGATGACACATTATAGGAATATTGCCTTTGAGTTGCTCCACATTAAGTTGTCAAAGTGTTTAAATTTCACTGTCAAATTTTGACAACAATTCCTCTATTGAAGGAAGACTAAGTATTCTTTGAGGTTATTGAGATGTGGAAACCCTCTTCCCATTGGATATATTCTGATGTGATGTTGGAATATCGATATTCAAGGGGGCCTTGTTTGGGATCCATCTTTGGAACCTGGTGCATGAATCCTCATTTGGTGAATCCAAATAACCCTTATACCAATGTATGTTTTCTATGTTATGAACCTCTTTAATTTCAACTTGATCAATATATTATTTTTTGATAGTGATTAAATTCACAGAGGCATATTGGGAAGTTGTGGTTGTGCCATTATATTCGTCGCAATATGATGATTCTTCACTATCCTTTCCAGAGATGTTATTCAAAACTGTGGTCATGTTCGACCATTAAGTAATGTGAAGCCGGTGTGGTATGATTTTTTTCACATTATATAACCCTTGTTTTTATATATGAACAATGGCTCTCGGGGAGTTTCCTATTATGATTGTTGAACAGGCCTTAACCATTAGTGGTTT
This sequence comes from Viscum album, assembly GCA_963277665.1. Lineage (NCBI taxonomy): Eukaryota > Viridiplantae > Streptophyta > Magnoliopsida > Santalales > Viscaceae > Viscum > Viscum album. Next base: position 1,192,759,960 of record OY728147.1, read on the forward strand.
TTCTCATGAAAGGAGGTGCTGCTGGAATGAGAACTATTGATTGATTCCTCCCAACAAAGATATGAGTCATTACTTCTCTAGTGATGATGATGAATGTTCCCCAAATCTTGTGTAGTGGGGTTATATTATGTGGCCATTATCGTTGACTAGTCTTGTTGTTGAAGATCTAATGTCTCCAATCAAGCAATTTATGTTTCCGGGGATGGACATGAATGAAAAAAATCACCCCATCCATGTGGGGTGGGGTAGTTATAGGATTTTCTTATATGTCTTCAGGGAACTATTAAGGGATAATGAACCTATATATGTTGATTGATATATAAATCCCCCCCGCCCAGTGGGATAGGGTTATCCTGCTGATTCTTATGGTATGTTGTGAATCCTCCTAGGAATTGACGATATGAGGGGGGCTATGTGGTTGTAGTTATTATCCGTTCCCAAAGGGATGAGTCCACTCTTGTATAAATGCTATGATAGCTAATAATATGGTCCTTGTGATGTTGTACAATTATGATCGCGTGGGAACTGGGTGTGATGGTAGCCCAGGGTGTGAACTATTCTTTATAGGATGTTGTTCGAGTGATCTCCACTTCAGTTTCTATGATTGTAATTTCCCATAATAATCCCAAGGGTCCAAGATTTAATTCTTATTAGCTATCCTCACTTTCTTTTTTGGATGTCTGAGAACTGTTTAAATGAGGTAATTCTATTGTAGTGAGTGACTAGTCTGAAAATTAACTAGTCCCCTAATTTTTACATTGTCCATACCATTAAAGGATGTTACATCTAAGGGGTTCTAGTGTTCTAGGGGGGAATCAATGTGTATCTTTCCATACTATTCCCATCCTCAAATAAGGATTCATGATGTGGCTTCCAATACAATTTTCCAAAGAGCGTTGACATAATGGCGGAAAGTGTGTTGAAAATTTGAACTATTCCTTTTCCAATTTTGAATCCCATTCCATGGAGATAACACCATAGTATAACAAACAATAGAATATATATGTTGTCTGAAGGAGACACTCATATCCCAGATATGAGAGATATCAATCCTCCATTCACTAATGTCTTTCCAAATATTTTTTCATTGAAAAATAATGTACTCCTTTTATAGATCATCTGGGGTCACATATTTAGAAATAGCGATTGGTTAGAACCTGATGGGGAGATTTTTTCCTCCTAAGTCTATCTATATACCAATGCAAGCCTCTGTGTAACAAGACATACATGCCTCTATCCAGTCAAACAATAGAAGATGGATCTGATGTTTTCCTGGTGTCTAGAGTGCAGTGTTTTTAGATGTTGATGGGAAACCATATATAGTAGAATATGATGATTTTAGAACCACTCTATACAAAGGTGTGGGATTTTGGTTCACCTTTGTACATAGAGCTGTGTAGAAAAGGGGATATTTTTCGTTATCAATGAGAGATATCACCATGGGAGGTTGATGCTAGTGGATATCAGGTTTAGATCCCCTATGATCCATCTCTATAGTAATATAATGAGGACTATTGTGGTAATGAAGGTATTCTTCTTTCACTTTGATAGAGGAGTCGACAGACCCTTGTGGTGTTGAGAATATGTCTTGAAAAACCTAAATGACTATATATATGAAGATATTTAGAATATGTGACATGTTATTCATGGGCGTTTGAATATACAAGACAATTTTTATGATTTTTGTTGGGGTATGATCCTACTATGTGATATTTTCTAGAACATGTATATAACCATCCACGGTAGAAGGATTATGAGAATGTTGCTGATAAGATATAAGAATAAATTGATTAGACCACTCATTATTAATGGGAATTTGAAACTATCATAATACTTGTTCCATTCTAACTTTGTGAGAATTGGTCAAGATGGTAATTTGAGATTGATCCTAAGCCTATTGAATATTAAACTTGTCATTCTTGGAAATAACATGAGCCTACCCCAAGTGGAGTTCTCTCTCACATGTTGGGCCCCAGTTGGATCAGGAATATAATCCTGGTCTAAGTATGAATTCCCCAATGTTATATAATGATGGACATCTAGAATGGGAGAAGGACTATGATCATCCCCTATGTTTCCTTATAATGATGTTGACACAATATTTTCTCATAAGAAGTAGGAATATGTGCCTAGATGCTATGGTATTCTGAAATAATACAAGTAGATTAAAGAATATGAATGTCATCCAACCATGTGGCTTGTGGTATAATAACATTGATTTTATTGGCTAGAACAAAGATATTATCCAGATCCTAGGTCTATTGATTATATTGCTGACTTTTTGGACACGAAAATGAGCATGTCATGAGGTGTGCACCCCTTTCACGTCATAAGACTCACCGAGAATGTGGATATGAGGCTGATATTGGTCTTTTTGAATATACCACCAAACCTATTTGATAGTATTGTTTCCATTTCCTGATGCATGCATCATTCTCACCTAGATAGACCAAGTTAAATTATGAATATGAGCCTAGTTTGATGCCTCTCCCTTCATTAGAATATAATGAAAATCCACTTAGGTGGGATAAAAAATGGTTTCTCACACCAATATAACAACTTGTTAATGATGATAAGAGTTTTTAGATGTCTTGTCTCTAGGGATTGTAGTATGTGACTATCCCTTCATTTCCAATAATTTCACAATATAACTATAGAGTTCTGTATCTAGAATTTTTTCCTTCTACAGCCATAACAATTTGCTGATAGTCTTTGTACATAGGGGTTGGAGTATGAGCCTCCCCCATGCTTGTCATGGGGATATTACCATAGGCATGTTTAGATCAATTAATTATATGAGCCCTGTTTTTCATTCCTTCTTAGATATGTTGGATTTCATCATCTGTAGGAGTGGTATTATGAGACTTCTATGGGATATCCAATGACGTGATCCTCCGATCTATCTTCCCTATATCCCATGCATAATAATCAGAGACAAATGTGTGTCAGATGGTACCATCTGTAGATGAAAAATGGGTACCCACGTGGTGGGGGTGGTGATGGAGGATGACAAGTTCCCTTATTTGGTGGAACCTGAGATAAAAGGGATATGTATTTGGCCACTTGGTGAACATCATAAGAAATAGAATATGGATGTTTTAGTTCTCTGAGGATAAACTCTAGAATATATTTGTTGTGTAAACAAGAGCCACTAGCTTAGTTGCATCCTTTCCCTGGAAATTATGACTCACTGATCATCATGTATAGAGAAATTCACAAGTAGTATCCTTGGTTGGTACCACCCCATGTCGATGGTCCTCCCAGAGCATGTTGTTTTATACTTCTATTTGGCGTTTTGTGCATGTGATATTATCTTGAAACAGACATAGGTTGCAGTCGTAGATAATTTTTCAAATAATATGATGGCTGATGAAGTCATTATATCATATCATGATTTTGTCAATATCTATAGTAATTTATATAACAGGGAAAATGGATACCAATTAGGTCAGTATTTTAGGAATTATGTGCTCTATCTGATACTCATAGTTAACAAAATTTTCTTGGTATTCTCCTCTTCAGCCATTATTATCATTTGGACTTTTCATAATGAGGATGCACGTATTTCATGAAAACCTTGGTTACAGAGGACAATCAATTATATCAGGACAATATTATTAATTTGTTTTGTATAGTTTGTGAAACAAAGTATAAAGATTCATTATAACCCCATAATTATATTATCATAGATATTCCCATTGGTTTTAACCATTTTTTTCATATAGAGGGAAATAAAATGGACTGAAAAAAAATTAACAAATCATTTTTTCATTTCAGATATTCATGTTGGGTTAACCAATTTTATTTCACCAGGTTTTTTAGGCTAGAAATTGGTTTCAGTCATTCAAAAACCATTAACAGTATTCCTAGAAACACCCAATGGTTCCCCCATCTATAGTTGTGTACATACATGCTTTCCAAAGGCTAGAAACCATATGGGTTTTTAGGGAAAATGACTCTTGGGAACTCACATTGGATGAAATGATAGTATTTTGGGCTCATTTCACCATTTTTTGGTGGAACAGTTTCCTACTTTTTGACTTTATAATAGATTTAATATATTTATTGTGAATCACTTCCTAATACTTATAGAAGACTTGTTACCCAGAAAAATAATTTATAGGTTAGTTCTATAGTTAGAAATTGAATGGTTCTCTCCTTTATGAAATGAAGGGAATGTGGTCTCATTGGTGAATTCATCTGTATATATTCATGGTTCTTCATCCAACACATTAACATTGAATAATAGATTTAAATTTAGATTTAATAGGACTAAATGCATTGAAATTTGGTTCCACATGAGGATGTAGTTAATATTCTTAAGAGGTGATTGGACCACTATGAGGCATCATACATATCCAATTTACTGCAGGATTCAAAACCCACCTATTTCTTTAATCCCAAGTAGTTTTGTGTCATGTAGAGAGGAGATATGTGATGGTACTAAGACACCTAAAATTTGAGATTGGATCTCAGGTGGATGTACTACGTATCTTGGTTATGGTAGAAATCAAAGTAATCATAGTTAAATTTCTCCCTTGGTGATGGACCCACGATATATACGCTAATATGATGTGTTTTCATAACATTCAACTCATCGAGGGTTACATATTGGGATTTCTCTTATGAGTGGAGATTCATGATGTCCAATGAGATTTCCATTTCATATCCATATTGTCTTGTGATCTATAATCAACGTAAAAAACATGGTGGAATAGATGATCAATCTTAGAGAATATATGCATGGGATTGGAATTCTTTGATAGTCTTTTGGATGTTTAGTTTAGAGCTCGGGCCTTAGAAATGCATCCTATATAACTTGATTATTGTGGGAATAAGATTTCTCATAGTTCATTTATCCCTTTACCTTGTGATAGGCCAATGAAGATGATCTAACTAGTTGATATTATGAATTTCCATGAGGATTCCGGAGTGTTAGGGGATATTACCAGTATCGATTCTCTATTAATCTGTTACATAAATATGATTTCAATAATCAGGGCATACATGCTGAGGCTACCCTTATAACCCTTGGGTGTATAATGAAGATGATGTGATAAATGCCACACTATAAAACCATGGGATCTATGCTCATTTTGAGAAATATGGGTTCAAACATGATCAATATAACTTCTCTTGATAAGGGAAATTTTTACGGGGATCCCCCAGAATGATCAATATAGAACTCAGCCCATTATGATTTATCCCGTGTATCCGGAATATATAAGGAATATGAGTCATCAATGTTCCATTTATATTTGGGGTTACACACTGTGGTTTCCCTATTGGTTGAGGGTTACAATCAATGGTATTCCTATTGATCAGGGCATACACACTAAGGTTCCATTTGTATTCATGTATAACACACAAAGTATGGATAGACGTACCAAATTATAGGATTCCACTGTGTCTTGTCCTGATTATCTAGAGGGGGTCACATGCCCCAATCAACTAGTCTAGGGTACATCGTAAGACCCAGTTTTCTTGTTCTGGGATCCATCCTATTACATGCCGTCACACATATCAGGGAGTTTCATAAGTCAGTGCAACATGGTTTGAAGGATGTCATGTGTCATAGATAACATCCATTGAGTCATCGTCAGACCAGGCCATCATGTCTGGAAGGTGTCACGAGTCTCTGCTGATATTCCCATAGGGTGTTTCAAGAACTGGCTGACATGTCTATATGTAGCAGCATGACATGAATGATATGAAAAAACACCATTAAATGAGTCCAATTATTTATCTTAAAAATTTTTGAAGGATCAGGTGATAGACCTAGAGGTATTCATGAGACCAAAGTTGTTTGTCCAGGGTGACGAAATGAAATACTCTATCATTTCCAAAAGACTTTATGTGTCCCAAATAGCATGTTGATGGACAATCGTGGGATTGAGGAAACATTTCTACGTTATTTTGTATGTCAAGGAATGACTCACAAGAAGCACATGAGGACTATCGATCATGCCATTCCTTTAAGTCTTCCAAATGAGATCTTGGATTTAGCCCTCGTATTGGTAATTCCATAATCATAATTAGTACTAATTTATTTTAAGTATTGTGTGATCTAGAAGACATGTAGTATTTTTTTCATGCCTTTCATGTATCCCTTCGTGTGATATATTAATGATCACACAAAGTAACTTATTTATGGAGCATGATAGCTCCATCCTGTCCAAAGTATATGACCTTATGGAATGTCGGTTGGTCGTGAGATTAGTTGATCTGAGAATTTCACTTTTATGATTGGAACTATTTTTTCTCATGTGTTTCCTTCACATAGTAGCTAGTACACTTTTCATGATGGGGAGGGGGGGATTTATAGGCATCACCACCCTAGTATTTCGGTGCGTTGTGTGGTGTATCTCACACGAATCTAGGATGCATTTAGTGAAGTGGGATAACATCATGTAGTTGAGAAGACATTTTTTGTGGGTCATTTTGAGTGTTCCACATCATTCTAAGTGGTTGTGTGTCTCTTCCATACACACATCCTTTATCGATGTCTTTCAATTAAATGAAGGCTTGTTTGATCATGTGGGCATGCCAATGTACAATTCCAATTTAATTCTAAAGGGGCTTCAAGAGATCTAAGGTGTATGTTCATAAGTGTTCACAAGATGCTTGATGACTTATCTTGGGCATTCTGCAAGACAAGGATGATTTTTCAAAGGGTCTCATAAGACCAAAGTACAGAATTTCATAGTGTGTTGCATGATTTTTACAACCACATGTACATTCTGCCTCCTCCCATATTTATTTTATTTTTTAATATCAGAATTGTAGGGAGTCATGTGATATTTAATAAGTAATTTCATGTAAAATTACTATATTTTTTGGTGATTCATTGTTTGACCGATATGTGTCATGTGGGGTTTTTTGGGAATTTTGTGGAAAAAAATATTTGTTTATCCATAGAGTGATAAATTGAAAATGTGGGGCCACATGGATGTACTTATGGAAATCCATGTAGCGAGGATGACAAGCAAAGAGGCTATTAAAATATGAGGTGGACATGTCAATAAGGTCTCACAACAACTTGTGGAACTCTTAGGGTGTGCCACATTTCCTTCATTGACCGTGGGTACCTATCACCTCTCACCTCTTTTCTATTAGATTTTATTTAATTTATTATTGCATTTTATTTAATTAATTATTTCATATTATTTATTTTGACCTTTATCAGTACTAAAATGGGGTTGATAAAGGATTATATTATGATAAGTAAAAATATAGAGTTGATAGAGGGTACTCATTATCTTTGCTGAAAATAATGTGATGAATAAGTGTACCCTTTATCAGTTATAAAATTAAGAACTAATAAAGGGAACCTTTTTAATTAATTAATTTTTTGCTAATAATGATGCAACAAATCAGTGATTTTTTGTAGCAATGATATTTACAAGTTATGTTAAAAAACATTTTAGTGGTAGAGGTCAATTTATTTAGGTTAGGTGCACGGTACACTTGTAGTTTTTTAATAAAAAGGTGTAGCCACATTTTCCAAAAGACACAAGGATACAAAATGAACCATACTCAATAAATAAATATTTTATGGTCAATACACTTCTAAAAAAAATTAGAAACTTTTTTTGGTTACTTATCTTTTATCATTTTAATTTGACACCCTACAAAAAATATTTCACAATAGTTTTGTTAATTATTTTTAATGTTGTTAAATATATAGTATTGTAGAATTTTTTTTTGAAATTAATAGATAACATAAACTATTATGATTCCAAATATGATTTTTTTTTAAAAAATCAGTTACTACATTATTAAAAGATTAATTTAAAATTACACCAATAGACTAGATTAAAAATCATGTTTTTAGAATGTTTATGTTTCAACAGAAATTATGATTTTATTTTAACAATATGATTAATAATAATTATTCTCTAAATCTATATTAATATTTAATTATATATATTATATTAATTTAAATTTGGAAATTACTCATTTGGTATTAATTTATATAACTAATATGGAGAATCATTATTATAAATAAATTTTTTTTTAGGAAAATTTCATTTTAAACAAAAAAAAATCAATAATATATTAAGATACTCTATAATGTTATTTCAACATAAATTAAGTTAATTAAAGATAAATAATGGATTATTATGATAATTTAAATAATATTAAAAATATTTTGTGTCTTTTTAATTACATAATTTTTTGTGGGGAGATCTTATTTTTTTAAATCTTTAATTTTTGCTATTCATATAATCATCACTATTGTTTGAAAATTCCCTAAAATGTCAAACTAAGAAAATTATTATATTAAAATTACAAAATTGATATTAATTTTTTAATATTTTTTTATAAATTTTAAAGGAATATATATATATAATTTCTCCTCAAAATAATTATTCAATTATTTTTTAAGAAAACGTAATCCTAAATATAGAAAAACACTTTACTTAAATTTAATGAATATTTTTTAATAATTTTATGTTATTTTAATTTACTTAGATATATATATATATATATCATAATGATGTAAATACTATTCCAACTCTCAAATTTAACATCTTGGTAGTATTGGTTATAAGCTTTTTGTGTCATTTAACTTTGGTGTTGTGTGTCGAACATCTTTTAAAATCTAGTTTTATTTTATAAAATCATTGGGTGATACATTGATACATTACAAAATCCTAATACACCATTATAATTCATCATTATACGACCAAATAATTTTAATCTGAGACACACTGCATTGAACATGTATGATTTCACAAGTATTTTTTGAAATAAACACCCATACCAAAGACAAAATGAATTATTAATGTAGAATACAAAAAAATATAATAAATACAATATTACAACTATAATGTAAATGAAAATTCCACCAAGACACAATAACATAAAAGGGGATAAATGGGAGAAATAATATTAGTGATGATGCTAATATCCCTATCCAATTTCTAGTTCTAACAAATCATATGGTGGATGATAAGTAAATTAAATTATTCATCAGATAAAAAAGGAAACACATGGGTTAGTCATGGTGTGACAATGAGCGTTGAAACCAGATACCTCCTTGTCAAATATCGAACACATTATGACCCTCACATGTTACAATATGACCAAAATAGGTATGATACTATGACACCATCCATTCCCCATTACAGAGTGGATCTACTAGCTCATGACATGATAGAATCTAGGTAGAGGACTTGAATCCAATCTTATAAGGTCACAATGTTACTCCTAAATTTTCATGGTGTGATACGAATTTCATAGGAAATGTTTGATTCTATTTTTGATTCCTCAACACTATAAAATTTTATTCCTCATTCTCGCCACCACAACACATCATGTTATACGCCTTCACAACAAGATGGAAACAGAAATCTAAAAATAAGAAAGGATCATAGAACCTTAAAACATTTCTAAAACTCACCCATAAACCCCAAACAACCATCATTCCTCATATAAAATTAGAAAAAATCTCACATGGATGTCACAACACTCGAAATCCAAATATGAGATTAAATTTACAAATTTTTCCTTAATCCAAGTCCAAAATTTAATCATCCATTGAATTCCAAAAATCGCAAAATGATGTGGGTCATTTAGAAATCCTAATAATAATTTTTATCATCCTAGGGAAGTTTTTGTATTCCAAAACAACATTTTAATCTTATAATGGTTTAAAATTCACCATCAACTCACCATGATCCATCTATGAATTCCAAATTGGGTACCACTGCATGATATCAAACAATGAAGAAAATTATTCCTTAACAATTAAGAAAAAATTCCACTAAGATATTAAATAGATATCCCAACAACATCCATCTATATAAAATCACTAATAATACTCAACTTATACATATATATCACATATTTCATCAAATGCAATACTCTACAGCCAAAGGAAAAATATGGAGAATGGTGGTCAAGATCCAAAATAGTGTACTTCTTACAAAGACACATTAACCATCCTATGATATTGTATGAAAGTAGTTATCAATACCAATTTTCGAGAAACTAGTATAAGGAGAAATATAAATACTATTTTAGAAACTGTTCCACTCGAAATTGTATCAACACAGTGGTCCTGACGAAAGTCCCAATAGGACCACAACATGAATTTTTGGGTAATATAAATAGCTACATAACAGGCATATATATCATAAAAACATATAATATCATTAAAGAAACTCATTATAATATATAATAATATAGTAATATATTATAAAAAAATAAATTATACTTTATATGTACAAAATGAGTAATTAAACATAATGTGATGTCGAATATGTGATAAATATTCTAGTACACCGAACCTAAAATAAAAATAATAATAATAGAGAGCTAACAATCACCATGTGAAAAATGAAAATCATCCGACCATATAATCTTCAAAAACATGATATATTTGATAAAAAATACCCACATTTTACATGTGTTTAAATTCTAATTTTTGTATCATGACATATAACATATACATAGACCTATTGAATTAAATTGGTTTTTGAATACAGTACAAGTAGAATCAACCCTTGTGTCAAATATACTACATTTTTTGTTAAACCATAAATATTTTGGTTTGAAAGGAAAACAATTATTTATATTTTTAAAAGAATTATTTAAATAAAATAAAATTTAATAATAAATTAATTACACTATAATGGTTAACTAATACATTTATGATTTCTACACTAAAAATATATATTGGTTTAGTTCACTCTATAGTAACGGATATCAGTGTAACATAGTGTAATAACCTCACAATATTCCCGAAACCCCACAACCAATGCATTTTATATGTATAGACTACACAAGACAATGAATTTATGGTATTTATTTCTTCACTAGTCACTTAAATCATGCATAACATGTGGACTGAACCACATTTGAAATTGGATATCTGAAAAAGAACACGAGGTCACCCATTTGGTTCAATTAATATGATTTTCTACTATATGACAGTAGATTCTCTCAAATAATTTAAATACCTCAAAAAATTCTAATATAAAACAATATTCAAGTCATTTCTGTCACATATAACTAACAAACAAATTTTCGTGCACCATTGCAATTAAAATCTGTCCAAAATATTTTTTTTAATATTTTGATCACAATTTTATAAATAATTATTTAATTTTATATCATAAAATATTTAATTAACAATATTCTAATGTAAAAAACATAATTTTACTGATTAAATCACAATAAAATTGGTTAAGTTGACTATAAATGTAGATGTACGACCCTTCGAAACCATGTTGAAGAGATAATATATGATCCAAAACAATTTAAAATTGGGTAGAAAAAAGTCTTGGATGTTGTTGACATTTATTAAAGGTCATGAAATGATTAATGAAAGGTATATCATAATGTAGATGAGTGGAATAACTTGGTTAATTATTTAGAGATTTTGAATAAATTCTTCTCAAAACCAATCTATAGGAGTGATTAAGGTTTCCATAATGTTTGAAGGGGATCATAATAAAGACAAATCCAAGGGAAGAAGGAAAATCGTATCCAAATAATACAACTAATATCTATGTTCTATGTGATGTACTGTATTGGCACCTGAATTTTTGATGAATAGGAACAAACAGAAAGCATTAGAGGCTGCCTCACGAAGCCTGATCACGGAGTCCCCGTGGCCCTGTATCCAGCACCCAGCTCCCCATTCGTGAAGCCACCATCGATCAAAGAGGTAATATTCTCTATGAAATTATTTGACGTTCATAAAACCACCAAAGATCAAGAATGAGGGATTCTTGGTGAACATTTTGATTTTCGTGAACCATCCGCGGAGCAAAGAAAAGAGATGCTCTGCAAACCCATTTGACGTTTGTGAACCCGCTGTGGAGAAATCTCTATCATCGCATAGAGTGAGCTCTGCTTCATGAAGCCTCTTGTCTATAAATAACGGGCTCCCCTAGAGGCCAAAAAAGTATCTTCTAGCATTTCACCTTTTTATCTCCCAAATTGTGAAGAAATCTCTTCTCTACGAACCATGAGCTCTTCTATGTATTTTTTATAGTGAACTGCCTCCCCCTTTGCATGAATTCGGCCCCTCTTCTCGGAGAAATTCACTTCTTAGAGCTTACAGTTTTATGAGAATGAAGTGGATTCACAAGGGGACTTGGGTCTTCACATAACACTTATGCTACATGTATTACCCTCCAGGCACATGTGAACCACACTCTGTGGAAGGGTCACTGTGCTTCACGAAGCACATTTTTTCACAATTCTATGCTTTTCAAGGCACCCTTTCCTCATGAAGCACTACTCCATGAATTCCATTCGACTTCAAAAAGCACATTCCATATTCACTTATTCCATAATTTCTTCCTCAGACACTTCACTTCACAAAGCACACCCCTTCATGAATCCCCTTTACTTCACAGAGCACTAGAGCTTCATGAGGATTTTTTCGTTGAACCCCTTTTCTTCAAAACTCCTTTTCCCATGTCAACCTCCTGGTTTGCACAAATTGATTTCAATGTACCTTGGGCAGTGCTTCCCATTTGTTTGCTTCACCTCATGATTTTTAACATAGGCACACTAATGGATATTTCTTCTTCTCATAGCCATGCTAATGTGGGCCCCTCAATGGATAACTCCATAAGAGCCATTCAACATGACATTTTCGAGGTATTCCCATCCCCAACAAGAAATAGGTATTAGTTATGTAATAATTAAGGGGTGTGGAGTGAACCCACCTCGTCTGAGCTGCAGGACGTTAAACTGCCTAGTTCAATCATCCCCAACACATGATGTTAAACTCTAACCTCACCATATGCATCATTTCCAGGATTCCCCACCATGTACATTCATCATGCCCACCGGTCTCTACAGGAGTGAAATAATTCCTCACATGAAATGAGATCCTCTTTAACAAAGAGGCGTCTGTCTTCGAGGAAAGGGCAACCACTTTGGTGTAAGCTCCCTGATTTTCTTGTAGGAGGTAGCACCCCTTCTCTTCCTCTCTTCCTTAGTACCTAGGACCATAGGGGGGATGGGAAATGGAGCCCACTTTTCTATAATGCCAAATCTTTCTCCCTCTAGGATTTTTCACCACTAAGGACTCCACCATTGTGAATGTCTTAATCTCCATCATCTGTGGCTGCTAACCATATGTATTCCCATGTTTCCTTTTTGGTTTGTGGACCATGTGTAAGCCCCTATTTCTTTTTTGGGATTCTAACCACGTGTAAGCCCCATTCTACATCCCACAAATGCATCCTCCATGACATGATCATCATGAATTTTCTCCCTCTTGTATCTCACACTGAGAATGAATCACACGGGATTAGGGTAAGCATCATCCATGAAATCCTCTCTGGGAAACCAGGAGTGTAAGCCCCAAACATCCTCCATACGAATAACGGGGACTTTGATCCATTCCAAGGAACGTTATGTAATAAGACTCCCTAGTTTTCATTCCCAAAAAACATTGGTCCCGATCATCTTCATCAAGGATATCACCATCCCGAACTACAGAAACATTGATCCTTACCAAGGAATGGTACCTAGAAAGCCACCCTGAGTTTAAATCCCAATAACCATTAGTTCTAACCCCCGTCATGTTGGACCACCTTTGTCCCATATGATGATAATCTTCATTCTCCTTCCATCATGTACGTTGTTAAACTTCATCCTCCTTCCGAACTATGTGGACTTTGATCCTATTCAAGGTATGGTACGTAGGAATCCTCCCTGAGGTTTATGCCCAAAACCCATTAGTCCTAACCATCTTCACATTTGTTTGTGCCATCCCAAAGTATGTGGATGTAGATCCTTGAAAAGGCATAGTATGTTGGAAGCCTCCCTGAGGTCCAATCACAACAACCATTGGTTACGACCCCCATCACGTCATACCACCTTCTTCTTGCATGACATTAAACGTCATGCCCCCTTTTCGTCATGTACAACATTAAACTGCATCATCTATCCTGAGCTACGTGGACATTGATCCTTGGCAAGGAATGGTATGTAGGAAGCCTCCCAGATGTTCATCACAACACCTATAGGTCTCAACCATCTTCATGTCGGTTCACCAAACACTCCCCTAGAACTATATTTTCATTAATCCTTATCTCATTGACAAGGTACGTATGAAGCCTCCTTGAGGTTCAACCCCATCTAGTGTTAAGCTGTTGTGACCCCATCCAACAGTAAGCCATTGTGACCCCATTCAGCGGTAATCTGTTGTGACCCCATATAGTGGTAAGCGGTTGTGACCCCATACAGCGGTAACTGTTGGTACACCATCCAGTAGTCTGCTGTTGGGACCCCATCTAGTGGTAATCCACTATGATCCCCTAACGTATAGTATTCTGTTTTGTACCACATCCAGGGGTAAGCCATTATGATTCCACTATTGTCCCTTCTGTTGGGATGCATACTATTGGTCTGTCTCAGTATTGTATGACCAACCTCAGTCAGCTAACCATGCGTAAGCCCGAGTATATCATTGCCTCACTTTCATCTATGCACATCCTGATTCTATTCCCCCCACCCTGAACTATGTGGACATTGTAGAGACCCGAAGCCTGACGTACATTGACATTACATTACTTTTGCAGAATACTTAGTACATTACAAAAACACACACACAAGGACCGTAATAGTTTAGTGTCTTTGGAAACTCGGACTATAATCTTCTAATCGTGGTGAAAGATATTCAAAATCTCCCATAAAGATCTTCCTTTTTTTTTACCTAAAACCTTTCTTTATATCCTGGGGAAAAAAACATAAAAGGGTGAGCTCAAATGCTCAGTAAGGGTAAACAAAATAAATATCAATCACATCATATTCATAAGAACATAACATTTTTGAAATCATAACCTGCAAAAGAGAGCATAATTTCATAATCATGGGATAAATCATGGCAGTGAAAAAAAGTAATCCCAATAATATGAAACATTGTGGCATACACACATAATCATAGAGAATCATTTCTTGTTAGTCAAGACTCATTGCCAAGACTATCTTAGTGGACAAAGTCCCTTTCTGAATCGAGTAACCCTCGTTCCAGTCCTGTTTCACTGAACCGGTATAACCTACCGTTCCAGCCATGTCTATATCATGAGATATAAAATCTTTACCCAATGCATTGGAGGGAGATATAGGTCCCACCCATCTTATAATGAATCCTTTCTTATGTGTGCCACATAATCATAAAACATACATCATCGCATAACACATGTAACAAAAATGGGATTCTTGAAACATCATGACATCATAAATAAATTCATATAAGATAAAGGAATTCATAAAAATAATTCCATCACAACATGATCAAATCAATGTAATAATAGGGATAAAAATATAACCCTTTATTATCATATAAGGAAAATAATTTTGATAAAACACTTGAACTCCATTCTTGAGGAAAATATACTTTCTTCTTTGAAAACATTTTTCCTTTAATAACATGTCTTACAACTTTTAAATAAAAGAAGTTGATTAAAAATATACTTGAAAACTTGTAAAGGAAGCTTCTTTGAAGTAATTTTTTAAAAATCCATTCATGTCGTATAAGTTAAAAAAAACATTCTTTGTACTTTTGTCGGAAAAATTCAAAAAGTACCTCGTATGAAAAACGACAATAGATTCCTTTCATGTCTTTTACTAAAAACTAACCAAAGGGTAAAATAGGTTTTAAACAATTTTAGGTGGATGGAAATAATATTACATATTAAGGGAACATGGATTTGGATGATAAAATACACCCCAGTAAATACCAAAGTATAAACAATCTCGGATAAAAATGAGATTGTGATATTTCCCTTACCTTAGGTCTGATTTGCTTCGTATGTGTCCGAACCTCCTGTATAATGATTTAAATAATGTCATTGACTTATTATAGAATCATATTCATTGTTATGATATCATATATGGTTCACTTATGACATTATATTACCCGTTCTTTTGTAAATTCCATGTTAAAGAAGCGTTTTGGGTAAAATCGTTTCATTTATCGTAGGTGTTTTGACTTGTTGTTCTTGACATTATTATTACTTATATCATGATTTACTTACTTCCAGAATATAAAATTTGATTTATATATCATATATATTCAGTATATATATATATATAATAGATAGATAAATAAAATGAAAAACACCGTTCATGGAGACGGTAGTCCGTACGTACGCATGAACGCTGTTTTCCATTCCTTATTGTCTTGAAATGGAAGTAAGTAGATGACATACATATATTTATATATACATAATCCAGTAGCTTTATAATGTCATATATTTCATTATTATTTCTTATATATACTTTATAATCATTCTTAAATGGTTAACATGGAGAATGAATCTCATCGCGTCGTGGAGACGGTAGTCCGTACGTACGCACGAGCGATGATATCATTTTTATAAATATTGAATTGAATCGGAGTGGATTATACAATATATCAGAATCAATATGATGTTGTAATAACTATTTATAGTTATTCTTTACACCATTATACCCATCCATGTAAGGTGGTGATGGAAAATAGATTACACCACGGCGTGGAGACGGTATTCCGTACGTACGCACGCGCAATGATTTCTTTTTCCGTAGGATGGATAGATGGTGAAATAGGGTTGTTTCATACTTATAATAACATATCCGTATATGAGTGATACTGATGTTATTACTTCATAATGATACAACCTAAGAAGAAGAAGTGGAAGAAGAAATAAAGATGAAAGAATTGGAAACGGTAATTACCTCTTCTTTGAAGCGCCTCTTTGAGACCTCCTCTTAGGGCACTAAAATTGGTCTTTGAGGAAGACCAGAACCTCTAAGATGTTTCTAGGGAAGTGGAGAAGATATTTTGTCAGGGGTTGGCCGAGCTTGAGTGCTCAAATTGGTGTGAGGTGGAGGGGGAGGAGGTGTCCTTTTATAAGGGAGGAGAGGGGCACCTTAGGAATATCTCAAAATATTATTTTATATTAAAGTCAAAATCGGTTTATAATGGTTCCAAAGGGTCTTATTTCGAAGATAAAGTGGACATTGGTCGAAATCATATCAACCAATAGGATTTAGACAAGTTTAGGTTATTATTTTAACCTTATCAATTAGATTTAACTCTAAGTTAAATAATTTAACTTTTACCGTGTCTTTTTGTTTTTTTTCACTATATGGTTAATACACATACTATAACATGCCAAACGAACCCCAAATTGTATATTATTAATAAATATATACGTATCTAAGTCATTTGGCCGATCCTTAGAATTTTAGGAATAAAATAACAATTAATAATATAATATTTGATTTAAAAACTATTTTGTGTCAATTTTGACACTATTTGATATATGATTTTTGTGAAAGTCATAACAGAATTATATGTTCGAACCAAGTTGATTAAATCAATACTAATATATCATAGTAACCTAGAAAATTAGTTTAAGTCATAAAAAGTCTCAAATTACATTCATTTGAGCATTTATAACATCAATTATGTTAATATTTCCTTAAAAGGGTAATTACTGCATCATTGTTGTGTCATAAATAAATTAATTTATTTAAAGTCTAAAAATTATAAATAAAATATCATTATGTAGGAAATCTTTTTAGCTTTCTAATTAATATTTATAGTCGAATTTATCTCATGTATATCCCCATATTAAAAATGTTTTAGTTATTAAACTTTGATTTTAACTATTTTAACTATTCATTAAATAATATAATATTAAATGTCATAATCTAATCCAAGTGGACCTAAATGGTCATATTATATTCATAAGGTTGTTTTTGGTCGAATTAAACTTATCCAATAGAATTAGGACATGTGTTAGGGTAATAGTAATATCATATTTACCCTTAGTTACCCAATTTACTATTAACCGTGGTAAAAAAAAGTAAAAAGTTACTATTCACCAAAAAATTATTTTCATCTCATTGAACCAAATTTTACTTACTGACATCAATCGTGTCTCTCGGATTTTTGAAATTCCATTCACAGAAGCGGTAAAATTAAGATTTATGAAGAAATTTATTTTTTTTAACTACCACTTAGTAGTTTCACTATTCATCAAAAATTGATGTTTTTCAGAACAATGCCAAAATTTCATCCTAAGATATATTTCATATTCCGAATTCAAAAATGAAGTCTATTTTACCAAATTCATATCATATAATTTGCATTAATTAATTTTATAATTAAATCCCGCTGTTAAAACAAATAGCGTGTTTTTAAGAAACAATATCTATCAAAAGATTGACACTTGATTATGTCTGGTTTAAATGTGAAATTACATCCAATGACCAACATTGTATTAAATTGTAAAAATATATTCTAAATATACTTTAAAACCACTCAAATTAATAATTTATCACTATTAATTATTTCGATTAAAAAAGTTGTTTTTAATTATAATTTAGTAATTTTAACTATTCATCAGAATATGAACGTTATCCGAAAAGTACCAAAATTTCACCTTAGGCTAAACACAATACTCCGAATCCAAAAATGAAGTTCATTTTGAAAAATAAGATTTACAGAGTTTTAAAAAGTGGTTATTACTATTCATAACGGCTAGTTTTAATAATATTTTAATAGCATGTCGTTGTTTAGTGAAACTCGGTATTGCGTATTACACACGCTATCGAGGAAGGTCGTGATTGCGTGTAATGCAAGGCAAGTCAAGGATGCGTGTTTTGCAAGCTCCTTTTGGTGTAGCTACAACACAAGACATTAATAAAATTAAAAAGAATATATTTTTTATAAAATCTTGGGCTTTTACATTCTACCCCCCTTAAAATGAATTTCGCCCTTGAAATTCGTCGGGGTTATAAATGGTTTACTATTCGAAAGTTTCTTTAATAGAAACCCACATCGTAAAAAGGAATACCAAAACCAATCTTTAAAAACGAAATTTTGAAACGTAACGGTTACCCAAATAAACTAATCACTGGGTTTCCACATAGGTGAAAATATGTATATGGAAGAAAAATCTAACCATCATGTTCTGATGGAGAGTGGTAGAGAACATGGCTATGGAAAAGCCAACAATCACAAATCCATAAATTTGTGATGATCTAAGGTACCATATGATTCATCAGATATAGGATCACTAGGACAACATTTTTGGTTTTCAAGATCGTTTCCCTAATGTTAAAGAATTTGAAATACTTACTTTATTTTGGTACAATCTCACTGTTGTTCGTCCCTTTAACAATTTCCACTTCATCTCTTAAATAAATGAAGTTGAATTCGTGAAGTGTTAGCAGATCATGTGATAGAATGACGGGTCATTCCATCTGTCTCAAACAAAAGGTTAGCAAAAATTATATACATAAGTCGATCTATAGTGAGATTAATCATATATTGTTCCTAAAATGGACTTATACTTCATATATCATACGGATTAATATAATAAAACTAGTTTCTACTAAACAGGGACTTCCTGTAGGCCAGTGGTAGGCGATAAAGGCCAGTCGCACTTCGGTTGTGGGTTCGATTCCCACAGCCTTGTCCGAAGTGATGGGCTGTCGCCCGTCCTGCAGGTTGTCCTTTTTCTAAAACTACATTACTATAACATCTCATCAATAATATCGAAAAAACTTTTATCCTTAAACAATACTAATTTATGTCCAACATAATCCATTCCAATCTTTAGGCTTATCCATAATACTGGACTCCACTCTCATAACATAGTGAAAACGATTACCAGAGATTTAATACCATCGTTGAACCCCATATATCATAAGATATGTTTTTTTTGTCACATTCCAAACATTCAAAGTCCTTAATCATGTATTCTCTTGAATACCCATTGAACCTTAGTGAAAACTTGAATGAAGTTAAAAGTTAACACTTTCCACATACCAAAATCCTCAGAATTCTATATACTCAAACCATGATATCACTTAGTCCTTATATCAATCATGAGCTCATGAATACAATCATACATCTCATTATATTCTTATCCTTTCATTATGCACTTATCATCTACTTTCCAAAAGTATCTGAATAACCTTTCATGGTTACTGGTACCATTCATCATACACTTCCAAAACTCAAGGAAAGACAACAGTGTAACAATCCTTAGATGTCTCTTTATTCCATAGTACCATGAGATTTCTTATACAACATTACACATGATAAACATGTAATCATTCCACTACATTCTTAAACCATTGACCGAGCATCAACAATTCTTTCATCTCACATATCATTTGTAGTCTCTTCATCATCATCAACATAAATACTTCCCATACGACCATACTGATTATCTCCATGAGACTTTCCCTTAGGTAATTGGTTTGCATAATGCCCATACATTCTACATTTAAAGCATTTAACCATTGTTGATGTCATAGAAATACCATTATCCTCATCCATGGTGTTAACTGAACCTTTTCCTTTGCACTTACTTGCTTTGTGTCCTTCTTTTCCACACCCAAATCATCTTCCAGTTCCTTTGAAACATTCTCCTTGATGCCTCTTTACATAGGGGAAATTGAACTTTCTTTCCATTATGATCATCATGAAACTCCATCTTTCTCTTATTAGCCGAGTCAGGAAACTTACCAAATTTTACTTTATTGATCATATTATGAGATTGCTGATTCGGCATAATAATGATGTTTGGAATTCCAAATCCCATTTCATTATGAAGAATATCATCATATCCTCCATTATCATGAAACATCTTGTTTCCAGCCATTTTCTAAAACCCAAAAAAAGAATAGTGTGAGAGGCAAAAATCATGCTAGGGAAAACAACATAACAAAGGTGGAGTATCCTCGATATCTAACATCTTAGGTTAAATTATTTGATCGTTACCGTAGTTCTAGGACTGTATCCTATACGTATACTTATCCTTAGGGACATCCCTACACATACCTTATAAATATCTCTAGGGATCTTACTAACATTTTCGCATCCTAGTTTCCAAAGGTTGACTAAACCTCTCCTCTGATACCAACTGTAGAGACCCGAAGCCTGACGTACATTGACATTACATTACTTTTGCGGAATACATAGTACATTACAAAAACACACACACAAGGACCGTAATAGTTTAGTGTCTTTGGAAACTCGGACTATAATCTTCTAATCGTGGTGAAAGATCTTCAAAATCTCCCATAAAGATCTTCCTTTTTTTTACCTAAAACCTTTCTTTATATCCTGGGGAAATGAAAACATAAAAGGGTGAGCTCAAATGCTCAGTATGGGTAAACAAAATAAATATCAATCACATCATATTCATAAGAACATAACATTTTGGAAATCATAACCTGCAAAAGAGAGCATAATTTCATAATCATGGGATAAATCATGGCAGTGAAAAAAAAGTAATCCCAATAATATGAAACTTTGTGGCATACACACATAATCATAGAGAATCATTTCTTGTTAGTCAAGACTCATTGCCAAGACTATCTTAGTGGACAAAGTCCCTTTCTTAATCGAGTAACCCTCGTTTCAGTCCTGTTTCACTGAACCGGTATAACCTACCGTTCCAGCCATGTCTATCTCATGAGATATAAAATCTTTACCCAATGAATTGGAGGGAGATATAGGTCCCACCCATCTTATAATGAATCATTTCTTATGTGTGCCACATAATCATAAAACATACATCATCGCATAACACATGTAACAAAAATGGGATTCTTGAAACATCATGACATCATAAATCAATTCATATAAGATAAAGGAATTCATAAAAATAATTCCATCACAACATGATCAAATCAATGTAATAATAGGGATAAAAATATAACCCTTTATTATCTTATAAGGAAAATAATTTTGATAAAACACTTGAACTCCATTCTTGAGGAAAATATACTTTCTTCTTCGAAAACATTTTTCCTTTAATAACATGTCATAAAACATTAAAATAAAAGAAGTTGATTAAAAATATACTTGAAAACTTGTAAAGGAAGCTTCTTTGAAGTAATGTTTTAAAAATCCATTCATGCCGTATAAGTTAAAAAAAACATTCTTTGTACTTTTGTCGGAAAAATTCAAAAAGTACCTCGTATGAAAAACGACAATAGATTCCTTTCATGTCTTTTACTAAAAACTCACCAAAGGGTAAAATAGGTTTTAAACAATTTTAGGTGGATGGAAATAATATTACATATTAAGGGAACATGGATTTGGATGATAAAATACACCCCAGTAAATACCAAAGTATAAACAATCTCGGATAAAAATGAGATTGTGATATTTCCCTTACCTTAGGTCCGATTTGCTTCGTATGTGTCCGAACCTCATGTATAATGATTTAAATAATGTCATTGACTTATTATAGAATCATATTCATTGTTATGATATCATATATGGTTCACTTATGACATTATATTACCCGTTCTTTTGTAAATTCCATGTTAAAGAAGCGTTTTGGGTAAAATCGTTTCATTTATCGTAGGTGTTTTGACTTGTTGTTCTTGACATTATTATTACTTATATCATGATTTACTTACTTCCAGAATATAAAATTTGATTTATATATCATATATATTCAGTATATATATATATATAGTAGATAGATAAATAAAATGAAAAACACCGTTCATGGAGACGGTAGTCCGTACGTACGCATGAACGCTGTTTTCCATTCCTTATTGTCTTGAAATGGAAGTAAGTAGATGACATACATATATTTATATATACATAATCCAGTAGCTTTATAATTTCATATATTTCATTATTATTTCTTATATATACTTTATAATCATTCTTAAATGGTTAACATGGAGAATGAATCTCATCGCGTCGTGGAGACGGTAGTCCGTACGTACGCACGAGCGATGATATCATTTTCATAAATATTGAAATGAATCGGAGTGGATTATACAATATATCAGAATCAATATGATATTGTAATAACTATGTATAGTTATTCTTTACACCATTATACCCATCCATGTAAGGTGGTGGTGGAAAATAGATTACACCACGGCGTGGAGACGGTATTCCGTACGTACGCACGCGCAGTGATTTCTTTTTCCGTAGGATGGATAGATGGTGAAATAGGGTTGTTTCATACTTATAATAACATATAAGTATATGAGTGATACTGATGTTATTACTTCATAATGAAACAACCTAAGAAGAAGAAGTGGAAGAAGAAATAAAGATGAAAGAATTGGTAACAGTAATTACCTCTTCTTTGAAGCACCTCTTTGAGACCTCCTCTTAGGGCACTACAATTGGTCTTTGAGGAAGACCAGAACCTCTAGGATGTTTCTAGGGAAGTGGAGAAGAGATTTTGGCAGGGTTTGGCCGAGCTTGAGTGCTCAAATTGGTGTGAGGAGGAGGGGGAGGAGGTGTCCTTTTATAAGGGAGGAGAGGGGCACCTTAGGAATATCTCAAAATATTATTTTATATTAAAGTAAAAATCGGTTTATAATGGTTCCAAAGGGTCTTATTTCGAAGATAAAGTTGGGATGGGTCGAAATCATATCAAACAATAGGATTTAGACAAGTTTAGGTTATTATTTTAACCTTATCAATTAGATTTAACTCTAAGTTAAATAATTTAACTTTTACCTTGTCTTTTTGTTTTCTTTCACTATATGGTTAATAAACATACTATAACATGCCAAAGGAACACCAAATTGTATATTATTAATAAATATATCCTTATCTAAGTCATTTGGCCGAACCTTAGATTTTTAGGAATAAAATAACAATTAATAATATAATATTTGATTTAAAAACTATTTTGTGTCAATTTTGACACTATTTGATATATGTTTTTTGTGAAAGTCATAAAAGAATTATATGTTCGAAACAAGAGGATTAAATCAACACTAATATATCATAGTAACCTAGAAAATTAGTTTAAGTCATAAAAAGTCTCAAATTACATTTATTTGAGCATTTATAACATCAATTATGTTAATATTTCTTTAAAAGTGTAATTACTGCATCATCGTTGTGTCTTAAAAAAATTAATTAATTTAAAGTCTAAAAATTATAAATAAAATATAATTATGTAGGAACTCTTTTTATCTTTATAATGAATATTTATAGTCGAATTTATCTTATGTATAACCCCATATTAAAAATGTTTTAGTTATTAAACTTTGATTTTAACTATTTTAACTATTCATTAAATAATATAATATTAAATGTCATAATCTAATCCAAGTGGACCTAAATGGTCATATTATATTCATAAGGTTGTTTTTGGTCGAATTACACTTATCCAATAGAATTAGGACATGTGTTAGGGTAATAGTAATATCATATTTACCCTTACTTACCCTATTTACTATTAACCGTGGTAAAAAAAAGTAAAAAGTTACTATTCACCAAAAAATTATTTTCATCTCATTGAACCAAATTTTACTTACTGACATCAACCGTGTCTCTCGGATTTTTGAAATTCCATTCACAGAAGCGGTAAAATTATGATTTATGAAGAAATTAATTTTTTTTAACTACCACTTAGTAGTTTCACTATTCATCAAAAATTGATGTTTTTCAGAACAATGCCAAAAATTTCATCCTAAGCTATATTTCATATTCCGAATTCAAAAATGAAGTCTATTTTACCAAATTCATATCATATAATTTGCATTAATTAATTTTATAATTAAATCCCGCTGTTAAAACAAATAGCGTGTTTTTAAGAAACAATATCTATCAAAATATTGACACTTGATTATGTCTGGTTTAAATGTGAAATTACATCCAATGACCAACATTGTATTAAATTGTAAAAATATATTCTAAATATACTTTAAAACCACTCAAATTAATAATTTATCACTATTAATTATTTTGATTAAAAAAGTTGTTTTTAATTATAATTTAGTAATTTTCACTATTCATCAGAATATGAAAGTTATCCGAAAAGTACCAAAATTT
The DNA here is from genome assembly GCA_963277665.1 of Viscum album. NCBI lineage: Eukaryota > Viridiplantae > Streptophyta > Magnoliopsida > Santalales > Viscaceae > Viscum > Viscum album. The sequence goes on from OY728147.1 coordinate 1,192,784,768, forward strand.
CACCTTAGGCTAAATTCGATACTCCGAATCCAAAAATGAAGTTCATTTTGAAAAATAAGATTTACAGAGTTTTAAAAAGTGGTTATTACTATTCATAACGGCTAGTTTTAATAATATTTTAATAGCATATCGTTGTTTAGTGAAACTCAGTATTGCGTATTACACATGCTATCGAGGAAGGTCGTGATTGCGTGTAATGCAAGGCAAGTCAAGGATGCGTGTTGTGCAAGCTCCTTTTGGTGTAGCGTACAACACAAGACTTTAATAAAATTAAAAAGAATATTTTTTTTTATAAAATCTTGGGCTGTTACAGACATTGATTCCCTTCCATGAGGATAAGTAGTAGGTCTCTTCAAGGCTCATGCCCAACATCACTATCACCCTTGAGTTGACTCCATCCCATTCTCTATCTACTTAACTTTACAATCCATTATCCTTATTAATTCTTACCCAGGCCGCCACATCTCTGTGAGATCATGCCAATTCAACAAATTATTTCTTCTAGTAGAAACTGGGTAACTAACCACATGTAATCTTCGACATCAGTGTTCCCCCCATGGGTTACACCCATCTGATCCACTTTAGTCAGTGTTCAAATCAGTCTAATACAACTCTTATAGATGTAATACTCGAATCATACCTTCTGTTAAACATGGGAATATAAGGAAAACCTCTGATACATGCCTATGGAATATGATTCCCTGCATTAGACCTGGGATTCCTCAGGCTTCCCTACCCACGAGAAGCCCTTTAATAAGGGGAAAAACCCAGTCACGTTAGTGTTCCAGTGTCTAGACATGTAATTGATGTCGAACGTGACTACAACCCCGACCGAAGTACGTAACCCTAACTGGACCCCTAGCAATGTCCTGACAGAAGAAGTGTAATTAATCGGTGTCCATGAAGACATGACACTAAGATGAGTTTGAGGAAAAAAATCCTAGTCTATAAGAATTAGTGGAACTATGTGACAAGTTCCAAGGAGGAATCCATTGAAGGAAGATATGACATCCGATTATCCCATTTCAATCATTGAGAAAACATCCAGGAATAAGGAACTGATGTTGCCCGCCTTTGGAAAGAAATAATACGGGGCAACAGCTACACCTTCTCCACAAAAGGTTGCGCGCGCCCTAGAAAAATATTCAAAATAGAAATTGAAAACCCGATGTGAATTTATTTTCCTCAAAATTGATATTATTAGAATTCGAGACATTAATGGATTAGCGTGTCACCAGATCCTGATATCCGGCACCAGGTCCCGCAAAGGAAATTGTTGGCATGTCATGAAATTCAGTAGAAGTTGGTGCACTCAAAACATCAGAAATTCAGGTTTGTGACATTGTCATGGTGCATCCTTCTTTTCATCCATGGGAGACAGAATGGAGCTGGGGCACTGGACATCAGTTTCTTTATTTCAACACTAACGATATAATCTCCCTGCTTTAAAGGAACCAAGATGCTACAGCAGAAATACAATCACCACATACCCTCCGACGTAGGGGTAAGTGTAACACAAAAGCTGCAATCCCCCATGGCTCAACTGCATCTGCGACAGCTTCTACACCAATAGAAGCTCTGTGCCCATGCCACATCTTCCCTTCTGAATTCACACAATGACGGGTGATAAGTGATCTCATACGCTGATAAAATTAGGAGGGGGTAATCCCGACTTGTGATATGGCCTGCCACGATTTGGAGGAATCTGTTCCTCATCACCACTGCCACCCCCAAGGGCCGTGTCGGGAGCCAAAACTCCCCACCCTAACATACAACTGTCTTTGGAGCCTCTCCCCCAAAAAGATCAACGACTCCCTCCCCTATGCTGATGAGGTGGGAGAGGTCTGGGCCTGCCCAGCCGAGATACCTTTTCAGAGGCCCCGAAGGATGGCCTCCACTAGGCCACGCTAGGACAACCACCAGGTCCCATAGGCTGATGATCTAATAATCTATGTACCTGCACCACCAACCCTGGTCCGGCTGATCTGACCCCAGTGTCAGGCATAGGCTGAGGAGGATGCCCACCATGGTTTGTTGACTTCAACAACTACTATGGCCTGGGCCACCCCTGACGTGTATCATCATCCCCATATGTATACTAAGCAAGGGAACCTATATTCCAAGCCCAGATCAATGCCCCAACTGTCCAATAGGTAGGCTGTGTCGACTATCTTAGGCGCCAGTGCAAGGAACACCCACCGTGGACTGACCCACGGCTGCGAAACCCAGTACGATGGTCTTCCCCATACCTCAACCATGGAGAATTAGGGTCCTCCCCACATTCAATATCTATATGGTGTTCTACCCCGTGCGACCTTCAATCTAAATGAGGGACTTATGCACATCAGTGACACTCTACACAAAGCCTCTCATTCACTCAATACATTGGAAATGGGGTCATTCCTCCTACCGCGGACCATCGATATTGAGATGTTATGCATCCGTTAAATCTCTAGTATGGGGTGATTCCCAATTTCCATACATAAACTATTGAATATACTCCCTGCCTCAACAATTAGAGTAGTGAAGGTTATCTTCACTTCACCATCACCTTGCACGAAGGTCTTAACCGTGTTTGGCGTGACCAGTACAAGGAACCTCCCCATGCTGACATTGTGAGGGGAATCAAGCATGGTGTTCCTAACCATGCTCATAATCACTCTAGCGAAGGCCCTACCCATTCTTGTATCTCCTATGGGGTTTCCCTCCACACATCATTTGATGGACATGGAGGTCCCCCTTTGTATTTATTTTGATATCTATCCATGTACTCCTCACACCCCAGCTCACTCAGGTGGAAGTCCACCCCTCCCCAGCACGAGTACGACCGAAGGAAATCCTCATGCCAAAAATCTACCCTATTCTGAAGAACAATCCATGTGTAGGAGGGAGGGTTGTCACCTCCATAAAAAGAATTTCGAGAAGATTCAGACTGAGAATAACATGTTTGCTTCTCAGATTCATAGGTGGAATATGATTCAGGTTTGGAACCATCACATAGATCCTCCGTCTCGATGGGAGGGGTAAGATCATGGTTTATTAGGCTCATAAATCCAGAATTTCTAGCCTATATAATTTCTACCACCTCATACAGGTATATCCATGAGGACGAAGATTTGGAAACTCTAGAGGATACGACCGTGCAATCATCACCATAATCTCTTGAAGCACTCTCTACCTCGACTAGAGATCACATAGAGCTATTTTGTGGATCAAGTGTGGATGAGAAGAAATGTAACCCATTGCCACTAGTCATATTCCCTATTCCAGAAACTGCAGTCGGCAACATATCCTACATCGATGTGGTGGCGAAGTCACTACTCTCTTCGGGGGATAGCACAAGATGTGGTGTCTTATCCACTCACTTTCCATATTCTCCACCGTACAGAATGTCATCTTAGCGGTATGCATCAGTACCACTACTGGTTCCATAGCCAACTCTAGTAGATGAGTGGAGAAATGATGGGATTTACCCTGAATCTGGACAATGTAGCTTGTGGGATACCCTCACAGTGGACCTTTTCACTGATATGTTCTGGCTAGTTGCAGCGCCAAAATATAGGGAACCAAAAGTGCTCACCCAGGAAGAGGTTGGATGATTTTTCCAGACCCTCGGGGTGACTCATTTACACCTTCGTCATTGATGAGTGACCTACCCAAATATTCCGTCACACTTCAATGATATCAGCCACCAATGTCATTTGGTTGATTTGGCCGCACTCCCCGTGGCCCAGCTCCCTAAGTCACCAGGTCTCCATAAGACCCTCCAACAACGATGTGTCAAGAGATTTAAAGTGATCTACAAGATAATAAAGGAGGATTCTTCCCATGTTCAAATGTGTGGCTGGGGCCGCTATGCAGCCATCCATTTAAGTTCCATCTGGCGCCCGCCTAATTCTATTGGATACATAGAGTATATGTCATCCAGATGGGATGTGGTTAACATGGAAGACCAATCAGATGGAGATAATGAGCTAGAGATCCATGATGGGGACCTACCCCCTGAGGGATTGACATAGCTACTAGATCCATTGGGATGGGTCACATGCCAGTAGAGAAATATATTGGGTCTTATTGTGCCCACCAAGGCACTAGTCCTCAGCCAGAATCCCTATAAGGAAAAGGAACTCCTCAGACATTCATACCATCTGACCAGTATGGATTAGTGAATAAAGCGGAAGACGACCCCAAAAAATTTGTGTTGCCTCAGAAAATCGCTGAACAGAAGAAATTTGTCGAGGACCTCCACGATTAAGGTGCTACGGAGTGACAACTAGTATATTGTGACCCTCAGCCAGGGAAGCAGGGGCATGCACAAAACCCCTTTGGAGAACTTCCCTTAGGTGACCCTAACCCTCTTACCCACGCAAAAAAGTTTCAATTTGTATTATATGACAAAAGGGAACAACATGTATCACCATAGCCTCCCTAATGGTGTGACAATCCACAGCAACCAGATTGGATTCCCCCAGCATCCCCACAGGTCAGTCCACCAGCCGCTCGATGAGATGCTGGGAATGTTTATCATTATGAAGAACCCACCAAGGAACTAGTGGTCAGGGATCCCCATCAAGACATGTTTCCTCACCCAACTGATCTAATGACAACACTCATCGCACACCTCATAGATTTAGAGATTCGATAGGTGTTCGTGCCTCCTGATAGATAGACATAACTGGTATGGGTAGATGATATGCCAGAAACCCTGGGTTTCAAAAATCCCACTTCTTTCCCTTCAACAAGATAAGGGACCCACCAAAACACTTGGCCCAGATTACCTCATGGTGTGGTCCCATTTTAGGAACAATGGTGTAGTAGGGAGATGAAGAATCCTAGTGTTTCGTATAGACATTAGATGAACCAACATTTTTCTGGTACAACCAGCTCCCCTTCGGCTCAGTGGCTGGCTGGGAGGACCTCCGTAGGAAATTCCTCTACCAGTTCAGTTCTACTACACAAAATATGAATATAATGGACCTCTTAATGTGGAAGAAGAGACCTGATGAGCGTGTTGCAAACATTGTCGCCTGGTGGAATAGACTCAAATCATCTCTTGACATGCCACTAACTCTAGATCAATTACTGATGATGTGCGTAGGGAAGGTCAAGATGAATCTGGTCCCCTCTTTGATCACCAAGAACTACCCCAGGGGATTAAAATGATTCTATGATAAGGACTAGGTCCTAGAGGAGACCTTACAGCAAGATATACAGGCACATCTATTGCATCCTACAATTCATGCGTGAAGGGCCTCCACGGATAGGCCCCCTGCAGTGGATTAAATAGAGGCCCCTAGGAAACTAGAGTTGTTACCAGTAGAGCCACCTCCACAGCCTCGCAGGGGCCTCCACCTAAGGCGCAGGCTTTGTCCCAGTAGCTCCCTCATGATAATCCGATGGTGCCCCCACACAATGTGACGCCACCACCCAAGCGAGGTAACTAGGATCCACCATCTCTGCCAGCTCCTCCAGCCCCTCATCAGGGTCAAGCTCTAAGGGACGCCTTCCCAGACAGGAGGAACCAGACCAACTCATTCAGCAGGGCACAAGTCCCTGGTTATTTATGAAGTTCCCTATAGTTGGGGTTTGCACATTTTTCTATGTGCATGAGGCTAGAAGAAGTGAACCTCATTGATCGTCCTAATTACTAACCCTACCCCCGAATCCTGGGCACAACCTCAAATAGTTCTATGTGTTCAAAGACTGGCTTCAAGACCAGGGGATAAAAACATAGTCTTGTTAGGCCCAGCACTGGAAAAGGTGGCATGCATTTTTGTGAGGCCAGACATCCGCAATGACATAAGAGGTGAGTGAAACCAGGTTTCTGGCCATGGGTCCTAGATGTGTGATGACTTGATGGGTCATAAAGCATTCCCTCATGCCCATCGTGTTATCTGTCCATGCTTGAATCTTACAGAGCCTTCAGAATACACATCTACTAATTTTGCATCTTCATCTCAGCAGTCCCCTTCTTAGAAGAGAAAACAATGGATGCGTAAAGGAACGAAAAGTCACCCACCAATTCCATAATCATCCCAAACTCTTGGTGAATTCATGCCCCCGAAGATGATGATTCCTCCAAGAATCCATCCAGTATTTGATGACTCTTTGAGTTACATTTAATGGTATGCCTCGGTTAATACTATAGAGATGGTAAATCCGTACATGATTCATGATGATGAGGCGCACCAAGAGGATCCTCCCAATGTCTCTAGACGTCATCAGTGTAGAAAGATCCATGGAAATATAGGACATCATATTTCCCCAATTAGTGATTCCAGCAAGGTTTTTCATGAAACCAAAATTGGGAAGTAAGCCAAACACATAGCTTAGTATACGCAGCCTTCTAACCTGGTTATATCATGTCCTCCTTCGCCGTCATTCATGTTGTTGGAAAAGGAAGAGAAACCTAGACTAGGTCATGACCCGCCACACATTGCTATTAGCTGGTCTTATTCATCTGTCCTTCATCTGGTAGTCACTCTACATGCTTCGACTAGTGAGCAGCGGGATATTACTAGCACCGGTCAGTCGTCAGCCCAACCGACAAGGGCCACTATACCTCCTATAATGTAGAGACCTCTTGTAAGAAGATGTTCACACCTGGCACCAAATTTTGAGGTTCCCAAACATTTTTAGAGTATCCCATCAATGATATCCATCTTAGAGACCCCTCACCTATAATCAGATATGCGTGAGGCCCTCTCTGAGGCCTTAGAGAGACACCTCCAGTTTGAGATGGAGGTAGCTGCCACAAAAGCCTTTCATGTTGTGCCGGTCAAAATGATGAAATCTAGGAAATCATCTCTTTCTCTAAAGAACATTAACGTGATCCCATATAGGGGAACATTCTCTCATTGTACATCACATTTTACTTCAATGGCATGGAGGTTCATCGCTATCTTGTCGACACGGGCTCTAGAATCAACATAATCCATACTCGAACACTGTGAAAACTAGGATTGTCCAAGTATAATCTAAGATCCTATGACCTAAGAATCCCTGTTTATGATAATACATATAAGAAACCAGTCAAAAAGATCTCTTTGAAGTCCCAATTCGATGGACTAATTTCTAGAATTGTGTTGATGGTTGTCTCCCAGGGCACTGCCTACAATGTGTTGATGGGTAGGACATGGATCCACCTACATGCGGTGGTTCCTTCATCATATAACCAGTGCCTTATGTCCTTCCTGAATGGTTGAGTGGGTGTTATTCATGGTGACCCATCTCCCATTTACTCTTGTGAAGCTATCTATTTGGATGGAAACTACTATAAGAGCAAGGACATGTAGATTAAGACTAACGAGGTCGAGCTTGATATGGTTGCAACCGACCTGTGGTTAGATATGGATGATTCATACTATAAGGCCCCAGCCTTAAACCTTACTTAATATTGAATTAAATGAATAATTCACATTGAGGATCTTTTCTGGTTTAGAGTTTTAGAGAATTAGAACATAACTATTACATCTTAAAAGATTACAAAGTAGACACTTCTACTAAGTCTCCATAAAATAAAAACACTTAAAAAGAAAGATGTCTAGATTCCATGTTTTAGATAGCATGACATTCCCTTGATCCCATCCTTGACCTTATTCCACTTTATGTCCTGTGAAAAACATTTTGAAAAACTTGGGGTGAGCATAAAAAGCTTTGTAAGGGATACAAAGAGAATGAAAACTGTTAGTTTTTTAAACATCAAGTAAAACATGTATACTATATCAAAGTAATACCTTCACCATCATGAAGTAGTAAAAAAAATCTTCACTGAATAAAGTATCATTACTTACCTTTTTGTAACCAAAGGATTACCATAAAACCCATATAAAGAACACATAGAATATATAAAGGTAACTTGGGACATAAACATACTTAAGTGGAATAACCATACGGTTGACTTCCACACATATCACTTAATGGAATATCCATACGGCCAATTTCCATACATACTTAATGGAATAGCCATACGGCCGACTTCCATACCCAATGCATTGGAGGTTATAACGTAACCACCCGTCCTGGTATTCACGGCACCACCCGTCATATGGTTTATAACGTAACCACCCGTTAAAATGTCCAAGTTCCAATATAAAATCATAAAACATAAAACCAATATAAAGGAATGATAACATTTCCACATTTCAATCACAATATATCATAAATATATTGACATAATAGAATCCTTTTTCAAAACCATTTTCAATACAAAAATACATAAAATATTATATGGTATTTATTTTATTCTAAAAACATTACGGCTTGTTGAGAAAGCCAAAGACCAAATAATAATCGCAGTGGCGGAAAAGGTCGTTTTTGCCGCGTATGTTAAAAGAAACATTCCTTTTTGTCATTTTGTAAAACGCTTCGTAGAAAAAGATTCCATTTGTATAAAAGTAAAAGTCAAAGGAGTTTATACACCGTATAAAATAAAGTTGTGTATAAAACGAAATTTGCCTTAATGAAAGGAGACTAAGACGAAGTCCTTAAAAAGATCATTTTTAAAATAAAATAGATCTATTATGTGTATTCACTATAGGTACACATAAATAATGTAAAAATACAAAATAAGACATAATAATATCATGACATAATTTGAAAGTAGGAGATTAACCAAAAGAATGGAAATTGGGTTAAGAAGTTCCCTTACCTTGGGTCCGACTTGACTCGATCGTTCTTTAACGTCCTGAATAATAAACTTGAGTTAATTTATAATTGATTAAGAACCTTTTTAAAGTTTATTATTTCTTTTATATCACTTACTTCCATGTTATTAACATTATGTAACCATTTAATTTAATAATGTTTGTTTTATCAATATTTGGTTCTTAAGTCGAAAGTTGACTTCTTACAATTGCATGTTGTTCGTGTGGTCAAAAGTTCTTTATATCCAGAATGAAATTCCTGTTTTGGATATCATATATATCATATATATCCAGCATATAAATGTATTTATAATATTACATAATCATTTAGAGGTAAGAAATGAAACGCACCGTTCATGGAGACGGTAAGCCGTACGTACGCATGAACGCTACTTTCATTTCTTTGTCATATTAATGGAATTAAAACTAAATGAGAGGTATGTATATTTTAATTCCAGAATTATATTCATAATTTATATATATCATTAATTATATATATACATTATATACATGTAATTTTAATAGTACATTACATTTGGGGATAAGAATTGAAATGCACCGTTCATGGAGACGGTAAGCCGTACGTACGCATGAACGCTACTTTCATTTCTATCTCATACTTTAATGGAAAGAAATAATAATGATATAGAGGTATATTATAATTCCAGTATAACATCATATATAATATCTTTAAATCCATCCTTTACACGTCCCACATATGGTATTAACGAATCACATCACTTTTAGGGGGCGGTAGTCCGCACTTCCTTAAATGAAGATATCGTGTTTACCCATAATGGAAACCATAAAGGTATTCCAAAAATGAAAAATACAGAATCTTAAAGAAAACATAAACATATTATATATCATATATAAAAATAGTGACATCATAATGGCCACCCTTGAAGGTGTTAAATGAGTATTGAACAATCATCGTTTCGGGAGGCAGAATTTCGCCATCCACGGAAACCGTATGTTCTTTAACCATTTGATGTAGTTGTGTGAGAGTGTAGCTCAAATAAATATTATAACAACATCCTATTATATTGAAGATACTGGTGTTGTTACAAAAGATGTAAATAAAAAGTGTTTAGAGGGTTAGAGAAGCAAAATAAAACAAATGAACAAGAGAGAATGAATTACCTTTAAAAGTGTAACTCCCTTTTGATTTGAGCCTAAAGGCTTCCTTTGAAAGGATTCTTCCCAAAGGGAATACTCTAGGATGAATAGAGAGATGTGGAGAGAGTAATTGGGCAGGGGTTGGCCGAGCCAAAGGCTTGATAAGTGTGTGAAATGGGGTAGAGGTGGGGGCCTTTTATAAGAGGAGAGGAGGGACACTTTTGGAAAGTAAAGAAATATTACATTATTTGAAAATGTGTTTCTGTTTTAAAAGGTCCCACATTGATATAATTCGTGGATAAGGTGATAAGGGTTCGAAATCCACTCATCCAATTGGTTTTGGACATGTGTAGTTCATAGATTTTACATTATCTTTCTATTTTATTTAAATCGTCAAATAATGATGTCATCGCTGCATCATTATTATGTCATCAATAATTAAATTTATTTAATGTCTAAAAATTATTAAAAAAAACTATGATATAGGAAATCTTTTTTTCTTTCCAATGACTATTTATAATCAAATTTTGTACTTGTATAACCACACTTAAATATTGTTTTAGTAAAACAATTTATGTTTGTGTCATTTTCACTTTAACATTAAATAAAAATATATTAATGTCATTTTCCAACTAAAGTGGCTCCATGGGGTCCCCAAGTTGGCCCATGGCTTTTCTTGGTCGGCCATGACTCACCCAATAGGTGTAGGACAAGTGTCATGGTGTTTTCACATTCTTATAATACCATTTTTACCTTAAACTACACTAATTACCTCTAATCGCGATTAATGAAAAAAAATTACTATTCACCAAAAAATTATTTTAATCTCATTGAACCACATTTTACTTATTAATGACAACCATGTATGTCGGATTTTCAAAATTCAATATACATTAGTGGTAAACTTTCATTTAACTGAAAAATCAGTTTGCTTGATTACCACTTAGTGGTTTCACAATTCATCAAAAATTGAAGTTTTTCAGAAAATTACCAAAACTTCACCCTAAGCTATATTTGATATTCCGAATTCAAAAATGAAGTTCATTTTACAAAATTCAAAACATATAAGTCAAATTAATTAATTTAATAATTAATTCCCGCTGTCATGACAAGTAGCGTGTTTTTGTGAAACAATAAGTATCAAAAGATTGACACCAGTTTAAGTCCAATTTCAAAGTGAAATTGATTCCAATGACCACCATTGGATTAACTGGTAAAAATATTTTCTAATTTCACTTTAAAACCAATTAAAATAATAATCTAATCATATAAATAATTTAGATTAAAAAGAGGTTTTGAATTAAAATACAACATTTTACACTATTCATAAAAAAATGAACTTTATCAGAAAGGTACCAAAAATTTACACAAAGTAAATTTTGATGTCCCGATTCTAAAGAAGAGTTATATTTGGTCCAAAATAATGTATAAGAGTGATCAAAACTATATTTAATGACGGTTTACCATTAAAAGGTTATAAGTGAACCTTTAGTGAAAATTAGAGTGTATATGCCCTAAAATTGAACTCTTTCCGTATTTTAAGCCTTTATCTTTTATTGGGTAAATGTATAAACATTTAAAAACATATATAATCATATTTTAGTTATTTCTATCCATTCCGGCCAGTACAACGTCTACTTGTTAACTAAAATAATATTATTTTATTACTAGTGTGCTACGTAAGTTTCAAAGAAACTCATCGTTGCGTATCGGGTATGCTATCGAACATAGCAACCCCTTTAAAATAAAATTAATATTTAATTCGTAAATATTAATAAATATGAAAATTATTTATTCATTATTTACCTGGGATGTTACATCCTTCCCCCCTTTTGGGAATTGCGTCCTCGCAATTTTATTCACTTATCAAAATAAGTGGGGGTATTTATCCCTCATAGCATTTTCAGATTCCCACGTTGCCTCTTAAATCACATGGTTTTTCCACAAAACCTTTACCTGATGAATCACCTTATTCCGTAACACCTGCTCCCTGTGGTCAAGAATCTGGACCGGTTGTTCCTCATAAGATAGGTTCTCTTCCAGCTGAACTACCTCTGGACTCAAAACATGAGATGGATCTGGCATATACTTTCTCAACATCGAAACGTGAAAAACATTGTGTACCTGAGATAAACTCGGAGGTAAAGCCACTCGGTATTCAACTGATCCAACTCTTTCCAGAATTTCGTATGGTCCAACCAACCATGGACTCAACTTTCCTTTCTTACCAAATCTCATCTCACTTTTCCAATGAGAACCTTGAGAAAATCATGATCACCTACCTCAAAAGATAGATCCTTCCTCCGGTTATCCGCATAACTCTTCTGCCTGCTCTGAGCTGTTCTCATGTGTTTTCTGAATCAACTGAACTTTTCCTGCCATCTCTTCTACCAATTCTGGTCCCATCAGCTTCCTTTCACCAACTTCATCCCGGAAAGCTGGAGTTCGACACCGCTTCCCATACAATGCCTAAAATGGTGCCATCTGTATACTGGAATGAAAACTTTTATTATAAGAAAACTCAACCAAAGAAAGATGTTGGTCCCAACTTCCCTGATAATCCATAGAACAAGCTCGTAGCATATCCTCCAATGTCTGGATTGTTTGTTCTGACTTCCCATCTGATTGAGGATAAAAAGCTGTACTAAAATTTTAATTCAGTACCCAACGACTTCTGAAGGCCTTTCCAAAAGTTAGAAGTAAACCTGGGTTCACGATCCGATACAATAGAGAGAGGAACTCCATGTAACCTGACTATCTCTTTAAGATACAAACGGGAAAGTTGATCTAGAGAGAAAGTATCTCGTATAGAAAGGAAAAGATAAGATTTAGTCAAGCGATCAACAATAACCCAGATTGCATTATTACCTCGAGATGTCTTCGGTAATCCAACAAAAAAGTCCATGGATATGTTTTCCCATTTCCACTCTGGCACTGGTAAAGGCTGAAGCATCCCTTTCGGTAACTGCCGCTCTGCTTTAACCTGCTGAAAAGTCAAACACTTCACAGTAAAATTAGCAATGTCTCTTTTCATTCCATCCTACCAGTAATACTCCCGCAGATCTCTGTACATCTTAGTACTTCCAGGATGAACTAAAAACGGGGAACTATGAGCCTCACATAACAACTCATTCTTCAACTGTGAATCACAAGGCACACATAACCTCTTCACAAACCTCAAAACACAAACACAAACTTATCCAAGAACTCATGGAAAATTTTATTCATAAGGTCCATGAATACAGAAGGTGCATTGGTTAACCCAAAAGGTATAACTACAAATTTATAATGGCCATATCTATTACAGAACGCAGTCTTCGGAACGTCTGCTTCTTTTACTTTCAACTAATGGTACCCCGACCTCAAGTCAATCTTCGAAAAATACTGAGCTCCCTGGAGCTGATACCACTTCATTCGATGGCCCAACATCTGCTGAAGTTGTTGCAAATGATTTTACCACCCCTTTCTGCTTGTAGTCTAGCTGCATTCCCCCAGTTGAGTTCTTCGTTGGACACTCGTTTTCATAATGACCCATTTCATTACACTTAAAACATCTTACTGTTGGCTTTTCATTTCCTGCTTGATCATCTTCCTTACAGTTACGAGCAATATGACCAGACTTACCACACCGAAATCACTTAACAGACTTGGATAAACATTCTCCAGGATGCATTTTACCACACTTCTCACAGGATGGATATTTGGTTTTCTTACCTCCTTGCTTCTTTGATGAATTCTTCCTCTTTTCCTGCCAACTAGATCTCTTATTCTGTTGTTTGTCATAGAACACCTGATCATCGGAAAACTCCATTTCCACCTTCTCCGTACATCGAACAAGTTTTTCATAACTTTTGAAATCACGAGAAGCTAAAGCCCTTCGATACTTTGGCTTTAACCCTGAGTAAAAACGGTTTATTTTACTATCAAGATCTCGTATGATGTTTGGAGCATACCTTGCCAATCGAGTGAACTTTTCTTCATAAGCAGCCACTGAATCATCCTCTTGCCTCAATTCTAGGAACGGTTTTTCCATCCTAAGACGAACCACCTTAGGAAAATATTTCTCAAGAAACATACCTTTGAATTCGTCCCAGTGAAGATCCTCAATCTCATCACTATCCCTTATATTTTTCACCATCGACCACCACTGATCAGCTTCACCTTCAAAACGGTAAACAGAAAGACTATCCTTTTGATGTTCTGAACACCCCATGACATCAAAAATCTTCTCCAGTGCTTTAATCCACCCTTCAGCTTGCACATGGTCAGATGATCCTCTGAATGATGGGGGATGTTGCGTCATGAAATGTTCCACCACTGACATTTTCCTCTGCGGTTGATCTGGCTGATCTCGTGCATGGATACCACCACCATTTATAGCCTGAGTCAACTGTGCCATCACTGCAACAAACTGTTCAGTTCCGATTCCGACCATCTCAGGTTGCTGATTTGGAAGGTTATCTTCCTCCTGATGTCGTCCCAACATAGCTTCTTTGTTTCCTCAGCGGAAAACCATTCTGAACACATAAATATCTTAGGCGAAGCAACATGGTAATCCGTAAATGCTATATCATTTCAATCATATTATAATTTAACACTTTTCTAACTCCTAAAGTTGTCTAAACCGTCCTCTGATACCAACTATAAGGCCCCAACCTCCAACCTTACTTAATATTGAATTAAATGAATAATTCACATTGAGGATCTTTTCAGGTTTATAGTTTTAGAGAATTAGAACATAACTATTACATCTTAAAATATTACAAAGTAGACACTTCTACTAAGTCTCCATAAAATAAAAAATCTTAAAAAGAAAGATGTCTAGATTCCATGTTTTAGATAGCATGACATTCCCTTGATCCCATCCATGACCTTATTCCACTTTATGTCCTGTGAAAAACATTTCGAAAAACGTGGGGTGAGCATAAAAAGCTCAGTAAGGGATACAAAGAGAATGAAAACTGTTAGTTTTTTAAACATCAAGTAAAACATGTATACTATATCAAAGTAATACCTTCACCTTCATGAAGTAGTAAAAAAAATCTTCACTGAATAAAGTATCATTACTTACCTTTTTGTAACCAAAGGATTAACATAAAACCCATATAAAGAACACATAGAATATATAAAGGTAACTTGGGACATAAACATACTTAAGTGGAATAACCATACGGTTGACGTCCACACATATCACTTAATGAAATAGCCATACGGACAATTTCCATACATACTTAATGGAATAGCCATACGGCCGATTTCCATACCCAATGCATTGGAGGTTATAACGTAACCACCCGTCTTGTTATTCACGGCACAACCCGTCATATGGTTTATAACGTAACCACCTGTTAAAATGTCAAAGTTCCAATATAAAATCATAAAACATAAAACCAATATAAAGGAATGATGACATTTCCACATTTAAATCACAATATATCATAAATATATTGACATAATAGAATCCTTTTTCAAAACCATTTTCAATACCAAAATACATAAAAGAGTATATGGTATTTATTTTATTCTAAAAACATTACGGATTGTTGAGAAAGACAAAGACCAAATAATACTCGCAGTGGCGGAAAAGGTTGTTTTTGCCGCGTATGTTAAAAGAAACATTCCTTTTTGTCGTTTTGTAAAACGCTTCGTAGAAAAAGATTCCTTTTGTATTAAAGTAAAAGTCAAAGGAGTTTATACACCGTATAAAATAAAGTTGTGTATAAAACGAAATATTCCTTAATGAAAGGAGATTGAGACGAAGTCCTTAAAAAGATCATTTTTGAAATAAAATAGATCTATTATGTGTATTCACTATAGGTACACATAAATAAAGTAAAAATACAAAATAAGACATAATAATATCCGGACATAATTTGAAAGTAGGAGATTAACCCAAAGAATGGAAATTGGGTTAAGAAGTTCCCTTACCTTGGGTCCGACTTGACTCGATCGTTCTTTAACGTCCTGAATAATAAACATGAGTTAATTTATAATTGATTAAGAACCTTTTTAAAGTTTATTATTCCTTTTATATCACTTACTTCCATGTTATTAACATTATGTAACCATTTATGTTAATAATGTTTGTTTTGTCAATATTTGGTTCTTAAGTCGAAAGTTGACTTCTTACAATTGCATGTTGTTCGTGTGGTCAAAAGTTCTTTATATACAGAATGAAATTCCTGTTTTGGATATCATATATATCATATATATCCAGAATATACTTGTATTTATAATATTACATAATCATTTAGAGGTAATAAATGAAATGCACCGTTCATGGAGACGGTAAGCCGTATGTACGCATGAATGCTACATTCATTTCTTTATCATATTAATGGAATTAAAACTAAATGAGAGGTATGTATATTTTAATTCCAGAATTATATTAATCATTTATATATATCATTAATTATATATATACATTATATACATGTAATTTTAATAGTACATTACATTTGGGGATAAGAAATGAAATGCACCGTTCATGGAGACGGTAAGCCGTACGTACGCATGAACGCTACTTTCATTTCTATCTCATACTTTAATGGAAAGAAATAATAATGATATAGAGGTATATTATAATTCCAGTATTATATCATATATAATAACTTTAAATCCATTCTTTACACGTCCCACATATGGCATTAACGAATCACATCACTTTTAGTGGGCGGTAGTCCGCACTTCCTTAAATGAAGATATCGTGTTTACCCATAATGGAAACCATAACGGTATGAAAAAAATGAAAAATAAAGAAGCTTAAAGAAAACATAAACATATTATATATCATATATAAAAATAGTGACATCATAATGGCCACCCATGAAGGTGTTAAATGAGTATTGAACAATCATCGTTTCGGGAGGCAGAATTTCGCCATCCACGGAAACCGTATGTTCTTTAACCATTTGATGTAGTTGTGTGAGAGTGTAGCTCAAATAAATATTATAACAACATCCTAGTATATTGATGATACTTGTGTTGTTACAAAAGAATTAAATAAAAAGAGTTTAGAGGGTTGGAGAAGCAAAATAAAACAAATGAACAAGAGAGAATGAATTACCTTTAAAAGTGTAACTCCCTTTTGATTTGAGCCTAAAGGCTTCCTTTGAAAGGATTCTGCCCAAAGGTAATCCTCTAGGATGAGGAGAGGGATGTGGAGATAGTAATTGGGCAGGGGTTGGCCGAGCCAAAGGCTTGAGAAGTGTGTGAAATGGGGTAGAGGTGGAGGCCTTTTATAAGAGGAGAGGAGGGACACTTTTGGAATGTAAAGAAATATTACATTATTTGAAAATGTTTTTCGGTTTTAAAAGGTCCCACATTGATACAATTCGTGGATAAGGTGATAAGGGTTCGAAATCCACTCATCCAATTGGTTTTGCACATGTGTAGTTCATAGATTTAACATTATCTTTCTATTTTATTTAAATCGTCAAATAATGATGTCATCGCTGCATCATTATTATGTCATAAATAATTAAATTTATTTAATGTCTAAAAATTATAAAAAAAACTATGATATAGGAAATCTTTTTAGATTTCCAATGAATATTTATAATCAAATTTTGTACTTGTATAACCACACTTAAATATTGTTTTAGTAAAACAATTTATGTTTGTGTCATTTTCACTTTAACATTAAATAAAAATATATTAATGTCATTTTCCAACTAAAGTGGCTCCATGGGGTCCCCAAGTTGGCCCATGACTTTTCTTGGTCGTCCATGACTCACCCAATAGGTGTAGTACAAGTGTCATGGTGTTTTCACATTCTTATAATACCATTTTTACCTTAAACTACACTAATTACCTCTAATCGCGATTAATGAAAAAAAATTACTATTCACCAAAAAATTATTTTAATCTCATTGAACCACATTTTACTTCTTAATGACAACCATGTATGTCGGATTTTAAAAATTCAATATACATTAGTGGTAAACTTTCATTTAACTGAAAAATCAGTTTGCTTGATTACCACTTAGTGGTTTCACTATTCATCAAAAATTGAAGTTTTTCAGAAAATTACCAAAAATTCACCCTAAGCTATATTTGATATTCCGAATTCAAAAATGAAGTTCATTTTACAAAATTCAAAACATATAAGTCAAATTAATTAATTTAATAATTAATTCCCGCTGTCATGACAAATAGCGTGTTTTTGTGAAACAATAAGTATCAAAAGATTGACACCAGTTTAAGTCCAATTTCAAAGTGAAATTGATTCCAATGACCACCATTGGATTAACTGGTAAAAATATTTTCTAATTTCACTTTAAAACCAATTAAAATAATAATCTAATCATATAAATAATTTAGATTAAAAAGAGGTTTTGAATTAAAATACAACATTTTACACTATTCATAAAAAAATGAACTTTATCAGAAAGGTACCAAAAATTTACACAAAGTAAATTTTGATGTCCCGATTCTAAAGAAGAGTTATATTTGATCCAAAATAAAGTATAATAGTGATCAAAACTATATTTAATGATGGTTTACCATTAAAAGGTTATAAGTGAACCTTTAGTGAAAATTAGAGTATATATGCCCTAAAATTGAACTCTTTCCGTATTTTAAGCCTTTATCTTTTATTGGGTAAATGTATAATCATTTAAAAACATATATAATCATATATTAGTTATTTCTATCCATTCCCGCCAGTACAACGACTTCTTGTTAACTAAAATAATATTATTTTATTACTAGTGTGCTACGTAAGTTTCAAAGAAACTCATCGTTGCGTATCGGGTATGCTATCGAACATAGCAACCCCTTTAAAATAAAATTAATATTTAATTCGTAAATATTAATAAATATGAAAATTCTTTATTCTTTATTTACCTGGGATGTTACACATACGTCTTTCTAGTCCATTTATTGGTGGATACAACTCCAGGCATGGGATAATGCTTCATTGTTTCTAGAATGAGGAGGGATTACATTCCCATGTCTATGTGACATTGGATGATTACCTCATACTCCTACACAAACCAGGCTCGTGTGATCCCAGAGCCTCCTACACCCATAAGATATTTGGATGTCCCCCCCAAGGCAATGACAGTACAAAATAATTGCTTATTTTCCTGGGCTGGAATTAATTGGCTCAAGATTATGCTCTATTATTGCTTTGATATCACCAAGAGTGTCCCATTAGGTTGAAGAAAAGATGGTATTGGTTCAACAACTTCCATAGCCATGGTTGTGGTAGCACATGATTTCCTCGATGGTGTGTCCACTGCCCCTTAGGCTGGTACCATCCTCCAATTGGGAACTGTCGACTCAGAGGAAGCTCTTCTAGCCTCGGATCCCCCCTCAATATGTGAAGAAGTGGATTTAGAGGATGCTCCCAAACCTTTGAAGGGGGTGTCTCCACCACGGTTGATGACTTGGTACAAGTGAACCTTGGTAGTGTGGCATACCCAAAACCCCCATTGATAAGTTCCACCTCACCCCTTGGGGAGTAACAACTGTACATAGACATCGTAAAACAACACCATGATGTATTCACATGGACTTATGACCTGATTCCAGGAATAAATCCTCAGGTTTCCATCCACTGCCTCGATCTCTTGAAAAATTCTTTCGTGTTCAAGAAACCTCCTGGAAAGATGCACCCTTCTCACGGTGCCATGTTTGTGGCAGAAGTTGATAATCTCTTTGGAACCAATTTTGTTAAGGAGGTATAATATCCCAAGTGGATAGATGAAATCGTGCCATTAATAAAGAAGAAAATCCATATTAGAGTTTTCGTCGACTTCTAGGATCTCAATCGTCACTGTCGGAATGATGATTTTCCCTTTCTAGTAAAGAAATTGGTGATCGATGCTACAGATGGGTTCCAACACCTCTCCTTCATGTTTGGGTACTTTGGGTATAACTAGATCTGAATGGCCCCAGAGGATGAGGAGTCAAAAGACTATTGGGAACCACAGTGTACTTTTTGTAACCTAGTAATTCCCTTCAGTTTAGAGAATGCGGGTGCCACCTACCAGTGAACTATGCATCGCATATTTAATCCGAGCCTCAGAACATTGGTGGAATGTTACATTGATTACCTGGTGGTATAATCTCACCAGTGTCAGAACCATCTCAAATTCATTAATAAAGTCTTCAGATTCCTCTGTTCCCATCAACTAATGATAAACCCATTGAAATGTGCCTTTGGGGTCACCTATGGAAAGTTTGTCGTCTTCATTTCCAGATACAAGGGAATTGAGATCGTCACAGAGATGACCACAACCATTAGCTAGATGTATCCTACATGTAACATTCCAGATCATCAAGTAATTCAATTCCACTTAGCTTTCATATTCCATTTCATCATAAATTTTTCTAGAATGTGTAATCTATTTTCCCGGGTCCTAGAGAAAGGCACTATCTATGAGTGGGATGAAGAGTGTTAGACTATATTTGAGGAAATCAATAAGTATCTTCTCCAACCTCCTTTCATAATTTCACCCATATCTGGAATGCTTCTGATCCTTTATGTGACCTCCATATAGAAATATCTCGGTACCCTTCTCACCCAGAAGAATAACAAGGGAGTGGAGAATAGACTCTACTACCTCACTTGCATGATCCTCGATACAGAGACAAGATACACCATTATTGATAAGTGATTCCTTGCACTCGTACTCACAGTACAGGATTTGTTGCATTACTTTCTGCACCACGAGGTACAGTTGGTCACATGATTAGATCTGTTAAAGTACATCTGAAACCACCCCGTGATGACATGACATCTAGCTCGGTGGGTAGTGATTCTATAGTAGTTCGACATTAGGTTTTTCCCACAGAAGACTATTTAGTGGAATGTTATAGAAGACTCCCTTAATTCTCATCCAGCCCCAACAAACTCGTCTGTGAACCGTGATATTCTTGATGAGGCAATATTCTCAGTAGAGCAAGAAATATTGTGTTGGGAAATGAACATCGGTGGTTCTTCCCAGATCCCCTCCAGTAGAATGCTCGATGAGCCCATACTCAATAGAGTTGGCATGGGTATCATCATCATTAACCCAACACAATCTATTATTCCATATGCATTACTATTTTTCAGAAAGATTTACCAACAATGAGGCCATGTATTAGGCTCTCATTACTGGACTCAATATGGCACTTGAGATAGACGTTCTCCATTTGCAAGAGAAATGGGACTCCGAACTAATCATCAAGTAGATCAATGGTGATTATGTTGTCAGAAAACTAGAGCTTATTCCATTATGGGATCATAGTATCTAGCTAATGTCCCAATTACCTTCTCGTCCAGAAGCTACTCATGTCCCTCGATCTCAGAACGATCGAGTTGATGCTCTGGACGACCAAGTTGCATCACTTGCAGAGCCTGATCAAGATGATCTGATTTTACACATGGCACACTGAAGAGTCATTACACCTTTCACTCCAGGTGATGATGAGACCCTTCAGGTAATCCAACTTACTACCAGTGCCTCCACATCAAGACCACCTGGTCCACGAGAAACAATTATTAATGTGAATTTTTAGTAGGGAACATTCTTTTTCGAGTACCTCCAAAATGGAAATCTCCTGGTAGATCAGGGCAAGCACAAGTGAATCTGAGACCGCATGTTACAGTTCACCCATCAGGATGGACTTGGTCATGAGTAGATCCTGTAACGCCCCGAACCCAGTTACCCAAAGCTGGTGCATTATTTTTATACATTGGCATGATTACAAGGAATCAAGTCATGAAGGACCGATCAATTTATCAGTCATGGAAACTAGATTACATACATTAACATTACATTAAAATTTAAAACATAAAACACAACATAAATAGTTACTTGAGAATTCCATTATTCCCTTTATGTTAACCATGCATATCAATCGTAATGAACATCTTGGAATCCTGGGGAAAATAAAACATAGAAAGGGGTGAGCTCAAATGATCAGTAAGGGTAATAAATACAGCGGAAGATAACATAAATATTAATCATGGTGAATAATTGATACCACATTCCTTTACCAATAATAAACATGAATACATTTATGGAAAGAATATGAGATGAGTAAATAAAGCCATAATAAAACATAATCATGGGCATTCTACTAGTAGAATGACCACATTACCCATCAATATTATTTCTATAACATGGGAATGTATAATTTTGGACATTCTGAAACATTTTTTTCAAGGCCTCAGCCAAGACATCTAAAAATGATTTAAGCCTCGGTCAAAACCATATATCAAATTGGGAAAGGGAATAGAAAAATTCAACATCTAGTAATCTCGTGAGACCTACCGATGCATCAAGGAGATTTAGCAGGCTCCACCCGTCACTTACTAAGTCCTATACATTCCTCATATGAAAAAGTTTAAACAAATCATAAACATTTGTATTAAATCTAGTATACGAAATGTCAATACTTTAACCATAAAACATGAATGGTATAAAAATAGAACATACACATTCAGAAATATCACAAAACATTCAATACAATATTAATGTTTTGTATCATAATATATCAACTTCATATAAACATAAGATCTATCAAAGGATGGTGACATAGATAAAATCAAAAACCTATTTAGTGAAATATCTTTTTATATTTTGAAATCATTTAAGAGTCACATAATTATATGGAAATAATTTATTTTTAAAATATTCTTATAATCGTGTAATAGAAGCTTTGATGATGTAATAATGGAGGAAAATAGTTGTACCCTCCGTATAAGTTAAAAAACATCCATACCTTAATTTTGTTGAAAAGGTTAAAAAGGACCTTGTTTGGAAAACGACTGAAAGATTCATTTCAAAACATTTTTTAAAAAGTAAAATAAGGGTATAAATGAATTTAACCCATAGTCTAGTAAATAGTAAAAAAAAAATTTAAATCCATTTTTATGAAACATGGATGTGGATGATAAAGAGTTCCCAGAAGATAATTATGTATGAATAACCTCGAATTATGAAGAGATTGTGAAATAAATCTTTACCAATTTGGAATCTTATGAAACATACACCCCATTGAAAGAGGTATCATAAAATTAATATGTAAATACACTAAAATTAATGTGTATTACACAATGAATACAATTATGTGCAGTACATACACCACACAAATGGTAATGGTGGAAACATGGCATGAATCTCACAGGAATAAAGAGTGAGATGAAAACACCCTACCTTGCACTTCCTTTTAGTCGATGGTACTTTTAACATTTCTGTATGAAGACCATAGTATGTTATTAAATTATAAATGAATCATATTAATATTTATGATATCATAATTTATTCATTTAGTACTTTATACTACCCATTTATTAAATTTTTCAATGTTAAATTTACCTTTCGGGTAATAATCGCTTTCATTATCGTATGTTTTTTAACTTGTTACTATTGATTGTATCAATTAGATCATGATTTAAATACTTCTAGAATATAAAACATGATATATATATCATATATATATTTATAATATAAAAATGTATATTAGACATATATATGAATTGGAAAGCACCGTTTATGGAGACGGTAGTCCGTACGTACGCATAAATGTTTTTTCTGTTTTCATATCGAATTGAATGGATGTAAGTGAATAACATATATGTAAGTACAGAAATACATATATATATATATAATTATATATATACAGTAGAATTAATATTTCATATATTAAATAATTATTAGTAATATATATATATATTTATAATCACTGATGAATGGTGAACTTGGAAATGAATCTCGTCACGTCGTGGATATGGTAATCTGTACATACACCTGAGCGGAAATATACATTCTTTAAAGGTGTAGAATTGGATGGTATATCATATATAAAGAATAATTATAATGTTATATTTATTTATTTACCTCAATTACACTTCATTATCATATCCATTCAAATAATAATGTTTGAATAACAATCATACCACAACGTGGAGATGGTAAGTCGTACGTACGCCCGTATGGAGACATGTCATTCAAATGTGGGTTAGAATACTAAATATGGTTGTAAAATATTTTTAATAACATCACATTATATATAGGATACTGGAGTTAGTATTTCAGAATGGAAATAACAATGAAATAAGAAGTGGAAGAATAAAGGAACTTGTAAGAGGGTGGTAATAACATCGTCTATTCTTCAGGTTCTTCTTTTTTTATTTGACCAAAATGGATGCATAGGTGGTATTTATAATA
Source organism: Viscum album (assembly GCA_963277665.1). Lineage (NCBI taxonomy): Eukaryota > Viridiplantae > Streptophyta > Magnoliopsida > Santalales > Viscaceae > Viscum > Viscum album. The sequence continues at coordinate 1,192,808,700 of OY728147.1, forward strand.
AAAATAAGTCATCTAGGATGAATTGAGTGAATTTTATAGAATAATTTTGCAGGGTTTGGCTGAACTAAAAGGCTATGAAGGTGTGAATTAGAGAGAAGGGGGAGTTCCCTTTTATAAGAGGGGTTATGGACACCATAGAGAAAACTAGAAATATTATTATAGAATAAATTCATATTCAGTTTATAATGGCTACAAATTGGATTATTTTATGTATATGGTGGGGATGGGTCTAAAACCAATCAACCAATAGGTTTTAGATAGGTTCGGGTCACTAGTTTACCCTTATCATTTAGATTTAACTCTTAGTTAAATAGTATGGCATTTACCATATATCTTTGTATTTTTTATATTATATTGTTAATAAACATACTATATACTTCCAAGAGAACCCCAAGTTTTTCATTAATGATGAAACTATCATTATATAAGTCCTTTGGATGAACCCTATATTTTTAGGAGTAGAATATCAGTTAATAATGTAATATTTCTTTTAAAAACTCTTTTATGTCAATTTTGATACTATTTAATAATTGATTTTTGATAAAGTCATAACAACTTTATTAATTCCAAATAAATTCATTTAATAAATCCAAAAATGTCATATTAACCAATAAAATTATTTTATGGCATCAAAACTATCAAATTACATTTATTTTAACATTTATAATACCAACTATTTGATTCTTTCATTAATAAGGAAAATATTGCATCATCATTGTGTCATAAATAAATTTAATTATTCAATGTCTAAATATTATAAAAAAAATACCATTATTTTGGAAATATTTATAGCTTTCAAATTATTATTTATCACCTAAAATATATAATATAACTCTATGTAAAAATTGGTTTGCTAAAAGATGCATGCTAATATCATTTTTGTATTTACTTTAACATAATTAATATAAAGTATTATTATCTTATACAAGTGGCTCTATGGGGTCCCAAAATCATCCCAAGGAAATGTATCAACCAATTTGGTTAGGAAACATTTTAGGGTTATTTAATATTAATAAAATATTATTTTTCCCCTTATTTACCAGATTTACCATTTAACCATGGTAAATAAAATATTTACCGAAGTAATTATTCAAAATGTATAAAAATAAAATTTACCTATTTACAAAATACGGACCTCATTATTATAATTATGGAATCCATTTTTCTAAATTAAAAACACAGAAGTGGTAGATATTAATTTAAAATTAATTCCTGTTTTCAAAACAAAAAGCATGTTTTAAATAAATAATAACTATCAAAAGATTGACACTTTCTTATGCCCAGTTTAAATGAGAAATTATGTCCAATGACCAAAAATGGAATAAATGTTAAAACTATAATCTAGTTGTACTTTAAAACCACTATAATTCATAATTTATCACTATTAATTATTTCAATTAAAAAGTTGTTTTTAATTAAAATTTAGTAATTTTCACTATTCATCAAAATTTGAATGTTATCAGAAAAGTACCACAAATTTTCCCGGAGCTAATCTCAATATTTAGAATCCCAACATGAAGTCCAATTGGAATATTAAAATTTATAAAATTTCAAAATGTGGGTATTACTATTCAAAATGACTACTTTGATTGGTTGTGGTGTGTGTTAGATCTCGAAGTTGCATACAACAATGTTATTGTATTACTACAAGAGAAGAATACCATGGAAGCTTTTGGTGTCACATTCTACCCTTCTTCAACAAATTGCATGATTGTAATTTATGATCGGTATTGGAAACTAGGGGTTGACATTTCAAAATATCTTAGTTGAAATCCCACATCGAAAAATGGATTTATGTGGCTTCTATTTTAAATTAACAGTGGTAAGTATGATGGTTACCAAAAATAACACATATTAGGGTTAAATTTAGGAAAACAAGGATATGTAAGTGAAATCTAACAATTAATATATTATAGAGAGTTTTAGAAAACATGGCTATTAAAAGGCCCACAATCACAATGCCATAAATTTGAGATTATCTATGGTACCGTCTAGGTCAATGTTTTTGTTCTATGATCCTTTTATTAATGTTGAGGAACTTATTATTGAGATTTTATGAGATTATAAGGAGATATACTTACTTTTTAATTAGAGTTTTATCCACTAATAATTTTATACCACAAAATCATCTTTCACTCTAAAACATAATACAACTCAAAAATACTCTATTTATCCAATTCATATTTGGTTCCCCAAAAATGAATTTATTATTCATCTACCAGTCCCTTTAAAGAACTACATTATTCAATCCAGGACATCACGTGGGATAGTTGTATGTGATACACCCTTATCGCCCTTTGGTTGCGGGTTCAAGTCTTGCGGCATTGCCGGTCACGACTATAACGACCCATACTTTACATACATTGTTATTACTACAGAATTGAAGCACACTTATTACAACATATAACAAAACCAAGAAAGGACCGTATAGGTATAGTGTCTTTAGAAACTGGGAAACATAACAACTGCTTCATAAAGCATCTACATTGCCTCCCATTTATTTCATCATATCTAGAGTCCCTTTTTGGCATATTCTACTTAATAACCTTCTTCCTGACCTAGGGAAATAAAACATACAAAAGGGTGAGCTCAAATGCTCATTAAGGATAAACAAAAGAAATATCAATCACATCATATTCATAAGAACCTAACATTTTGGAAATCTTAACCTACAAAAGGGAGCATAATTTCATAACATGGGATCAATCATAGTAGTGAAATGAAATCCCAATAATCATAACATAAAACATGAAACATTGTGGCATACACACATAATCATAGAGAATCATATCTTATTAGTCAAGAATCATTGCCAAGACTATCTTAGTGGTCAAAGTCCATTTCTAAACCGAGTCACCCTCCTTTCAGTCCAGTTTCACTGAATCGGTATAACCTACCGTTCCAGCCATGTCTATCTCATGAGATATAAAATCTTTACCCAATGCATTGGTGGGAGATATAGGTCCCACCCATCTCATAATTTTACCATTCTTATGTGTTCCACAAAATCATAAACTATACATCATTGCATAACCCATGTAATAATAATGGGAATCTTAAACATCATGACATCATAAAACAATTCATATAAGATAAATGAATTTAAAATATAATTCCATAAAAACATAATCAAATAAATGTATTAATAGGGATAGAAACATAAACCTTTATTATCTTAGATGGAAAATAATTTTGATAAAACACTTGAACTCCATTCCTGAGGAAAATATCATTTCTACATCAAAAACACTTTTTCTTTCTTAACATGTCATACCATTCTAAAATAAAAGATGTTGATTAAAAATAAACTTTAAATCTTGTAAATTAAGCTTATTGGATATAATTTTATAAAAATCCATTCATTCCTTATAAGTTAAAAACAACATTCTTCTCGTACTTTTGTCGGAAAAGTCAAAAAGGACCTCGTACGAAAAACTACAAAAGATTCCTTTCATATATTTTACTAAAATCTCACCGAAGGGTAAAATTGGATTTAAACAAATTTAGGTGGATGGAAATAATATTACATATTGGGGGAACATGGATGTGGATGATAAAATACACCCCAGTAAATGTCAAAGTATAAACAATATCGGATAAAAATGAGATTGTGATATTTCCCTTACCTTAGGCCTGATATGCTTTGTACGTGTCCGAACCTCCTGTATAATGATTTAAATGATGTTACTGACTTATTACAGAATCATACATATTTTTATGATATCATATATGGTCATATTCATAGCTTCTTTGTCGTAATATTTCATTGCTACTTGTTATTCGGGTGTTTATAACTTTTTGTTCTTATGCGCGTTTTGTCAAATAAATTCTTATTCTTATCTTTAGGTTATAGATACCTCATATATATAATGGTATTATTGTAATATATATCATATTAATTCATTAAATTCATTTATATAATCATTACAAAATGAAGATCATGTAGAACGAGTCGCATCTCATCATGGAGACGGTATTCCGTACGTACGCACGAGTGATGATATCGTTCCTATGATCATGGAATTGTATTTGAGTGTATGTATACTATTTCAGAATTAGTATCACTTTATAATAGTCATATATAGTCATTATTTACACCATTATACCAATCCATGTAAGGTGGTGGTGGAAAATAGATTACACCACAGCGTGGAGACGGTATTTCGTACTTACGCACGCGCAGTGATTTCTTTTTCCGTAGGATGGATAGATGGTGAAATTGGGTTCTTTCATACTTATAATAACATATCAGTATATGAGTTATACTTCTGTTATTACTTCATAATGAAACAACTAAAGAAGAAGAAGTGGAAGAAGAAATAAGGATGAAAGAATCGGTAACGGACATTACCTCTTCTTTGAAGTGCTTCTTTGAGACCTCCTTTTAGGGCACTAAAATAGGTCTTTGAAGAAGACCAGAACCTCTAGGATGTCTCTATGGAAGTGGAGAGGGGAAAGTGTCAGGGTTTGGCCAATCTTGAAGGCTCAAAGTGGTGTGAGGAAGAGAGGGAAGAGGTTCCCTTTTATAAGGGAGGAGAGGGGCTCCTTTGGAAAAACTAAAAATATTATTTTATTATAAAGTCAAGTTCGGTTTTAAATAGCTCCAAATTGATTTATTTCGAAGATAAGGTGGGGATGGGTCGATATCCGCTCAACCAATTGAATTTAGACATGTTTAGGTTCCTATTTTAACCTTATCATTTAGATTTAACATTAAGTTAAATAATTTTACTTTTACCGTGTCTTCTTGTGTTCTTATACTATAAGGTTAATAAACATACTATATCAAGCCAAAAGAACCCCAAGATGTTTATTATTAATATAGATAACCTTATCTAAGTCATTTTCCCGAACCTTAGGTTTTTAGGAATAAAATAACAATTAATAATATAGTATATTTTTTAAAAAACTATTTTATGTCAATTTTGACACTAATTAGTAATTGATTTGTGTGAAAATCATAACAGAATGATATGTTCTAAAAAGGTTAATTAAATCAATAATAACATGTCATATTAACCTAGAAAATTAGTGTAATTAATAAAAAGTGTCAAAGTACATTTATTTTGATGTTTATAACATCAATTATGTCAATATTTCATTAATAAGATAATCACTGTATCATCATTGTGTCAAAAATAAATTAAATTATTTAATGTCTAAAAATTAAAATAAAATACCATTATGTATGAAATCTTTTTATATTTCTAATGAATTTTTATAGTCTAATTTATCTTATGTATTACCCCATATTAAAAATTATTTACTTATTAAACATTGATTTTAACTATTTTAACCCTTCTTTAAAGAAATTATTAATAAATGTCCTAATATAATCCAAGTGGGACTAAATGGTAATATTTTATTCCTAAGGTTGTTTTTGGTCGAATTACACTTGTCCAATAGAATTAGTACATGTGTTAGGGTAATAATAATATCATTTTTACTCTTAATTACCCTATTTACTTTTAACCGTTGTAAAAAAAAGTAAAAAGTTACTATTCACCAAAAAATTATTTTCATCTCATTGAACCACATTTTACTTACAGACATCAACCGTGTCTCTCGGATTTTTGAAATTCCACTCACAGAAGTAGTAAAATTATGTTTTATGAAAAATTCAGATTTTTAACTACCACTTAGTGGTTTCACAATTCATCAAAAATTGAATGTTTTCAGAAAAATACCAAAATTTCACCCTAGGATAATTTCGATATTATGAATCAAAAAATGAAGTCCATTTTGAAAAATAAAATTTAAAAAATTTCAAAAAGTGGTTATTACTATTCATAACGGCTAGTTTTAATAATATTTTAATTGTATATCGTTGTTTAGTGAAACTTGGTATTGCGTACGACGCAAGCTATCGAGGAAGCTCGCGATTTCGTGTAAAGCAAGACAAGAAAGTGTTGTGTGTAGAAAAAGATTCCTTTGATGATTTATATAACATAAAATTCTCGGGTGTTACATTCTACCCCCCTTAAAATGAATTTCTCCCTCGAAATTCGTCACTTTGTAACAAACAGATGATGATACCTCTCCCTCATCATATCCTCAAGCTCCCATGTAACTTCTTCTAATTGGTGGTTCCTCCATAAAACTTTCACCAATCGAGTGGTCTTGTTTCGTAGGACTTTTTCGCTACGATCCAGAATCTCTATTGGTTGTTCTTCATAAGAAAGATCTTGCTCCAGCAGTACAACTTCTGAGCTGAGTACATGTGAAGGATCAGGTATGTACTTTTCAGGAGAGATACATGGAACACATCGTGAACTTGAGAGAGATTTGGTGGAAGCGCCAATCGGTAAGCTACCTTCCCAACACGATCCAGTATATCGAAAGGACGGATATATCTAGGGCTCAACTTCCCCTTCTTTCCAAATCTCATAACCCTCTTCCAGGGAGATATTCATAAGAACACTTTATCACCCACTTCAAACTCTGGGTCTTTTCTTCGGTTGTCGGCATAAATTTTTTGTCGACTATGAGCTTCTCTTATGTGTTGTTGAATAGATCTGACCTTTTCTGCCATTTCATCAACGAGATCGGATCCTAATAGCTTTCTTTCCCCAACTTCATCCCAGCAAGTTGGAGTCCTGCATTTCCTTCCTTAGAGAGCTTTATAAGGATCCATCTGAATACTGGAGTGAAAGCTATTATTATAAGGAAATTCCACAAAAGGTAGGTGTTGATCCCAACCACCTTTGAAATCCATAGAGTAAGATCTCAACATATCTTCTAGTGTTTGAATTGTTCACTCAGACTGACTGTCTGTATGAGGATGATAAGCAGTGCTAAAACTCAACTATGTATCCAGAGTATGCTGCAGACTTCGCCGGAACTTCGAGGTAAATCTCGGATCCCGATCAGATATAATAGAAAGTGGTACTCCATGCAATCTTACCACTTCCTTTACATATATTCTAGCAAACTGATCCAGAGAGAAATCCTCTCTAATAGCAATGAAGTGTGCAGATTTTGTAAGACGATCTACTATGACCCAGATAGCATTATTCCTTTCGGATGTTTTAGGAAGTCCTATGACAAATTCCATAGTGATGTTTTCTCATTTCCATTCGGGTATGGGTAATAGTTGTAACATCCCCTTAGACTTCTATCTCTCAGCTTTAACTTGTTGACAAACCAAGCATCGAGAGACATATTCAGCAACATCTCTTTTCATGCCATCCCACCAGAAGTATTCCTTCAGGTCCCTATACATCTTCGAGCTTCTAGGATGAATAGAGAATGATGAACTATGAGCCTCATCCAGCAGCTCCTTCTTTAATTTGGGGATGGGAGGAACAAAAACCCGATTTCTGAACTTTATTATCCCATCACAATCAAGGATGAATTCAGGAACATTTCTCACCATATTTTGTAACTCGATATCTTCTTTCTGTGCCTCTTTAATCATCACATGTATTGATGGTTGAACATTCATTGGAGAAAGATATGATTTTCCCCTTTCATTATAATTGCAAGATCCATCCTTTGTAAATCCATAAATATTGGATCATTTGTGATCCTCATCATGGATAAACTAGCATGGTCTTATCGACTTAATGCATCTTCCACCTTGTTTTCTTTCCCAGGGTGTTAATGGATTGATCATTCGTAAGCCTTAATCATCTCCAACCAACTTTTTGGCGAATATTTAGCTCCTTTTGTGTGACAATATTCTTTAAACTTTTATGATCAGTATAAATGTCACACCATTCTCCATAAATATAACTCCTCCAAATCATTAATTTAAAGATTACCGAAGCTAACTCCAAATCATGAGTTGGGTAATTTTTCTCATGTATTTTCAACTGTCGTGAGGCATAAGCTATCACCATATCATTTTGCATAAGAACACACCCCAATCCCTTCTTGGATTCATCACTATAGATCACAAACCTTTCTCCACTACAAGGCAGTGTGAGCACAGGTGCACTGGATAACCTTCTTTTCAACTCCTTGAAATTCTCTTCACATTCCTCCGTCCAAACAAACATAACTCCTTTCCGAGTCAACTTGGTGAGTGGATTAGATAATCGTGAAAAATCTTTCACAAACGTCGATAATATCCAGCCAAACAAAGAAAACTTCGGATCTCGGTTACTGTTGTTGGTCTCGACCATCTATCAATAACCTCTATTTTTGCTGGATCCACAGATATCCCCTCCTTTGAGATTATGTGACCCAAAAATGCAACTTTTTTAATCCAAAATTCACATTTGGTAAATTTGGCATAAAGCTTCTCCTTTCTTAGGGTCTTCAATATAATTCTCAAGTGATCTTCATGTTCTTCCTTGCTCTTTGAATAGACAAGAATATCATCTATAAAGACTACCACAAACTGATCAAGATAGTCTCTAAAGACTCTATTCATTAGATCCATGAAGATAGAAGGGGCATTAGTAAGACCAAATGGCATCACTATAAATTCATAGTGTCCATACCTTGTACGGGAAACCATCTTTGGTATATCCTCCCTTTGACCCTTAATTGATGATACCCTGAACGAAGATCAATCTTGGAAAAGTATTGACCTCCGTGTAGTTGGTAAAATAGGTCATCAATGCGCGGGAGAGGATATTTGTTCTTGATAGTAATCTTGTTAAGTTCTCGATAATTAATGCAGAGTCTCATTGATCCTTATTTCTTCTTAACAAACAGAACAGGTGCTCCCCAAGGTGATGCACTAGGGCGTATGAACCCCTTATCAAGATTCTCTTGGAGTTGCTTCTTCAATTCCAGCAACTCAATTGGGGCCATTCTATAAGGTGTCTCTGAAATAGGAAAAGCACCTGGTACATGTTCTATTGAAAAATCAACTTCACGATTCGGTGGAAGACCCGGTAATTCCTCTGGAAATACATCATAAAACTCTCGTACAATGGGCATATTCTTAATCATGAGTTTCTCACCAACCATTTGAGATAAATAACCTTCATTTAGTGGAATCAATACCCATAAAATGGAAGAAATTTCCACTGGACGGTTATGTTCATCCTTGCATCGATAGACAATCATAGATTGATCTAGAATATGAAATGTGACTTCACTTATTTGGCAATTGATATGAGTTCCATGTAGAGAAAGCAAATCCATGCCAAGAATCACATAAAATTAAACTATAGGAAGGATCACAAGATTTGCAGGAATCACTTTCCCACAAACTTCAATCGGAGAAGAATTATAAACTTTTGATGCGACTGTTGTGCCATTAGGTGTTGTCACAGCTAACTCAACATCTAATTGTTGAGGTAATATGGTGATACCCTTAGAAAATTCTTCAAAAATAAAGGAGTGGGTGGATCCAGAATCAAATAAAACATTTTCTACTTTAGAGTGTATGGTAAGTGTACCTTTCACCACATCGTTATCGTACTCCACATCGCTGATAGAAATAGCATGTGACTTTCCTTTGTCTTTAGCCTTAAGAGTTTGTTGACGTAGACCATCGTCATCAACCATTGGATTAGGTAATTTATTGGCATAATGTCCCATCTCCTTGCACATGAAGCATTGAACTATAGTAGGTTCATTCTATGTATCCCTTCCTTTGTTTGCATCATTAGACATCTTTTTCCCATCATCGCGGCATTCAAATGCCCGATGACCTTCCTTTCCACATTTGAAACAATTACTTGTCCCTTTAAGACAATTCCCTCCATGTTTCTTTCCACACATTGAGCATAAGGGAAAGCTCATCTTCTTTTTTGTGTGCTCTTTAGATTTTCCTTTGAATTCCATTTTCCTCTTCTTATCAAGCCCATATGACTGATGGGTTACTCCAATATCCATCCCAACTTTGAGAGCACATCGAACGATTTCCTCATAGCTATTGAAGTCCCTTATGTATAAGGCCCTTCAAAGACTTGGTTTTAAGCCACTAAAGAATAGATCGATCTTACTCTCAGGTTGGATAATAATACCATAAGTGTACCTTTCAAGTCTTGTAAAATTTTCATCATAGGTACCAACAGATTCATCATCCTTTTGCTTCAGTTCAAGAAACACTTTCTCCATCTTTGTTCGGAGAATACGAGCGAAGTACTTATTGAATAATAAGTTCTTGAACTCGTCCCATTCCATGGACTCAATTTCATCCCTTTTCCTCGAATTCTTAATAAGATTCCACCATTGATTAGCATCACCTTCCAAACGATACACTGCTAAGATGACTTTATCATGCTCAGAACATTGAAGAACTGAAAATATCTTTTCAGTAGTACTAATCCATTGTTTAGAAACTAATGGATCAGTAGACCCGCTGAATGAAGGTGGACGCTGTCTCATGAAGGATTGAACAGAATGTTGCTCCTTCTTTTGCTCATTTGGAGGTCCTGCATGATTCATCACTTGAAAAAGTTGTGTGAGCATGGCTACAAGATTTTTCAATCCAGCTCCCATAACGTTTGGTTGCTCAGGGGGACAATCATTTCATTGCCCGTCACATTCCGCATTAACACGATTATTTTGTGTTCTAGCCATTGACTAAAACCAAGAAGAATAGTGTGAGAAACACTAATTATAATAGGAAAACCACATAATCAAGAATAAAATTTCACACTTAAGGTCTTATCCTAGGTTATTCATGGCCATTTCTAAAACACTAAGATTGTGTTCTATGCTTAGACTTATCCTTATGGTTCTTACTAAGGATTTCACATCCTAGATTCCAAAGGTTTACTATACCTTTCCTCTGATACCAACTATAACGACCCATACTTTACATACATTGTTATTACGTCAGAATTGATGCACACTTAATACAAAATATAACAAATCCAAGAAAGGACCGTATAAGTATAGTGTCTTTAGAAACTGGGAAACATAAACAACTGGTTCATAAAGAATCTACATTGCCTCCCATTTATTTCAATATATCTAGAGTCCCTTTTTGGCATATTCTACTTAATAACCTTCTTCCTGACCTGGGGAAATAAAACATACAAAAGGGTGAGCTCAAATGCTCAGTAAGTATAAACAAAAGAAATATCAATCACATCATATTCATAAGAACATAACATTTTGGAAATCTTAACCTGCAAAAGGGAGCATAATTTCATAACATGGGATAAATCATTGTAGTGAAATGAAATCCCAATAATCATAACTTAAAACATGAAATTTTGTGGCATACACACATAATCATAGAGAATCATATCTTATTAGTCAATACTCATTTCCAAGACTATCTCAGTGGACAAAGTCCATTTCTGAACCGAGTCACCCTCGTTTCAGTCCTGTTTCACTGAACCTGTATAACCTACCATTCCAGCCATGTCTATCTCATGAGATATAAAATCTTTACCCAATCCAATTGAGGGAGATATAGGTCCCACCCATCTCATAATGATACCATTCTTATGTGTTCCACAAAATCATAAACCATACATCATTGCATAACCCATGTAATAAAAATTGGAATCTTAAACATTGTGACATCATAAAACAATTCATATAAGATAAAGGAATTCAAAAATATAATTCCATCACAACATAATCAAATCAATGTAACAATATTTATAGAAACAAAACCCTTTATTATCTTAGATGGAAAATAATTTTGATAAAACACTTGAACTCCATTCTTGAGAAAAATATCCTTTCTACTTCAAAAACACTTTTCCTTTATTAACATGTCATACCATTCTAAAATAAAAGAAGTTGATTAAAAATAAACTTGAAAACATGTAAAGGAAGATTCTTGGAAATAATGTTTTAAAAATCCATTCATGCCTTATATGTTAAAAAACATTTTCTCATACTTTTTTCGGAAAAGTCAAAAAGTACCTCGTACGAAAAATGACAAAAGATTCCTTTCATATATTTTACTAAAAACTCACCAAAGGGTAAAATTGAATTTAAACAATTTTAGGTGGATGGAAATAATATTACATATTGAGGAAACACGGATGTGGATGATAAAATACACCCTAGTAAATGTCAATGTATAAACAATCCCGGATATAAATGAGATTGTGATATTTCCCTTACCTTAGGTCCGATATGATTTGTACGTGTCCGAACCTCCTGTATAATGATTTAAATAATGTTATTGACTTATTACAGAATCACTCATTTTTTTATGATATCATATATGGTCATATTATTAACTTCTTAGTAGAAATATTTCATTGCTACTTGTTATTCGGGTGTTTATAACGTTTTGTTCTTATGCTTGTTTTGTCAAATAAATTCTTATTCTTCTCTTTAGGTTATAGATACCTCATATCCAGAATGGTATTAGTGTAATATATATCATATTAATTCATTTAATTCATTTATATAATCATTATGAAATGAAGATCATGTAGAACGAGTCGCATCACATCGTGGAGACGATATTCCGTACGTACGCACGAGTGATGATATCCTTCCGATGATCATGGAATTGTATTGGAGTGTTTGTATACTATTTCAGAATTAGTATCACTTTATAATAGTCATATATAGTCATTATTTACACCATTATACCCATCCAAGTAAGGTGGTGGCGGAAAATAGATTACACCACGGCATGGAGACGGTATTCCGTACGTACGCACGCGCAGTGATTTCTTTTTTCGTAGGATGGATAGATAGTGAAATAGGGTTGTTTCATACTTATAATAACATATAAGTATATGAGTGATACTGATGTTATTACTTCATAATTAAACAACTAAAGAAGAAGAAGTGGAAGAAGAAATAAAGATGAAAGAATCGTTAACGGGCATTACCTCTTCTTTGAAGTGCTTCTTTGAGACCACCTTTTAGGGCACTAAAATAGGTCTTTGAAGAAGAACAAAACCTCTAGGATGTCTCTAGGGAAGTGGAGAGGAGAAAGTTGCAGGGGTTGGCCGGGAATGAAGGCTCAATGTGGTATGAGGAAGAGAGGGAAGAGGTCCCCTTTTATAAGGGAGGAGAGGGGCTCCTTTGGAAAAATTAAAAATATTATTTTATTATAAAGTCAAGTTCGGTTTTAAATAGCTCCAAATTGATTTATTTCGAAGATAATGTGGGTAGGGTTAGAAATACTCTCATCCAATAGAATTTAGACAAGTTTAGGTTCCTATTTTAACCTTATCATTTATATTTAACATTAAGTTAAATAATTTTACTTTTACCGTGTCTTCATGTGTTCTTATACTATAAGGTTAATAAACTTACTATATCAAGTCAAACGAACCCCAAGTTGTGTATTATTAATATATATAACCTTATCTAAGTCATTTGGCCAAACCTTAGATTTTTAGGAATAAAATAACAATTAATAATATAATATTTTAAAAAAAAAACATTTTATGTCAATTTTGAAACTATTTAGTAATTAATTTTTTTGAAACTCATAACAGAATGATAAGTTCGAAAAACGTTAATTAAATCAATAATAACGCGTCATATTAACCAATAAAATTAGTTTAATTCATAAAAAGTGTCAAATTACATTTATTTTGGTGTTTATAACATCAATTATGTCAATATTTCATTAATAAGATAATTACTGCATCATTATTGTGTAATAAATAAACTTACATATTTAATGTCTAAAAATTACAAATAAAATACCATTATGTAGGAAAGTTTTTTATCATTCTAATTAATATATATAGTTGAATTTATCTTATGTATAACGTCATATTAAAAATGATTTACTTATTAAACTTTGATTTTAACTATTTTAACCCTTCTTAAAATAAATTAATAATAAATTTCCTAATCAAATCCAAGTGGGCCTAAATGGTCATATTTTATTCCTAAGGTTGTTTTGGGTCGAATGACAATTGTCCAATAGAATTAGGACATGTGTTAGGGTAACAATAATATCATTTTACCCTTAATTACCCTATTTACTTTTAACCGTGGTAAAAAAACAGTAAAAAGTTACTATTCACCAAAAAATTATTTTCATATCATTGAACCACATTTTACTTACTGACATCAACCGTGTCTCTCTGATTTTCGAAATTCCACTCACAGAAGCGGTAAAATTAAATTTTATGAAAAATTCTGTTTTTTAACTACAACTTAGTGGTTTCACTATTAATCAAAAAATGAAAGTTTTCAGAAAAATACCAAAATTTCACCCTAGGCTAATTTCGATATTAAGAATCCGAAAATGAAGTCCATTTTGAAAAAAAAATTATAAAATTTCAAAACGTGGTTATTACTATTCATAACAGCTAGTTTTAATAATATTTTAATAGTATATCGTCGTTTAGTGAAACTCGGTATTGCGTACGACGCAAGCTATCGAGGAAGCTCGTGATTTCGTGTAAAGAAAGACAAGCAAGTGTTGTGTGTAGAAAAAGATTCCTTGGATGATTTATATAACATAAAAGTCTCGGGTGTTACAGCGACAGGTTTTCACCCGACCTCCGGGTTGTCCATTTATGGAAATCAATAACAATCTCATACTAGAGTTATCAAAACTAATTTTGTCCAACCTCATAATCCAAATTTTTTTAAGGAAGGTAAACATAATGAAGCTCCTTTTTTCCACGTAATAACATGGGAAAACCTTCATTATGTATTCTTTTAAAACACTGCACATCCTGAGTTACCACAAAATTTTATTGATTACATTCATGCTTATTTATTACTTATAGAATACTGGATAGACTCCTTCTATCCAAAAATGTTGTAAACTCCCACAATGATGGAATATACAAATCATTAATTATTTTAAAGGTATTAAAGAATATCAATTATAGTTTATTCAAACCTACCATCTCTTATTCCAAAATCACCACCTCATTATCTGAACCATATTAAGGATTATCATTCCTTTAACCACGTATTTTACAAAAAGTGTAACTTACTATTAAGTCACATTTCATAGAATCATATAATCTCATATCCTCAATAAATTAGTATTGTAGTACAATCCTTATTTATCTCCATAATTCTTATAACCAGTATATTGTTGTTACAACACTCAAATGACATAAATCTTTAATATCAACATAATAACTCTAATCACTCCTCATCATCTATGGTAGTATCATAACATTATTATGATCCAACAGAATCATTTGGGAAAAAATTTGATGATTTGGTTATTGGTTCGCATAGTGTCCTAACTCCTTGCAGATGAAGCATTGTACATTTGAAACCTTTTTCTTAACCGTGTAGTCACATACATGGTGTCCTTTTTCTCCACTCTTATAACAAACTCACATTCCCTTCAAGCAAGTTCCAGGGTGATTCTTCCCACATTTTTCACATATGGTAAAATTTTTCTTTTCCTTTTTCCACTTATCCATCCATCTCTCTTTTACCATTTTCTTCTCTTGCTTCCCTTCAAAGCCATATGACTCAGAGAATTCTTTACATTTAAAATTAACAGAAGATATTATTTCTTCATACGTTGAGAAAACATGAGAGACTATTTCCCATCTAAATGTCGGTTTAATACCATGGAAGATATTATCCTTCTTAGTCTTTGGATCAAATGTATTGTGGGAGTTCACATTTCATCTATTGGGCGTCATTTCTATACAATGGCATACACTAGGAAAGTTTATGAATTGCAATGAATAATTACTAACTTGTAATATAACTAACGTAAATTGAATAGTTTATTGATATAATCCGTAATCATAAAAAAATTCCTTTGAAAAAGTATATACTCATAAACCCTTTATAATGGTTTGTAACGAAAATGCGAATTATCCTAAGAATATCCCCTGAGTGTGTCATAACCTTGAGTGCAGTAGGGCCCATTGTCGTGCACCAGTTCTCGTTCGAGTCTATCTCAAAGATGTGTTTTCGGGTTTTACCCCTAGGTACATCTGTTCCAGAGTCGCCTCTACCTGCTCGTATCCAGACAAAGATGTATTTCTCAGAAAAATCACAATACCTCTACAATACCAAATTTCTAAGAAGTTTGTCTATACTATTCCTCAAAGTCCATCTTAGGTCTATGTGCTCTAATCAGAGTTTATCTAAATCAAGCTTCCGAGGTTTGTTTTAAACCTCCTCTGATACCAACTATAACGCCCCGACCCCAGTTACCCAGAGTCAGTGCATTATTTTAATACTTTGGCATGAAAACAATGAATCATGTCCCAAAGGACTGATCAGTTTAACAGTCGTGGAAAATAGATTACATACATTAACATTACATTACAATTTCAAACATAAAACACACCGTAAATAGTTCTTTGAGAAATGCCATTATTCCCTTTAGGATTACCCTTTATATCAATCATAATACAGTTATTATAATCCTTTAAAAAATAAAACATATAAAGGGGTGAGCTCAAATGCTCAGTAAGAGTAAGCAATATAGTGGATGATAACAAAAATATTAATCTTGGTAAATAATTGAAACCACATGCCTTTACCAATAATAAACAAGATTACTTTTATGGAAACAATATGATCTGAGTAAATAACTCCATAATAAAACATTATCATGGGTATTCTACTAGTCGAATGACCACATAAACCATATTTATTATTTCTATAATGAGGGAATGTATAATGCCTGACATTCTGAAACATTTTTTCATGGCCTCAGCCAAGACATCTAAAAATGATTAAGGCCTCAGCTAAAACCATATATCCTATTGGGAAAGGGCTTTGGACAATTCCATATATAGTTGTCTCATGATACCTACCGATGCATCGAGGAGCTATAGTGGGCACCACCCATCATATTCTAAGTCCAATACATTCCCCATATGAAACAGTTTACACAGATCATAAACATTCGTATTAAAAATAGCATACAAATTGTCAAAACATTAACCATAAATCATGAATGGTATAAAAATAGCACATCCACAGTCAAACATATTACAAAACCTTCAATACAATATGGAAATTTTGTATCATAATAAATCAACTTCAAATAAACATAAGATCTATCAAAGGATGTTGACATAGATGAAATCAAAACCCTTTTTAGAGAAATATCTCTTTCTATTCTGAAATCATTTAAGAGTCACATAATTATAAAGAAATAATTTATTTTGAAAATATTCTTATAATATTGTGAGGTATGATTTGATGATATTATAATTATATAAAATAGCAGCACCCTCTATATAAGTTAAAATAAACTTTCTTACCTTAATTTTTTTCGAAATGGTTAAAAAAGACCTTTTTTGGAAAACGACAGCAATATTCCTTTCAAACCATTTTTTAAAAAGTTAAAAAAGGGAATAAATGAATTTAACCCATAGTTTAGTAAATATTAAAAATGTTTTGGAATACATTTTTAAGAAACATGGATTTGGAATGAAAAGAGGTCCTAGTAGATAATTACTTATAAACAACCTCAGATAATGAAGATATTGCGAAATAAACCTTACCAATTTGGTAACTTACGAATCATACACCTCATTGAAAGAAGTATCATAAAATGAATATGTAAATACACATACATTAAGTTTATTACACAATGAATACAATTATCTGCAGTACATACACCACATAGATAGTAATGGTGGTAACATGGCATGAATCTCACGGGAATAAAGTGTGAGATGAAAACCCCTTACCTTGCACTTCGATTTAGTCGAAGGTATATTTAACATCCTGTATGAAGAAAATTGTATGTTATTAAATAATACCAAAAAAACATAAATATTTATGATATCATACTTTATTCATTTATGACATTATACAATGCATTTAATAATATTTTCCCTGTTAAATTAACATTTCGGGTAATACTCGCTTCATTTATCGTACGTGTTTTAACATGTTACTCTTGATTGTATCAATTAGATCATGATTTAAATAATTCCACAATATAAAATATGATTTATATATCATATATATATTTAGAATATAAATATGTATAATATACTTATATATGAAATGGAAAACACCGTTTATGGATACGGTAGTCCATACGTACGCAGAAACGTTGTTTCTGTTTTCATATCATATTGATCATAAGTAAGTGAATAAGATATATGTAAGTACATAAATAATTATATATATAATTATATATATCTCCAATAGAATTATTATATCAGATATTACATACTTATAAGTAATATATATTTTTATAATCACCAATGAATGGTGAACTTGGAAATGAATCTCATCGCTTTATGGAGACGGTAATTCGTACGTACCCACGAACGGAAATATAATTTCATTAAAGGTGTAGAATGGATGATATATCATATATATAGAATAATTATAATTTTATATTTATTATTTACCTCAATTACACATCATTTTCAGACCCATCCAAAAAATAATGTTTTGAATAACAATTACACCATGACTTGGAGGCGGTAAGCAGTACGTACGCACGATTGGTGACATGTCATTCAAAGGATGAATATAATACTGAATATGGTTATAAGATATTTATAATAACATCACAATTATATATAATATATTCTGGAGTTATTATTTAATAATGAAAATTACAATGAAAGAAGAAGTGGAAGAAGAAAGGAACTTGAAAGAGGGTGGTGAAAACATTACCTCTTCTTCGGGTTCTTCCTTTTCATTTGATCAAAAGGGATACAAATTTTGGCTTTATGATCAATCTAAGGATTCTATACTTATGTGAATGAAGTTGAGAGAATATTTGTGCAGTGGTTTCCCAATCCAAAAGGCATTGAAGGTGTGAATTAGAGAGAAGGGGGACTTCCTTTTTATAAGTGGGGTGAGGGGAACCTAATGAAAAACTAGAAATATTATTTTATATATATATTCATATTCAGTTTATAATGGATAAAAACTAGATTATATATAGGATAAGGATGGTATGGGACTAAAACCACTCAACCAATAAGATTTAGATAGGTTTGGGTAACTATTTTACCCTTATCATTTAGATTTTACTCTTAGTTAAATAGTTTGACATTTACCATGTCTCTTTGTATTTTTATATTATATTGTTAATAAACATAATATATACTTCAAAGAGAACCCCAAGTAGTTCTTTAATTATTCACCTATCATTATATAATTCCTTTTTCCAAACCATAAATTTTTAGGAATAGAATATAAATTAATAATATAATATTTGTTCTAAAAAACTATTATATGTCAATTTTGACACTATTTAAAAATTGATTTTTGTAAAAGTCCTAAAAACTTTATTAATTAGACATAAATTCATTTCATAAATCCTAACATGTCATATTGTCCTATAAAAATTATTTATGGCATGGAAAATTTCAAATTACATTTATTTTAACATTTATAATTCCAATTATTTGATTACTTCATTAATAAGGAAAATAGTGCATCATCATTGTGTCATAAATATATTTAATTAATTGTTGTCTAAATATTATAAATAAAATAACATTATGTAGGAAATATTTTTATCTTTCTAATTAATATTTATAGTCTACAATATAACATATATAACTCTAGGTAAATGTTTTTTTCTAAAATATGTATGCATAAGTCATTTTTGTATTTAATTAAACTTAATTTATATAATGTGATATTCTCACATAAAAGTGGCTCCATGGGGTCCCAAAATAGACCCAAGGATTCCCATGGTCGGATATGTATTAACCAATAGGTTTAGGAAACGTTTTATGGTAATTTAATATTATCATAATATTATATTTTTACCCTTATTTACCAGATTTACCCTTTAACCATGGTAAATAAAATATTTACCGAAACAATTAATCAAAATATATGAAGATAAAAGTTACATGTTTACACAATTTGGACCTCTTGATTCTAAATATTGATTCCATTTTTCTAAATTCATGACACATAAGTGGAAGAAATTAATTTAAAATTAATTCCCGTTGTTAAAACAAAAAGCATGTTTTTATCAAATAATAACTATCAAAAGATTGACACTTTCTTATGTGCAGTTTAATTGTGAAATTATATCCAATGACCAAAAGTGGACTAAAATGTAAAAACTTAATCTAATTATACTTTTAAACCACTTAAATCCATAATATATTACTATTAATTATTTTGATTAAAAAGGTTTTTTTTAATTAGAATTTAGAAATTTACACTATTCATCAAAATATGAAAGTTATCAGAAACGTAACAAAAATTCACCCTAAGCTTATATCGATATTCAGAATCCAAAAATGAAATCCAATTTGAATAATTATATTTATAAAATTTTAAAAAGTTGGTATTACTTTTCATAACAGCTACTTTGATTGGTTGTGGTGTGTGTTAGAACTCGATGTTGCGTACAACACACGCTACAATATTATTCAAAGAGAAGCGTAACATGGATTATTGGGGTGTTAAAGATCTTATAAAATAAAATTTTTTATGGGGTCCTCCTCTGTTACATTCAAGGAGTCGAGACTTACCATGTCATGTAGGTTGTTCATACCGGTTCCTACGGGTCTCATTATATTTGGCCAAAGCTATCTCACCAGATCTTGAGATTGGGGTATTTTTTGGCCCTCTATGACCAATGACTACATCAAGTATTCCAAAAGGTTACATGCATGTAAAATTAATTCTATCTTTATGGATCATCCGATAGATCCTCTCCACTGCACCAAGTACTCTTGGCCAGTAGTCGTATGGGGACTCGATGTCGTGGGACCATACCCACCGGTGACAGCTCACCATTGCAGATTTATCCTGACTTCTACAGATTTATTTTTCATGAGGGTAGAGGCAGTTCCATTGAAAGAGGTCAAGGTTTATATCATCGTGTTCTCTGTGAGCTCAAATATCATCTACTGATTTGGAGTCCCTCACTCTGTTCTCACCGATAACGATACTAACATCCGATCAGTTGAGCTGAAAAATTGTACTCAAATTACAACATCTATTCTAACCATATCTCCCGCAATCATGTACAATAAAATTTATAGATAGATGATTTCAAAAAAACCCCTCTCTAACATTCTATAGAAAATGGTTGCACATAATAAGAAGAGTTTTTCGGAGAAGCTCCCCAATGCCCTCAGAGCTTATCGGAAATTGACTCATAATTCCAAAAAGGTGACCCAATATTCTCTAGTGTATTGAAATGTGACCATCATTCCCATCAAGATTCAATTACCATCACTATGAATAGTTTCCTATGATATACAATTAACAGATAATGAAGCTGGAATCTTTCGGGCTGTGTTGGAAGCACTCGAAGAGAACAAGCTTCGTGCCCGACACAATCTAGAAAGGCACCAGAACATGATAGCTAGAGATTTCAAGAAGAATATTCGCCTCTACTCTATCTTACAAGGTGACATGGTATTAGCACTACGGAATTTAATGATGCTGGGTAAGAAACCACCCAAGTTAGATCCCAAATTTGTAGGACCTTACATCATTCATAAGTTTTACTCCAATGGCGCATAATCACTGGTTACCCTGGATAGTGAGCATATAACTCCTCCCACCAATTCCACGTTCCTCAAGAAATATATCTTTGGAGTCCCCACATTCCTACATGACCATAAGCTATATGATCTTACATAACCCTAAACTATAGTTTCCTACATGACCTTAAACATTATTGACCCACATGACCATAAACTATACGGTCCTACATGACCCTAAAAATTACGGTCCTACATGACCTTAAACTATACGGTCCTAGATGACCATAATCAGTATGTTATTATATGACCTTAAACAATGGGTTCATACATGAAATTAAACTGTATGGTCCTCCAGAACCTTAAACTGTACTATCATGAATGACCCTAAAGTGCATTAGGGTCCCACATGACCTTAAACGGTCTGGTCCTACATGACCTTAAACTGAGAAATGACCCACAAGACATTAAACTGTGTGTCATCCTGCATGACATAAAACTAAATCTCAAAATCTATGTATGTATTCATTACCATCCTCATTGGATGTGTAGGAGCTCATGGATGCCTCATCCTGAGTCCATCCCCCCCCCGAGTGTCCTCTTCGACTATTCCACTGGGGTATAGTTCTCTTATAGGATCCCATATGGTGCCGTGTTAGCTTCTTTTTCCCCACTCATGTTAGGATTATGATACCAACACCATGTTCCCTCCCTCGTTCTTCTAATCCTCCCACCTCTTTATCATAGGACTTTAAACTGCATGACACTTCTATAACTATGTTTGGATTGGTTCCCATCATCTTGGGATACGTCGGACCTCCTAGAAATTTCATTCATAGGCCCAGCCCCAATCTTCAAGACCTCCCATTGAGACAAAAGCCATGGTGTGGTGCAGGCTTATACCCTCATTGACATTAAGTCCATCTTGACCGTACCATGTTACACGATGTCGATACTGTGTTTCGAACATGGTCAACAACTAACCTTTGTTGTTTTGACCACCACCATAAGTCTCAAACATGGAGTGTAGTGGTTCATTCATCCATGATGTCTCTCCAAACCACGTTCTTCCTCGAGCAAGAGTGGAATTCCAGTTTTCAATCCCGTATGTGATGTGAAGAGCCTAGTCCAGCTCATTGATTCCCACACCAAGTATTTCTCACGTGGGCATATAATATATGATGGGGAAATGCTCGCATGATAGGTGATATGGCTATAGTTGGTTAGGTCTCCCAACCTGAGTTCCTTTGTCCCCTTCATCCCCTTATCCCGAGTTCTCATTTCGGATTGTAAGGTGTGGTATGCAATCACATCATTATTCACGTTAGGCTATTGTGCCATGCCACAATGATCTCCATGAGACATCCCTCCCTTCATTTATCATACATCCGGCGAGAACCATCCTTGAGGATTTCAAGTGGAAAATTAATGCAAGTCCTATGATGCGAATATTATCAACGGTCGACGCTCAATCGTTTTCCAGAAACTCTGGTCACCCAAAAGTGTATACTTTGTTGCGAACCTAATCAATAGTTGTCCTCTATCATCATCGACGCTTTGTGGTCTTCCATAGGCATGTTGATTCACCCTCTCTGTCCCAAACATATAACATTAAACTAGGAATCTCCATTGTTCATGCTCTATAACCTTAAACTATGATCACCATCATCCTCACTGCAAGATGTTAAACTACAAGATGGTGGTGACATTCTATCTGTGGCCCAACCTAAGGTCCCTAGACCTTCTCTAGCCCCTAGACTAGGATATCACATAGGAATGTACGGTGGGGTGTGAGATTATGTCTTCATTCATGTGGGATTACTCTTCATTTCGTACACATCCCTCATCTGGGTATCATACCGTTATTTGTGATCTTGTTGCATGACAATAAACTGCACATCATCTTTCTCTAGAACTACATGTGGATAGATTCCCATCCATAAAGGATACATAGGACCACCCAAATTTCTAGTCATTGGGTCTAGCCATATCACATAGAAACCTACCTATCATCTAGAACCCTTGGACCACGTTCTTCTAGGATTGTGGCATATGGTGTGGTATGAAATTATGTCTTCATTCACTTTGAGTTTATAAAAACCATGTCACATACCTCTCTCTCTTGAGAACCCTTATAACCCTTTCCCACCACTCATCTCATCAAGTCGTCTACCCTTATGTTGTGTCCCTCGACCCTCTTCGGTGATTCCCCAATGTTCCCATGAGTAATCTTGTCTAGATCCTCTATTGTCGAATTCTTTTTGGACATTCTTTCACCCATATTTCAGGCTTCGTGTTCCCCTTAATTTGTCTCCCATTATCTTTCACATCTAAAGGGATCCCCCAAATGGCATGGATCCATAGCCTATGGGATCTCCTACCATTACGAGCCAATATGGTTGATTGTTTTAGACAAAAAATCAATACAAGTCCCACGTTGCGAACATAGTCAGAGGTTGATGCTCATATTTTGTTCCCATTTTAGTCCACATGATATCGATGGTGTGTTTCGAACACGGTAAGTAGTTATCCTCTGTCGTCACACCAACACCATCAATCCTTTAGTGTTGGTTACATGATTCACATTATTTTCCACACCATCATGTCCAAGTGGAATTTCGACAATCCTGACACTATCCATCAGTGCACATTTTCACGTGGGGGGGAAAATCCGTAGTAAGGCGTCAATCGTGGATCTCCACCAACTTCCACTAGGTGTGTATTATAGGTATTGCAAAATCCTCTCTTTCCCTTCTATCTCACACCAAGTTTGACTCATGTGGGACAACATTCTAGAAGTTTAATGAGTAGAATTTGTGTTAGGCCCTGTGTTTTGAACCTGGTCAATGATTAAACCTCATTTGTTACCTCCATTTCAAGCTAACGCTATATGGATACTGTATTTCAATCAAGGTCAACAGTTATCCTTAGTTGTCTCACCACCCCCATGGTGTTCCATTTTTTGGTTATCTTGATTCACATATTCCATTCTAGTATGTTCAGATTATTTCCAATGCCCCTGGGGTCGCCATGCTCATGTACTAGAGCACACTCGGAAGACGTCATGTCGACTATTCTGTGGTCCTCATCCTCTAGTCAGGCCTCTCACTTTCTTCCCAGAAATTCAGATTGGTTGCTCAAACCCTGGATTCATGTAGATTGTTTTGCGCTCTTATATTTTGGTTGAATGATAAGGGGCCATCCCTTGTTTCTCTCATCGGGGCCATCCCACGTGAGCTTAGGGACTGATTGCCGAATGTCCCATGAATATAATGAAAATTCAATAAAACAAAAACAGATAACAAAACCCATTCCTGAATCTTGTATAAAAAGTTAAATCCTGAAAGTGGTTTGAAATGTTACATATATCATTGTACACGAGGATCGATCCCTCCCATGGATGGGTTAACCCCGTCAAAAGAACGTTCCAGCTTCACCAACCTATGGCTCGTGCTGTCTAGGACAGGTTTCCACCTGTTTAGTTCCAGATCCTACTCAGCTGTAATGGGGCACAGTTCATTAGCCGCAACCTGAGCCCTCTCTTCATCACTTTGGGAAACAACCATCTCCGTGGAGGCAGTTTTTATCCACTCTTCAGCCTCTACAAGCTGGTCCTTCCATCGTGATATAATCTCCGTCCGCGCATTGAAGAGAGTGGAATGTTCATCTGCTCAGACCTGTAGTAATTGAGACTCGTTTTTAGCCTTCTGATGCCTCTTGATGTTCAATGATTTCCTCAACTGCCAACCCACACAATATCCATGGTCATACCCTTGAATCTTCTGTTTCATGAGATCTTGGATGAGAATGTTACGATGCTGAGCATCCACCCCATAGAACACAGTTCGTAGAGTCACAAATAAAGTATCTCCATCTGATATATACATTGTTCATGAAGGGTAACATCTATAATGTGATTGATCATCATTCACGAATGGTGATAGACTATCTTTCTATCTTCTTCATCAGAGGCTGTTTCATCCTAGTCTGTTTGGTTGGATAGCTCGTACACTGGGAAGACCCCTAACAACTCGTCAGCAGGTTCTGCATCTGGGGTCAGATCAGGTATGGTGAGACATGGGTTGTGTGATCGATCTTCATCATTGGATCCCATATAAATAATTACAGGAACTACCCTGCAAATGGTCCCAACTGTGATCAAGAGTATCACTGCTTGGATGGTCTGGATATCCAACACGGCAACCACCAGTATTTCCCTGGGAAAAGCAGTTCTATGAATACCAACCAACATAACCAAGTAATACCACACCATTTGAAGATGTATACATACCAAAAAGGAACAGATATCAATTAGCATATTCAATGGGTGTCAGTCATGAGTTTTTAAAGAATAATTACATAGATTAAATTCTCGATCTCGTTCTTAGGTTGTAGCTATGAAGGCCACAAGGAATGGACCTCCTTATATTTTTGGATGATCTGAAAACTCTGGAAGATCCACCTCGATTATCCAGGACCCGCTGGACGTGGTAATCACCATAGCCATGGGAATCAGTCCGGAAGGCCCCACATCTTCCTCCACTGAGGGACGAGAAATTGTTCTGTGAATGAGGCACTAATACATGGTTTAAACATTGGTGAGGGGTCCAAAGTATCCATGAAGTGGATCTCTGGGATGAGGATCAGAATTTTACCTCAAGGGCCTATGAAAATTAATCAAAACCTGATCCGTGATCGCCTACTTTTCCCTCCTATAGAGGGCTCCCTCTACCTACCTCCTCCACTTAGAATGATTCATCTGATTATTCCAGCAGAGGGAACTGTTCCCTAAAATCAGCTGCCGACAACTATGAGGGAGTTTTTCAATCCAACAAAACCTTTAACCAGTCTACCATTGGACGAGGAACACACTAGGGGCAAAAAATGTCCTCCAACTCATCCAGGTGTTGCTCTGCCTCCACCAGTGATGCTTCAAAGCCGCCAATGACGGGGCCGATTCCCAAAAATTCCTTCCCAAGACAGTTCAAGTGTTGCAACATCTTGGACGCGATGAGGAGTTTTTTGTTGAAATCCTAGATGACCCATGCCTCTGGGAAGGAAAAATTATTTTTCATGTCTATATGGAAAACTCGCTTCCCCATAGCTTGAGTGGATATCATGTGGAGTCTACTTGGAGGCCTCCCCTATGGATAACTCTGCTCTACTAGGACTGTCAGGTCTGCTATTACTACTGGATCATCTACCACTACCTCCTGCTCAACTGGTGCGGGCCTTGCCTCCATGGAAGCCCCGCCACCGAGAGATGTACTTATCGCCTTCAGACCCCGACCTCATGGTTGGAAGGCACACCATTAGTATCCTGAGAAGTTGGCTACTTCAGCATCTCCACCTGGTAGGATGCCTCCTATTTTTTAGAATACTCCATATCCAAACCAAAGATGGTTTTCAGTGGAAGAAGCTCATTTATCATCATCCCATCTTCTCGTGTAAACTTGATCCACATTTGTATCATCACGCACATGTGCTCCTCATGGCGCACCCCCAAAAAGACCAATGGGGTGAGTCATTTCATGCACCGAAATTTCCTTGCAATTTTATGTGGGGTGCATGACTCAAAGAGGGGCTCACGGTCCACCTGTGCCACCCTGACTCCAACTCGAATGGCTGGGAGGTAGGACTGATGCTCTTCCATTCCCCAGCCATCTTCAAGGAATACACCCGTTGGCAATAGGAATAGGTGAAAGTTGAACTCCTCCATCTTCCAGATTGGATTCTGTACCGACTGCACGGTCATCTTGGCTAGAAATCTCCCTGTGACATTCAAAATTGATGGGAAGATGTTTGATCCTAGTGGAGATATGGGGTTTGGATATTCATAGTTCCTATGACATACCCCGCTATCCACCCATACAAGAGATGCAATGGCCCACATATTCTATGTGGCTTCTTCCCCTTGCTGATATGCTACAACATCTTGTACAACATGGTGAGCATCAGGATCCCGAGGTTGACCCACCCTCTTGTCGCTAGTGTGGACCCCATGATAAACGTTCTTGGTCGAACACCCATGTTTTTGTCCCTCACTGTCAGGATCCATCCACAGATGATCACCGCAAAAAGGCTGCCAACCTGACTATCGTTTGTTGCTCAGTACTGATGCTGAATGCTCATGTCATCCACTAGATGTCCTCCAAGTGATGCAAGTATGAGCGGTCCATTCCCTATTGCTCCCCCTTTGTGCATGTACAAGGCCTCACCCGAAACATCTTATCTTTTAGAATGTTCAGGAACAACTTGAACCACCGTCTGATGTGGACGTCTCTCACCAACTACTTATCATCTCCCAGTAGCTGGTTCATCAATGCCATAACCAGCGGTGGCATTTGTTCTAGATCCTCCCACGCACCCATAATGGGGAGGAACTCATCATACATCACCCCCAGTATTGGGACCCTTTGAGATCTGATGCATGCCCCTTAAGCTAATGCTGACTTCTTCATGGTGAAAATGGAAGGTATTGGTCATTGATGACCATCTACTCAGCAACTCTGGAATCTACTTCTTTGGTTGATAAATATGAAATTGGGAGGCCCAAGCTGCCAAAATTTGGCCCACTCTTCATATCTCTACCCCATGTTATTCACATGAGGCACCAACCCAGAAGGCACATGACTAGTAATCTATAATGTGGTCGCCCTGGAGCAAATCCCACTGATCAGACCCACCCTTTCCCAGGAACCTTAGAGCTGCCTTCAAGATAGTGTGGTATAGAGGGGGGGGGGGAGACTCTGGCTGCATCTCCTTCACATCAATTTTTAGGTGATTTTATGGGAAGCCTTCATTAACATGCGTGAAGTCCTCCTAGAAAATGCCATCAGCTTCCCTAAACCACTATAGCTAGCACGACATGCTCATGAAGAAGTACTCTTGCTCATCCCTACTCGCTTAAGGGAGGAAGACATCATCCCATAGTCCAAAGACATAAAGAGGCATCCACTTACACAACATGTGGTTCATTTGACTTTCTGATAGCAACTCCAATAGCGAATTATAGTCATAGTATCTCTGCATGATCTCCCCTATTCCCAAGCTATCGACTATCTCCTCCCTCAGGGCTGCATCGACAAAGACCCCCCAGGCAGCCTCTCTGTGAGCCAATCAGTTTTTGAGTTTGGGAATTTTTTGATCTGTTTTGTGAAGATATTTCACAGTGCGTGGTCACAGTGGTCATTTTTTAAGACTATTCGCGGATCCTGACCCTGGTCTTCAGACATAAGCCATGGAGCACACTTTCACAAAGTCAGAGTCTAATTGTGCGCCGCAAAGTTGAAGGCTCAATTTTCCTAGAGAAACAGTGATGTACATGGAGCTTCACAAATCATAAGCTCTAAAATCCAAAATGAGGGTGAAGAGGTATGACAATAGAGAGTTCAGCTACTCTATTTCTAGGAGAGGACCCCCGATGCTTCATGGCATGTCTATTCTCATCGAGCTTCATGACATGCTCATCTTTCCTATCACCTCTATACTTCATGAGGATCCTTCGTGGGTCATCTTCATGAGACTTCTTCATGATTGATTAGATATATTGGCAATTGACCCTCATAATTTGACCCTCTCTTTCTCCCCATCTCCTTGTCTGAGGGAGGAATTTTTGGGTGCTAATATTTGGGAAGAACAAGAAGGAATGGAAAGCATTAGGGGATGCCTCACGAAGCCTGATCACAGAGCCCCTATGGCCCCTCAACCGTCACCCAACATCCCCTTTATGAAGCTATAATGAATCAAGGTGGTGGGATGCTACACGAATCAATTGGACATTCACGAACCTGCCACAGAGCATGGAGGCAGGATGCTCTATGAACCCATTTGATGTTCACGAACCCACCATAGAGAATGGAGGTGTGATGCATCGTAAACACATTTTACATTCACAAACCCACTGTGGAGAAAGATCATTATTCGTGTCGAGAAAGATCTACATTTTAGTGCCTCTTACCTTAAATTACTGGGCTTCCCTCGATCACAAAGGACGAATCCTCTGAACATTCACCTTATTAGCTCACAAATAGTGAAATAATCTCAACTCAAAGTACCACGAGATCTTCATGGTTCTTTGGAATTGTGATGTGCCCCCCCCCCTTTGAAGTAATTCTGCCCCTCTTTAGGGAATGATTCCCTTCGCGGAGCCCATGGGCCTCTATGAAGGGTGGGGATCCCCAAGGGGACATGGGTCTATGCAGAGAAGTCATGCTTCACGATGTACCCTCCATCCACATGTGACCCACATAATAAGGCAGTGATGCTATATTTCGTAAAGAACATTAGTTCGCAATGCTATGCTTCATAAGGCACCCTTGCATTATGAATAGCTCCACTGTGAATGCATTTTCTCTTCGAAAATCCCCTTATATATATGCATCTATTCAACACAATTAGTCTTGGCCACTTTACATCATGAAGCACACCCATTCACAAATCCCCTTCACTTCACAGAGCACCAGAACATCACGAGGCATTATTCTTGGAACCCCTTGGGTCCACTACTCTTTTTCATGTGCGACCCTCCAGGTTTGCATGATACGATTTCAATGTCCCATGGCTAGTGCATACTTTTTCATTGCTTCTCCTCTTGATATATAACATGGTAACGCTAATAGCTATTACTTCTTCGCAAAGCCCTGCAAATATGGACCTCTCAATGGATCAATCCATATCACCCCTTCAGCAAGGCATTAATAGTGACATCCCTACTCCAAGGTGCAAGAGGTATCAGTTATGTATGTCCTAAGGGGTGCAGTGTGAACCCACCTCATCTGACCTATAGGACGTTAAATTGCCAATGACCGCTATCCTCATCACCTTAAGTTAAACTGTGACCTCCCCCCATACATCATATGCGGGGTTACCCACATAAGACATTTTTTCCACCAACTGGTCTCCACATGAGTGAAATCATTCCTCACTTGTAATCAGATCCTTTTTATCGGTGCAACGTCTATCTGTGGGGAAATGGCATCCACCTTGGTATAAGCCCCATAGTTTATTCCATGAGGTAGCACCCTTTCTCCTCCTCTCTTCCCCATATCAAAGGACCAAAGGGGGGGTATGGGAAACAAATCCCTCCATTATTTAAGGAAAAATCCAACTTTATCGCCACCCAGGAATCCACCTTGAAGTAATTCCCAACCTCCATCACCCTATGCTACTAACCATTCGTTAGCCCGTATTTCCTCATTGGGCTACGAACCATGAATATGCCGCTATTTCCTTTTTGGGTCACTAACGACGCATAATCCCAATTCCACATCCCAATAATGCACCATCTGGGATGTGATTGTCAGGCCTTTACTTCCTCTTGTTTCCTACACCGAGCATGAATCACGTGGGCTTAGAGTTACCATCATCTATGACATCCTATCTAGGAATCCTAGAGTGTACACCCCAAACATTCTCCTTACAAACTATGTAGACTTTGTCCATTTCTACGGCAAGGTATGTACGAGACCTCAATGTGGTTAAATCCCAAAACCCATTGGTCCATGCCATATTCACATCAGATCACACCATCAAGAACTATGTAATATTGATCTTTTCCAAGGCACAGTATGTAGGAAGCTTCCAAGAGGTTCAAGCCCAAAAACCAACGGTGCCAACTTCCTTTAGGTTGGACCACCTTCGTCCCGTATGATGTTAAATTGCATTCCCATTTATCATCCTGTACAATGTTAAACTGTATCGACCTTCCAATCTATGTAGAAATTAATCATTACCAGGGAAAGGTACATAGAAAGCCTCCATGAGGTTCAAGCCTAACACCCATTGGTCCCGACCATCTTCCTGTTGCTTCACACCATATCCAACTATGAGTACATTGATACTTGACATGGTATGGTATGTAGGTTTCCCTCCTGAGGTTCATACCCCACAAGTATTGGCTCTGACCCCCTTCACGTCGGTCCACATTCCACCCACATGATGCTAAACTGCATGCCCCTTTATGTACTGTATGACATCAAACTACATCAACTATCTCGAGCTATGAAGACATTGATACTTTCCAAGGAAAGGTATGTAGAATGCCTCCCCATGGTTGAAGCCCATCAACTATCGGTCCCGACCATCTTCACGCCATTTCACCAAACACTTCTACTGAACTACGTGGGTTTTGATTCATGTCTATTCGACAAGGTACATAGGAAGCCTCCCTAAGGATCAACCCCATCGAGTGATAATCTGTTGTGACCCCATCCAGTGGTATGCAATTGTGACCCCATCTTGCAGTAGGACATTGTGACGCCATCCCGCAGTATGATAATGTGATCCCATCCTAGGGTAAGCTATTGTGACCACATCCAGTGGTAAGTAGTTGCTACCCCATCTAGTGGTAAGCCATTGTGACCCCATCCATCGATATGTCATTGCGATCCCATACCCAAAGGTATAACGTTGTGGACCTCATAGAGAGGTAGGACATTTTGATTCCATGTTAGCGGTAAGAATTTTTCCACTGAATCCCAGCAGTAAGCCACTGTTGTCCCTTCTGTTGGGACCCATATCTCTTGTCCATCCCACTAGTGTGAGGCCGACCACGAGCTACTAACCATGTATAATCCCCAGTATATCATTGGGACGTTGTCCTCTATGGAAACCCCAATTATATAACCACCACCCTGAACTATGTGGACTTTGAATCCCTGCCACGAGGATACATTAGAGATTTCATCAAAGCTCAAGCCCAACATCACAGCCGCCCTCGAGTCGACTGCATCCCACTCTCTATCCACATAACTTAACCATCTGTTATCCATTTTGATTCTTACCCAATCCACCAAATCTCGGGATATATGTTCAATTCATCTCTTCACTTATCCAAGTAGTAACTTGGAAACTGACCACGTGTATCCCCGACATATGTGTTCCCCCCAGGGGCTTCACCCATATGATCCACTCTAGTTAGTGTTCTGATCAGTTTGATATGTCTCTGCAATACATTAAACTCGCAACATGCCCTGTGTTAAAACATTGGAAGGTGAAGAAAGCCTCAGATATATGCCTATGACATTTAATTCCCTACATTCGACATGGGATGCCTTTGGTTTCTGTGCCCTCAATATGCCCAATAATAAGGGGAAATATCTCAAATTCACTATTGTTCCATCTTCCAGACAAGCCATTGATGTCCATCATGACTAATCCCCCAGCTGAAGGTTGTTTCCCTGACCGAACCCCTTGGAATGTCCTAACAAAATAAAAGTAATTAACTGGAATCCCTGAATACATGGTACTGGGATGTGTTTCATGAACAACGTATTAGTCTATACGGGAGACCTAGACTATGTGATGATTTTGGAGGAGGAATCCACAGAATAAAGAACTGACATCCCATCATCCTATTTCGATCAAGAAGTAAATATCCCGGATTAAGGAACAGATGTCTCCTACCTTTGGAAAGTGGGAATATAGGGAAACAAATGCGCTTTTCCACAGACGGATGCAAGAACCATGACAAAAGCGTTAAAAACATGGTGTCATGTAAAAGTATCATTTACATTGGGATTGAAAATTATTTATTTGACTCGGTTTCAACATATTATTTTAAATAAGATGAATTTTTTTAATGGAATAAAATCAACACCTCGACGACTATATGTTGAGTTAGTGGTGAGAAATACTAATGGTATGATTAACTTATTTAGATTATATTTATAATCATTGGTGGTTGTTTTTGTTAATTTTTTTTTATTTCAAATTATTTAATTCTTCATCTATTTGAATTTAATGTAATTTTAGATAGAGTCATGGACTCTCAGTATTGATCCCTTATCAATTTTCATGGAAGGTATGTTAGATTCAATATCAAAAAACATTGACCTAATATAAAGAGGAGGATAAACCTAAACATTAAACTAAATTTACATCTATCATATGGGGGTTTCTATATGTTCATGAGGGTTATTTAAACCATATGATTGGGGAGAAATTCAATATTGAATATATTTCTATTACACAATAGTATTCTATGTATTTTATGAGGAATTTTCTAATCTTACCCTAAGTTATGTTTTTTAGTTTTTAATGGAACTTATACTTCATGTTACACTAATTTGAAATTATCCTTATAGATTCCACCAATTGAGTTATTAAAATTTAGAATTAATATATAGTATAATTTACATATGGTATTCATTATGAAAAATCCGTACAATGGGATGATCCTATTTTTCTTAAATAAAATAAAATTTGTCCCAATGCTAATTTAAATTTATTACTGAAATATAAAAATATCACAATTATGAACAATTATCCTCTACCCCATATAGAAGATTTGTTTTATCTATTATTTCAATCTCTATATATTTTCAAGATAGATCATGGATTAGATATCACAAGTTAATGTCAATGAAAAGGGATATAACCAAGAGAACCATTGATACAAGTTACAATCATTGGGAGTTTATAGTAATTACATTTCAACAAACTAATTGACATTTTATCTTCTTTCATATAATTAATATTGTCTTCAGATATTACATTAATTAGATTTTGGTATCCTTTTCATATAATATTCATATAATTTTAATAAAACTAAAAGAGATTTAATGAAATTTGATATTGTGATCAAGACCCAGTGGATGTTGTTTTTTAATACATTCCACCTCTTATTTTTCTTCATGGATAATAAATATTGGTCATATAATGTCATTTGAGTATATATTATGAGATCCATGAATTATGGATGATAATTACCAATGACCTATGCCACCCACCATGATAACAATCCACATTTTCATAGGATTAATATAAAATATGAACACTTTTTCATAATTTATCATGAATATAAAATAAAATATACATTTTGACTCATATGGGGGCTTATTTTTTGGGGATAGATCATTGTAATAATAATTTCATAGAACTAAAGCCTTGGTTCGTATGTGAACATTAGATTACACTACCCAATTTGGGAGAAGTATTTCTAATCAATATAAATGCACCAAATATGGGACTAATATGTTTCATAATGAAGAATGACATTGTAGTACCGTATTCCTCTTTCCGATTAAAAATGATGGAGAATATTTAACCGACTTTAGATTTAGAGTTTTTAGTCGTAATTTATAAATTGATGAGATGGAGGAATTATCATAATAGTAAAAGTTGGGATATATCTGTTAATCTTAAAATAGGATATTATATATTTATAAAAAAGTAATTGAATATACACAATAGAATATGGTGATAGATGATCAATGATTATGAGTACTGAATAAATTACCCCCCCTATGAAGTAAAAAAGGTGGAGTATGATCTGATTCAGAAATAAATGGCTTGTTAGTTGATTATGAGGAGTGAAATATATAAAATATACACATATATAGAAATTTTAGAACTTATAATAATGATTAATGGGTACATGTGAAATATTTATACGACTAATGTTCATATATCCATCCTTAAGAAAAAATTTATGGTGAAGAAGAATAATGATATATTATAGAAGTATGTAAGGAATGGTCATGAGTTCAACTAAGATAATGTTAGAATTATAATGTTCAGAAACAATGTATGTATCTCATCAGTTCCCTACTGAAGAAATAATTATTAGATGAAACTCACAATTCAACATTCCTAATATATCTAGGAAGTAGGTTGTTGAATCGAAATAGGAAAGTCTATTTCAAGTAACATACATTAAAATGTTTATTAAAATGATTTTTTATTATTAATATAACATTATTTTATGGCCAATAAATATAATTAATTCAACGGGTTAATAAAAATACCAATGAATGGGAATGGATTACATTTAGCTTGATTTCATTAGCAGAATCCCAAATAAATTAATTAGAAAAATTCTATTCGGTTTGAAGTTAATAACCTCATGGAATTAGTGTTTTTTTCATAAGAGATTATTTATCACTTAATAATCACAATAAATTATACACTAAGGATGTGGTAAGGATGAATAAATCAGCATTGTTAATTTTTAGGATTGTAATATGAGGTTTACCATGATGTTCTATAGAAGGGTTTATTGGGATCTGGATTCATAGTTTAGTTTAAATACATCAAAAATTTCTCAGAAATATGTTTAATCAACGTGGACTATTAAATACAGTGAATAATTTTTTTATAGAAATATCTAATGATAACAAAGGAATTTGTGTCCAAACATTCCATTGTTAAATGTTCATAAAACAATTTCGTTCACTTAGGAATTGACATAGATCCTTATGATTTCATATTCTATGTCAATTGTAGGACACAAATGTGTCTGAATCATATTGGACAAATAAAACTATTGAGCTCCTATCAGTTTGCGTAAGTGTTATAAATGTTTAGATCTATTAAATGGATTATAGGGGAATATATGACTCAATAAAAAAAGTTATTCTTGACCAATTATAGTGGTATCTAGATAATTGATTTGGTGAAATGTCATTGTTATAAATATATCCCTAGATAATGGTTGTTATATTTTAATAAATGGAATGATATGACATTGTTTGTAGGTATGTTAAAAAATCAAGATCGTATCATGAAGGATGTTTATCACTCAGAGAAATCTCAATATATAACTCAAGTATATAGTGCGATCCATGTATCCTACATGAATTTATAGAAACCTAGTCCTTCACATGTAAATAATTAATACATTTTACAACCATTGTATGAAATCCATAATGGGTTAAAATATTTGAATATTCTAAATTAATTAGTGAAATTTATATGAAATAAAACCAGTAAAATGTTCAATGTTTTTTTTATAAACCATGATTTTTATGAAGGTATGTGGGGACATTGTAATGTGATGGGATAGAGGTATCCTCAGCTATTCTAATCTTCTTGTTTAATTTGAATCACCATGCTTTTAGCGAATTACATTGTACTCTGAAAATATTGTTATATTAGTTTCACCATCATAACAATGAAATTAAATTATAAATATATAAATGATTAATTAAAATTCAAAAACTAATTATAATTTGATTATATAAAAAATTTAATAAAAACAACATAATTTTTAGTATTATTAATGTAATTTTTTAACATAATGTTTTTCTCAAAATTAGATTTATTAATTTTGGGGGAAAATAATATATTTATTTTTTTCATGTAATGAAAACAGAAATAAATACATAGAAAATAATATTAAATATATATATTTAAAAATTATATTATGGTTAATTCATGATAATGTTTTGAAAGTATTGATTTTATGATAAATATTGAATTATTTAAAAAAATTAAAATTATCCCCTAGTTTCTAGCATTTAAATAATTTTTTAAAATAGGTTTTAAATGTAAAAAAAATTTATTTATATTATTTAGAATCCACTTAATATTATTTTTAGCAAATTTATATATGATTTTTTATAACACTTTTTATAATTATAATCATTTTTTGGGATAACTGATTAATGTTATATTTTTAACGATTTATTTTTTAATTAAATTATGAAATTTAATTGAATTAAATTATATAAAATGGATTAAATATATTGAATAAAGATTTTTTATAGTAGTTTAGACGTTCAAAATGATTTTTGGTCCTTTTTAATTTTAAAATATATAAAAATATGTCATGATGGTTATGGTTAAAATATGTTTAATGGGAGTTTTAATAATATAATTGGGAATGTTTTCCAAGTAATCATGTATAACTAATATTTAATGGTTATATTTCATCTTTATACTATCACAACATCTATCCCATGCCGATTTGAAAGAATTTGGATCTGGTTTGAAATTATTATTTTTTAATCATTTATGAAATTTGATGTATGTACTCTACCCCATAGTGAAAAGAGACCCCCCCTTCTCTCTTAAATACACCACATTTATGAATCTAGATAGACCAAAACCATCCAAATTATAATATTAACTACTATAAAAATGAATTTAATGTTTTATTAATATTAATAGTGTAACACCCCAAGAATTCATAATGTGTTATTTCTTCAAAATAATTCAATAACTTGCACTACATGCAACACCGAGTTCAATTGCACCATGACTTACCAAAAAGCCATTCAAAAGAGGTTATGAATAGTATTAAATAAATTTTAAACTTTATATAATCCTTATAATTTTTCCATATTATGAGTATCTTAGACATAATTCAAGAACAAATTCATTTTCAGTATTGCACTATTATCAACTTTTAATAGTGAACCCTTTTTAAATACAATATTTTAAACTTTTTGACTAAATGGGGACATCAAAAATTTAAAATGAAACATCCCAAACTTCCACGGTACGCTTTCTTTGAATAATACAGTAGCGTGTGTTGTACGCAACCTTGAGTTTTAACACACACCACAACAAAACTAGCTGTTATGAATAGTAATACATAATTTTTGAAATTATATATATTTTATATTTCAAAATGGACTTAATTTTTGGATTCGAAATATCTAATTTAGCCTAAGGTGAAATTTTGGTACTTTTCGGATAACTTTCATATTTTGATGAATAGTGAAAATTACTAAATTTTAATTAAAAACAACTTTTTTAATCAAAATAATTAATAATGATAAATTGTGAATTTGAGTGGTTTTAAAGTATATTTAGAATATATTTTTACCATTTAATATAATGTTGGTCATTAGACATAATTTTACAATTAAACCGAACATAAACAAGTGTCAATCTTTTGATAGTTATTATCTCTTAAAAACACGCTTTTTGTTTTGACAGCGGGAATTAATTTTAAATTAATTTCTTCCACTTCTATGTTTTGAATTTATAAAAATGGATTCCATATTTGGAATCAGGATGTCCAAATTGTGTAAATAGGTAACTTTTATTTTTAGACATTTTGAATAATTACTGTGGTAAATATTTTATTTACCATGGTGAAGGGTAAATCTGGTAAATAAGGATTAAAAAATAATATTATAATAATACTAAATTACCCTAAAACGTGTCCTAGACTTATGGGTTGATACATGTTCGACCATAGGCATCTTTGGGTCGATTTGGGGACCCCATGGTGCCACTTGTAGGTGATAGGGACACTTTATTTTAATTAAGTTAAAATGAAAACAAAAATGACACAAGCATATAGCTTTTAGAAAAACAATTATTACATAGGGTTATATATGTTGGATTTTAGATTATAAATATTAATTATAAAGATAACAAGATTTCCTACATAATTATATTTTATTTATAATTTTTAGACATTAAATAAGTTATTTTATTTATGACACAATGATGATGCAGTAATTACTAAAATAGTGAAAAATTAAATTAATTGATATTATAAATACCCAAATAAATATAATATGAAACTTTTAATGAATTAAAATAAATTTCTAGTATAATATAATATATTAGGATTGATTTAATTTACTTTTTTCGAAGTAACCAATCTGTTATGAGTTTCAAAAAAATCAACTATTGAATAGTGTCAAAATTGACATAAAAGAGTTCTTAAAACAAATATTATATTATTAATTGATATTAAATTCCTAAAAATCTAAGGTTCGTCAAAGAGACTTATATCATGATAGGTTCATCATTAATGGACCACTGGGGGGTCTCTTGGATGTATATAGTAAGTTTATTAACCATATTATATAAAAATACAAAGAGACATTGTAAAAGTGAAACTAATTAACTTAGAGTTAATACTTAAAGATAAGGTTAATATAAGTACCCAAACCTGTCTAAATTCTATTGGTTGAGTTTTTTTAGACCCATCCCCACCTTAACCTTTGAATATTCAACTTTTGATCCATTGGAAACCGATTATGAATTTATTATAAACTAATATATCTAGCTTTTCCAAAGGTGCCCCTCACCCCTCTTATAAAAGGGCACTCCTCCTTCTCATTTATTCACACCTTCAAAGCCTTTTGGTTCGGCCAAACTCTGCCCAAATACTCTCCCAACTTCCTTCACTACAACCTACAGGTCTTAGTTTTATCAGAAAGCCAACCTAAGGAGCCCTTTTGATCAAATCAAAAGGAAGAACCCGAAGAAGAGGTATTGATTTCACCACCCTTTTTCCAAGTTCATTTCTTCTTCCACTTATTCTTCCTTTGTTGTTACCATTCTAAAATAATAATTCCAGTATCATATATATACTGTGATGTTATTATAAATATGGTACAACCATATTCAGTATTCTATCCACCCTTTGAATAACATGTCACCATACGTGCGTACGTACGACTTATCGTCTCCACGTCGTGGTGTAATTGTTATTCAATATAATATTATTTGGATGGGTATAATAATGATGTGTAACTCATGTAAATAATAAATATAACATGTTAATGATTCAGTATATATGATATACCATCCATTTATATATTATTTTAATATCAAAAGAATGATATTGCCGCTCGTGCGTACGTACGGACTACCGTCTCCACGAACGCGATGAGATTCATTCCCCATCGTATCCATTCAAGTATAATTATCATTTGATGATTTAAAAAATGATGTTTAAGGAATTGATATCATTCTGTATATGAATAATATACAACATATCCTTTACAAACATGTCTTACGTAACAAAACATATAAAAGAAAACATGTAACTTAACACCTGAAACAATGATAATACTAAGATATTATTATCAAATCAATATTAAAAAATCATATATGATATCATATTAATATATATGATTCTTGAATAATTTAATAACATGTATTTCACCATTATACAGGAGGTTAAACTACCCCAACCAAGGAAAAGTACAAGGCAAGGGGTTTTCATCTCACTCCTTATTTCCGTGAGATTCATGCCATATTACCACCATCACCTTTTGTGTGGTGTATGTACTACCCATAATTATATTATTTGTGTAATACACTCTAATTTATGTGTATTTACATATTCATTGTATGATACCTCTTTCATGGGTTGTATGTTTCATAAGTTACCAAATTGGTAAGGGTTATTTCACAATCTCTTCATTATCTGAGGTTGTTTATACGTAATAATCTACTGGGATCTCTTTATCATCCACATCAATGTTTCTTCAAAATGTATTTCAAAACATTTTTATTATTTACAAGAATATGGGTTAAAGTCATTTATACCCTTGTTTGACTTTTTATAAGAGGAATCTTTCCGTAGTTTTCAAAACAAGGTCCTTTTTAACCTTTTCGACAGAATTAAGGTAAGAATGTTTTTTTTAACTTATATGGCGGGGGCGGTTATTTTCCGCCGTTATAAAATCTTCAGAGATTTCCTTATAAGCTTATAAGAATATTTTCAAAGAAAATGTTTTATTTTATATGGCTCTTAAATGATTTCAAAAATAGAAAGAGATATTTCTCTAAAATGTGTTTTGATTTCATCTATGTCAACATCCTTTGATGGATTTTACGCTTATTTGAAGTTGATTTATTATGATACAAAACTTCTATATTGTATTGAAGGTTTTGTGATATGTTTGACTGTGGATGTGCGATTTTTATACCATTCATAGTTTATGGTGAAATTATTGACATTTCGTATGCTAGTTTTAATACGAATGTTTATGTTATGTTTAAACCTTTTCATATGGGAATACATTGGACTTAATATGTGACGGGTGGAGCCCGCTATAGCTCCTCGATGCATCGTTAGGTCTCATGAGACAAACTAGTGTCTTGGCACAAGGCCTTGACAAAATGTTATTTGTAGTCTTGGCACGAGGCCTTGGCTATGTGGTTATGATAGTCTAGCATTATGCATTCCAACATTATGAAAGTGGTTATTGATATTGCATGTGATTATTCGATTAGTAGAATATCCATGTTAACAAGTAAATGGCATTATTTCATTTTACTTTTTCCATACTATGTTGAAGTTCAAGTTTAAAAGGCTTTTTTTAGTAATGCATTGCCTTAAATGTTTGTGCTTATTTTGAATGTTCCGTTATATTGTTATCCTTACTGGGCATTTGAGCTCACCCCTTTTCTATGTTTTATTTTTCCCAGGATGTGAAGAAGTAAGTTATGAATGACCTGCGGGGATATTATGAGGGGATAATAGTGTGGACTGTGGAGACATTATGTTGTTGTAGTAGTTTTTCATTTTATGATGTAATGTAAAACTTATTAATATATCTAGTGTTTCTAAGGCTACTAAACCAATCGGTCTTTCGAGATTTGATCTTCTTGTGATCATGCCAATGTTATGTAATAATGCACCAACTCTGGGTAACTAGGGTTGGGGCGTTACAGTTGGTATCAGAGGAAGTTTAGTACAAACCTTGGAAGCTAGATTTAGATAAACTCTGATTAGAGCACATAGATTTAAGATGGACTTTGAGGATTAGTATAGAAGAATTTCCTAGAATTTTGGTATTGTAGAGATTTTCTGAGTTTTCTGAGCAATACATCCCTGTCTGGATACGAGCAGGTAGAGGCGGCTCTGGCATAGATGTACCTAGGGCTAAAACCCGAAAACACCGATTTGAGCTAGACTCGAACGGGAACTAGTGCATGACAATGGGCTTTGCTGCACTCTTGGTTACGACACTCCCAGGGGATATGCTTAGGATAATTCTCATT
Organism: Viscum album; assembly: GCA_963277665.1. Classification (NCBI taxonomy): domain Eukaryota; kingdom Viridiplantae; phylum Streptophyta; class Magnoliopsida; order Santalales; family Viscaceae; genus Viscum; species Viscum album. The sequence goes on from OY728147.1 coordinate 1,192,850,411, forward strand.
TTCTTTACAAACCATTATAAAGGGTTTTTGTGGATTTACTTCCTCAAAGGAGAAATTTATATGATTATGGATTATATCCATAAACTATTTAATTTATGTTATGTGTCTTACAAGTTTGGGATTAGGTATTGTTATTTATAAACTAATCTAGTGTATGACATTGTTTAGAAATGGCGCCCAGTAGAAGGAATGCGAACTCCAGCAATGCACATGATCCAAAGAGAAAGAAGGATCATATATTTCATGGCCTTAAGCCAGAATTTATAAGAGAAATAGTATCCCATGTATTATCATCATATGAAGAAATAATATCATGTGTTGATAAGATAAGTAAATATTTTACTGAGTCCTATGGATTTGAAGGGAAGAAAGAGAAGAAAAGGATGGAAGAGAGAAATATGGATAAAGGAAAGAGGGAAAAGAAGAATTTTCCCATATGTGATAACTGTGGGAAGAAACACCCTGTAACTTTCCTGAAAGGAATTGGAGTTTGTTATAAGTGTGGAGGAAAAGGGCACAAAGTACGTGACTGCAAGGGTAAGAAAATGGTTTCAAATGTACAATGCTTCATTTGCAAGGAGTTTGGACACTACGCGAACCTATGTCCCAGTCATCAGACTATGACGCAAATGATGTTATTGGATAATAATCAAGTTATGATACTACCACAGATGAAGAAGAATGATTAGAGTTCTTATGTTGATTATGTCAATTGAGTGTTGTATCAACAATGTACTTGTTATAATAATTATGGAGTATATAAGGATTGTACTGCAGTACTATTTCATTAAGGACTTGAGATTGTGTGGAACAAACAAAAGTGACTCAATTATTGGATAAATTTTTGGAAAATATATGGTTGAGAGAATGATAATCCATAATATAGTTCTGATACCGAGGTAGTGATTTTCGAATAATACATGATTATTTTGGAAACATTATATTGGATATTCTTGACTACCATGGAACTGATTAATGATTTTTATATTCCATCATTGTTGGGGTTTAAATTTTTTTTGGATTGATGAAGTATATCCAGCATTCTATATGGAATAAGGGAGCATGAATGTAATCAATAAGGAATATGGTAATTCAGGATATTTTAGTGTATTAAAAGAATACATGATGAAGGTATTCATATGCTATTACGGGGTAAAAAGGATCTACATTATTTTTACCTTCCTTATAAATGTTGGAATGTGAGTTTGGATAGAAGTATTTTGGATAGTTCTAGTTTGGATTATTTTGGATTGCCATAAAAGGACAACCCAGAGGTCGGGCGGCAACCCGTCGCGTCCGGCAAGGCCGCGAGACTTGAACCCGCAACCGAAGGGCGATAAGTGTGTATCACCTACCACTGGCCCACGAGATGTCCTGGATTAAATAATGTTGTTTTTTAAAAGATCTGGTAGATGAATTATAAATTCATTTATTTTGGAACCCTATACGAATAGTACAAATAGAAAAAATTTTACATTCTATAATCTTTTAGAGTGAAAGATGAGTTTGTGGTAGAAATTTATTAATGGATAAAACTCTAATTATAAAGTAAGTATATCTCCTTATGATCTTAACCAATCTCATAAATAAATTCCTCAACATTAATAAAAGGAACTTAGAACAAAAATGTTGTCCTAGATGGTACCTTAAATCATCACTAATTTATGGCTTTGGGATTTTTGGCCTTTTCATAGCCATGTTATCTACCACTCTCCATCAGATAATTGATGGTTAAATTTCTCTTCCATATCCATATTTTCCTACATGGAACCCTAGTATGTGTTATTTTTGGTAATCTTCATACTTTCCACTCTTTGTTTTAAATAGAGGCCTCATTAATTCATTTTTCGATGTGGGATTTCAACTAAGATATTTTGAAACGTCAAAAATGTGTTATCCTAATACCCTATGTTTTGTTGAACCGATGGTATTTCAAATAATCATAGATTGATGAGTTTAAGGACCTCAATTTTACACTTGTTTATGATTGATGACCTAAATCACTACTTATAAATATTTACTTTTTTCCTCCAATTATATATCTCTAATTTCCACCAATGTTCTCCTAATCGAGATCATAATTTGGTGGTGACCCTTTGATTTCTCTTTTCCTCATATTAAGACTAAATTTTAGTAACCTAATTTCCGATGTGGGTTTTACCACAAATATATTTTCTACTTTCAACCTTTTATTTTCTAAGAACAATTTCAAATTGCGAGGACGCAATTTATTGAAGGAGGGGAGAATGTAACACCCCAAGAATTCATAATGTGTTATTTCTTCAAAATAATTCAATAACTTTCACTACACGCAACACCAAGTTCAATTGCACCATGACTTACCAAAAAGCCATTCAAAAGAGGTTATGAATAGTATTAACTAAATTTTAACCTTTATATAATCCTTATAATTTTTCCATATTATGAGTATCTTAGACATAATGCAAGAACAAATTCATTTTCAGTATTGCACTATTATCAACTTTTAATAGTGAACCCTTTTTAAATACAATATTTTAAACTTTTTGACTAAATGGGGACATAAAAAATTTAAAATGAAACATCCCAAACTTCCACGGGACGATTTCTTTGAATAATACAGTAGCGTGTGTTGTACGCAACCTTGAGTTTTAACACACACCACAACCAATCAAACTAGCTGTTATGAATAGTAATACCTAATTTTTGAAATTATATATATTTTATATTTCAAAATGGACTAAATTTTTGGATTCTAAATATCTAATTTAGCCTAAGGTGAAATTTTCGTACTTTTCGGATAACTTTCATATTTTGATGAATAGTGAAAATTATTAAATTTTAATTAAAAACAACTTTTTTAATCAAAATAATTAATAGTGATAAATTATGAATTTGAGTGGTTTTAAAGTATATTTAGAATATATTTTTACCATTTAATATAATTTTGGTCATTGGACATAATTTTACAATTAAACCGAACATAAACAAGTGTCAATCTTTTGATAGTTATTATCTCTTAAAAACACGCTTTTTGTTTTGACAGCGGGAATTAATTTTAAATTAATTTCTGCCACATCTGTGTTTTGAATTTAGAAAAATGGATTCCATATTTCGAATCAGGATGTCCAAATTGTGTAAATAGGTAAATTTTATTTTTAGACATTTTGAATAATTACTGTGGTAAATATTTTATTTACCATGGTTAAGGGTAAATCTGGTAAATAAGGGTTAAACAAATAATATTATAATAATACTAAATTACCCTAAAACGTGTCCTAGACTTATTGGTTGATACATGTTCTACCATAGGCATCTTTGGGTCGATTTGGGGACCCCATGGTGCCACTTGTAGGTGATAGGGACACTTTATTTTAATTAAGTTAAAATGTAAACAAAAATGACACAAGCATATAGCTTTTAGAAAAACAATTATTACATAGGGTTATATAGGTTGGATTTTAGATTATAAATATTCATTAGAAATAGAAAAATATTTCCTACATAATGATATTTTATTTATAATTTTTAGACATTAAATAATTTATTTTATTTATGACACAATGATGATGCGGTAATTACTAAAATAGTGAAAAATTAAATTAATTGATATTATAAATACCCAAATAAATATAATATGAAACTTTTAATGAATTAAAATAAATTTATAGGATAATATGATATATTAGGATTGATTTAATTAACTTTTTTCGAATTAATCAATCTGTTATCAGTTTCAAAAAATTCAACTATTGAATAGTGTCAAAATTGACATAAAAGAGTTCTTAAAACAAATATTATATTATTAATTGATATTAAATTCCTAAAAATCTAAGGTTTGTCCAAGAGACTTATATCATGATAGGTTCATCATTAATGGACCACTTGGGGGTCGCTTGGATGTATATAGTATGTTTATTAACCATATTATATAAAAATACAATGAGACATTGTAAAAGTGAAACTAATTAACTTAGAGTTAATACTTAAAGATAAGGTTAATATAAGTACCAAAACCTGTCTAAATTCTATTGGTTGAGTTTTTTTAGACCCATCCCCACCATAAACTTTGAATATTCAACTTTGGAGCCATTGGAAACCGATTATGAATTTATTATAAACTAATATCTCTAGCTTTTCCAAAGGTGCCCCTCACCCCTCTTATAAAAGGGCACTCCTCCTTCTCATTTATTCACACCTTAAAAGCCTTTTGGTTCGGCCAAACTCTGCCCAAATACTCTCCCAAATTCCCTCACTACAACCTACAGGCATTAGTTTGATCAGAAAGCCAACCTAAGGAGCCCTTTTGATCAAATCAAAAGGACGAACCCGAAGAAGAGGTAATGATTTCACCACCCTTTTTCCAAGTTCATTTCTTCTTCCACTTCTTCTTCCTTTGTTGTTACCATTCTAAAATAATAATTCCAGTATCATATATATACTGTGATGTTATTATAAATATGGTACAACCATATTTAGTATTCTATCCACCCTTTGAATAACATGTCACCATACGTGCGTACGTACGGCTTATCGTCTCCACGTCGTGGTGTAATTGTTATTCAATATAATATTATTTGGATGGGTATAATAATGATGTGTAATTCATGTAAATAAGAAATATAACATGTTAATGATTCAGTATATATGATATACCATCCATTTATATATTATTTTAATATCAAAAGAATGATATTGCTGCTCGTGCGTACGTACGGACTACCGTCTCCACGAACGTGATGAGATTCATTCTCCATCGTAACCATTCAAGTATAATTATCTTTTGATGATTTAAAAAATGATGTTTAAGGACTTGATATCATTATGGATATGAATAATATAAAACCCATCCTTTACAAACATGTCTTACGTTACAAAACATATAAAAGAAAACAAGTAAGTTAACACCTGAAACAATGATAATACTAAGATATTATTATCAAATAAATATTAAAAGATCATATATGATATCATATTAATATATATGATTATTGAATAATTTAATAACATGTATTTCACCATTATACAGGAGGTTAAACTACCCCATCCAAGGAAACGTACAAGGTAAGGGGTTTTCATCTCATTCCTTATTCCCGTGAGATTCATGCCATATTGCCACCATCACCTTTTGTGTGGTGTATGTACTACCCATAATTATATTCTTTGAGTAATACAATATAATTTATGTGTATTTACATATTCATTGTATGATACCACTTTTATGGGTTGTATGTTTCATAAGTTACCAAATTGGTAAGGGTTATTTCACAATCTCTTCATTATCCGAGGTTGTTTATACATAATAATCTACTGGGATCTCTTTATCAACCACATACATGTTTCTTCAAAATGTATTTCAAAACATTTTTATTATTTACAAGAATATGGGTTAAAGTCATTTATACCCTTGTTTGACTTTTTATAAGAGGAATATTTCCGTCGTTTTCAAAACAAGGTCCTTTTTAACCTTTTCGACAGAATTAAGGTAAGAATGTTTTTTTTAACTTATACGGTGGGGGAGGTTATTTTCCGCCGTTATAAAATCTTCAGAGCTTTCCTTATAAGCTTATAAGAATATTTTCAAAGAAAATGTTTTATTTTATATGGCTCTTAAATTATTTCAAAAATAGAAAGAGATATTTCTCTAAAAAGTGTTTTGATTTCATCTATGTCAACATCCTTTGATGGATTTTACGCTTATTTGAAGTTGATTTATTATGATACAAAACTTCTATATTGTATTTAAGGTTTTGTGATATGTTTGACTGTGGATGTGCTATTTTTATACAATTCATAGTTTATGGTGAAATTATTGACATTTCGTATGCTAGTTTTAATACGAATGTTTATGTTATGTTTAAACCTTTTCATATGGGAATGCATTGGACTTAATATGTGACGGGTGGAGCCCGCTATAGCTCCTCGATGCATCGGTAGGTCTCATGAGACAAACTAGTGTCTTGGCACAAGGCCTTGACAAAATCTTTTTTGTAGTCTTGGCCCGAGGCCTTGGCTATGTTGTTATGATAGTCTAGCATTATGCATTCCAACATTATGAAAGTGGTTATTGATATTGCATGTGATTATTCGATTAGTAGAATATCCATGTGAATAAGTAAATGGCATTATTTCATTTTACTTTTGCCATACTATGTTGAAGTTCAAGTTTAAAAGGCTTTTTTTAGTAATGCATTGCCTTAAATGTTTGTGCTTATTTTGAATGTTCAGTTATATTGTTATCCTTACTGGGCATTTGAGCTCACCCATTTTCTATGTTTTATTTTTCCCAGGATGTGAAGAAGTAAGTTATGAATGACCTGCAGGGATATTATGAGGGGATAATAGTGTGGACTGTGGAGACATTATGTTGTTTTAGTAGTTTTTCATTTTATGTTGTAATGTAAAACTTATTAATATATCTAGTGTTTCCAAGGCTACTAAACCAATCGGTCTTTCGAGATTTGATCTTCTTGTGATCATGCCAATGTTATGTAATAATGCACCAACTCTGGGTAACTAGGGTTGGGGCATTACAAATAGGATACTACAAGGTTCCATAATAAATGATCTAAATGGGGCCTATTAAAGACGATGTAATAATTCTACTAGACAACTTTATTTTTTTCCAATTATAACCCTATCAATTATTTATTATTAATCATAAAATACAAAAAACATCAATACCCTAACTATAGATAAATTTTTTTACTATAAAGGAACACACATTAAAAACCATAATTTCCGTAATATAATATATAAATGTATAACTCATGTGTAAGTGTTCAAAATAATCTAAAAATCCTTATAGCATTAATTTTACGACATCATACTTAATGGATTATTATTATGACATGTTTAATGTTTGTATATATTAATTATGATATAAATATTATTATGTAATTATAATATCATATCTTCATTATTACCCTAAAATTCAATGGAAAATGATAATTCAACATATGTGTAAATGGGGACTATAAACCCTAAAATAACATCTGTTTCAAAACATGTAGGGTAATAAAATAATAAACCATCATTAAGAATAACACATCCATGATTCCGTTTCCAATTAATGATTTTATTTAGCTTGTAACATATTTTATGTATATATTTTTATAAAATTATGTCTTAAATCATACATATATAATTGACATAATATATAGTTAGAAATTCTGATTTGTATCTATCTTCCACATTTTATTAATATTTTAAAATAAAGGATGATTCATTTTCATGGAGAATATTCAATAAATTCTTATTGAAATCTTCCATTCCATTCACTATTCATAAAGCTAGTGGAAAACATTTTAAAATGCGTGATGACCAAAAAAATCTAAATAAGGGATAAAAAAGAAGGAAAAATTTAATTACAATGGAAAAATGAAAAACCAATTAATATTTATTATTATCTTCAATATTATTTTATCATATGAAATAAAATATTTTCACAAGAAAAATAAACCCTTATTTCTATCAAATAGACCCTTTAAAATAATTAAAAATCAATTAAAATACCTTTTTCATAACATAAAGATTCATATTGATAAAACCATTTCAAAACACTTTTAATTTTAATAACCGTTAGTCCATATTTGAATATAATCCTTACCTAATACATTAGAGGGTGATATTGGAATGAAAATTTTTATAAGTTATTCCAGGCTCATTTGTGTTCTATAATTGGGAACAACCCTTTTTATAAGGTACATTGGACTCCACCATTTCTAATTATCTATAACGGCATTCAACACATAATATGTGATATATCCGGCTCGTCCATTTTATATAATGCAGCTCAACCCATTGTATATGATATATATGAATCACCTATGAGAATTAATGTAGATTAACCCTTTATATATGCTATATCTCGATCATTGTATACTCATAAATAATTCTCTTGAACATTTTCAAAAATAATACATTTTATTTCTAAATTCGTTTGTAATAAAACATTGAATAACTCTTTTAAACCATAAGAAACTATATTCGAATATAAATAAAATTTTTTTTTGTAAAAAACCGATTTTCAATAAAATATTTACATATTATTTGAAAATACATTGAGATAAATATACCAATATACTTTATAATAAATTCATATCGATATTGGAACATTTATAAAATCAATATTAAAACATGCACAAGTATTAATGGGAGTAATAAAAAAACATTAACCAAAGATTTTTAATAGAAAGTCTCTTACAACTTTAAAGATATTTTAATCATAATCTCTATTCCTGGAAAAATTAATTAGAAAACATAAATATCCAAAAAATAATTGAATTCATGATATGACATTCAAATTTGATCTTATATAAACATCCTTGAATGATATAGGTGAATGTCTTAAAATATAATCAACAACGAAAATTTACTCAAAGTCCCTTTCCTTGAGTATAACATATCATGTGTGTTTTCTTATACTCTATAATATTAATTTGATGCTTATAATTTACTTATTTTTCAATAAATTTCAGTTTTAGTATTCTTTTTTCTGCTAATTACAATTTCATATTCCATTACGTAATCTTTTAGGATTTTGGTGTGTTTTTGAAATATATTCATATTATTAATCATGAAGTACTTTGTGAGGCCTAGTATTGGTCAATGAAGTAATTATTTAACACCACTAAAATAAATATATTTAAATAAATATAATATTAATAGATCATTAATAATTTCTAACACCAATAATGAAATGGGGATATGGAAAATGTACTATGTTACAATTACATAGATGGTAGTGTGTATGCAGACAAGAGTAATACTTCTATTATTTAGTTCTCAATATAGAAACAAAATATATAGTAATTGAGATTTACTAGATCATAACACGGTCAAAAATAAAATATTTTTTTGACTAAATACAATTATATATATTATTAATGTGTAGTTATGATTAAAAAAATATTCACATCACTTCATGGAGATGGCATTCCACATATACAAGAAATAAATTATAAATTTTTAGCGTAGTGAAGAAAATGATATATATTAATTTAAGAAAGAAATATATTACCAAAATATAATATTTATTTCATTTATATCAAGTATTTTAATTAAATTAATCTTTATTACCCTATATTTAATGTTTTCGATTAAAATGAATCACATCGATTATAGAGGTGCTAGTACGATGTACAAATGAGAAACATTATCATATCCATAATAAATGTAATGAATGATGGTATATGTGATATAATAAGAAAATTATACATATGTTAAAAATATCATATATATATATTTAAATAATTTTAATCCATAATTACAATAATACATCTGATATAATGATGGATACCCAATGGCATCATTTCATGTTGTGGTAGTCTACAACAGACAAAAATGATGATTTCATATCAAATTTTATAGAAGAGAAAATTTAATTAGGTTATTAAATTAAAATAATATAATATTATTATATTATATATAATATTTTTATTATAATAGTATAACTTAATTTTATTTTAAGGATATACATTATGAAATAAAATAATGTTGCTCGGTTAGGAATGATACATATTCATCATGAGTCCCCCTTAGTTTATCACCTAATGAACTATTTGGATCATTATTTATCAAAAAAAGGAATATGAATATTTTGAATATTTTATTCAATAAATTTAGGTAATTTATTACTCAGCCTTAGGACAATAATAGTGTAACAGTAGTAGAGCGGATGTGTCCTTTTATAATTACAGTGAGAATCACAATCATAATTTATCAAAAGAAAAAGTTATAACCATGGTTATCACTTGAAAAAAAGTTAAAAAATGTTCCATTATTGATCCATATAAATTATAAACCTGAAAAAGTTCAATTAAACTATCTTTATACAATATTTAGTTCCTTTTAACGCATATATTTATAGGTTAACCACCAAGAAATCCATTTTTTCCCGAAATGTGGAAAACATTTCCACTATTAATTATGTTGAAAAACAATATTATCTTATATTATAATATATTTTTTTAGATTCCATATATGGAATAAAATTTCCAGAATTCAATTTATAGTAGTGAAAAAGTTTAATTTAATACAAAACATGTAGATGTGACAAAAAATTTGGTTATCAGGAAGTGTCTTTTTCAATCAAAATATGATGTTATGTTAAATAAAAGTATGAAAATATTATTTATATAAATGATGATTAGTAATTATTGATATATAATATGTAAATATTATTTATAACATTAATCATTTGAAATTATTTTTTTAAAAGGAGTAATTATTTTCACTTTGAAATAGTTTTGAAAATATATCATTTTTTATACCAAAATCGAACTTATAATAAATTAAAATATATATTTAATTTAATATTAATTAATTTGATTACATATAACTAAAGGATTAATATTTTCCATTAAGTAACAATTAATCAATAAATTTTCTTTTCGATTAATTAATTTAATGAAGTGGAAATACATTTTTACAAAAATAGATATTTTTCATTCTTTAGTGGGATAATTTTTTTCCAAAGGAATTAAAAAATTGTTCCCAATGTAATTATTTATATTATTATTAAAAAATTTAAATTTTTTTTTAAAAATAAATCTTTTAAATTTCCAAAATTATTATTTTAATATTTTTTTAAAAACTATTAAAAATATTTGGGAAGAAAAACTATTTTTAAAGATTATATTTATATTACTAAAAGGTATTTCATTATTTACTAATATTTTATAAAATATTAATATTTCGGAGTACATATATATATATATATATATTTCATAATGTATTTAATATTTTTCTTACACACCATTTTTACAGATCATTTATAATGGTTACAAATTTCACTATTCATTTAAGATTGATGTTATGGGTCGAATATTATATCAATCATAGTATTTCATTATAAAATCATAGCATGTTACATCCTATCCATAATTTAATAAATTATTTCCTTAGATTTAATGTTATCAATGAAATAAAGTTTAGGATATTTGAAAATTCATTTTTTGGGAACCAATATCCTAAAAATGGTCGGTAATATATCCTTTTTATTAGAGAAAAAGGAAGGATAATTTTATATTGAATAATGCATAACTATGTTCCCGATTTGTAAAACATAGATGGGATATGAATATTTTTAAATGTAATAAAATATTAACATCAATAAAATAGTTGATTATTAATTTGATATTTGATCATAATAACATGAATAATCTATAAAATGTTAATGACATCGAAACCAATAATTTGTGTTTTTAATGGACCATTATATTATTATGAAATTAATGTAATAGAATAAAATATTCATTTTAAAGGAATTTTTTTAAAAATTTAATAATTTATTTACTATATTTACTAAAATTAATAAAAATGATAAAATATTATTACTTGTTTATCATTATGTCCCCAATTAATCAGTGTTCACCACACTCATATTTTGACTAATGATGAATGTCTAGGATGATTCTTCGTGTATATAGAACATAAATAAACCTCCAACAGATCACATAATCTCCAAATGAATATCTAGATATTTATAAAAACATGATACATTAAATATAAAAAAACATTGTTAGGATAAAGGAATATGTTTAAAAAGAATAGTCTTCATCCTGAACAACATAAATCACATCATCATGAATTAACTATTTAATACCATTATTTTCAAAAAAAATAGTGCATATAATCATGAAATAATAATTATCGTTATAATGGAAAAAAATTTATTTAAAATAATTATTTAATACAAACCTAGAAATAAAATAAGAATTTTTTTGTCATTACACCTTTGTGGACCATAGATGGTGGGATAAAAACCGAATATCCCTACTAGTTGTGATGGGTTTTTACCTGGCCCATGAACTATAACATTTTAGATAAATTAATCAAAATAAAATTCTTTTAAATAATAATAATATCCGTAAAAATTACCATAATAATCATATATCATATAAACCCTAATGGTTTACAGTATATTAAAACTCATTTAAAAGGAATAATGACAATTTTTATGTTAAAACAATGCTCTATATATACATAAAACAAAAAAATATATCATCCACAATTTTATTATTAAATTTAATATCTCATCCTGGAAAACCTAAAAAATAGTGCCTAAAACATTGAATTATATGAATATATTTCAAAATATAACATGATATATAGATCTATAACTACTAAACAATACCTAAAAAATATATTGTATTATTATAAAATTATTTTCCAAGAATTAATATTTTTCTCATGATGATTTATGTCCTAAGTTAGAAACATTAGACAAAAATTTTCATAAATTTCAAGGTCATTAATGATAGATCATATCATTGTTGATTGGACAAAAATTGTCTCCAATGTTGATTGTTGTTGAATAATTTATTTGTAGTCATGAATCTGTTGATGAATCATACCACACCTATGAAAAATTCTAGATCTTAGAAAAATTCAAAAAATGACTTTTACTGCCCATGGATCATGTTTTGGGATTTCCCCCAGACAAAAGATTTGGGTTCCTCTCAAATTATTTCTATATTGACTATTTATTACTCATTTAATATCAGAGAATATTGGTTTCAGTAACCAATATCATTAATTTATCATCCGAATGAAAAACATTATCATGTATTATATTTTATCATATATATAACACTTTTTATAAATATGGTTCCAATCCTAAGTAAAACTAAAAAATTATATTATTAGTTTATTGAAAAAATTATTTCACATACATGAAGAAACATGGGCTGTTTTCTTCACATGTGGATATCAAATAAATTGCTATTTTCTATAGTTATGAGAATTTATTCTATATCCCAAGACTGAAAAACTCATATGAAAGTTTTCTTTTTTAATAATTTTATAAATATTACAAATTCTATTGAATCTAGATCAATTTTCTCCAAAGTATATTTAATAAAATACCTGAATTTATTAGCTTCATCTTCAAAAAAATAAATCCTAAGAGTTACCTTTTGATGTTCTAAATATCTCACGACATTAAATATAATCTTTAGGGAATTCGTCAGTCCTTTAACTTCCACTAGTTCCAATGTTCCTTTGAATTATGGTGTATGTTTCTTTGTAATATTTTATACTATATACAACATTCATTATGGTAGATCAGGTTATTATATAGCTTGGATTCCACCACCATTAATATCTTTTATTAATTGATCTATCATTACAATAATGTATTATTTTCTAATTCCAACTATCTCAGGATTCTAATGCTGAAGTATAGTTTCCTCTCATTTATATCCCATTATGGATTCCTTGTTTCATTTATGAAAAAAATTCTAATAATAAATATTTTATATTAATAAATATAATGATCATTAAATTATATATACTTATATCATATCCACATTGGAAAACAATTCAAAGGCATGTTATTAAAATTATCATAACCTATTAAGTTATCAAAATCAACCACTGATACGAACTATATAGTCCCAAATGTAAATATAAAATTATCATGAGTTCTTGATTAAAATTATCATTATTTAACATTAATGTTATTTTTAGGTTTAGGGTTTTAAATTATTACATCATTACTCCTTCATAGAACCCATATTACAAAAAGATGAAGATTCTGATAAATATACATGGGATTCATAGTATACAAATTTTATGATATATCATGGTTTATTTTTATATAAAATCATCATGACATTCATAATATCTTCATTATTTCCATTACCCGTCCATATACCTTATATGAAAAAATTTACAATGTAGGGTGAGAAAGAAATACATAGTTAGGGATATTAAAACAAATAAACCGATTATAATAGTGATAACAGGAAAAATCATGTAAGGTTTAAATTTATTTTCATATTTATTTGAGATGTGAAATAAAATATTTTCTCATAAAAAATACACAATAATTTTATTGAATGAAAAATATTAAAACTCGTAGTGTCCAACATGTTATATATGTAATATATCATAATGTATTATAATCTTATTAGAATTATTTAATTTCTTGAGAAACTATTTCATGTTTATTTTTTTCACATGTTATAATGTTAGAAAAATTTACATAATCAATTATGTTTTATGTTGGCTGTTTATATGATAATTGAATAAAGTTTAAAAATTCAATTTTTTAGATTGACTATGATTTAAAGAGATTATTATTCCTCATAAAAAAAATAATAATTTTGTTATTATAACCAATTATCTTTAATTTTAATTATTAAAACCCATTATGAAAAATGCCTTTGAAAAATGAATATTTTTACAATCAGGGGGACGGTAGGCCAGACGTACTCATAAGTATCATTTCAATTATTATATTATTATTATGGAAAGAAGGTAAATAATATTTAATAAAAAATAAATAATAATAACATTACATATAAAATATAATATCATTTTATATACATATTTATATATGAAATGTGTCACGGTGATGAAAATAATAATCACATTTCATAATGGAGTTGGCAATCGAAACGTATATGAACAACCTTTTAATTTTTCAGTGTAACAATGAAAATGATATATTATCATTATTGTTTGATAAAATTTCTATGAATATAATTAAAATTTCGTTTATATCAATTAATTTCATTAAATTTTTCCTTACTACATTCTATGTCAATTTTCGGTAGAAATGAATCACATCGCTTCATGAGGTGGTACTCTTCCATACATAAAAGATACATTATTTATCTCATGTAATAGAAATAAAGAATGTATACATGATATCAAAACATAATAAGTATAATTTTTTTAAATAATATATATATATTTACTATAAATCCAAAATTTAGAAAATCCATTTGTAGAGATGGTAGAAATAATATTACATTTGTTTGTGAGGAAATAGTCTACCATGCCTACAAATGATGATTTCTTACACCATTCGATGGTAGTAGAGATTGATTTAAATTATTCAATTGTCAAAATAAAAACTCATAAAATATAAGATACTTGTGATATTATATAATATAATATATTAGTATTTTAATGTGGGTGAATATGAAATAAACCAAATATGATTAGTGAAGCATGATACCTCATCATCAGAAAACATCCATAGGTAAGAACCAAAATGATTTATTGGATGGATTTCGTATCAAATACAGGGATCTAGGTATTAGGGAGGGTAATTTTCAATATATTTTAGTAGGCCTTTTCTAATTAAATGGGATTTTATAGTGTCAATAATTTTGGATAGTGGTGGTGTTTTATATATTTAGTGAGTGGGAAAATACTAACTTTTCAAATGAAAAATGTGTACACCTATTTTTTCACATTCCTTATGGTACATTATTGAATATTATCAAGGCATGGATATGATAAAGTCAAATAAATTACATCCAGTGTATTTTAAATAAGTTTTTATGAAATTGTATATGTTTTATTTTTATATTAACCCTCGAGAAATCCATTTATTACCATATCCATACTAATTTATTGTTACTATTTTCAATATTAATTAATGAAAAAATTATATTAACATATTCGAATATAAAAATAATTATTAGTCAAAATATGTAATAAATTTTACAAAATCAATTTACAAAATTGGGATATTTTAATTTAAAACTAATCCCACAAATGTGGTGGAAAATAGGGTTTTCAAAAAGTGTATTATTCGCTTACGAGATGGTTTTATATTAACATTATGACTAATAAAAATAATTTTACGAATATATATTACTATTTAAGGTAATATAGAAACTAAATTAAATTTAATACATTTTATTTAGTTATTAATTTGAATAGTTAAAATGGAGGAGAATTATTCACTCTAAAAAAGTGTTCAAAAAAATAACATATTTATTAACAAAAGAATCATAAACTAAAATATAATATAAATTATATTAATAAGAAATTAAATGGATTTGATATATCTAAATTATGATTATTTTAATTATAATTATATTCAATACATAATTTGACTTTTAAAATAAATAATTCTTTGAAAAGATGTGAATTTTTTACAAAAATCAATTTTTAACTATTCATTGAAATTTCTATATTTTTAGAAATATCAAAAATTCTAAAGCATATTTAATTATATTAATAATATTTAAAAATTTATTTCATTTTATAAAATAATTTTTCCAAAATTTATATAAATAATTATAATATTTCTATACAAAAACTCATTTTAAAGAGAACTATTTTTGAAGAATAAAATTAACTCACTAAAAATTTAGTGAATTATTACTATGAATATATCAATAATTTATGTTGAGTTGGGATGTTATATATATTTCTATGTTTTTTTATTAGTATTCATATTGAAATATTTTTTTGTTATAATAGTTATATATTTTACTTGTCTTTTAAAAGCATTATTGTGATTTAAAAAATCATTTGAACATATTTTTCTTTTATAAAATAAAAGAAAATGATAAATAAGTATATATTAAATGATTATATTTGACATATATGATATAATAATTACACTATTAAGGTTAATTATTTTTACCATTTTAATTTTTAATATGTTGAAATTTGAAAATGGTGAACTTGGATACATTTTACATACCATTGACATAAACGGTGTAATTAATTTATTTATATATAAATATTATGGATGATTGTAATTATGGAAATAATGAATATATATTTCATCTATATCATTATTATAATTCTGGATATGGAGGGACCATTGCAAATAATAATGGATGGAAAATACCAAACTGAATGTTTCATGAAAAATAATATAGTTAACACTCATAAACGTTTAATTGAAAAAACAAATTACTTATAAATGGGTGTAGATATGTTATATGTGATTAATATATTCAATTAAATGAAGATATATTGTTTTATTATATATTTTTAATATGTTTAAATTTATTATAATGTAGATTAATGTATATTACCAAGCATTTTGGACCAAAGGTAGTGGTTTATTTAAAAATATCATCATTATTCCGAATTTATTATGATTAAATTATAGTTGGGGGAATTATTTATTTTTATCATTGAAACTATTTATTTTCATTAACTGTTGTTAATTTTTGAAATCTAAAATTTTAATTTCTTTTTTCTTTAATTATGTACTCAAGATACTTAATAACCTTTTAAGGATAAATTAATTCTCCATATATTTAATTCAGGATATTTTCCTTCCATGTCAAAATTAATTAGCAAATGTAATAAATTATTTTATTAGTATTCTAATATTGTTTTATATTATCATTTTTATCCATATTTATCATTCAATAAATATGTTTAAATGGAATATTCTGTTCAATTTTTTGAACAAGTCACGTTTTAATTTTTTTTAAATGTGAAAGAAATAATAATTTGTAACATACATAGCACAAAAAAAATAGTATGATATCATATGAATTAGTTTAATTTATTCATATATTATATATTTCAATTTTTAATTTTAATGAAATATATCTTCATAATACTATTGAATATTTTACATTATGAATATGTGATAAAAAAAATAAAAAGGTTATTTTTATCATGTAATATTTCAAGGATATTTAAATAATTTTACTCTATATAAAAATCCATTTATGAATCTTATTCCTTAACATGTATATAAAATAATGATACCATCCAAAATATGTCTCTGGATGGTCCATGTTTTCTTTGATATGATAAATTATTTATATTTAATATTCTAGTATTTCTAATAGGAATAATTATTGACTCAAAAAGATATTGATTAGGTTTTATTATTTCTTTATATTATTAATGAATTATAATTATTCTGTAATAAGTGGGAAAAATTTATAATGACTGTCAATGAATTTATTTTTATCATCTGGCAAAATATTTTGAATATTTGATCTAGGCCCTAACCATTTATGTATGATGACATGTAATGAGGCCTCCATGGCCAGTTTGAGATTTCTTTCATTATGTATTCCATTATTATGAAAGTTTTATTAAGGTCCTCATTATTAGATCAATAGTTATGATATCCATGGATATCATTCATGTTAATGTGATTTATAATATTACATTATTTATTCATAATTTATTCCATCAATATAATTCATATATTATTTATTATTTCGTAGAATCCATTGTATTCATTCCATTAAAGAGAATCTAAACTCAACCCCTTTCTTGTTTCTCTAACATAGGATTCCATGTGGTGTAATATGAATAACAAGTATGTAAATTCTATGTGGAGTAACAATTTTCTGAAATAACATATAGTATTTAATTTTATGATTGTAAATGTAATATTGGGATCAAGTATGTATATATTTTACAAACACTACTAAACTATTTTATCCATTGAGATAATATAGTTTATATCTTGTATCAACATAATTATGGAACAGTATACTATAGGATACTATAGTTTGGTTCATTTAAATATGGATAAAAATATTAAGTTTGATAAATATTCTGGTTATAAAAAAATTTTCTTCACTAAACCAAACTACATCATAGAAATGATAACATAATTACACCAGTGGTATCATCAGGAACATCATTTCTGTACAAAATACTACGGGACTAATTCATGTCCAATAGTATTTGTGGTATAAATTTAAAATGTGGCATGATATTTTCTGGAAATGTGTAGGCCAACATCATTCAAAATGTAAGTTGAAAAAATTACCATGATTCCAATTAAATGATGGGAGCCACAAATACCTTCAAACAAAACATTATAACCCAAATCCATAGAGTATACTTATGATTAAATTCATATGACATATGAAAAAAAATGTGAAATCAAGAATTAACATGTCATTGTCTCATTTATTAATTTGACATTCTGTTAATTTCTCAAGAGAACTTCGAGATGTACTTATTGAATTCATTTAAAGTCCTTTAGAATTCATCGCTGTTACTTTTTTTTCATAACCATATCATGTAGGCATGAATAATGTCATATTTTAGGGGCTTATCTCATTCATGGAATATGATTAGGAGACCACCAGAAAGTGGCACATCATAATTATATATGGTTCTGTTAAACTAAATAAAAAATCTAACCACTGATCCTTAATTAGTAATAATTTTTTAATCAACTATATTCGTATTTTTAACCCTCAAAAACAAGATTATTGTTAGACATATTTTCCCCTTCCAAAATGATTTTTTTTCGAATATGATGAGAGTGATAAAAAACACATTCTTGGACCATGTAGATGACCCATTTTTTAGACCTCACATCTAACTCCAAATTTATGGTTGTCTGTAATGAAATGCTATTAAATATCCTTTTAGAAATGTCTTGGTATTCTAATAATTTATTAATTGTCATTTCATAACATCAATGACTTAAATAAGTTCTTAGTGGTTATGTTTATGTGATTTATTATGATAATACTCCCTTAACAGACTAAGAATCCTAGCATATATTGGTCAGATTCTACAAGAGAGATGAATAATCTAGAAATATGTAGTACTAATAGAACCAAATCCACTAATATTATAGAGAATTTACCCAAAAACCAATTCCATTAACTTAGTAAAGAGTTTTCCTAATCCATCAAAATATCACTGTAATCATTTTTTATTATAATGATAATGAATCTATTTCCCCAAATTTCATTTACTCATGGACAATTTATATTGATAGTAATACCATTGAATTGGTATTATCTATTAAAAAACATCAACTCTCAATAGTGTAAATGAAAATTAGATTTCAGAATAATAATACTCATTCACATGGTACTTTATTCATAAGTAAAATTAATTTTAGTTAAAAATTCATTCCTATTTTATTTATAATCCATGTATTTTTTAATATCATATTTAGACTACTCACTACACACAGCCATTGAGGATGCCCCCATATTATCAACTAATTCTCAAGATTATAGTAAATCTTCTTCAACTGAATACTTTAGAGAGGACATGTATAATTTTTCTATTTTCCCTAATATGGAATCCACTTTACCCATATTTTCATTATATGAAACCATTCCCTTGATATCAATAGGATATTATAATGTTCCCATTTTGTGTTGGGAGACTATAAATTCAAATAATTTTTATTATTGATAATATTGAAATAGAAGATGGGGAGTAGATATAAATTTTACATAGATATTACTCTATATTGTTTTAGGATGGTGTATCAACCATAGTATAAGATCTCTTGTAAAAAATCTGGATGTGATGAAGATCCATAGCCTGCATTAATTAGTGAATCCATGAATTCTTAAGAGAGATACATATGATTCATATTTGTTAAAATATAATGATATTTTTATTCAATGAAAAATACTAAGATTAATATCTTAAACCCCCAAGTTACTACCCATTATATAGGCCTCCAAGATGACTAAAAGATATAATCATTGCCACCTATGAGAATGATTCTCACTCAGGTCATAATGGTAGTGGATAAAGTAGAAAACATAATAAACTCCATCATTATTTTTGACCAATAGTCTCCTAAATGGATCACCATAATAAACATAATTAAAAATAAAATGGTAAAATTATGTTTATATTATCATTATGGATATCAAGTGACATTTTCCAATAAAATATTTCCCATTCTAAATTATATAATAGTTTATCAGTGAAATAACATGTTTCAACTAATTATTCTTCCTGGATAGATTTTTAGGGTAATTTCAGATCTAAATACCATCACATGATTATTAATATAGTATCACTAATTCTATATAGGGAAATTTAATTATCAAAACATTCATTTGGGATTTAAAAATTTTAGGACCACATAACAATTCACTAGGAATCACACCTTCAATCTCATCATTATGAAGGTTATGGAATGTGTTGCCTATTTTATAGTAGTAAAATAAAAGTAATGTTATGATCCTATCACTAATCTAGTATTTTTTTGAAAACTATAACATAAAAATATAATGATTTATCACCTATAATTTGGTTTTGGGTGACAACATAGTTATTTATCATCTCTATGGTAGGACATTATGGTGTGGAGGTTAGACCTAACAGAAACATAGTAATATTTGACATGCTATCTACTAAAAATATATTATTCATATATATTATATTATTTATAGATAAAATTGTATTAATGTTAAAAACCTTCACTAAATTGGTGAAAATGGGATATTCCTCTGTGATAGAGAAATGATGTATAAGAGAATTCATAAATATTAGGAAATAGAATTTGATCCAACAATTAAAAATGTTTCCCATGGAATAAAAAATTAATCTTATATTTGATAACCCATGAAGGATCTCTTGGTTATCATCTTATATAGAATAATGAATCATGTAAGGATAAAGTCTCTACTACCTATGTATAAATATTTAATATACAAGGACCAGATAATATGATATTTAGTAGAATTATCTTTTATTATTCATTATAGTGATTAAGTTGAAGCCATTCCTAAGATAACAATTTTACAAAATTGGGTTTCTAATAGACTCAACTAAGTATATCCTCATTTTCCAATTCTAACCAGATATTTTTCATTGTGGGTTGTCATAATAAAAAAATTTAACATTGATTTTTTCCCATATATGGTATTCTTGTGGGATGTATTAATTTATTTCATTGTAGTATACTCTGCCCCAAAATCAGCCAAAGTAAATAATATGATTAATGATGAGAAATTATTAATATTACATGAATTTCTACATATACTGAGGATTTATTTGGATTGGTCCATGGTAATCCTTTATAGTGATATTTTCTTTTCATTCCTAACTATTAAATTAATTTAGATGATTATTGAAAACATGTCACAATAATACAAGTTCATGGACTATAATTGTTCATTGTATTTTCAGTCATGAACAAAAAGGTTGTACAGAAAATATCTCTATAATTTATAATTATATTAATTAAAACTATAACTCTTTTAATACATATCATACATAAAAAAAATTCATCATCACCTAAAGATTGGAAGCATTAGATAGGATGTGAAATGATGCTCAGTAAAGTTAAACTTATGTCCTATAAATAATAAAAAAAGTGATTATAAGATAATAATATGGGAATCATAGAATTATCATAACATTCTGAACTCATATCGATCAATTAATATATCATTACCATTTACCATATATTAACGGTTTATCATTCTATATATATTATGATAGATTGTATATGTTCCCAATTAAATCATTTCCTTAGTCAGGGGTCAATCCAAATACCATCTTATTGTAAAATTTCTCAAGATAAAATGGGTTATATAACCTTTCCATTCCTTATTATCTTATGAGATATACTTCTTTACAGAATCCATTACAGTGATATATTATTTCAGGATGACACATTACATATTGAAAACATTTCATATATGTGATAAAAATTTATAAATATTTCATTATATCATTAAATATTATCCATTAAAATGGATATCGAATTTATAATATTTTAAAAATAATAATCATAAACTATAATGAGAGACAATTATTTTGGTAAATTTAAATAATATCCTTAGTAAATCATAAAAAATTGTAGTAGTTTTTTTAGATAAAAAATTACTTTAAAAGATCAGAAAATAATTTCTTCATGAAAATGAAATTTCTTAGAGAAATAACATATTTAGAGTCTTTAAATTTCCAATCCATCATAGTGGTTAAGGTTCACTCCAAATATCATTATAGTGCAAAAAGTCCAATATTAAATAGGTTCACTCCTCATTCATGTCATGTTAATCAAATGAGATATTAATCATTACCTAATTCATTAGAGCGATATATATATCCCACATGTATTATAATGAAACCCATATTTTTTTGTTCCACATGATCACAAAATAAAAATTATATAAACACACCTGAAATAAAATTGTTTTAATAAAAAATTTCTACCATAATAACCTATAGAAAAGAGATACATTTTACTGTCACTTTGTAATTTCCTCATAGAATAACCCATGTAAAAGGAGAAGGATTCCTAATAATTTTTTTGTGGAATAAACCTTGTAAGATAATTTGGTTTTATATAAATCATAAAATCACAATAATAAACCATTCACATGATATAAATAATGGTATCCTTAAACATATCTCCAGTATGTTATAGGTAATATAAAAAAAATTCATTTTAGATGTAAAATGATTTCCTCAGATCATTTGAAACATTTCTTCTAGAAATTTCATTTTTACATTGAAAAAAATGAATTTTTAAATATTTTAATTTATTAATAAAATTTTTAAAATATTCTATAATCATAGATGAAAATAATTTTTTGGATGGCATGAATTATTTTTCATGATATAAACATTAAAGAAATAATTCCATTAATATTTTCAATAAAATCCAAATGAGAATTGATTGGAATATAAAATGAATATTTGTTTTAAAAAATAAACAAAATAAATTGTGGGTCAAGTTTTAATTTAAAAATCATATTTTAATTTAAAAACATTTTTAGAATAAAGGGGTTTTCAACTTAAATGGATTTATAACCAACGAGAAAAATAAATTCTGATTTTAATAAAAACATTATGTGTTCATTATGAATCAAAATTTTGAAAAATAAAATATAAAAATCATGAAGAAATATATAAAAATTAAATATATGTGTTAAATGGGAGATTTAAAATAATATTTTATTATCCAAAACATAATCATAAATAATCATGAGAAATGACATGATTTTTACATAAAATCATTACCACAATTTTGCATTGGATCATATGCCCCATAAAAGAATTAAAAAAATGTAACAAATCATGATGGAAAATAAATACATGATATTAATTGTATGAACATTCTTATATACACCATACTAAAGATTATAGCTGTATAACATAACACATGTCTCAAAAAAAGTAAGATGAAGAAAAAATCTCATCCCATAAGTCTTGACCTCCTTTATACACATTAAAATTTATTGTAAAAAAAATCTTAGATTGTTATAAACATATTATAGAGGCGTATTTATTATTATATTTTACAATATATTATTTTTATTACCCTTTATTACCAATTTCTTAAAAATTCTTTGTTTCTATTATGTTTCAGTTATTAACCAGTTTGGTTTTTGTAAATGTTTTGATTTTTACTTTTGGTACTCATACATTTATAATGATTTGATCAATGTATAATTTTGAAAATTTTTTAAATCTTAAATATATTTATTATATACGTATTTATAGTAATCTATAATATTTAGTGATACAATATGAAATACACTATTCATGGAGACGGTAAGTCAAATGTACACATTAATGCTATATAAATATTCATGTATGATTGATGACAATAATGGTCATTTATATATTGTCATTACAAAATATTATATCTTTCATATATATCATATATTTTTATTTAAAACATCCTTATTACCATATATTTAATGTGAAAATTAATCACATCACTTCTTGAGGTGGTAATCCGCCACAGAAAAATAACTTTATAATATTCTCACAAAATGGAATTTATAATGGTATGTGTGATATTATAATTCAATAAGTATAATAATATTATAAAATTTACATATAATCATTTATTCAATCATTGTACTTAAACATAATTTGTTTTAATGGCACATAAGACTAATGATTTCAGAACATATTTGACAGAAGTGGAAATGATTATAGGTAATAGAACCTGACATTAAACATATCAGTATATATGAGATACCATATAAAATATATAATCATAATCTAATAAAATATAAATTATTTTGAAGAAGAATTAAAACCCAAATTCTCATTGAAGAACCTCACCACCTCTTTGAGTATGTACCTTAGGTTTTCACCAAAAGGAAATCATCATTTGATATGTATCCTAAATAAGGTTTTAATATTGAGAGGAGGTGATATATTAATATATTATTTATGGTATTATATAATCCAAAATATATTTAATGTGTATATAGTATAGAAAATAGAGTATTTTATAATTTAGGTGAGTGGATGACTTGTTTTGTTTTGAAAGAATTAATTTTCATAATGTTTTTTAAATTTCCCAAGGCTCTAATAATGGTAAATTCTAGATCATAAAATAGATAAAGTTTAAATATGGAAATAGAATTGGGTTTGGACTTTTTTGGTAATATTTAACACTTAACGTTTTAGTATAACCACCCCCACCATGGAAAAAACATTTTTACATTATCCACTATAGGTAAATTTTACTATTTTTACTATTAATTTTGTTAAATAATGAAGTTGAGATTATTATCTAATATAAATTATTCTGATTTATTTTTTTATTCATTTTTCAAAAAAATTTCCCACATATGACCAAATTCTATTAAAAATTTCTGTTTATTTATGTGACGTGAACACACTTTTTAAAGAGAAAATTTTTAATATATTGAAAGGTATTAAAATAAAAAATCAATTTTTAATTTACTTCAATAAAATAAATAAGAATAAAGGATGTATACTTTAACTATTAATAAATTTCAAGATTTTTAAAATACAATTTAACACTATGAATGAATTTAATGATAATCTTTCAATGCATATTTATTATTATTCACTATTCATAAATTTTGTGTATATTTACATAAAAAATCCCAGAAATTCACCTTAAGATATTTTTGTACATTAATATTCCCTAAATTTAGTTAATTTACCAAATTAAATTTAAAAAGTTTTCTATAAATATTATTATTAATTTTAAAAAAATTAAATAAAATCAATTATTTTATAAATTTTTTAGAAATATTTAAATACATTATATAATATTAAGCACTTTTTTTAAAATACGTTTCACTTAGGTAAAAAATATAATTAATATTTAAAATTAATGTACTATAAATAATATGTCTATTTTTATTGGAAATTTTACAATTGTTAAGATTAAATTGCAATATTAATAATAAGTCAATGTATTTTTATAGTGAAATGTCATGTGAAACATAATCTTACCCTGTGTTGTGTGTATCAAGAGCATAAATTGGCACTCTATATAATGAATATATAACTTTATGTTGCACATAATTAAAGAAAAAATGTAAATTTGATTTATTAATAAAATAATATAAAATTATAAATTTTGGGGTGTAACATTATTTATTTTTTAAAATGAATTTCATTATTAAAATTTATTCATATGACACAGCCAATGAAAGAAACATATGCCTCATCAAATCCTCATGTTCCCACAATTCTTTCACAAACTAGTGGTTTCACCATAATATGTTGTATATGTGAGTCTTATTTTTTTATATTATATCATCCATATGATCACGAGTCTCCAATGACTGGACCTCAAATGGATTATATTTCTCTGGTTGTATGATATTTGATTTTTGTACATGTGAAGGGTCATTTATGTCATTTAATAGGAGAGATACATTCTATATATTATGGAATTAAAATATGATTTGTTGCGGTGCTAGTTTTTAAGATATTTTCAAGATATGATCAATAATTTGAAAGGTAACAATATTCATTAGTAACAATTTCCCTTTCTCCGATAATCTCATAACCTTATTCCATATACAATTTATTATAATTCACTTATCAAAAACATAAAATTCAATGTCACATCAGTGATTGGAAGTATAACATTTTTACTTACATTATGAATCCCTGATGTGTTTCTTAATGTGTTTATCAATCCATGATTTCTCTTTATATATATCAAGTCTCAATATATTCCATTCTCCAACATCATTGCCAAACATTGGATCTCAACATATATTTCCATATAATTATATGTAAAGAGACATATTAGAGCATAATAAAAAGAAATATTAGTATGGAAACTAAACTAGAGGAATGCGTTTATAAATAAATCCTAAAAATAATGAAAAGGATCTCAAAAAATCATATACTATTTGAATATTATTCAAACTACCTACCTACCAGAGACTGATACAAAATGATGAAACTAAAATCATTATGATTAACCTTTAAAAGACATTGCCACATCACTATAGTAAACCATAGATCATGATCAGGCATAATAGAATGTGGTACTCCATTAATCATCACCACTTTAATAATTTATATCTTTGTATGTTGATCAATATAGAAAAGATTTTTAATAATTATGAAGTATGTTAACTGTTTGAGGTGATCAAATATAACACATATATATTTACCTCTTTTATAAATTTACATGTTTCCAATGACATCCTTCAGGAAATGTTTTCCCATTTTTATTTTGGTATGGGTAATGGATTTAAAATCCATATAAGACATTATCTTTCATTATTATATTTATTCAATAATAAAGACAATGATACAAACTCAATTATATATCCCTTCATTCCATCCCATCAGAAATACTACATTAAATAGATTTTCATCTTCATACAACATAGATGAATAGGGGATGATGAATAATGAGATTTCTCAAAAAAATTCATCATTTATTTTTTGGAAGAAATAAGTAAACAATTCTATTACCTTTTCATTCCATCATGATTATTGTTAAAAACATGAACATTTTTTACCATATATTTCACATCTGCACCTAAATTTTTCACATCTAAAAACTATAATTGGATGAAAACATATTCCTTCAATAAAGTAGAATAATATTTTCCCCTTGGTTAAGGATATCAAATCCATACATTGAAAATAAAAAATTATTTGATCTCTTAAAATCCCCATCATGTATTTTCTACTATGATATGTTCAACAGAAATAATCATCCACCATGTTCTCTTTCCCATTGTGGCAGTGTATTGAACAATCAATATCTTTAATCGTCTCTATCCAAATTCTAAAAAGAATATTCATATCCTTATTTTTTAATATATACATTAATATTTTCTGAATATTATATGGATTAAATTATTATTTGAAATTACAATTACTCAATTAAATTAGTGAAAAAATTATTGCATCTAACTCAAAATCACGAGTTGCGTAATTTTTGTCACGATTACTCAAATTTCATGACTCATAATCTAAATCCATGTCATTATTTCAAATTAAAAATCCCAATAACTTACTATATGAATAATTATATATTAGAATCTCTTCCTCACTAAATTTTAATATAAGAACATCGCCTTGTATAATCTATACATTTGTTACATGGTATTTTACACACAATCTCTATTCCAATGAAACATATATCCTATAGATGTTATCACAGTAAAAGGATTAAATTATCATGATAAATTCTCATAAACTAGTGATAATACCAAACATAAAAAGATAACTATAGATCTCATTCACTGTGGTTGCTTTGGGTTAATATTTTTTAACATATTCATTTGATAGATCTACTGATATACCATCTCTTTAGATTATATGACCCAAAAATGAAAAAAATTAAAAATTAACAATTAGTAAATGTTAAATATTTTTTCCTCCCCATATAGGGTATTTAGTAATATTATAATGTGAAATTAATTTTATACCTAGATCATTGCTATTATATTAATATCATCTATAAATATAAACATAATCAAATCAATGTAATATCTGAAGACTACATTCATTAAATTCTTGAATATAGTCTGAGAATTAATATGAATAAATGGAATATATTTATATTAATAGTTTATATTATTTTAATGTAATTATATCATAGAAATATTCTCAATCATGACCCTTAAATGATGATATCATAAATAATGCTCAATCATGGAATTGTATTGAGCCCCATGTAGTTGGTCAAAAATGAAACAATAAGTGAAAGATGACCATTTTTCTTAATCATGATTTTTATTAAAAAAAACAAAAATAATTTCAAAGTATCAATGATCCATATTTCATAAAAAAGTTAATTGGGGTACACCAAACTGGAACACTTTCTTAAATGAATGTATTGTTGGAATTTTTTCTAATGTTGACTCTTGGATTCCAAAAACTAAATCGGTGGAATTCTATAGTGAGTAATTGAAATTAGATTTATATGAGATATGAGTTATTTTGAAAACTCAACTTTATTTTTTCATGTAGTTCTAGGAAAATACTTCTAAATGAAAGAAACAAAATCCCACAAAATAGGTATATGAATAATTCCATGATTCTCCCCAACAATTAGAGATAAACCCCCCATAATACTTGTAATTAATACCCATTCAATGGTTTTTATCAATATAAGTTTTTATTAAATTTAATGTTATTCATAAATGATCATATTTCATTTCCTTATATCAAATATGACACTAATTCCTTGAAAACCGATGTGGTATTTATGTAACGAAATACAATCCATTCCCAATATGATATAATATTCAACAATGGATGTAATGAAAAGATTTTTTTAGAGAACATTACAACAAAAATAAACTAAAGAGGAATCATGTGTATGATATGTGACAGTCATTTGATTATATGTTTTCACTAATATTGTTACTTCTAATGTTTTTTTGGTGTCTATATTCCCTGATAAAATTATTAAAAAATGAATCAATGGGATGAACTAGAGAAATAACATAAATTATCATTTCTCGATGGTGG
Organism: Viscum album; assembly: GCA_963277665.1. Taxonomy (NCBI): domain Eukaryota; kingdom Viridiplantae; phylum Streptophyta; class Magnoliopsida; order Santalales; family Viscaceae; genus Viscum; species Viscum album. The sequence goes on from OY728147.1 coordinate 1,192,879,586, forward strand.
TAATTACACTTTTCAACAAATAATTTTATCAACCCTCATTAGAAAAGATAATCGCATGAAATTATATTGTTTTCCTGATCATAAGTGGTTGTTGATGTAGATCGCCAAAATTATCCATTAAAATGTAGAATGCTTCAACATAGTTCCCATGCCCTTGTATTTCATTCCACTCAAGTTAGGGTGATTAATTTTGTGTTACTTTGTCTTTATTCACATAATTAGTTAACATTATCCTCTCCATAGACCATTAATAACCTAAGGAAAATAACATATACTAATAGAAAAATTACTAGTCCATTAAATAAAATTTTCACCATTCTTCTCTCCATAGATTTAGAATATAGGAATGACAGTCCTCATTCTTAATGGTTCTTCAATTATTTTATGAATTCTATTTCCCATTCCAATCAAACCATTAGATTATTGCATAAAATGAACCTCCATTTCCACCCCGATAGCACATATAATAGTATATTCATAGCTATTTAATTATCTTTTAAAAAATTCGATATAGTGGATTTGTTCAAGCCATTGATGAATCTTTCAATAATACATTTAGGTTGGATGATAGTTCTAGAGGATCACATCATAGGTCCTATAAACTATTCCATGTCAGTACCTATAGATTTATCATCCATTTTCATTATCTCAATGGACTCCTTCTCAATATTTTTATAAAAAATAAAAGCAGTTGACTTATTAATAACAAAATTCACAAACTCATCCAAATCCATGGAGTCATTTTAGTATAGTTTCCTTGAAAACTTGATAAGATTCCATCATTTATCTACATCACCTTCTAAATGGAAGACAACCAAAATAATTTTTTCGTATTCCGGTCATTGGAGAACATTAAATATCTTTTCATTGGTTTTGATCTAGCATTGAGCAACTAATGGACCAGATTACCCACTGAAAGACGATGGATATTTCCTCATTAAGGACTCTATTGAAATACAATAAATCATTTTTTTCTAGAAGACCATTATTAATGATAAATTGTGAATGTTTTGAGATAAATTCAATGATATTTTTCATTCTATTTACCATAATTATTATATTCCCATTAGGATAATCATATAATATTATATCTCAATTAGCATTATAATGGTTCGTTCATGTTCATTCCATTGAAAATAACCAAAGATCAATATGTATGAAATAATAATCTTAATGGGGGAATCACACAACCATTTAAAAAACATATATGGTATCTAAATCAAGAACTATGTAATATATGTGACCTTATTTTTATCATAGTAAATTTCAATTCCTCATTTATTTAAATCCTTCTAGAATGGTTTTAGTGATTTTTTGAATTTTCCAAGAATATTCTACATGAGTATCAAAACATGTGTGTTATAAGGCCCTTTTTCACTCACCATGTGATGATTGTGTCCTGATCAATGAACCATTCTTAGAGTTATTACCCATTGGTACCTATATTATAGATATAAATCAAATTATAGTATCCATAAAATGATTTTTTTGGATACCACTCACTCTATCCTTCATCCAAATAAAAAGATATTTTCTTATACTTTGACCCACCCTTAGACTTATCCTTAGTTATGTAATTATAGATATCATTATGTTTCTCTCAACCAAATTTAGAATGGATGAATTATCCTATCATAGAATACCAAATTATATTACCTTGGTTTTTCATAGATATGTATTAAATAATTTTAAATGATTATTAATTACATTACACAAACAAAATCTTGAGGACCATAATTTTTAATTTTCCTTGGAAACATAGAAACAGAAACAACTATTCCATTAGTAATATAAATTATCCCGGACTATTATTTTCATAACACTAATTCTAGTTATATATATCATCCATAATTCATTAATCCATAACATAGGTAAATGAAACACAGTAATAGGTTAGATCAGATGATTAGTAAGGGTAAATAATGGACATTAGTTAGAAAGAAAAGACCATAAGTAAGTGAGAAAATTGGAACAATATTTTTAAACCATACCATGCATGAAATATATAACAATCCTTAGACCTAGAATAAATATTGGTAGTTCATAAGGCATTAATAATATTATAATAAATGTATATGATCCATGAGAGCATAATATTGGGACAAGAAAAATATTTCTGTCATAAACTAATGTTTAGAATATAATTTCCATAGTAGTCAAGTTACACATCCAAGGACATCTTAGTGGATATGACGAACTCGAAAGACCATCATAATTGTCATAGATCACTACTAAAACCATTATAGAATAAAAAGTCCCCTACATAACCAGTTTCATTCCCCATTCCTTCTCAATATATCTCATGATATAGAAATATTTACCTAATAAAGGGGGGTCATTTGTCCATACAATATTTATGTATTGTATAATATCATAAAAAATTAATCTTATCCTAATACTTGAAATGAAATTGGGTTCATAAACATTTGAAAAAATCATATAAGGTAGAAAAGAGATAGAATTTTTAATCATTTCATTAGTTTGGAATAGCGCAATCCATTGAAAAAAGGTGTGGGTTTCATAATAATTTTATTATGGTATAACCCAAGGAAGAGAAATGGGTTTCACAAACAACATCCAAGAATTAACATAATCCATTGGGGGAAATATTATGAATGGTATCCTTTGATTATTTCCCTTGTAAGGTATAGTTAATACTAACGGCTATCATCATTGTTAGAAACTGATATTTATCAAACATTTTAAAAACATTTGAGAAAAATTAAATTTCCTCTTTAGAATTTTTTTTAAAATATTTATATTTTTTTAAAAAATCATTTAAAATAATATTAAACAAATATAGATGATTCAATAATGCAAATAATTTTCATGATGAGAGGATTTTTCATTAATGTTTTACATATTGAAATAAATATTATATTCACAATTTATAAAAAACCAAATGGGCAGTTTTTGGAAAACAACATAATGATTCTGATAATAAATTTTATTTTAAAAATTAAATCATGTGTAATGATTATGTATAAAATTGATAATAGAATTTTTAAAAAAATTATACATTTTTAGAAAATATAATTTTGACAAAAATAGAATTTTGATAGAAGAGATGAATAATGTTAAATTTTATAAAACAAATTCTCAATTATTTTACGTAAAAAATAGTGGAAAATAGTAGTATAATAAAGATAGTTTAATATTCCTATTTTTATTGATATATTTATCATATGATTTTATCATAAATAACATAAACATAAATAATACCAATAAATTATGTGATTGTATCATTAAAAATTTCTCACTTTGGAAATATTGGATCGTAAGCCCAAAAAAGGGAAAATGAAAAATGAAAAAAAAAATAATAACAGTAAATAAATGTTTTGATAATAATTGTCACATGGGTTTTATTTACACCTAATTAAAGAATATACTTTCATAACATAAATAACATCTCAAATAATTCCACATGAGAATAAAATCTCTTACTATTATTTCTGAATTCATAAAACATTTTAAAACCTCTAGTATAATATATATATTTTAATTATAAATATAATAAATAATCATATTTATATATATAAAAAATATATTATTTTCTTATTACCATTTATCACCCTCTTAATAACTATTTCATGTTATTTCAATGCTTCAAGGTTATAACTGCTTTGTATTTTACTGTTTTTTTATTTTTGATTGATTATTTTATTAATGATTTAAAGATCTATATAATGTTAAAATGATAAAAATATCATAATATATATATATATTGAGTAATAAATAAAATTTATTAATAATAAATGAAATTAACTATCTATAGAGCTGGTGGGCTATATGTATACATGAATGTTGTTTAAATTTTCGTTTCATAATAAATGAATGAAATGTAAATGATATTTATCATTATAGAATAAATTTTTCTATAAATATAAAAAATATTTTTGGAGAAAAATACATATTTCCTTCAATTTAGAAATGATTTGAATTACATTTCTCCATGGGGAGGAAGCTAGTCGCATATATGAAGGACAATATCATATTAAAATTGAATGGAAAGTGTGGTTTTATTATTCATATAACAGTTAAATATGTAGTATATTATAATAAATATTGTATAAAAATATTTATTTCATTCTTATAAAAAGCCTTGAGAGTTTCTAATGGAAATTGAATTTCATCGGTTTATGAGGCGACAGTCCACTACACATAAGAACTATGATTTTGTAACTTATTTAAGAGAAGTGTAGATTGTTATAGGTCATTAATTTAATCAATGAATATTTATGTATATGGATGATATGGAGTAAATAATAATAAAAATAATATAATAATAATAATAATTCAATGATGTGATGGAGGAAATGAAACAAAAAACACTCATTGATGCACATTGCCTCTTCTTCATGTTTACTCTGTAGAATTGCCCCAACATCCTTACATGGTTGGATTTAAATACAAATTAAGGCCTATAAGATGACACAATGTACATTATTAAGAATTTTTTATATTTATTTTCCAATAAAATGGGTTTTTTCTTTATTATATGGGATAATGGGTGCCATTATATATGTGTGGGGAATGTCACACTTAATTTTTTATAGAAATAATGAATTCCACCAAGGTATTTTTCAAGTAACAAGGCTAAAAAATGTAATATTATAAATAAAAAATATATAATTTCTATATTTGAACATAAAATCAGTTTTTTTGGGGTTTAGTGTCACGACTCGCCCTCGGGGTCCGTGCCGTGGCTACCCCAAGCCCGCCTTCCATAGGCCAGGGGATGGCGACTAGCACCAAGGCGTAAATCACAAAAAAAGGGAAGGCATTGCCTTTGAAAAGTAAACAAGCACCACCGAGTAAGCAAGCGGAAAAGTAAACACTAAGTAAAACTGTAACAAGCTGTGCTCAAAGAAAAAGGGGCCGAAAATACAAGCCCAACTATAAAGTACAACTGAAAAGAAAAACAACAACTGAAAGTTAAAAGCCACAGCGTCGAGACATCCTTAGGATGTCCCACCTGAAAGGTGGGTACATATAGCCTCCACTGCTCCTCGGGTCCACCTGACCGCTCCAAGTACGTCCCGCCTAGTGGTCCACCTCCAGGTACTGTCCTGGTCTGCACGCCTCTACCACGATCAGCGTTGTCCGTCGTCTGCAACCAACACAACATAGTGCGGGCAAAGCCCGTGCAGGGGTGAGTATAAGCTACTCAGTAGGGACCCCGAGACCCCCGAAGGTCTCCCGAAATCCACAAAGGATAATCCACAAAGGAAAGATACAATCACGAAGTAACATCTGACACGGCTTAGGTATATGCCCATACATATACCTAAGTCATCAAGTCCTATTCGGCTCCAACGTCGGAGACCAAGCACAACCCAGTCCACATAGGAAAGAAAAATGTATACCCACACAGGATAGCACAACAAAATCCACAAAGGAGAGTAAACAGTAAATCCCCACAGGATAGCTCAACACAATCCACAAAGGAGAGTAAACAGAAGATTCAGCTCACTCAGGTATACTTCTTTGAATGACGATAAAGATGATCACTGATCCATCTATATCACCAGACCCACGAAGGATCGATAGGTAACTAACCCCCACAAAGACCCACATAGGATCGGGCCCACACAGGACCTGTAGGCGCTGGCTCACATAGAACCGATGAGCGCTGACCCACACAGGATCGGACCCACACAGGATCGGGCCCACATAGGACCGGGCCCACACAGGACCTGTAGCACTGATCCACGCAGGATCGTTGAGTGCAGTAGTCGTCACAGTCCACTGAGGATCTCTGCACATTCATCGCCGCAGTCCACTGAGGATCTCTGCACGGTCGTCGTCGGAGTCCACTGAGGATCTCGGCACGGTCGTCGCTGTCGAAGTAGCAGTCGCAGCCAGCACTAGGGTTCCCGCACACAGCAAGCTCGTTCGGGAGGGTCCGCTCCACGAGCCGAGAGGCCGACACATGAACTGCCACAAAGTACGAAGTTGATGTATCCCAATGTTCCGTATCGTCAACAGGAACTCAATGTCGCAGACGGCGCGTCAATCGAACGCCCGGTCTAAGAGTTATTGACTTTTTCATCCCAGGGGCCCGGTTGGTTTATAAGGCAAAATCAACCCGACCGTACTACACCTGCGTCCAAACCTCGGGTGGAGTATGCCAAAAGATCCGTCTCACAAAGAGGAATTCAACAAAACTTACAGCACGTCAATCGGACGTCCGTGGCTCAAGATATGAGTGTTTCCGCTCCGAGGGCCCGGTTGGGTTCGTGTACGAACCAACCCGGCCAAACTCAAAGTATTTCGAAACCTCGAGTGCGATATACCGAAACGACCGCCTCGATCCAAGGATCGTGTTGCCGCTGACGGAGAGTCGTTTGGAAGCCCGTAGCTCATGTTACGGGCGTGTGAACGAAAAGGGCCCGTGGACGGGGGGGTCCGGGCCAGGGCCGACCCGGCCCGACCCCCCTGGGTCGGCCGAACCCGGTCCGAACCGGTCCGACCCGGTCCGACCCGGTCGGACCGGTCTGGCCCTGCCAGGGCCGGTCCAGCTCGGCTCGGCCGAGCGGCTGACGCGTTGGGAGCCGCCGCCCCGCGTGACACCCCTGCGGCACCCGCGGGGTGTCGGCCAGACAACCGGACGCGGCTGAAGCCGCGTCCCGAGTGACGTGGGGGGAGCCGCCGCCCCCGCGTGACACCCGCGGGACACCCGCGGGGTGTCTCCATGGCGCCGGACGCGGCTTCAGTCGCGTCCCGCGAGCGCCGCTGCCGCGGCCGGTGCCGCAGCGGTCTCGTCCGGCGGCGCACCGGGCGCCGCCGCCTCTAGGCGCCAGCGGAGTCGCTTTGGTGGCCCGTTTTTCTTCCCGTCTACGCCGTTGTCCCTCCCGGGATCCGTTCTTCACTGCGGAATCATCAAACTTCCGTTGCGGCACGTTCCGTCGTCGCCCGTCAAATCCGCATAACAACGAAGAACGAAGGAGGGTCGTCGGGCCGTGTTCGTTTGGCCCGCACCATCCGCATTAGTGATAAACAATGGGAGGAATAATATCAACACATGAATTCAACAATTTTTAAGGGAAATAAAAATTGTTCTTATGTCTGGGTTCTTCATCCTTGAACGGAAATAACACGGGAAAAAGGGAAATTCCAGAAATAAAATACCTACCTCGAAGTCATCATCGAATGCACGTTCTTCGCGGAATTGCTCGTCGCGGAAGGAGGGGATCGTCGCGTCGTCACGGAAAGGTGTCGCGTCATCGCGAAATCTGGCGTTGAGTCGGCGAACTCAACGAACCAAGAACAAAAGATTTAATTTAATTAATTAAATCTTTGTTTTTGTAAAGAACCACAAAGGAGATTAAAAAGAAAGTATGAGACTCTTACCTCAAGCAGCCGATCGATGATCTGTCGCGGAGGAAGAGACGTCACAGAAGAAATTTGCAGGAAGGGAACGTCGGCGTTGCGGATCACGACGTTGCGTCGTTGATTCCCGGGTTCGGCATTCTTTGCGTTCTTCGCATTTGTCGCGTTCTTTGCGAAGGAGGTTGAAGGTTCAAGAACTCCTCTCAACGAGTAATCCTCCAAAAGATAGGTTGGTCTTATTTTATTATTATGCGAACAAACAAAAACGGGTAAGTAATGACCCATAAATTCGTTGAATTAATTCAACGAAAGAAACAGCTTGTTTAATTTATGAAATAAACCGCCCAATTAAATGGTCTGTTAAGAATTTAAGAAAACCCGTCAGTTGACTTCATAATGGCAGGTTTTCGCGGGTGCATTACTTAGCGGAAAGAAACGGCGGGGCTCGTGCGGGCCCCACCTCACAAATATCCTACCAAGGGGGTAGGATATTTCTGGATAGAATCTTGTCTGGTTCAACTCAGATTAAGCCGTCTTTAAGAGGATTCAAATGGCTTCCATGTGTCTTAAGTGATATAATATAAAGTTGTCGCAAAATTATTTTATTTCTTAACTTTATGCCCGAAAATTAAAAACCACACCCGAGCAAACGCAACTCCAGAAGAGGTGTTTCTAAGCAAATACCGGTGCTGCGATTTCATCGGTGCCCTTAGAATTCGATTCCAGGCACCGGTTCAAAAGTTAGAAAAACCCGCTCGTCCGTTCACTGAACGTACCCGAGCCAAACTTCGGAAAAAGATTCCGGGCACACCGGGCCTCGGAATCAGGTGCTGTCAGAAAATGCGCTCTTGTAAAATTTCAAAGAAAATTAAGAAAAAAAATTCCTTGAAATTTACGGGTCTTTATATTACTCGCAACTCAGGGATTTACGTCCCCGTAAAGATACATCATAAACTAGGGGAACAAATGTGGGTACTGAGCATTAATCTGAGCCTCCTGCTCCCAAGTGCTCTCCTGGAGGTTCCCGTGCTGCCATCTGATGCGCACAAGAGGAATCGATCGCCCACGTAGGACCTACTCCTGTCGATCCTCTATCTCCACCGGGACCTCCGTAAATGTCACCCCATCATCCACGTCTAGCTCCTCATGGTCAATGAGGTGCGTTGGGTCGTGCACGTATCTCCTTAGCTGAGATACGTGGAAGACGTCGTGCACCCGGTGCAACTGAGGTGGCAGAGCGAAGCGATAAGCCACCTCGCCAACCCTGCTGAGGACCTGGAATGGTCCGATGAAGCATAGAGACAACTTTCCGCCTCAGCCAAATCTCCGCAAACCACGTCGAGGTGAGACCCGCAGGAAGACGTGGTCGCCATCCTCGAACTCTAGTGGCCTCCACCTCCTGTCAGCATATGACTTCTTCCGGCTCTGTGCTGTCCTCATCCACTCCTGGATGACCTGGACCTTCTCTGTCGTGGCCCGGACCATCTCTGGTCCCACAAGTGCTGACTCACCAGGGTATGTCCAGCACAAAGGAGTTCTGCAAGGCCTGCCGTACAATGCCTCGTATGGTTCCATCCCGATGGTGGAGTGGTAGCTGTTGTTGTACACGAACTCCACCAAGAGTAGGTGGTCCTCCCAGCTGTGAAAAAAGTTGAGGACACATGCGCGGAGCATGTCCTCGAGATTCTGAATGGTCCTCTCCGTCTAACCATCCGTATGAGGGTGAAAGGCGGTGCTCAGACGTAACCGCGTCCCAAATGCCTCCTGCAACCTCTTCCAAAGCTGGGAAGTAAAACGAGCGTCCCGATCGGAGAAGATAGTCGAAAGCACACCATGAAGCCGTAGAATCTCTTGAACGTAGAGAGGCCCCAGGCTCTCCACTGAGCCCTGCTCTCGGATGGGTAAGAAGTGTGCCGACATGGTGAGTCGGTCAACAATCACCAAAATGGAGTCATGACCTCTGGAAGTGCATGGAAATCCAGTCACGAAGTCCATAGATATCCCATCCCACTTCCACTCTGGGACCTCCAAGGGCTGTACCAAGCCTGCTGGTACCTGATGCTCCACCTTCACCTGCTGGCAGGTGAGGCACCGTGAAACGAACTCAGCCACAGCCTTCTTCATTCCTGGCCACCAGTGATGTCGTCTGAGATCCTGGTACATCTTCTCCACTCCAGGATGTACCACCAAAGGAGAAGTGGGAAACTCTCTCAGCACCTCCTCTCGTAAAGCGACTGGTACCAAGGTACGTCCTCTGAAAAGGAAATCGTGCTCTGCTCCAAGGGAGAAACCATCAGGTGCCTGTCCCGAGGATATCTGTGCAACCCATGTCTCACAGTCAGCATCCCCACGCTGTGCCTCTCTGACCTGCTGTATAAGTGGAGGAGAGACGGTGAGAGGCTAAAGGAAGGCTGCTCCGTCTCTATCCACGAAGGATATATGAAAAGCGGCTAGCTACTCTGTCGCCTCCTCAAGTAGATGGATGCCCGTCCTCCTTCTGAGGGAATCGGCTACCACGTTCCCCTTACCAGGAGTATAGACTATCTCAAAGTCATAGTCCTGGAGAAACTCGAACCATCGCTGCAGTATCATGTTCAGGTCCTTCTGAGAGAAGATGTACCTAAGACTCTGGTGGTCAGAAAAAACTGTAAAGTGCTCACCCATCAGATAGTGCCGCCATGTCTTCAGAGCGAAGACCACTGCTGCCAACTCCAGGTCATGGGTAGCGTAGTTTTACTCATGCGGCCTCAACTGACGTGATCCGTAGGCGATCACAGCACACTCCTGCATCAGGACACACCCGAGTCTGGTCCCTGATGCATCGTAGTAGACTACGTATCCAACTCCCTCCTCAGGAAACCTCAAGAAAGGTGTTCTAGTCAATCTCTGTCTCAGCTCTTGGAAGCTCAGCTGACATCTGTCTGACCACACGAAGGGTTTAACCTTCTTTGTCAAAGTTGAGAGTGGCGCCGCAACTCTGGAAAAGTCCGTCATGAATCTCCGATAGTATCCGGCTAGACCCAAGAAACTTCGCACCTCCGTCACGCTCCTGGGTGGATCCCAAGCTAGCACTGCCTCGATCTTCGCTGGATCCACAGCAACTCCCGCCTCAGAAAGGAAGTTCCCCAAGAAGTGGACGTCACGTAACCAGAACTGGCACTTCGAGAGCTTTCCATAAAGCTGGTGCTCTCGGAGTGTTTCTAGTACAACCCGCAAGTGGTAGGCGTGCTCCTCCTCCGTGGTCAAGTACACAAAAATGTCGTCGATAAAGACCATGACAAATAGATCAAGGTATGGATGGAAGATCCTGTTAATGAGGCTCATGAACACTGCTGGAGCGTTGGTTACCCCGAAAGGCATAACCAAGAACTCATAGTGGCCATACCGACACCTGAAGGACGTCTTCTGCACATCCTCGTCTCGAACTCTGAGCTGATGATAGCCTGACCTGAGGTCTATCTTCGAGAACCACCGTTCTCCCTTGAGTTGATCGAAGAGATCATCAATCCTGGGTAGCGGATACTTGTTCCCCACAGTCACCTGGTTCAGGCGACGATAGTCGACACACAGTCGCAAGCTCCCATCCGCCTTCTTCGCGAACAAAATCGGAGAAGCCCAGGGTGAAACACTGGTTCAGATTAACCCCTTTCCCTCCAAGTCTTCGAACTGTACCCGTAGCTCTCGAAGCTCAGCGGGGGCCATCTGATACGCTGGAGTGGATATCGGGGTTGTCCCGGGGTATAGGTCAATATAAAAGTCTACCTCTCTGCGAGGAGGTAGCCCTGGAACTTCGTCAGGAAAGACGTCCGCGTACTGATCCACCACTGCAGGAAAACTAGGACTCTGCACGCCCACTGCTCCTAGGATGAGACTCGCCAACTGATGAGTGATGGGCTGTCCTCTCCTCTGCGTGAGTCCATCATGTGCTGCGAAGGCTCCCTTCTCGCCGGTGAAGGTGAACCTGCTCCCGTCGGTGCGTACACATCGCACCTTGCACCTAATGCAGTCAATCTGAGCATGGACTGTAGATAACCAATCCATGCCCAAGATGACGTCGTAAGGCCTCGACGGTGTACAAGAACATCCCAGTCGAAGCTCTCACCTCCTATAGTAAGCTCACACTACAGGAACTAGTGCGTAATCGTCGAGTCTCCTCCTATAGGAGTCTCTAGCCGTAAGGATCGATCCAACGGCTCTGTCGGAATCTACGAGCTCCGAACAAGGGCAGTGGCTATGAAAGAGTGACTCGCTCTTGTGTCTATAAGAACTGCAGCATGGGTGGAATAGACACAGATCGTACCTCGAATCATCTCTGGCGCACCGCGGTCATAGGCCTCTGCTACCTGGAGCTGCGCCTGTCTATACCCGCCAGCTCCCTGTGGTCGGGGCGGACCTCCTGGTGGTGGTGGAGGCAGAGCCTCAAAGCGTCTCCCACCACCTGCTGCTCGGCCATCTCCTTTGCCTCGTCCGCCTCCTACCTGCGGACCGCCACGGTCGACCCTCTGCCTCTGCCTGGGTGGCCACGCACTGCTGAGCCAGTGTCCCGAGGTCGTCTGCCGGAAGGCCTGGTCTGCCTGGAACCCTGAGTTATCCGTCGACTACCTGCTGCCGAAGACTCCGCTATCTGCCGCCCTGCGGTAGGTCTCGCAGTGGACTCAGCCAGGAAGCTCTCATTCAGAAGGGCTCGCTCCAGCACTCCTGCCTGGGTCGGGATGCTGAGGGAGATCAGCGACGCCCTGATCTCGTGTCTCAAACCCTGCTCGAAGGTCCGGGCCCAGAAGAAGGGGTCACGTACCATGTATGTCGAGTAGTGAGAAAGGTCGGTGAACCTCGCCGCGTACTGGGCGACCGTCAAGCTGCCCTGCCGCAGCTGAAGAAGCTCCTGAATGCACACCACACGGAGGGTGGCCTGGACGATCTCTGAGCGGAAGAGGCTCTCGAAGTCCGTCCAGATGAGGGAGGCCTCATCGGGTACCTGGAGCATCAAGCTCTACCATCGCCCTGCTACTGCGTGCAGAAGGCTCGCCGTGAGGATCACCATGAGGTCTACTGGTGTCCTCACTAGCCTGAAAACTCGGACGACTGCCTCCAGCCAGTCCTTGGACGCCTGGGTATCTGTCTCCCCACGAAACCTGGTTTGTCGCTGGCGCTGGAACTCGTGCAGAGCTCCGAGGCATCGTGCATCGTCAGCGATCGGTGCTGGAAGCATCGGGGGCTCGGCGGTTAAAGGTACCGCCGGTGCCTCTGCTGTCAACGGGCCCTGTACCGAGGCCTCGTCGCTCGGTGGGTTGTCGTCGCGCTCTACTCTCGGAAGCCTAGCTGGCTGCCGTCGTGGGGCCATCCTGAAAAGGAAACAAGTGCACCACGGTCAGAATAGTATACCTGTTGATCTGACACAAGTAATCACAAAGAAAACATGAAACACACATGCAATCAATGTTTTCATGCATTAAGTCGGAAATCAGAAGTCAGGGTCCTGGTGTATGGATACGTCAGCCGCCGCTCCAACACTGGACTCCCTGGACTGATAACCACACTCAATACGCTAAACACTATTGCTTCACATAGAAGAAAGATCAGAGTATGCGGTAGGACCGACCACCTTTGATACCAATTTGTCACGACCCGCCCTCGGGGTCCGTGCTGTGACTACCCCAAGCCCGCCTTCCATAGGTCAGGGGCGGGCGACTAGCACCAAGGCGTAAATCCCAAAAAATGGAAGGCATTGCCTTTGAAAAGTAAACATGCACCATAGAGTAAGAAAGCAGAAAAATAACACTAAGTAAAACTGTAACAAGCTGTGTTGAAAGCAAAAGGGGCCGAAAATACAAGCCCAACTGTAAAGTACAACTGAAAAGAAAAACAGCAACTGAAAGGTAAAAGCCGCAGCATCGAGCCGTCCTCTAGAAGTCCCACCTGAAGGGTGGGTACAGATAGCCTCCACTTCTCCTCGGGTCCACCTGACCGCTCCATGTATGTCCCGCCCAGTGGTGCACCTCCAGGTACCGTCCTGCTCTACATGCCTCTACCACGATCAGCGCTGTCCATCATATGCAACAAACACAACGTAGTGCGGGCAAAGCCCATGCAGGGGTGAGTATAAGCTACTCAGTAGGGACCCCGAGACCCCCGAAGGTCTCTCGAAATCCACAAAGGATAACCCACAATGGAAAGATACAATCACGAAGTAACATCTGACAAGGCTTAGGTATATGCCCATACATATACCTAAGTCATCAATTCCCATTCGGCTCCAACGCCCGAGCCCAAGCATAACCCAGTCCACACAGGAAAGCAAAACCTATACCCACACAGGATAGCATAACACAATCCACAAAGGAGAGTAAACAGTAAATCCACACAGGATAGCTCAACACAATCCACAAAGGAGAGTAAACAGAATATTCAGCTCACCCAGGTATACTTCTTCGGATGACGATAAAGATGATCACTGATCCATCTAAGTCATCGGACCCACGAAGGATCGATAGATAACTAACTCCCACAAAGACCCACACAGGATCAATCCCACACAAGACCTGTAGGCGCTGGATCACACAGAACCGCTGAGCGCTGACCCACACAGGATCGGACCCACACAGGATCGGGCCCACACAGGACCTGTAGCACTGGTCCATACAGAATCACTGAGTGCAGTAGTCATCGCAGTCCACTGAGGATCTCTGCACAGTCGTCGCCGCAGTCCACTCAGGATCTCTGCACGGTCGTCATCGGAGTCCACTGAGGATCTTTGCACGGTCGTCGCTGTCGAAGTAGCAGTCGCAGCCAGCACTAGGGTTCCCGCACACAGCAAGCTCGTTCGGGAGGGTTCACGCCACGAGTCGAGAGGCCGACACATCAACTGACACAAAGTCCGAAGTTGATGTATCCAAAAGTTCTGTATCGTCAACAGGAACTCAACGTCGTAGACGGCGCGTCAATCGGACGCCCGGTCTGACAGTTATTAGCTTTTTCGTCCCAGGGGCCCGGTTGGTTTTTAAGGCAAAACCAACCCGACCGTACTCCACCTACGTCCAAACCTCGGGCGGAGTATTCGAAAATATCCTTCTCACAAAGAGGAATTCAACAAAACTGACGGCACGTCAATCGGACGTCCGTGGCACAAGATATGAGCGTTTCCGCTCCGAGGGCCCGGTTGGTTTCATGTACGAACCAACCCGACCGAACTCAAAGTATTCGGAAACCATGAGTGCGATATACCAAAACGACCGTATCGATCCAAGGATTGTGTTTCTGCTAACGACGAGTCGTTTGGAGGCCCGCAGCTCATGTTACGGGAATTTGAACAAAAAGGTTCCATGGATGGGGGGGTCCGGGCCCGGGACGACCCGGCCCGACCCCCCCTGGGTCGGCCGAACCCGGTCCGACCCGTTCTGACCCGGTCGGACCGGTCTGTCCCGGTCAGGGCCGGTCCAGCTCAGCTCGGCCGAGGGGCCGAGCGGCCGACGCGGGGGGAGCCGCCACCCCGCGTGACACCCCCGCGGCACCCGCGGGGTGTCGGCCAGACAACTGGACGCGGCTGAAGCCGCGTCCCGAGTGACGCGGCGGGAGCCGCTGACCCCGCGTGACACCCGCGGGACACCCGCGGGACACCCACGGGACACCCGCGGGACACCCACGGGGTCTCTCCCTGGCAAAAGGACGCGGCTTCAGCCGCGTCCCGCGTGCGCCGCCGCCGCGGCCGGTGCCGCGGCGGTCTCGTCCGGCGGCGCGCCGGGTGCCGCCGCCTTCGGGCGCCAGCGCCGCAGTGCCGGTGGAGTCGCTCCGGTGGCCCATTTTTCTTCCCGTCTGTGCCATTGTCCCTCCCGGGATCTGTTCTTCACTGTGGAATCATCAAAATTCTGTTGCGGCATGTTCCGTCGTCGCCCGTCAAATCTTCATAACAACGAAGAACGGCGGAGGGTCATCGGGCCGAGTTCGTTTGGTCCGCACCGTTCGCGTAAGTGATAAACAATGGGAGGAATAATATCAACACATGAATTCTTCAATTTTTAAGGGAAATAAAAATTGTTCTTATGTTTGGGTTCTTCATCTTTGAACGGAAATAACACGGGAAAAAGGGCAATTCTAGAAATAAAATCCCTACCTCGAAGTCGTCGTCGAACGCACGTTCTTCGCGGAATTTCTCTTCGCGGAAGGAGGGGATCGTCGCGTCGTCGCGGAAAGGCGTCGCGTCGTCGCGGAAGGAGGGGATTGTCGCATCGTCGTTAAAAGGCGTCGCGTCGTCGCGGAATCTGGTGTTGAGTCGGCGAACTCAACGGACCAAGAACAACAGATTTAATTTAATTAAATAAATCCGTTTTTTGGTAATGAACCACAAAGGAGATTAAAAAGAAAGTCTGAGACTCTTACCTCAAGCAGCCGATCGAAGATCCGTCGCGGAGGAAGAGACTTCGCATAAGAACATTGCAGGAAGGGAACGTCGGCGTTGCGGATCACGGCATTGCGTCGTCGATTCCCGAGTTCGGCGTTCTTCGCGTTCTTCGCGTTCTTCGCGAAGGAGGTTGAAGGTTCAAGAACTCCTCTCAACGAGTAATCCTCCAAAATATAGGTTGGTCTTATTTTATTATTATGCCAACAAACAAAAATGGGTAAGTAACGACCCATCAATTCGTTGAATTAATTCAACGAATGAAACAACTCATTTAATTTACGAAATAAACCACCCAATTAAATGGTCTGTTAAGAATTTAAGAAAACGCGTCAGTTGACTTCATAATGACGGGTTTTCACGGGTGCGTTACTTAGCGGAAAGAAACGGCGGGGCTTGTGTGGGCCCCACCTCACAAATATCCTACCAAGGGGGTATGATATTTCTGGATACCATCTTATCCGGTTCAACTCAGATTAAGCCGTCTTTAAGAGGCTTCAAGTGGCTTCCAAGTGGCCTAAGTGAAATAAAATAAAGTTGTCGCAAAATTATTTTATTTCTTAACTTTAAGCCCAAAAATTAAAAACCACACCTGAGAAAATGCAACTCCAGAAGAGGCGTTTCTAAGAAAATACCAGCGCTGCGATTTCATCGGTGCCCTCAGAATTGGATTCCGGGCACCGGTTCAAAAGTTAGAAAAACCCGCTCGTCCGTTCACTGAACGTACCCGAGCCAAACTTCGGAATAAGATTCCAGGCACACCGGGCCTCGGAATCAGGTGCCGTCAGAAACTACGCTCTTGTAAAATTCCAAAGAAAATTAAGAAAAAAAATTCCTTGAAATTTACGGGTCTTTACATTTAGTTTAATTTGAACATTTATCCATTTATTTTTACCCTCCCCTCGTTAAACACACTTTTTCATTAATGGAGGTAAATAATTCATATTGTATTAACAATTAATTTTGATCCAAATTATATTGACCATACAAGATAATATATATTATTATAGTTAAAATATAATTTCCATTTTTCAAAATTACAATTTCAAAAATGGATGTATTTAATATTAAATTAATTTTTCGGATACGATGAAAAAGATGGGTTTTAAAGATAAAATGATCTAAAGTTTAATGTTTTTATATTGAAATTCAATATGATATTGATTATAATGATCTATATTTTAATAATGGATGTATATTATTACTAATTATGCTTCAAAAAAAATAAACATAATTTATCTATATAAATAAACTAATGAAAAAAGTTTTTTCAATTAAATTTCAATATTTTTCACTTTTCCTTAAAAAATTAAACATTTTAGAAAAATCCAAAAAAATCACCCTTTGTTAATTTTATGCATGATGAACTCAAAAAATATTTTAATATCATCATTTTTCAAACAGTTAGATTATTTATGGTCTAAAATATATAAGTATATTTTATTTTGAGAGAATAGTATTATACTATCAAATAAAGACTTTAAAAAAAGTTAATGAATTTATTGTTAATATGATACTCTTATGTAATACCATCATAGATAGTATTTAAAATTTAGCTTATCTTATTGATAATTAAAATTTTAATTGCAAGGTTATAAAAGATTTTAAAATAATTATATGAATAATATATTTATGTTTAGTTCAAATTCAATTTCATATGTAAAAAACGACAAACTAGTGTGGCATAGAGCAAATTCATAAAATGTCGAGGGATGATTGAAAATAATAAATTGGATTTTCATATAAAAAAGAAAAAAATGAAATTTATTTAAATTGATACAATATCAAAATAAAATTGTGTGTAAGATTAACCCCCCACCCCAATAATGAATATCTCCATCTATATTTATTACAAGAATAGAAACAAATTAATATACCTATTCCCCATGATATCATTACATTACCACGTAGCATCCTAAAACTAGTGGTGTATCAACAAAATATTTACCTTTTTAGTTGTATTTTTTCATCAAACATTATGTATATAATTCAAAATCTTTACCAGTTTTCCATCATAATAATGATCACTCTCCCAATGTACACACAATGAGTATAGTACATTTGAATGTTTAGGTATGTAATTCCTAAGAAGAGATACATAGAGCACATCATGTACATGATGTAGGATTGGTTGAATTTATATCTGGTATTATTCCACCCCAATATGATAAATAATTTGAAAGGTGCCAATTTAGTTAGGGATTAGTTTCCATTTCTTCCCGAATAGGACAACATTCTTCTGTAAATAAATTCAATGAAATAACCTGTCACCAACATCATCTTCTATATCATTTCAGCAATTTTCAGTATAACAATTATTCTAACTCTGATATTTATTGATTTTTTAGAATAATTATACCATCCCATGTAATATTATCATCTTTCTTTGGTACCAATATCACTCATTCTCTAACATCATTCCAACCATATGAAGAATCACCCTTATTTCTATTCTGGGATTCATAATGATGTATCTAGATGCATGGGTAAAAGATATTATTGTATGAAAACTAATCTAGATGATGGGGTTGATCCCAAACAACTTTTTAATCCAAATAAAAATAACCAAACATATCATCTCTATTTTGAATTATTCTCCCAAACATATTATCTAAGTCAGGATAATATGATATGTTTAAAGTAAACATCATCTCATGCTCATGTTAAAATATTCACAAAATATTATGGTAAACCATAAATCCAGATTTGAAATAACATAATTTTTTAATCCATTAAACCTGATAACATCAAAATGAAACATCCAAAAAATCTAATCAAAAGATAAGACACTCATGATTGTGATGTCGTGTGTTAAAATTTTAAGGACATCAGTCATTAAGAGATGGAAGTCTCTACATACACAAAAGTGAATTTTACATTATTTGATATATGGAAAAAATAATTGTAAAAGTTAATTATCATTTCATGAATAATTATTATAACATAATTATTATATATAAAAATTAAATCTAACGTAATAAAAACCATGAATGATGCTATTGGAAAATGAGTTGAAATAATATATGGAGGTGATAGTCCACAAGTATTTAAGAGCAATACTTTAATAAACCATTATATAAATAAGAGGTGATAACTGGTTTTTCCATAATAATAATAAATTATAATTATATTATTCATATTTTATTAAAAAAATGTTGGGTAATTTTTTTAGGATGCATAAGAATAAATATAATAGAAAGATATTGGTTAAAATCTATACATTATGTTTTAGACACCCCAGTTAGATTACATATTATTCCATGGAAGATTTGATTTATGACCGGGTAAGTGAGCCAGCGGTGAAAGACCCCTGACCATTTTTTAAAAGAAATAAAAAGTATAGTAGATGAAGAAAAGGATGCGAGCTAACATCTTGCCCAAATCCACTCATCAGATCCAACAGAAATGAGACAGTAACATATCATAACATTCAAATCCTTAAACACCTCGATAATCAGGAGTTTCCTCTGCAGTAGATGATTCCCACTCTGAATTCGTTTTATAGTGCTTCAACAGATTGAGGTACTTCTCTCTTAGATTCAATTGTTGCAACGATAACCCCTCTTTCCTAGATTTTACTCTACCCTTTTTAGACAAAAGAATTTCCCCTAACTTTCTCTTTGCTGAAGACCTGGTGGCCATTGGCTTTGTAAGGTAAGAATAATCTTTCCTTGGTTTCCGCCTTTGCGGCACAGTCCTCCTTCCATCACTGTCGGACATCTTGCATCGCCTACCATGAACAATGTCACTGTAATAAGGCCTGAAAAATTCACCATTTTATTTGTCAATGTCAGAACAAATTCCCCATTTTCCAGCACTTTCCACAGAGGGAGCTTTATTAACACCATATCTCAGATCAGATTGCTTATTAAGATCAGTCGGTGCAAGAACATTATTAAACACCACATTTCCACCATCATGCAGCTCTGTTTCATGCTATTTTAATCCAATTTCCACTTCATTGCTAGGGTCAATCGCGATAACATAAACTTCTTGCTATCCCTTAGCCACCAAAGGAACCTCCTCATTCTCTAAGCAGACAAACCAATTCCCTTCCCTACTATGAATTTGCAGCGCACCATTTTCATGATCCTCATTGCTGAACTACTTCTTTTGCCTAGTCCGCGAGCTCAAATTATAGCAATCAACAAAATTCTATATCTTGGAAATCTTCCCATGACCAAGGTACCCCATCAATCTATCAAAAACATTCTTCACTGTCAGGTTTTTAGACACCTGCGCCTCCTTCACTCCACAGCCACTTGCAGGCTCCTCTACTGGATCACCCTACCACCGCTCCTTCATTCCCACTGGAACCGAAGGTTCAGCAACCACTACAGTGCTAATTGGATCCCCTCCCATACAGACGTTCACCTTGCTACCCTCCATCGCTAGACACTCTGGACCAGAGACCACACAACCCTCAAGACTCTCCCGAGGGCTTTGACTCAGCCTCCTGTGACCGCAGACCGACTCCAAATGACCAAACTGAAAACAATTCGTGCAGTACTACATCCAGGATTAAAACACTACTTCTTGCCTCCAACAAAACTCCCTGCTGTCAGTGATCTAAAAACAGTTCACCGGAGGTCTCACAACATCAACCTCAACAAAAATGTTGGGGAAAAATTGATGACTCAATGTCTCGGTACGATTATCAGCACACAAGAACCGCCCAACCATATTCCCAATTGCACACAAAATTTAGGTGTTATGAAAAGAAAGGGGTAAACCATGAAAGCTATACCATGCCATGATCATCGAAGGGTAATGCATCATGTGAAACTCAAAGCTCCATCTGAAAAGATAGAATGAGGATCCACTGCATCGTCTGGTTGTTCTAGACCAGGCAATGACCGGATCTTCCTCCGAACCAAATCGGACCATAAAATGCTTTCGGTCGATCAATCCAACGACCGCGCGTAGACGCAAATTCCAATCAGTATTGACGAACTGATCAAACAAAATCGTTGATGGATGATTGATCATGAAATGGGACACCAGGGATAGACGACACAGATTCGAGGCATTATTGAGCTCTTCTGAAAGAAAAGGCAAAATGGGTGCTTCGCAAAAAATTCATGGGACCTTCAGGGAAAGCCATATTCTCAGGAAGGGAGGAGAGAAAGTGCACGAGGATAGAGAGTTACTAACCTTATCAGGTGAGGAAGAATGTGAAACTCCCCCCTCCGATGTGGAGGGGGTTGTAGGCTCCGTCGACATGTCGCTAGGGCATCTTCGCAAGAGAGAAGCGAGAGCGTCTCTCTCATCTGCCCCCCATGAAAATTTCTCCTCCTGAATTATGAAAAGATATGAACCTATTGATTTGAGGTAAGTATTATTTAAAGGATTCTTAGTAGTAATTTATTGATATAGAGTTCTCCAATGGTGTGAATAATAGAGGATAATAGATTTATTTTTATGAGTGCGTGCAGTGACACATGATGAATTTTTAAATATTATCCACAGTTTAAAGTAACTTTCATGAAAAGGTGATCCAAAGGTTAATTCAATTGAATTCATAATAATATAATGTTGAAATATCAAAAAAACTGTTAATATGAAATTTTTGTGTGGAAATGCAACAATTATCCCATGGTTTGATCTTTGGTAAATCTGTTTGAAACATAACTGTGGTAAAAACATTTTACTATTTCTACTATTAAATATGATGAAAAATTATATTGAAATATAAAATTATATTAGCTATGATTATTAAAAATATATTTCCATTTTTATGGTTTAAATTTCAATAAGTTTAAGAATATATTTTTAATTAAGTGGTCAAATAGCATTGAAAAACCTTTTATAATAAATAAATTATTACATGAAAAATATTATCTACTTTTATTAAATTCCTTATAAAATCAATTAATTGAATTATAAAATATTATATTGAAAATATAAGATAAAAAATAAAATAATAACTAGTGAAAGAGAGAATACATTTTTATTTTAATAGAACTAAACATTGTGTTTATCAAATGTTTTTCACGAAAAATATCTTTTTAAGTTAAAGTTTTTTAAAAAAAATCAATAGCTATGAATCAAATATAGTAAAATATATTATTTATAATTTTATTATAATGAATTAAAAAAAATTATAACAAAACCATATATGTAATTTAAAATAAATGATAATGTTTACAAAAATATTAAATTTTCACAATTCAATGAAAAATAACTATTTTTTAGAAAAATCATATAATTTCAACATTTTATAGTTTTCAAATTATATTTTAACAAATTATAGTAACATATTAAATGAAAATTTTAAAAATGGTATAAATTATTTATAATTTCGGTATTCTTAAATTTATTAACATATATTTTTTATCAAAAAAATATATTTTTTGAATCATAAAAATAATTTAATTGAAATTGAATAGATATTTATTAATAATTAAAAACGTACAGTAGAATAAATATAAACAGTTATAGATATTATCCGTAATGTTTTTTTACTAAAAATAACTTCCAATTTAACGGCTAGGTAATGTTGGTTTATTACATAATATATTATATAAAATTGGTTTTTCATATATGGAAAACATTAAAATAAGTAACAATTTTTATAAAATGAAATACATATAAAATATTTTGGTGTTACTAACTAATTTAGAATTGAATGAAAAATATAATGATTTATATGATGTTTTGGTGATTAACTTGTATTCATTGAAAATGAGGTTTTTATCTATTCTATCATATTGTCTGAATGTTGTGCTAAAAATTTTGAAGAATATAATGTCATCATTAGAAGTTGATAGCCTGATAAATATATATTAGTGTCCCTGTTGAATATAAGGGGTTTATCCGAGCTTCTATCCATTTATATTAGCATATAAATCAATTTTATAAAATAGGAACATATCCATATTAATGATTACATACGATTTTATGTAGTATAATTTCTACTATAACCAATGTTTACTTGTATTATATATTCATATAATTCCTACACAAATGTGTCAGCTAATGTTTCCAAAGCCCTTACAGACCTATACTAGGATGAGATGATATTTGGAAATCCATATTGTATGGTTGTATCTAGATATATTTTTTATAAAATGTGGGAGAATAAATAAATTAATTATACCCCATAACCAAGGTAACGTATACAAAAAATAAATACTATATAACTAGATATATGTCTCCTAATGAAGACTTCCCAATGAATGAAACCCCACCACAAGATTATGATTTTGGAAAGAAGATATTGCATCATGTTGTGCATACTACCAATTTTGATAGTAATAATTCTTTAAAATTACGCAATAAATTATGATTTATGGGTTTCTAATATGACTAATTAAATGAGGATAGAAACTAAATATAATTACATGATGTCTACATTGGTTAATGTATCCCCCATCATTTGGAATCCATGGAATCCTAAAAAATAAATAGGCTTCGATATTATTTCATGAAAAATATGTAACACAATATAATGTTCTCCAGAATGGTTCATTACTAGTATATATATTCTATAATCATTAACCAACCTCCAAAAACTATTGTATACCTCCTGATATTATATATTGTTCATCACCAGATGAATGGATGTTATGGGGAAATTTTAACCAACTATGACAAGGTTTACCATTTAAAACCATAAAATAACTTAATTTTTCGCTAAATGGGTTAGGGATACACCCGTCAAATAATCTAGGAGAAAATAAATTATAAATATTCCAAGGTCAAATATGAATTACAAATTTAATGTCTCTCCAAAACAATTTATATAAAATGTCACCAACATTAGTTCCCATAATTTGTAATGTATATATCTAGAACATAAATTCTAGTAAATCCCTACTTCCAGATATCATTTATCAACAAATGGGAATATATAATATTTTAATATGAATATATCCAATATTATTCAGTTGATGGTGTTTAATTTTAATATAACCAATTAAAATAAAATTCTTTTAGTTTTTCTAGAATATCATACCTCAACCTATATAACCACATGAGTGGCCTCATATTTTTATTAAATATATAATACATGTGGTTCTACCCAATACATTATAGCTTCCCTAATATGTGCTCATTCAATAGAATTCACTCTAAATATGACCAATCCCAGTGGAATAATAATGATTTTGAATGACTTCATTAAAAAATCGTTTTCACTCCACAAAAACTATAAGTTTATGAGATTTGTGTTTCATGTGACTTAAATAAGATACTTCCAATTAACTAATTACTTCAAGGGTATTCTGTGATAACACTATAAAATCTCATGGACCAGAGAAGG
Source organism: Viscum album (assembly GCA_963277665.1). Taxonomy (NCBI): domain Eukaryota; kingdom Viridiplantae; phylum Streptophyta; class Magnoliopsida; order Santalales; family Viscaceae; genus Viscum; species Viscum album. The sequence continues at coordinate 1,192,903,573 of OY728147.1, forward strand.
AGACCTCAATAACATAATTCAAAATGGAAATACCAAACATTGAATATAATTTAACTCTAACGATGTGCACTCATTTTTCTAAAATTGACAAGGAGATTATCACACCACATAACAAAACAATTTATTATTTCTTAGGATATAATTTACCTTACATTAGAATTTAATTATTCTACACTATATTTAATTAATATTCATATATTAATTTCTTTCTTCATGATTTTAAACTGCATGTGGTGGTCATTTTATATGACTTTAACCTGTATGACATAATTAAACTATATTCCCCAAAATTTATATTCGAAAGGACACAAAACATCTCTGAATTCATAGTGAACGATTTTTTCCATTTGATGAATTCTATAAATGGAAATCCCACATTAACTGTATGATATTCTCACTCACAAATATATCTAATATTTTAATATCTACTTCATCATTGATTCATTTTATATGATATATATATTGATTCTTGGTCTATATATAATAAATTTTCCACAAATACACATTTCAGTCAATATATTTTCCTTTACATTAGATATAGATCTAACTAGGAGTTCATATTCTCATATATTCCACATATTTCATTCAAAATCATATAAAATTATCTCCCCATTTATATATATTATATAAATTTAAGAATCATGAATCATATTTCTACCATGTAAGACCTTAAACAGCCTAAAGAGGCATACTCTATTAGGATTATTTTTATTTCATATGATCCGCATATATGAATGTATCCTTATTTTATTATTTTAAAAAAATATAAATATAAAATGTGGATAAAATTTTTCTCATATTATAATAACTATGGACACTTATATATTATAAAATATGTTTTTACTCCATGATAATTTATATTTGGTATAAACACAAAAAATCGCCACTCCTGATCTTTATTCTTAACATTAGATCCTAATCCATATAGAGTTCCTTAAATACATTAATATGCTTTTCCACCTATTATGTTCCCCATTATTTACACCGAATGGATTAATGTGATAACCTAGCTACCTACTTTTTACCATAGTAATCATGACTCTTGTGAGTTTAAATTTATACAAAAATAGCTCATATTTCCATGGATTAGGTAAAAAAATATTGGAATAAATGGAATCCAGTCTTATTCATAAAGAGTTATCAAATAGTGTAAGAGGTCCATCATTCACGACTAATCGAACTATTCATGGTGGCATATCAATTGGAAAATTTTCCCTTTCATGAGATCCTAATTTTTGTTTGGGAATTTTAGTTATTTTATTCAAATATAGATATATTAACCCCTTATATGAAAAATATACGTCCATATTCCAATTATTATAAAATATTCATTGAATATGAAATCTATTATTTTATTTCCATGGGTGATTTTTTCCTATCAAAAATTTCTCTCTCCTATGTATGATATTGATAAACATATGTGCCTTCTATAATGAATTCCTCATGCATTGGGCATAAAAATGAACCACATTTCAAAAATATGTGTATCATGATCCATACTCATTATGGATATGCAGTGATTTGTTGAAGGTCAACATTAGAATCAATAGTAGGCTTCGATCAAAACATAACTTATAATGGTTCTTTATTAGGGGGTTTTATGCATCATTATGCATTTCAGAATTTTTTAACTTTGTACCTAAGGTATCCAATAGAATTCATCAAAAATGTATCCATTTACCAAATACAATTGAAAAAAAATCTCATGACTTCATATTCAACATTAGGGTGAAATTATGCTAAAAATTCAGATTATATGTGGGGATATTATAGTTTATGTTTGAGTCAAAACTGTATTACTGTAACAACTTACATGTTCCATAATCATTATGTAAATCAATAAGGAATATGTCCTCCATTTAAAGCATTAAAATATATTAAAGATTAGAAATTTTAATATGATGAAAAATCTTTTATCACCCAGTCCTAATTATAATATATTAAACGACAATATAAGAAAGTCCTAATTGCATGACATCAAATATTAGGGAACATGATCTATGATTTATGAATGTGACCTTCATAAAGATTTAGAACAAAGTATTTATGTAGTACTAATTTTTCAGGAAACATATTGATATATTGATCATATATTATGGGGACATTCAGAAATTAGAATCCTTATTTACTCCATACAGATAATTGTACAAATATATACATGGTCAAAAATCATTGAATGCATTAATCAAATTTTTAGGGATCATATTATACATATCATACATCTTGACTCATGTGTCTTGTATCTCCATCAAAAATTAACATCTATTATTTGCAAGTGTATTTTTCACTATTGTAATAAACAATTTCGTTTTGAATACATTCCTCATATACACCTCCCTATAAACTCCAAATATATATCCTTCAATCCAAAAGAGTGTTTTAAAATGATAGTGAAGGATCAATGGGCCATGTATTCTCTTAGAACATCATAGAAAAACCCATTATTTGAATGAGTTTAATGATAATAACTTTTACACATTTCTCATTTCATCATCTCTAGTAAAAAATCATTGATTTAGGATTTATAACATTACCATATTCAATTAATAATTCTTGGTGATGATCTTGAGTGTTGAATTCTAATTAGTCTATATTATTACCCTTCACATTAAAACCTTTTGTCCATGTATATTGAATTATATATTTTTGAACCCTTTTCAATTTTATATGAACATAAAATCTAGTTTTTAATGGAATACATCATAATACCTTAAAATACTATGTGAGGGAGACATAAGAATTATAATGTATAAAATATGTAAAGGGAAGTATGAGAAGAATTCAAGAATTTAGAAACTAGGATTTCCACTTACGAATCATAGAAAAAACAAAAAGAACATATAAAATGTAATAGAGATTTTGGGATCCATTATATGGATATAGAAGTCCCATTACATTCTTTATAGACAATTATTTCATGGAAATATTAAAAATGATGCATCACATCGCATAACCATAATTATGTTTCAAATTCATAGCTATATATCTTTTAGAATTCCTAAAACCTCTCCAAATATTCTTTTAATTTATTATATTACATCTTTAACCACATGATTTAAACCATTAAAAGCATCCTCATATATCAAAAAAATGTTTTTTACTCTAAATGAACCCTCTATAATGATATACATACATTCCTCAAATATGGCTCCACAAATACACCCAAATATGGCCTACCATTAATTAGAATGTCTTCATCCTATAGAAATTATCATATAATCTACATGAACATTGAATATGTTGTAGATGAACCCATTATTTATATATTTTCAAAGAATATCCTCAGTAAACATGTATCACATCATAATTCCTAATTTAAACTTCTTTGGTAATGATTTAGAATACTAATAATATCATATTTCATGTAGAATCAATGCCCTTGTCTTTAGATCATATGTCATGTTCTCACCATAAATGTTGGGATAAAATACCTCAACCATGATGATTAATTGGTCCTTTTTCACATAATCTACAATGACATGACACAATGGTTTATGAATCATGAAAATGAGGTGAAATCATCCTTTTAGGGGACTTCAATAGTGAAATTGTTCCCTCATCCATTTAATGTTTAATGCATCCATTAAAATGTATGATTCCCTACTCATTAGGATGTATTATTTTAATATCATACATACACAAAATTAAACATAAATTCATGAAAATTAAAAAAATAAGGAAATATAAATTGAATACAAATGAATGAATCACAAGAAAAGGTAATTTTTTGTAAAAAAATCATGTATTCCCCCTGGACAATTTATTTACATGATATTGGAAAAATAAACTATTTAAAAGAAAAAATAATAACACTTTACATTTAGTATCCCCATAATGGGAGACCTATGAAAAAAACATATCAAAACTTCTATCATTTGCCTATATGAGTCCCAACAGTGAATATAATGACCAATGTATGATCCTAGAAAAATTTAATCTATTCTCACAAGGTCCTATATCATAATTTGTTTGACAATTTATAATTTCTTGTATATCTATGCCATTAGTACAGGTAATCCTTTTGAGACACATGAGTATTTAGTTTTAGGGGTTTTTTATCTTTTTATCATTTGATCTATCAATCCAAAAATTCCCAAATTATTAACCTCATTAAATTGATCGAAACCATTCCACGTCAAAATGCACCAACTCAGGTGTTTAGTGATAGCACACAAGCCTATTCAAATCTGTAAACCATGCTCATAAAGAGTTTCTTCCCTATTTAAATAAATATAACCTATGGTGTTAAAAATTGACCTTTTCCTATAAAAATTATTGATACATTCCATGTAGGGAACATAACAGATCAAAATATACTAATCGAGTGTACGATAAATTAATATATGTTTATAACAATACTTGAGTCACACATAGGAGGAACCCATTGGAGATACATATACACCAACTCATGTGTATGATGTTGGACCCTATTCCTATAACCATTAAAAATATATTATCATTAAAAACCATTTTACAAAAAATTTTAAAAACAATTTTTGTATGGTTGTGACACCCATGCCAACATGTATATTTGATGCATACCTAAGACGAAATATTTTAAAATCCAGTTATTCATGTATGTGATTTATTTTTATCATTCAAAACACAATGTGTATATTAATTCAATATAAAATTTAATTATATTATGGAATATAAAGTAATAATATAATATGATAACTGATAAAAAATTAAACATAGAATTTTAAAAAAATACGGATTTTTTTCATCCATTGAAACATAGTAATACGACCATCTAAACATTGTAATCTCTATAAATCAATATTGAACTATTGAAAATTTCCCTTACTATAATACTATATATCTTGAATGGATTTGTAATATTATATAATTTCATGTTGAATCATGGTTAGCATTTCATGATTGACCACTATCGGGTAAAAGAACCTCCTACAAATAACCCATCTTTTTCTTTTTAACCTTTGAAAATTAAAAATGTATTTTGTTACCCACTAGTTGATCCTTTGTAGAATATAGATTTGGTTGCAGGTTTCATATATTGGTATCTTCTTTAAAAGAATATACCTTTGATCAAATTGTACCATTATATTACGATAATGTTATAGATGTGTTGAATCATAGAGAATCAATGATGTGGCATTAAATTATACTTCCCAAAGGGATCCTATAATTATTTTACTCTAGGCATCATTAGATTGAAATAATTCATAGCAACATGGATAGCCTCATCATCAAGTTCCCCATTCCCCATAAGAATGAATTATTACAGATGTAATTTTAGATATTCGATCATCTCCACATTGAGAGTATAGAATATTTACATCCATGAACATACACATGATTTTTGACTTTTATATTCTTAGTTTTCAATTATATCTTATTTTTGATAAATGTTTCACCTTGAATCATGAAAATGCATCAGAATAATGATGTTTTTCAAAAAATAAGGATTTTAACAGTTGAGTAAACCAGAAAATTATATTTTCTTTCAATAAATATAAATTCTACTAATAATAAATTTTTATATAGAAAATTAGAAACTACAGTTAAAATGAAAAATAAGAAATATATATACAGAAAAATGATGAAACTCAATGTTCAATATTGAAATATATTTCCCACATAATGTGGCTCAAATGAGTTTTTGGAACTGCCTAAATTTATCTTCAATGTCATTAGTTTATACAACATAACCAATAATTAATGTGGTCTAATTTATAGGCTCTATTGGGGTGTTCTCATTCATTTTCATGTATCATACTCCATCAAAAACTAGACCACCCTTCACGATGGCTACATCCATATTGGGGGGAGTGTGAGAACTGAGTGAGTATTATCAATAAGAAGAGATTCATAAATGGAATCATGAAAATATTAATCCATGTTAACCACATTGAAATTCTTTTGGAATATAGTAGAATAAATAGCGTCTATGAGATCCTGTATTAATTTTGAAGACATAAGAAATAAAATAGTTAATGTAAAGATAAAAAGTAAAGTTTTTTAGAGTCAGTGTAATAAAATTTCCTTCCTGTGTATTAATCATACAAACACCATCCCCCGCCACCAGTGGGGGTGGGTACAGTGTCCACATATGGTGATCCCTCCACTTCCAGTGTCCCATCATCCTTTTATCAAACTGTATTACACAAAGGGGTCTGGTTCATTAACAGTTTGACCTAAAAAACTATTTTTAGATTAAATATTGTCCATTTATATGTGACTAAACATATATATTTAAATACATTATTGTCACGAGCCAACCTGGGTCGACCCTAAACCGGTCACCCGAGCCGGTCCGCGGCAAGTCCCGAGGGGAGTTCCCGATCCACCCGGAATGGAAACTCGTGCCGGGAATAGAAAAATTTAATCGTTGGGAATGATTTCAGCCTGAATATTACCAGGATAAAAAGTAGAGGCAAAATAATTACAAAAAAAACACTAGAAACAAAGAAAAGAAAACTATACGATGATATACCTCTACGTGACCTCACGGGTCACCACCCAACCGAAAACCAACCTCGCTCCAACACTGAGCTACTAAACCAGAAAAACCCTGTACACAAAGGGACCTGCAACTGAAAAGATGAAAGATAGGCGTGAGTACAAAAGTACTCAGTAGGTGAGAAAAACAAAAAATCCCAAAGCGCTGCCAGTAAATAACGAATCTACAAATTCCAGGTTTGAACTACAATTTATAAAAGTATTCTTTCATAATGATTCACTTGAAAATCAAAACACGATACATTACCCTTATTCTTTTTCAAAAGTTTAATTCCTTTCATTGGTGACAAATTCATTCTAAAAGGGAAAGAAGTGTTAAATTTTCAAATTTTACACAAAGAGAATAATGCATTTTCATTTGAAAACCATTCCCACAAAGCATAAGAGGATAATCTGTAAAGAACAACTGAAAGTAAACAAGAAAGGAAAATCAAGTAACCATGGGTGGTCCTAAACATCACTATATAACCCCTGGACATACTCGGGTTCAGACTACCTGCCGACATGGTACTCTATAGTCAATATCTAACTGGCCGCCCTAATAGCCCACCAGTGGAACGCCCCACAAGGCCTTACCTACCAAGGGGGGACTAACCCGTCTAATCGGGGTTAGCCAGAAACCATCACTCGATTCTCTAAAAGACGCCCAGGAACCCACTATAGTTTTAATAATACTGTGTTAGTGGGAGGCCCTCACACGCGTGAATCATTTCACCACACTTGCCAACCCCTTACACAGACACCGCTACACGACAACCCTCGAAGGGAAGTCCCTCTGTAGAGATGCCCCATAAGTACGTATATTTATATTTAGTCAGTTCACAATAAAGAAAGTGCCAACTGGGCTGCCACATCATTTACATTTTATCCTTTTAATATTAAAGTGTTTCCACAAGATATGACCCACGCCATCATATTGATGACCAGAAAAACATACTTAGTTTAAGGAAATCCAATCCACCACTGAAGAATTTAAAAATCCAGTTTAAAGGCCAAACAATATTTCCCCTATCCATGTTTTCAAGAAAACATCATTTTCCATAAATGCTACACCCGTCATTTTATGCACAACAAAAACTATCACAAAACACAGTTCAGTATAACTTGCACATTTCATAAAGTAGTCGTATGATAATATCACAAGAAAACCACACAAAATTATCCAAGGAATATATTTTCAGTGCGATGAAAGAAGTAACCAATTTTCCAAATTTAGAAAGTCACAGCTCTAGTAATATCTATCTAGTGCTCCTATAAATTTACTGAAAAATAATTAAATGACAAGTAATAAATAAATTTCTAAATTTAAGGGTGTGTGTAGTGGGAGACCTACCTCAAGACACAGCTCGGACGCGATGACACAATACCCCTCGCACTGGGGCACAAGAACATGCAAGTCGATGATCATGATGCCATATGGTTACCTCTACAATATGCTGAAACAAACGCACGATAACTAAGAACACATAGCCACTGACTCAAAACAAACCAAACGAACAACTAACGCAAAGGAACTAGCTCGACATAACTTCAAAACACAACTTTCACCATCAACCTTATTTATTAAACAACCTTAAAACCCACAAAGTGCTTGTAAAAACCACATAACACAAAAATAACTCACTAATTATTTTAAAGAGCCATCAGGTTATTTCAAGGAAATACTAGAGTACAAAATAAGACAACAACACACAACATGATGAAATTGATATTTAAAATCACATGCGTCTAAACATGTTTTCCCAAAACAAAATTCGGAACATCCACGCTACTTAATAAATCATTTAAAATTTTTATAAAACAATTTTGAAAACACCTCGCGGCCTTAAACACACGAAACTAACTTGAACCCCTTAAAAACACTTTCATGATCAAACGCACACAACGCCACATTGACGTCACACCAAAACCCAACTGCAACCCTTGCACATTTTAATAAACCAACAACACAGTTTATAAAACACTAAAAATGTCAAACACAGAATTTCTCAGCCCATGCGCACCATGCAAAACGATAGCATGGTTTAGGAAACACTGCGAATGGCTCAACAAAAGTTTTCATAAAATCAAAACATTCATAACACATAAACACTTTTCTAAACCTATCAAAATCCTATTAAACATCAAACAACACTATAATCGCACAAAGAAGATTAGTCAAATAACATACTAATTTGACCAAACAGGCAAATTAAAACACCACAAAAGTTTATACGTAGAACAACTTACATTGGGAGTCAAAAATTCTCGAAAATTGGTGTCAAACACCAATCGCACAACAATTGCACCCCATGGGATCCCAATTAGATCCTAATTCAATAATCCGATCCAAAATGAATCCAAAATGAACACTAAAAAGAACCTTATACTCATCTGAAAAAAAAATGGTCCGAGAATAATAGGGGAAACCTTCAGGGGAAGTTTCGCTGGGGGTTGCGGGTCATCGCCGAAGGTTGCAGGCTGGTGGAGAAAGAACGGCCAGGGGGTTGCTGTTGCTGGCCGGAGGCGGAGCTCAGTTGAGCTCGGCCGGAGGTTGCTGGAGGGGGCTGGAGGCCGAGGGCCGTGGGCTGCGGTGGAAGAGGGAAGCAGGAGGTCGACACGGCGGAGGGTGGCCGGGACGCCGGGGCGAGGCCGGTGACGGGGAGGCCAGGACCGGAAAAGGGGTGGGGAGCGGGACGGCGAGAGGGAGGGTTCGTCGGCGACGTGGTGTGGGTTGCGCGGGGGAGCCGGGAAGCCAGGGAGGCCGAGACGCCTGGCAGGCCACGCTAGGGCCGGCGGTGCTAGGGCAAGGGAAAGGGGAGAGCGTAGGGAAGATGGAGAAGGGGGGAGCAGGACGACGAGCAAGGGGGAAAAAAGAGGGGCTCGCACAGTGGGAAAAAAAGAAGGGGGGGAGACTTGGCCGGGTATTAGGGTTTAGGTTAGATTTTTATTTTTTTCATTTCATTACATTAATAAAAAAATCGGATTCGTAATATAAATAATAGTAATAAAAATAATAATAATAAAACTAGAATCAAAATAATAATAATATAAATAGTAATGATAATATAACAATAATAAAAATTCATAAAAGTGACCATTTAATAATAACGTGAGGCAATACATTATAAAAAAATAAAAAATTATAAAAAAAATAATGGAGAGCACTTTCCCGACACCCAGGCCAACTTCGCGGTGACCGCCAACCGCGGGGCGACCGCGCACGGGTTCAAAACCCAGAAAAAGCATCAAACGACAAAAGTTTTAATCTGGGTGCAGCCCAAACTGTGGCGTGGACACTTGGAACCAAGAAAAGAGAAGAAAAATAATAATAATCATAAAAATAAAATAAATATAAAAGGGCGGTTGTGACAATTCTCCCCACCACAGACACTTTCTGCCCCCAGAAAGTCACTCAGCCCAACAATGGACCAATCCAGAATCCATGCCCAAATAAGACCAGAAGAAACCACAACATAAGAGAAAGGGGAGAACATGAGAGGGTTCTCCCCACCACGAGGACTCAACTAGTTTGGAAATTTTAACACCCAAAACAGACCACCCCGAAAGGGGGGGAAACACGGGAACTCCGAACCGATCTAGACTAACCACCATTCCACGAGCGAAACACCACCACCGTAAAACATGGAGCTCTCGAATCAGACCAATGAAAGCCCAAACAATAGAGAAAACTCCCAGAAGAACCCATCCCAAGTGTTAAAGCTGAGCATAACCGCAAACCTGGACTCCTCCACATGCACTTATATCTCCAAACGAACACCGCTAAACGAATATTAACCCACACAACATCCAAACATACTTTTAAGGAAAACGCACGATCCAGGACACCATATTCAGGAAAACGAGAATGTTTGGATTCCAAATGAACATGTTCATCCCAACCTCACGACGACACAAGGAACCCACAACAACGCAAAAACTTTAACAGTGGAAGGACAGAAACAGAAGGACTTCAAATGTTTCGTTACCAACACGGAACATGAAAACCAAACTGAGGCATCACACCCTTGCAAACTCCTGACTACGCGCGAGCTTCACACCAAAACTTGTGGCTGGGGCTCTGTTGGATGATGCATCTCCTGCCTCACAGTCCGACACTAGAATCTCTTCGGTCACCGCGTCTTCTCCTTCGACATTTCTTACAGAACTTCTTTAAGTGACCCATACAACGGAAATGATAACACATCTTCGGATGGGTGCATCATCAATACCTCACGTGCCTGAACCGGACACACTGGTGGCACACCACTGAATGGTCCGACGAACTAGGAAGCAGAACCACTTCAGATGATTCTTTAGAAACAGGCCCCTCTGGCACACCCTATTCTCCAAATGGGAACCTTTGCAAGCGACTGGATATGCTGGATTCCTAAAAATCTGCACTTTGAAGACCCACTCAGTTGAGAATGCCTAATCCACCAGTTTCTAAAAACAATGGCCCTTCAAAGGGAGGACATTCTCCTTGATCTCTAGAAGAAGACCCCTGATGAATGGAGAAGTCTTCATCCCGTCGTGTGGCACTACCCCTGAAAAAAGAGACACAAGATCCTTGAAATGGTCAACATACGCTTTCACCTTCTGCTGGCCATGTTGAACATGCATGAGCTCTTCCTTTCTTTCGTCCTCACCCTTTTTAAGTACAAACCATCAGACGAAGACAACTCTAAAGAAAACCCAAGTCTTCGCAACTTATCGGGATGGCGAGGCGAACCACTCTCACTCGTCCAAAGCTGGACATCCGAACATACTCAAAACAACACGCACTCAAACAGCGTCGGGAGTTCCTAGTACCATGAAGATGCGGTCAACCTCTTCACGTCAATCTACTGTCTCTATCAGACTCAAATCAACTAGAAGGGCAGATTATGTCCGAGAAGGACAAAAAACTGGGCATGACCCATCAAAACTCTATGGACCTTTCTGGGTGGAATTTCTGAACAACATATAAAACCCCAAGCTGAAACCAATATCAATCGAAGAAACACCAATAAAATTTCCTTCATTAAAACAGTCAGCACAAAGACCAAACAAAAACAAAGGCAACCTAAAATAAAATCCCTTTTTAAAAATCCCATTTTAATTTTAAATTTCAAAACATCCTTCTTTCAAGACCACTTTCCAAATACCAAATCCATTTTTCAAACCAAAATAACTTTCCAAAACCACTATACCATTTAAAAAAAACCAATTTAGAGGACAAGGCCAAGCCTTTAATTTAAAATACACACCCTAGTAATCCCATGACCCGTTGCACAGGTCGTTATCCACATTCCATTCAAACACGAACCAACACACACATTCCATGCATTCTCAAACATGTGAAAATGTTTATAAATAGAACCTGAGGTTTCACCCCAAACCATTCTCAACCAATTCCATGCAAACAACGGATTTCCAAATCAAAAGCGTCCAGTTTTTAAAACCCATTTGATACATTAAAAAATCATTTAAAAGAAATCTGTCCCATTTTCAAAACCCCTTTTTCATTTCCAACAATGCACTTACACCAACCAGACCGAAAACAACACTCAAATTGCATCAAACACCAGAGAGAGAGGGACTTGTAGTCACGCCTAACCTGGAGACATGGTAGTGGGCCATGTCCTAAGTAAGTGTCGACCACTAGGAGGAATTCAAACCGTGTACCCGGACTCCACATGAGTCACTACTCCATGTGAAATCATGATGTAACATCGATTTGTCTGCATAGTCATCCCTCGATCCAAGACAAACCAAAAAGAGACAAGGACACAATTCCCAGACCACCCCTGGTGACTCGAGGTGCGGAACGGGTGAGGGTTCATGACGTCCTTCCTGTACCTACCTCTCGAGTCCTGACAGTCCTAATCTCCACCTAGAAGACAACCCAAATAACAAGAACCTGCTCTGATTCCATTTTGTCACGAACCAGCCCGGGTCGACCCTGAATCGGTCACCCGAGCCGGTCCGCGACAAGTCCCGAGGGGCGTTCCCGATCCCCCCGTGATGGCAACTACTGCTGGACATAGAAATATTTATTCTTTGGGAACAATTTCAGCTCGAACAGTACCATGATCAAAAGAAGAAGAAAACTAATCAAAACAACAACACTAGCAACAATGAAATGAAATCTATACGATGATATACCTCCACGTGACCTCATGGGTCACCACCCAACCGAAAACCAACCTCGCTCCAACACTGAGCGACTAAACCAGGAAAACCTTGTACACAAAGGGACCTTCAACTGAAAAGATGAAAGATAGGAATGATTACAAAATTACTCAGTAGGTGAGCCAATCAACAAATCCCAAAGCACTGCTAGTAAATAAAGAATCTACAAATTCCTGGTTTGAACTACAATTTATAAAAGTAAGCTTTCATAATGTTTCACATGAAAATAAAAACATGATACATTACCCTTATTCTTTTTAAAAAGTTGAATTCCTTTCATTGGTGCCAAATTCATTCTAAAAGAGAAATAAGTGTTACATTTTAATATTTTACACAAAGAGAATAATGCATTTTCATTTGAAAACCATTTCCACAAAGCATAACAGGATAAGCTGTAAAGAACAACTGAATGTAAACAAGAAAAGAAAATCATGTAACCATGGGGGGTCCTAAACATCCTTAGATAACCCCTGGACGTACTCGGGTTCAGACTACCTGTGGACATGGTACTCTATAGTCAATAACCAACTGGCCTCCCTAACAGCCAACCAGTGGCATGCCACATAAGGCCTTACCTACCAAGGGGGGACTAACCCGTCTAATCGGGGTTATCCAGCAACCGTCACTCGATTCTCTAAAAGACACCTAGGAACCAACGATAGTTTTAATAATAGTGTGTAAGTGGGAGGCCCTCGCACGCGCGACTCATCTCACTGCACTTGCCAACCCCTTACACGGACACCGCTACATGACAACCCTCGAAGGGAAGTACCTCTGTAGAGATGCCCCATAAGTACGTATATTTATATGTAGTCAGTTCACAGTCATGAAAGTTCCAACCGGGCCTCCACATCATTTAAATTTAAACCTTTTAATATCAAAGCGTTTCCAAAAGATATGACCCACGCCATCGTATTGAAGACTAGAAAAACATACTTAGTTTAAGGAAAACCAAACCACCACTGAAGAATTTCAAAATTCAGTTTAAAGGCCAAACAATATTTCCTCTATCCAAGTTTTCAAGAAAACATCATTTTCCAAAAACAATAAACCCATCATTTTATGCACACCAAAAACCATCTCAAAACACAGTTCAGTATAACTTGCACATTTCATAAAGTACTCATTTGATAATATCACAAGAAAACCACACAAAATTATCCAAGGATGATATTTTCAGTGCGATGCAATAAGTAACCAGTTTTCCAAATTCATAAAGTCACAAATCTGGTAATATCTATCCAGTGCTCCTATAAATTTACTGAGAAAAAACTAAATGAAAAGGAATAAATAAATTTATAAATTTAAGGGCGAGTGTAGTGGGAGACCTACCTCAAGACGCAGCTTGGACGCGACGACACAATACACCTCGCACTGGCGCACAAGCAAACACAAGACGATGGTTGTGATGTCATAGGGTTACCTCACCAACATGCTAAAACAAATTCATGATAACTAAGAACACATATTCACTGACTCAAAACAAACCAAACGAACAACTAACACAAAGGAACCAGCTTGACATAACTTCAAAACACAACTTGATCCATCAACCTTATTTATTAAACAACTTTAAAACCCACAAAGTGTTTGTAAAAACCACATAACACCAAAATAAATCACTAATTATTTTAAAGAGCCATCAGATTATTTCAAGGAAAGACCAGAGTACGAAATAAGACAACATCGCACAACATGATGAAATTGACCTTTAAAAGCACATGCGTCTAAACATGTTTTCCCAAAACAAAATTCGGAACATCAATGGTACTTAATAAATCATTTAAAATTTTTATAAAACAATTTTGAAAAAACGCCGCATCCTTAAACACATGAAACCAACTTCAACCCCTTAAAAAACACTTTCATGATCAAACACACACAACGCCACATTGACGTCACACCAAAACTATAGAGACCCGAAGCTTGACGTGCATGTACATTACATTACTTTTGTGGAATACTTAGTACATTACAAAAACACACACACAAGGACCATAATAGTTTAGTGTCTTAGGAAACTCAGAATAAAATCTTCTAATCGTGGTGAAAGATCTTCAACATCTCCCATAAAGATCTTCCTTTTTTTTACCTAAAACCTTTCTTTATATCCCGGGGAAAAGAAAACATAAAAGGGTGAGCTCAAATGCTCAGTAAGGGTAAAAAAAAGAAATATCAATCACATCATATTCATAAGAACATAACATTTTCAAAATCTTAAACATCAAAAGAGAGAATAATTTCATAACATGGGATAAATCATGGAAGTGAAATGTAATCGCAATAATCATAACATAAAACATTAAACTTTGTTTCATACACACATAATCATAGATAATCATATATTATTAGTCAAGACTCATTGCCAAGACTATCTTAGTGGACAAAGTCCATTTTTGAATCGAGTAACCCTCATTTCAGTACTGTTTCACTAATCCGGTATAACCTACTGTTCCAGCCATGTCTATCTCATGAGATATAAAATATTTACCCAATTCATTGGAGGGAGATATTGGTCCCACCCATCTTATAATGATACCATTCTTATGTGTGCCACAAAATCATAAACCATACATCATTGCATAACCCCTTTAATAAAAATGGGATTCTTAAACATCATGACATCATAAAACAATTCATATAAGATAAAGGAATTAATAAATATAATTCCATCACAACATAATCAAATCAATGTAATAATAGGGATAGAAACAGAACCCTTTATTATCTTAGATGGAAAAAAATTTTGGTAAAACACTTGAACTCCATTCTTGAGGGAAATATCCTTTCAAATTAAAAAACATTTTCTTTTCTTAACATGTCATACAATTTTGAAATAAAAGAAGTTGATTAAAAATAATCTTGAAAACTTGTAAAGGAAGATTCTTGGAAATAATGTTTTAAAAAATCCATTCATGCCGTATAAGTTAAAAAAACATTCTTCTCGTACTTTTGTCAGAAATGTCAAAAAGTATCCAATACAAAAAATGACAAAAGATTCCTTTCATATCTTTTACTAAAAACTCACCGAAGCGTAAAATAGGATTAAAACAATTGTAGGTGAATGGAAATAATATTACATATTGAGGAAACATGGATGTGGATGATAAAATACACCCCAGTAAATGCCAACGTATAAACAATCTCGGATGAAAATGAGATTGTGATATTTCCCTTACCTTAGGTCCGATTTGCTTTGTATGTGTCCGAAGCTCCTGTATAATGGTTTAAATAATGTTATTGACTTATTCCAGAATCATACATATTGATATGATATCATATATGGTCATATTCTTTGCTTCTTATTAGTAATATTTCATTGTTACTTGTTACTCGGGTCTTTATTGCCTTTTGTTCTTATGCGTGTTTTGCCGAATAAATTCTTATTCTTCTTTTAAGGTCATAGATACCTTATATCCAGAATTGTATTAGTGTAACATATATCATATTTATTCATTAAATTCATTTATAAATTTACTATGTAATGATGATCATGTAGAACGAGTCGCATCACATCGTGGAGACGGTATTCCGTACGTACGCACGAGCGATGATATTGTTCCCATGATCATGGAATTGTATTTAAGTGTATTTATACTATTTAAGTATCAATATCACTTTATAATAATCATATATAGTTAATAATTACACCATTATACCCATCCTTGTAATGTGATGGTGGAAAATAGATTACACCACGGTGTGGAGACGGTATTCCGTACGTACGCACGCGCGGTGATTTCATTTTTTCGTAGGATGGATAGAAGGTTAATTAGGGTTGTTTCATATTTATAATAACATATCAGTATGTAAGTAATACTGATGTTATTACTTTATCATGAAACAACTAAAGAAGAAGAAGTTGAAGAAGAAAGAATTTGAAAAGATCGGTAATGGATATTACCTCTTCTTTGAAACGCCTCTTTGAATCCTCCACTTAGGGAACTAATATTGGTCTTTGAAGAAGACCAGGACCTCTAGGATTATTCTAGGGAAGTGGAGAAGGGATTTTTTCAGGGGTTGGAAGATCTTGAGTTCTCAAATTGGTGTGAGGAGGAGGGGGAGGAGGTGTCCTTTTATAAGGGAGGAGAGGGGCACCATAGGAATATCTCAAAATATTATTTTATAATAAAGTCAAAATCGGTTTATAATGGTTCCAAAGGGTCTTATTTCTAAGTTAAAGTGGGTATGGGTCTAAATCCTATCAACCAATATAATTTAGACAAGTTTAGGTTATTATTTTAACCTTATCAATTAGATTTAACTCTAAGTTTAATAATTTAACTTTTACAGTGACTTTTTGTTTTCTTACACTATATGGTTAATACACTTACTATAACATGCCAAACGAACCCTATGTTGTTTATTATTAATATATATATCCTTATCTAAGTCATTTGGCCGATCCTTAGATTTTTAGGAATAAAATAACAATTAATAATATAATATTTTATTTAAAAACTATTTTGTATCAATTTTGACACTATTTGATATATGATTTTTGTGAAAGTCATAACAGAATTATATGTTCGTACCAAGTTGATTAAATCAACACTAATAAATCATAGTAACCTTTAAAATTAGTGTAATTCATAAAAAGTCTCAAATTACATTTATTTTGGTGTTTATAACATCAATTATGTCAATATTTCATTAATAAGATAATTACCGCATCATCATTGTGTCATAAATAAATTAATTTATTTAATGTCTAAAAATTACAAATAAAATACCATTATGTAGGAAAGCTTTTTATATTTCTAATGAATATTTATAGTCTAATTTATCTTATTTATAACCCCATATTAAAAATTATTTACTTATTAAACATTGATTTTAACTATTTTAACTCTTATTTAAGTAAATTAATAATAAATGTCCTAATCTAATCCAAGTGGGTCTAAATGGTCATATTTTATTCCTAAGTTTGTTTTTGGTCGAATTTCACTTATCCAATAGAATTAGGACATGTGTTAAGGTAATAATAATATCATCTTTACCCTTAATTACCCTATTTACTTTTAACCGTGGTAAAAAAAAGTAAAAAGTTACTATTCACCAAAAATTATTTTCGTCCCATTGAACCACATTTTAGTCCTTGATATTAACCGTGTCTCTCGGATTTTCGAAATTCCATTCACAGAAGCGGTAAAATTATGTTTTATGCAAAATTCAGTTTTTAACCTACCACTTAGTGGTTTCACTATTCATCATAAATTGAAAGTTTTCAGAATAATACCAAAAATTAGGCCTAAGATATATTTGATATTATGAACTCAAAAATGATGTCTATTTTACCAAATTCAAAACATATCAGTTGTATTAACTAATTTAAAAAATAATTCCCGTCGTCAAAACAAATATCGTGTTTTTAAGAGATAATAACTATCAAAAGATTGAAACTTGTTTTTAACTGGTTTAAATGTGAAATTACATCCAATGACCATAATTGTATTAAATTATAAAAATATATTCTAAAAATACTTTAAAACCATTAAATTTAATAATTTATCACTATTAATGATTTCGATTAAAAAAGTTGTTTTTAATTAAAATTTAGTAATTTTCACTATTCATTAGAATATGAAAGTTATCCGAAAAGTACCAAAATTTCACCCTAAGCTAATTTCGATATTACAAATCCAAAAATGAATTCCATTTGGAAAAATAAAATTTACAAAAATTCAAAAAGTGGTTATTACTATTCATAACGGCTATTTTTAATAATATTTTAATAACATATCGTTGTTTAGTGAAACTCGGTATTGCGTACTACACACGCTATCGAAGAAGGTCGCGATTGTGTGTAATACAAGGCAAGTCAAGGATGCGTGTTGTGAAAGATCCTTTTGGTGTAGCGTAGAACACAAGACATTACTGAAATTAAAAAGAATATTTTTCATAAAATTTCGGGGTGTTACATTCTACCCCCCTTAAAATGAATTTCGCCCTCGAAATTCATCAGGGTTATAAATGGTTTAATATTCGAAAGTTTCTTTAATAGAAACCCACATCGTAAAAAGGAATACCAGAACCAATTTTTAAAACAAAGGTATGAAACGTAACGGTTACCCAAATAAACTAATCACTGGGTTTCCACATAGGTGAAAATATTGATATGGAAGAAAAATCCAACCATCATGTTCTGATAGAGAGTGGTAGAGAACATGGCTATAGAAAAGCCAACAATCACAAATCCATAAATTTGTGACGATCTAAGGTACCATCTGATTAATCAGATATAAGAGCACTAGGACAACATTTTTGGTTTTCAAGATCATTTCCCTAAAGTTGAAGAATTTGAATAAATACTTACTTTATTTTGGTACAATCTCATTGTTGTTCATGCCTTAAACAATTTCCACTTCATCTCTTAAATAAATTAAGTTGAATTTGTAGTTCGTGAAGTGTTAGCAGATCATGTGATAGAATGACGGGTCATTCCATCTGTTCTAATCAAAAGGTTAGAAAAAGTTATTAAATATACATAAGTCATTTTAGAGTGAGATTAATCATATATGGTAATTAAAATGGACTAATACTTCATATATCATACTGCTTAATATAGTAAAACTAGATTCTACTAAACAGGGACTTCCCGTAGGCCAGTGGTAGGCGATAAAGGCCAGTCGCACTTCGGTTGTGGGTTCGATTCCCACAGCCTTGTCCGACGTGAGGGGCTGTCGCCCGTCCTACAGGTTGTCCTTTTTCTAAAGCTATATTACTATAATATCCCATCAATAATTTCGAAAAACGTTTTATCCTAACTTATGTCCATCATAATCCATTCTAATCTTTAGGATTATCTAAAATACTTCGGTCCAAGCTCATAGTATAAAGAAAATGATTACTTGAAATGTCACAGAATAATCATGTGAATTCCATCATTTATACCCCATATATCATAAGATATGCCAAATTACAAACATGTGAATACCTTAATCATGTATTCTTTTGAAGAATGAATACCCATTGAACCTTAGTGAAAACATGAATGCAGCTAAAAGTTAACACTTTCCACATACCAAAATCTTAAAAATTCTATATACTCAAACTATGATATAGCCTTCTCCTTATATTAGTCATGAGCTCATGAATACTATCAAACATTTAATTTTCTCCTTATCCCTTCATTATGCGCATATCATCTACATTCCAAAAAATATCTGAATAACCTTTCATGGATACTAGTAACATTAATCATACACTTTCAAAACTCAAGGAAAGGAAATAGTGTAACAATCCTTAGATGTCTCTTTATTCCATAGTACCATGAGATTACTTATACAACATTACACATGATAAACATGTAATCATTCCACTACATTCTTAAACTATTGACCGATCTTCAACAATTCTTTCATCTCAAATATCATTTGTAGTCTCTTCATCATCATCCACATAAATACTACCCATACGACCATACTGATTCTCTTCATGAGACTTTACCTTAGGGAATTGGTTTGCATAATGCCCGTACATTCCACATTTAAAACATTTAACCATTGTTGATGTCGTAGCAATACCATTATCCTCATCCCTGGAGTTAACTGAACCTTTTCCTTTTCACTTACTGGCTTTGTGTCCTTCTTTTCCACACCCAAATCATATTCCAGTTCATTTGAAACATTCTCCTTGATGCCTCTTCCCACATGATTTACATAGGGGAAATTGTACTTTCTTTCCTCTATGATCATCATGAAACTCCATCATTCTATTATTAGCCCAGTCAGGAAACTTACCAAATTTTACTTTATTGATCATATTATGAGATTGATGATTCGGCATAATAATTATGTTTGGACTTCTAAATCCCATTTCATTTGGTTGCTCAAGAAGAATATCATTCCATTGTCCATCATATCCTCCATTATCGTGAATCATCTTGTTTCCATCTATTTTCTAAATCCCAAAAAGAATAGTGTGAGAGGAAAAAATTATGCTAGGGAAAATAACATAATAAAGGGGGAGTACCCTCAATATCTAACATCTTAGGATAGATTCTAAGATCGTTAGCGCAATTCTAGGACTATAACCTATACGTATACTTAAACTTAGAGACATCCCTAGACATAACTTAGAAATATCTCTAGGGATCTCACTAAAGTTATCACATCCTAGTTTCCAAAAGTTGATTAATCATTTCCTTTGATACCAATTGTAGAGACCCGAAGCTTGGCATGCATGTACATTACATTACTTTTGCGGAATACATAGTACATTAAAAAAACACACACACAAGGACCGTAATAGTTTAGTGTCTTTGGAAACTCGAAATAAAATCTTCTAATCGTGGTGAAAGATATTCAACATCTCCCATAAAGATATTCCTTTTTTTACCTAAAACCTTTCTTTGTATCCTGGGGAAAAGAAAACATAAAAGGGTGAGCTCAAATGCTCAGTAAGGGTAAACAAAAGAAATATCAATCACATCATATTCATAAAAACATAACATTTTAAAAATCTTAACCTGCAAAAGAGAGCATAATTTCATAACATGGGATAAATCATGGTAGTGAAATGTAATCACAATAATCATAAATTATAACATTAAATTTGTGGCATACACACATAATCATAGAGAATCATATCTTATTAGTCAAGACTCATTACCAAGACTATCTTAGTGTACAAAGTCCATTTCTAAATCGAGTAACCCGCGTTTCAGTCCTGTTTCACTGAACCGTTATAACCTACCATTCTAGCCATGTCTATCTCATGAGATATAAAATCGTTACCCAATGCATTGGAGGGAGATATAGTTCCCACCCATATCATAATGATACCATTCTTATGTGTGCCACAAAATCATAAATCATATATCATTGCATAACCCATTTAATAAAATTGGTATTCTTAAACATCATGACATCATAAAACAATTCATATAAGATAAAGGAATTCATAAAAATAATTCCATCACAACATAATCAAATCAATGTAATAATAGGGATAGAAACAGAACCCTTTATTATCTTAGATGTAAAATAATTTTGATAAAACATTTGAACTCCATTCTTGAGGGAAATATCCTTTCAAATTAAAAAACATTTTCCTTTCTTAACATGTCATACAATTTTAAAATAAATGAAGTTGATTAAAAATAAACTTGAAAACATGTAATGTAAGATTCTTGGAAATAATGTTTTAAAAAATCCATTCATTCCGTATAAGTTAAAAAAACATTTTTCTCGTACTTTTGTCGGAAAAGTCAAAAAGTATCTTGTACAAAAAACGACAAAAGATTCCTTTCATATCTTTTACTAAAAACTCACCAAAGGGTAAAATAGGATTAAAAAAATTGTAGGTGAATGGAAATATTATTACATATTGAGGAAACATGGATGTGGATGATAAAATACACCCCAGTAAATGCCAAAGTATAAACAATCTCGGATGAAAATGAGATTGTGATATTTCCCTTACCATAGGTCCGATTTGCTTTGTATGTGTCCGAAGCTCCTGTATAATGGTTTAAATAATGTTATTGACTTATTAAAGAATCATAAATATTGATATGATATCATATATTGTCATATTCTTAGCTTCTTATTAGTAATATTTCATTGTTACTTGTTACTCGGGTCTTTATTGCCTTTTGTTTTTATGCGTGTTTTGCCGAATAAATTTTTACTCGTCTTTTAAGGTTACAGATACCTTATATCCAGAATGGTATTAGTGTAACATATATCATATTTAATCATTCAATTCATTTATATAACTACTATGTAATGATTATCATGTAGAACGAGTCGCATCACATCGTAGAGATGGTATTTCGTACGTACGCACGAGCGATGATATTGTTCCCATGATCGTGGAATTGTATTTAAGTGTATTTATACTATTTAAGTATCAATATCACTTTATAATAATCATATATAGTTACTCATTACACCATTATACCCATCCTTGTATGGTGATGGTGGAAAATAGATTACACGACGGCGTGGAGACGGTATTCCGTACGTACACAGGCGCGGTGATTTCATTTTTCCGTAGGATGGATAGAAGGTGAATTAGGGTTGTTTCATATTTATAATAAAATATCAGTATGTAAGTAATACTTATGTTTTTACTTTATCATGAAACAACTAAATAAGAAGAAGTTGAAGAAGAAAGAAATTGAAAAGATCGGTAATGGATATTACCTCTTCTTTGAAACGCCTCTTTGAATCCTCCACTTAGGGAACTATGATTGGTCTTTGAAGAAGACCAGGACCTCTAGGATTATTCTAGGGAATTGGAGAAGGGATTTTGGAAGGGGTTGTCCGAGCTTGAGTGATCAAATTGGTGTGAGGAGGAGGGGGAGGAGGTGTCCTTTTATAAGGGAGGAGAGGGGCACCGTAGGAATATCTCAAAATATTATTTTATATTAAAGTCAAAATCGGTTTATAATGGGTCCAAAGGGTCTTATTTCATAGGTAAAGTGGGGATGGGTCAAAATCCTATCAACCAATAGGATTTAGACAAGTTTAGGTTATTATTTTAACCTTATCAATTAGATTTAACTCTATGTTAAATAATTTAACTTTTGTCGTGACTTTTTGTTTTCTTACACTATATGGTTAATACACTTACTATAACATTCCAAAAGAACCCTAAGTTGTTTATTATTAATATATATATCCTTATCTAAGTAATTTTTCCGTACCTTAGATTTTTAGGAATAAAATAACAATTAATAATATAATATTTGATTTAAAAACTATTTTGTGTCAATTTTGACACTATTTGATATATGATTTTTGTGAAAGTCATAACAGAATTATATGTTCGAACAAAGTTGATTAAATCAACACTAATATATCATAGTAACCTATAAAATTAGTTTAATTCATAAAAAGTCTCAAATTACATTTATTATGGTGTTTATAACATCAATTATGTCAATATTTCATTAATAAGATAATTACTACATCATCATTGTGTCATAAATAAATTAAATTATTTAATGTATAAAAATTACAAATAAAATAACATTATGTAGGAAATATTTTTATCTTTCTAATGAATATTTATAGTTGAATTTAGCTTATGTATAACCCCATATTAAAAGTTATTTACTTATTAAACATTGATTTTAACTATTTTAACTTTTCTTTAAATAAATTAATAATAAATGTCCTAATCTAATCCAAGTGGGCCTAAATGGTCATATTTTATTCCTAAGTTTGTTTTTGGTCGAATTTCACTTATCCAATAGAATTAGGACATGTGTTAGGATAATAATAATATCATATTTACCCTTAATTACCCTATTTACTTTTAACCGTGGTAAAAAAAAGTAAAAAGTTACTATTCACCAAAAATTATTTTCATCTCATTGAACCACATTTTAGTCCTTGATATTAACCATGTCTCTCGGATTTTCGAAATTCCATTCACAGAAGCGGTAAAATTATTTTTTATGCAAAATTCAGTTTTTAACCTACCACTTAGTGGTTTCACTATTCATCAAAAATTGAAAGTTTTCAGAAAAATACCAAAAATTAGGCTTAAGTTATATTTGATATTATGAACTCAAAAATGATGTCTATTTTACCAAATTCAAAACATATCAGTTGCATTAACTAATTTAAAAATTAATTCCCGTCGTCAAAACAAATAGCGTGTTTTTAAGAGATAATAACTATCAAAAGATTTAAACTTGTTTATAAGTGGATTAAATGTGAAATTACATCCAATGACCATCACTGTATTAAATTGTAAAAATATATTCTAAATATAATTTAAAACTACTAAAATTAATAATTTATCACTATTAATAATTTCTATTAAAAAAGTTGTTTTTAATTAAAATTTAGTAATATTCACTGTTCATTAGAATATGAAAGTTATCCGAAAAGTACAAAAATTTCACCCTAAGCTAATTTCGATATTACGAATCCAAAAATGAATTCCATTTTGAAAAATAAAATTTTCAAAATTTCAAAAAGTGGTTATTACTATTCATAACGGCTAGTATTAATAATATTTTAATAGCATATCGTTATTTAGTGAAACTCGGTATTGCGTACTACACACGCTATCGAGGAAGGTCGCGATTGCGTGTAATACAAGGCAAGTCAAGGATGCGTGTTGTGCAATCTCCTTTTGGTGTAGCCTACAACACAAGACATTATTAAAATTAAAAAGAATATTTTTCATAAAATTTCGGGGTGTTACAAAAACCCAACTGCAACCCTTGCACATTTTAATAAATCAAAAATACTGTTTATAAAACACTAAAAATGTCAAAAATAGAATTTCTCAGCACATGCGCACCATGTAAAACAACAACACGGTTTAAGAAACACTGCGAATGGCTCAAAAAATGTTTTCATAAAATAAAAACATTCATAACACATAAACACTTTTCTAAACCTATCAAAATCCTATTAAACATCAAACAACACTATAATCACACTAAGAAGATTAGTCAAATAACATACTAATTTGAACAAACAAGAAAATTAAAACACCACAAAAGTTTATACACATAAAAACTTACATTGGGTGTCAAACATTCTCGAAAATTGGTGTCAAACACCAATCGCACCACAATCGCACCCTGTGGGATCCTAATTAGATCCTAAGTTAATAATCCGAACCAAAATGAATCCAAAACGAACACTAAAAAGAACCTTATACTCATATGAAACCAAAACGGTCAAGGAATAATAAGGGAAACCTTATCAGGGAAGTTGCTTCAGGGGTTGCGGGTCATCGCCAAAGGTTGAGGGCTGGTGGAGAAAGCATGACCAGGGGGTTGCTGCTGCTGGCCGGAGGCGGAGCTCACCGGAGCTCGGCCAGAGGTCCCTGGAGGGGGCTGGAGGCCGAGGTCCATGGGCTGCGATGGAAGAGGGAAGCAGGAGGTCGGCGTGGCAGAGGGTGTCCGGGACACCGGGGCGAGGCCGATGACGGGGAGGCCAGGACCGACAAAGGGGAGGGGAGCAGGACGACGAGAGGGCGGGGTTGTCGGCAACGTGGTGCGGGTTGCGCGGGGGAGCCGGGAAGCCGGGGAGGCCGAGACACAGGGGAGGCCACACAGGGGCCGGCAGTTCTAGGGCAAGGGAAGGGGGAGAGTGCAAGGAAGATGGAGAAGGGGGAGTGGGACAGCGAGCTAGGGGGAAAAAAAGAGGGGCTCGCGCAGTGGGAAAAAAGAAGGGGGGGGGGAGACTTGGCCGGGAATTAGGGTTTAGGTTAGATTTTTCTTTTTTTTTTCATTTCATTACATTAATAAAAAAATAGTATTAGTAATATAAATAATAGTAATAATAATAATAATAATAATAAAACTAGAATCATAATAATAATAATAATATAAATAGTAATGATAATATAACAATAATAAAAATTATTAAAAGTGACCATTTAATAATAATGTGAGGAAATACATTATAAAAAAATTAAAAAATTATAAAAAAAATTAAAGGAGAGCACTTTCCCGACACCCGGGCCAACTGCGCGGCGACCGCCAACCGCGGGGCGACCGCGCACGGGTTCGAAACCCAGAAAAAGCATCAAACAACAAAAGTTTTAATCCGGGCCGCAGCCCGGACCATGGCGCGGACACTCGAAACCAAGAAAAGAGAAGAAAAATAATATCAATCATAAAAATAAAATAAATAGAAAAGGGTGTTTGTGACAATGTTGTTATTTCTTGGGTTTTCATGTCGATGTGTGTACTATTATTGAAGAGAAATACATGTAATTATGGACTAAACATTATGATTAAGAATAATATAATCATAAAATATTTCGGATGTCAATTTGTAATTAATATATAATATGTTATGATCATGTCTTTTCACTAGAAAATTGTGTATTATCAGAGTTATGGTGGAAAAAATTCCATCACTCTCTAACCTCTTCATTATCTGTTCCTCCATACAATACAATGATTCCTTGTTTCTAGATTCTTCACACTCCTTGTAATCACTAATACTTTCCCGAACAATATACTCATGTGCATCACTATTTACTAAAACTATTCAGGTATCGTATTAGAAAATAGAAATATGAACATTGGGTTGAATTTTTGGATATATTATTTTAAGAAAATTGTAATAAAATATGATTTCCACATATATGCGGATCTCATTTCTCATCCAATGGATCATTAATTAACCTATCATGGGTTCAATGTTTTTTAATTTCATATACCCACTGGGATACATGCACTCTTAAATAAATTGTCTATATTAAATGAAATACAATTTAGGGATATTCTATGCCACTTTATGGGGATGGTCTCTATGTGGATTGGGGTGGACTCAATTCATAAATCTACTCAATTTAATCATCTCTATATTCTAAGGCCAATATGTCCAAGATTCCATTAATATACGAGAAACTATTAAAAAATACAGTTTCTTATAAATATATACCCTTAATGGGGGTATATGTGGGTTTCTCATCATTTCATGACCACACCTTAAGATACATAACATGATACAGTTCAATGTCGTAAAATTATAGATATATTATAATGATGTTACTAACTACTGGACAATCATGGAAGAGTCAGTTCTTAGATAGAGTAATATGTATCCTTACTAAATATCATTTCCAAGAGTTTTTATTCCATTTTATGATTTTCTCTTATCCCAAATTTGTTGAATGTGTCTCTATTTCATAATGAGGACATCTTGATTGAATAATGAATTGATAGGTCACATAACACAGACATATGATCTCATATTAAATATAGGATATTAGGAAATTTTAATATAAATTGATCATGTATTATAGTAGCTTGTATATGTCAACTATATCATCTTTAGTCATTCTAGAGACATGTTGAGCCAAAAGAGAGAATATTAATTATATAAATAAACATATTTTTTAGGATTTCAACACTCCTAAAAAACTATTCCATGTTTTAAAAAATGGATTTTATGAAATATATTAATTTTTGTCTTACGATTTTGACAACACAGAGAATTTAATGTGCATCTAAATGAATCCAAATAAATCCCTCAACTATTTCAAATGACCAAAAAATGTATATGGGGTTTCCTTATAATACAACATGAAATAGTGAATCAATTCTTTTACAAGCATAAATATAACCCCATACACCCCACCTATAAAAATATAACATCTGAAAATGTGGTTGACTTCATTACAGTATTGTTGTTGCATATCGGGAGAAGGAAACATCTCAAAAACATGTTTAGGATACTTTAAATTGGTTTAATGTGTGGAATTTATTATTATTATTGTATCCACACATATCATGTTTTACCAGATTAAACTTTATAAAGAACAAGTTGATTCCCCCTGTCTTTAGTAGAGATTGAAATACCATTGGTGAATAACACGTGGGATCATAACCCTAAATAAATAGTAATATCATTACCCATGTCATAAAATAAATGTTAGTTCAAAGACTGGTTTCTTCATATATAGTATCCTTGGATTTATTTTGTAATGTCGTGGTCAATAATATGAACACTCTAATCATATCCATGTCTGGCCTATAATGTGAGAAACTATTCATATGTAGACCAATGGAATATCCCCCCATAGATTTTATAATTTTCATATATTATAGTGCACACATCTCTATGGGTGAGGTGAAATGTGTTGGTTTTTGGAATCAAATGGCTCATCAACATTTATACCATGTCATTATTCATATAAATATTTGTCTGGGAAATCCATATGGATTCAATGATTGTATAGTCACTAATATAAACTTATAATTCTGTTATTATTTTATAAACCAAATATGTTAGCATCAATTTATACTTAATTCTTATTAATGGATGAAGGTCTCAATTTACCATCCTTCTATATACAAGATATATGAAATCATGATGATAAATAAATGATGATCATAGAATCTTATGTTTTTATGTTTTATTTTTTTGGCATCATTATATGATAAATATTGAATGATTGACAAGTCCTTTTCAGAAATAATGATCGCTAGGAGGAACTGTTTTTGGCCCTAAGGATTGTATATTCTAGAAACCAAGAACTCAATAGTTGGAATATTGGGTGATGGGAATTTATATTATCCAATATTCGAAAAATAATATATGTTATTTATGATTGATTTTGTGTATTCATGATAGTTTTTTTTACAATATTTTTAAGAGACTGTAAAGAGATCTCATGACAACCCCAATACTCTAGCTTGACGCATGTGAAAATATATTTGATCGAGGAAGTTGTTTATGTATCTTCAATTTTTTTTAATGAGAATCAAATCATAAAATAAAAAAACTATTTAGAAGTCTAATTATAGGACATATCATTCGAAGGTAATTACCAATATAGAAGATGATATGAAGGTAGAGAAAACTGAATATAAATTTAACAATGTCAATTTGTTCACCCACATGCCGCATTATAGAAAATCTACAAGGTTAATTGTAAAGGAACCTAATTTAGGTTTTGTTAAATTATAATTTTCAAAGGTTCTATTCTAATAAAAATCATTTCTGCCCTTATATTAAACCATTTTCCCTTCCAGAATAGGAATGTTTTTTTCTCGTAAAGAGTATGATAGTTTTTGGTCCCCCAAATATAATCTGAACATCCATAATGTTTTATGAATGAAAATTAATATAGATATAACTCATGTCTATGTTGGTTCACTATAGTTAGAAGAATTGTTATATATATATATATATATGTTAAAACATTCACCAAGCATGTTTTTGGATACAATTCCATAACTTTCACTTTTTGTCTCCCAAGAAACAAATATACCATGATCACATTCAAACAATAGTATATTTATGATTGGGAAACATATATTGTACAATATGATCATCCAAATTCTACTCAGATCCCATAATATGGGGATGTTTTTGGAAATCCCTTTGGGGAATTAAGAATTATTGAAAAAGGTAATATGTCCTTAAGCATAAGACCCTAAAATTATACAACACACCCAAGGGTAAAAGTAACTTTTCCTAGTGTCCTAAAATGGTCCGAAAATGATTATCTATAGTAGTGTTGTGCAACCTATTTATAACCTTTCAAACACAACATACATCCCAGGTAAAAACATCTTTTTTCATAATTCCATTTGATTGGGTATCTATTTTTCCTTAGGAAATGGCACATTTATCTTCCATTAGATCACAAAATTTCAATATTCCATGTGAGGGGGGGAGAGGGAGTAGATGGACACTCAATGATCACCGTCACCTATATCTCAAACCCCATCCATGTATCATATTTTAGAAAAAATAAAATGATAAATAATAAAAGGAAATAGTAATCGAGTCATCTAAATTATAGAAAATTCAAGAAGGATCACTTGTATGGAATCACATATTTTAATAACCATTATTTCATTATTTATTACATAAATGTATATATTATACAATCCCAAATGATTTATTATACTAGTTAATTTTGTATATTAGGTAAATATAATATAAAAATTCAACATGGATAAAATAACATTATTGAAAACATCCTTCTCATGATTTGAAATTCAATTACTATTTAAAAATATTAAGGGATAACATAGGGTAATAACTGAGATAATAGTGAGACATAAAGACAGGTTAAATAAAATGTAATAGAAATAATCATGTATTACATGTTGGTAAATAGGAATTTCAGTTGGAAATAAAATTCATGAAAATCATTAAAATTAACATTGAATAATTGTATATGAAGGTAACATAAAGGTTACAAGGGATTGTTAAAAACCATTAAACATGTCATAATGAATATAATTTAAAGTATTATTATTGGAAATTAGTAAATATTTTTATTTTGATAACATCCAATGTAACATACATTGGAATCTCATGGGATTAAAATATTACTCAATGTAATAGTGGTCTATGTAATTTTTATCCCACACATTACATCAATAGCATGTACATGCATTAGTATTCCACATATATCATGAAATATATAATCATAGATCATCATATTTAATCCAATTATTTCGTTTTATGAGATATAAACATATATTTTCGAAATAACTAATGTATAATAACATCTAGTTTGATACCCTTGAGCAGAAATTCGAATGAGTTTTCTTATAAAAAATGTCTGGCATGGAAAATCAAAGGAAAGATTCCTCAACATAAATATAGAAGTAGAAGATTAATTTTAGTGATTATTGAGATTGAAATTGGTCTCTAATAACTTTTAAATCATAAGGTATGTTTTAGGGATATTAAAAACCAATTCTAATATGAATTTTTTTGAATAATATGTCATTAAACAAAAATAGGATTATAAATAAAGAGGAGAAGTAGATGACCCATTACATTGAGATGATACATTCAATATCATGGGAGGATATTCAAGAGATCCAGGGTAACCTTATAAAATTTATAGAGTTGGAAGATAATTATATATTCACGATCAAAAAGTTTTTACTAAATAAAAGTGTAAATTGGGGATTATTTAGTTAGAAAAAGAGATATTATTTCTTTGTTATTTACTAAAATTAGTTTTGGGGTGTTTATATTAAATAACTCAAAACCACTATCCATCCCATGGGTTTTCCAAGGGATTCTAAAAAAGTGATGTTGTTTCCATTATTTTACATATTTATAGCTTATTTCATTTGAATATTATCCTTGGTGACACCAAAGAGAGTCATTTTCCTAATGAATTGTTTTAAATACTATAATATAAAATATATGATTTGGAGGATTCATTAAGGGTGAAATAAATTAACCAAATTATGTAAAATATTAATTATATTCAATTTAAAAATTATATTCATACTTTGATACCCTTTAGGTAATTTATTACATCACTTAGAGTTTATTTGGATGGAAAAATAAACATTCTATATTTGTACCATATTTAATTTTTATCCAAAATAGTTATTGTCCCAAAAATATTTGAAAAAATTCTAGTTAAATAACATCATATTGAATAATTGAAAAGTAATTTTTATTTTTCTAAAAAAATATACAAGAATTTAAATTTACACTTTTAAAAAAAGTAATTACATTTAATAAAAATTACTATTTTATTAGAGTAATAGTATTCTAATCAATATAATTTTTTTTGGAATTCATAATGTTATGTTATCAGTTATTATTTGTAAAAAATATTTAATTATAGTATATTATTAAAATATTTTTTTCCTTTATAATTTATTTAATTCATTAATATAGATTAACATGATATAAAAATTTCATTTCCTTTAAAAATAACATTTCTATTTATTTTTATGAAAATATCATTATATAATCAATTTAAAAGTATTTTTAAGAGAGATAAATAATAACATTGTTTTATTAATATAATATAATATATATATATATTCAATTTTTATTTTCTATAAAAATATGCTATTATTAATATATAAAATTTATTTTAGGGTATGGTATATGATGGAGATATTCTTATGAATTGGTTTGAAACCCATGTATTCAGCCTAGAAATCACAGTGCAATAAATTCTCCAATAATCAATTTCATTCCAGCACTATTTTTTGAATTATGGTTTTGTTATGATCTTGGGAAATTCTTAATGATTCCATCTCCAAGGTATGATCAGATTAGTGGGTGTCATAAGGTATGATCCTACTAGTAGAATCCATCTCTTTAATCATATATAAAAATTGTTATTTATTTTAATTCAGGCTATATATATATACTAATGATACAATTATTTTTTCATGGTTATATAGTCAGGGTTATGATTAATTACACTCATTTAGATCCAACATGCTATAACATTCGAAAATAAAAAAATAATAAAATGTGTTATTTATAACTACATTAATTTATAGATAATTTAAATTAATCACAAATGGAGTTTTATTTATAAATTTCTGAGTCATTCCATTATTACACCTTTATAAATTTCAAAAAAAAATAGGTAATTTCATACAATAAAATAAATGCTGATAATTCTATTTAATCACAACTTCTGGTTCCCTGGTCACTTCCACAAACATGTGGTTTCCCCATAACACCTTTACTAATTGTGTTTTCATATTTCATAAAAAATTATATCAATGATCAAAGATCATCCCAATATTCTCCTCATAAGATAGACCATTTAAAAATGATACAACCTTTGGTTTCATTTTATGTGAGGGGTTTGTTATGATCTTTATCAAATTGGATGCAGTGAATACAACATATACTTGGGAAAGGTTATGTGGTAAATCTAGTCAAGAGGACATCACTATTGTGTGATCCATGATATAAAATGGGTTGATGTATTTTGTACTAGGAATTAACTTGTTCAAAATCCACATTTCTTTTATCCATTTAATTGTATGATGAAAATATTTATCATAGACTGCAGACACTCGATTACATTAATGATTATGTATATTGATTTTCAATTGGTTGTTTTTGGATTTTATTAGAACATGAATAGTTTGAACAACCTCTATCATCTCTTTGTTAATATTAGGCACCATAAGATTCATCTCCCCAAAATCATCCCAATATAATGTGGTCCATCATCACTTCCCATATAGATCCACATAAGGCACTATTTGATTTATTGAATGGAAAATATAGTTTTATTATAGCACAAATAGGGTAATGTAATATCCACAAAGAACCTTAAAAATACATTGTACATTGTCATAGAATATATCCTAGAGTTTTATATGGTACATTCAGACAAACCATCCACTAGAGGGTGATATTCTATATCGATTCTTAGGTTAATATTCATGTACTGTTGAATGAGAATCCAAAAAATTAATGTAAATCATAGATCTTGATTCGATAAATTTGAGATTTGAACTATTTTCATTTTTTACAACTACATTATGAATTTATTAGAGTGATGTAAAATTAATAAATAATCCTTGATAAAAATAAATTTGACTGACTTTGTAAGGTGATCAACTGCTAGACAGATTGAATTATTTCCTTTACATGTTCTAGAGAGTGTGATGATGAAATCTATGGTTATGTTTTACCAATTACATATTTTATAGTTAATGGTTTTTCAATACCCTTAAGAAATTTTCATTCATACTTGACTTATTTTCATGCCAATCATCAGAATATTAATTCTAAAATTTATTTCATCAGGTTTTCCAAATTGAAATGTTTCATCAAATATATATGCATATTACTACATACTAGATTAATAGATAATTATGATATAAAAAATATACTATATGAAACCTCTCCATATATTATTTAATGGGATATATATATGGTTTTCAAATATTATTACTGAATCTTTAGAAATTCTATACTCGGAAATATTCACAAAGTTCTTCTATAGTACTTCATAAACATTATGAACCTCCCTATTCCTTTCATGAATAAATAATTTAGATATATTTGAGAAAAATAGGATAATTATCCTTTTATTATGGCCATATCAATTCTTTGAATTTCCAGGATGATTTTATCCCTTTTAATCATCGTCGTGGATGGAATTTCAGGATCCTTTATACTCCGAGCATCTTTGACATTATTTTATTTCATTGAATGGTAATAGATTGAAGAATCATAACACATGATTGTATCAAACCAAACAAATGATTCATATTAAACTCATTGTTTTAATATGTAGTTTAGGATTTTATAATTTATATAAATTTCATTCATCAATCTATAGCGGTGATCCTACCATATCATTTCTAAAAATATTATCACATCAAAATTCAGATTATTTTTTTGTAGTTTTGCTCATGTATCAATTTTTTCATGAAAAAATGAAATATATTAAAAATCATGCATGAGTAAAAAAAATTCCTTTTAATATGAATCTACAAAATAAACAATAATACCCCATTGGTGGGTAAT
The DNA here is from genome assembly GCA_963277665.1 of Viscum album. NCBI lineage: Eukaryota > Viridiplantae > Streptophyta > Magnoliopsida > Santalales > Viscaceae > Viscum > Viscum album. Next base: position 1,192,937,925 of record OY728147.1, read on the forward strand.
GTTACCACTTGGGTAGGTATTATACTCTTCATCATAATTTTTTATCATTTATCACATTCATCATCCGAGAAAATCTTGAAAATGATCAATGCTATATTGGTTAGTGTTATATAAAATCATCCGAATTTTCTCAGATATTGATTATAGTACACATAAAAACAATGGAAAATATCAATTTCCTTCGTTGAGAATAGTAATGGCCATCCAAAAGTGCCCTTAGTGTTGTAATGGTTAACATATATCCCTAGAATGGTTATAATATACCCCCCATGATTGTTATTTTTTATAAAAATTGTTCAAAATTACTTTATATAAAATATATTTATTCCTTATTCATGTTATATATTGTAGCATTCAAATTCCCATCATGTACCTCTTTGTTATTTTTTGAATGAATATTGAATAAAAATACTTCCACATAATTTTTATGGTAATCCATAATATTTTTATTCATCATGCGAATAATGATGGATGGAAAATTAGAGAGTCCATATGGAATCATTATAAATACTTTGTTACCATCCCTTATACAAAACTCATTCATTAGAATATCCACCATCTTTACCATTACATGATATTATCCAAAAAAATGACCCACCTTAGAGATTTAACGGGATCCATGTAACAGATTAATTATTTCATAAATCTATTCATGTGGATTCTTGTTCATTACTCTGTTCATTTATAGATATTGATATTCAATGTGAATGAAAAGTTACACATCTCTTCCCTTCAATATGAGGATTGATACTCTCCAAAGTGATGCACATGGTTGTATAAACCCTTTATCAAAAATTTCCTTTTTTATTTTTTATCTTCTTATGTTAAATAAATTTCTATTTTTTATTGACTGTTAGTATGTATTTTTGTATAATATTGATTGAATATTAATCCTCTATTATATTAGAAGGAGTATTAAATTATTTCCAAAACACATTAGCATATTATATAACATTGGAAATATTTTATAGATTATATTTTCTATATTATGAAACATTTATGATAGATAAAATAACTCATAGGGAAATAACATTGATGATTGAGATGATTATAAAAAAAATATTCATCCAACTCATTATACATATATATAATTGAAGGTTGATTCATTATATATATAATAATATCATCTTAAAAGTAATTTTTATTTTCCCTAAATTTATAATGTTAATCCATACATAGTGTATCCTTGAGTTTAACTAATGTGAGTATCACAATGATCACTAGAATTTTTATTTCATAATTGTTTTCGGTGAGGACTTATACAGATTCGATTAAATAATATTACAATCTTTTGTACTCATTAATTAACCTACTAAAATTATTTTTGGTCCTATTTTAATAGATATACGAAGCCTAATGGATATTAAAGAAGGCGTAAACCATGAATCTATAAGTATGTTTCCTGTTATTGAATGAATAACTATTATACAAAGAAAAAATTCATAATTTTGAACCACATCAATAGTCATGATTGAATAGGATATTCCATTCTCTCAAGGCCTTGGATATTGATGTTTAATGTTATTGTCGATAAAATTTATCATTGTAGATTGATATGAATAGATTCCTTATTTTTTATAGTTGAAATAGTGGACCATTTGATGATACATTATGGAAGAAATCCATTAATCCATCATATTAGTGGGTTTCATTCATCATAAATCACAATTATGTTGTCATTTCATCTGCACAAAATGTATTTTATCTTCCCCTTATAGAAATATTTGGGGTGCTTCTTCCCAGACCATTGATGTGTGGAATATGGATTTTTCCTCCCTAGGTTAGATTTTTCAATCAGCCAATCTGAATTAAACTACACATTCCACTTATAATCCCCATGAGACCATTGAGATTCAAAAATATATATTATGAAATTGATGGAATATTTGAAAATTTTATCATATCTATAAATGTAATTATTTTTCTAGGATTTCCAAAGAATCATGTTCATCCCCATAAGAAGAAGTTTTCAATAAATGTTTGGGTAATGATATAGATATAGTTTTATCATGAATCCCATATGATGTTTTTATCATATTCCCAAAAATATTCATTATTCTATTGATGGAAATGAAATCTCATCCAATTATATTTCTGAATGTACAAGGAATGTTATTATCCAAACAATTACATAAATTCCTTCTCAACATGAACTATGATGCCTGCCATACAATTCATATCTTTAGGATACATCCAACATTGATCATCTTCTCAATACATGTGAAAATTTTCTAGAACAACATTATAATTCTCAAAACATTTATGGGAATATATGTACTTTTCAATGTATATAATAATTTGTTCATTAATTTTGGTATCAGAAGGTCTACTGTATTTTTGAGTCCTTTATCTCATAAATATCTACATTCCAACTTCCTCTTATTTAAGGTAGTTTGTGTATTCCATAGAATTGATATTTAAATTTGAACCATTATTTAATTAAAGAGTTACAACCATTATGGTCTTGATTACTTCTCTTATTGGGGTGGGAATCTCATTTGGGAAGTCTTCATATTTCCCCATAGATTGGTTTTTGACATGGTTCTTTTTATTTTAATACATTTTTTAGAATAATGGGATAACATGGGATGATAATATTTTATTATATAATAAAATAATTAATAGACCATCATTAATAAATGGATGACACATATATTACTTGATATATGAATTTATATTCCTATTATAAAGTCTATTGTTAAATTATTTTTCTATAGTAATGTTACATTGTGGGATTGTGAATTTACCCAACCTTGTCCCTTGGGATTTACAACCTAGGAACCAACCAAACCCTTTTGAATTTTCCCATTCATGCTCACTTCAATCTCAATACTTAGTACTGGGTGTTGTTACACAAGGGTACATTGGTACTAGAGACACATCAAATTTATGTATCAAGGAAGGGATGTATTTTCGTCAAAACCATATATCCATTAAATTAAAATTTTATTATATACTACTATTTTTTGTATTTTTCCTAAGGGGTGATATATCATTTTATAACCCCAATCAAATAATTAACTAGACTTCGATGTGATTGTATATTAGAAAGCCCAAATTTTTATTAACCATTAGTTCATGATTAATTATATATTGGTAGATGTAATTGTTTCAAAATGTATGTTGAATCCTAATGTGTGTGAGATATTATTTAAAAATCAAATAATAATGATGCATAGAAAAAACAAATAATAATAAAATTTTCTTAAAATGGAATAAAATTTATTTTCTTTTTTAATAGTGCACTGGATAACTGGAGGACATACATATGAATGGGGTGAAATTTAAATCCAATTAAGAGAGAAAATAAATAATAACAAGATAAATGTTTTTAATATTATTAAATATTCATTTCAATTGAAAATAAAATGGGTTATAATGAAAAAAAAAATGAACATCAAAGCATGATATATGGTCATAACATAATGTAATCATGTGACTGTGGCATCAAAATAAATCATTGAATCATAAAACTATGTCCAGAGTAGTTTCCAATGAAACATAACATTTTGTGTTTCAGAAAAACTATAATCCACCATATGTGGAATCTCATGATATTTGAACATTACTAGCTCCATTGGAGTGTTATATAATTAAAGGTTCACCCATAACATCCATATCATATACATATAGAAGGTTTTTACATATATCATTCAACATAGTATAACATTTCATACCTTTTAATCAAATGATTAATGAGTTTGGGATATATAAGTGGATGTACCTAATCAATATGTGGTTGTTAAATCTATTTTAAGACCCTTATTTGTAAATTGGAATTTGTTTTCATAAAACATAAATCATCCATGGAAAATCTCAAGAAAATTTTGGCAACAAGATGAGGGTACACAAAGAATGATGGGAGGGAATAATGAGAGTGAAAGGGGTTTCTAATAACATTTCACTCATAATAAAAGAAATAATTATCTATAAATAATTATTTTAACATCAAAAATTAGGAATTAAAAATCATAAGACAAAGAAAGTGTTTTAATAAAGAGGAGAAGGAGACCTCCCTTTCCTTGAGATAGTCTTACTAAAATAATTGGAGGATCTTTATGAGATCTTATTAGGACCATAGAAATGATATATTTTTGTATGGGAAGATCATAATCATTATTCAATTTTTTTTATGAAAGATAAATTGGATTTTGAATGTGTTTGTATAATAAATGAGAGGGGGTCCTTATAAATTCCCAAAAAAATTTGGACTCTATACAATAATGTAATCAAAACAACAAAACATACTGTGTTTTTTCAATTGGTTCCACAAAAGATAGGTTGTAATGATTATATTAAATGATTATGATTAGATTTCATTAAAATATTAACCCTACTGATGTGGATGTGAGTCATGTTCATAAATAATTTACTTTCAATAAATTATATATGATTTTGGTTATGAAGGTTTCATATAGGGTGTTTCAAATTACACATATAACCTAAAATCCCAATATTTTAATGGAAAATATACATTTGGGGTTGTATACAATTTATGGAATTTATTATATTACATTTGGTTCATTATTAGATCATAATATTCAGAATATATTTATATGATACTTATTTTCGGCCAAAATGTTAATTATCAAAGAAAATTATGAAAAAAATCAACTCTCTAATTTTAGTGTTGTAATTTAGAAATAAATATTTATTTTATTCCAAAAAAATATGAATGATAATTTAAACATAAAAATAAATAATCTCTATTTATCGAGAAATTCTAATTTTTACAGTAACTGTTTTTGAACCATGAAAAAGTATAATTTGATTTCATAAAATCATATTTTCATTTATATTTAATTTAATATTTTTAATAATAAAATTTTATTAAAATATTAATGATTTAAAAAATTCATGATTATAATAAACTGGAGTGTTTTCATTGAAACTATTATTTTCCCAAAAATATAGATTTTTTGTTTCGTCATATCAATATTTAATTAGATAATAATTTAAAAATTAGAAATAAAAGGGATACATATAATAATTTTTTAATAAAATAATATATAAATTTTCATATTTCCATGGTCTAGTAACATTTATCTTTATTACGCCAGGAAATTTTCTATTTTTAAGGATCACCGTGGTGAGATTTTCATTGGGTATTATGGTATAAATGATTTTTGTTGTCATCATTGTGAGCATAATAGTATCCTATAATTTATTTAAGACCTGATTTTGTGTTTAATAATGTTATAGAATTTATCATTGGAAAAGTTGAGTGATTTTATCTCCCTTGGAAGCTCTTCTATATGGGTTTCTTTGGATATGATACTATAGGTTGAGGTCATCCATTCCTTTTTTACATCAAATGGAAATTATCATAATCCAATATATACACAAATAATATGATCACAATTAAATGTAAATATTATCAAATCTACTATTAAATAATTTTTTAACCTGGAAATGAAGTAACATTCCAATATAATAATGATGTGCATGTTTTTTCTACAACCGCATTATATAATAAGGATATAAATTTTATAAAAATTAGAATTTCATTTATAAATTTTCATGTCATAAAACATTTTCCGCATATTAATTTTTTAATATAAAAATGAACACATCTCACCTACCCCACTAATGTGACCCTACACTCTGGATTCCACTAAAGATATAACCTTCCCTTCATTTTTCATAGTAGAGAGGCCCTTATTACTATATATCTTACCAGGCAATATGGTCAAAAATAAAATCATCAAACATGAAATATAATGAAGGCCATTCATTTCAATTACGCTTCGTACGGTACCTTTGATTAGGGAAACCCAACACCATTGTAATTCCACTAAACTGACCCTCCATCGATTGAATTCCACGGATGTAACCCTCAATATATGTCCAAACATTTTGGATAATAATTTCACATGGTATATTAAATTTAATAACATAACCAAGACCCTTTCCATGGGAGATTATTCTTTAATGGAGTACTATTTCTGTGATCCTTCACCCCAGACCTCCCAGTTTTATGACAATTTTATTATTTTCATTTAAATGGGAGACCATTCTACTAAGTCCTTCTCAAGGGACACCATTAACCCAAGGCCCATAAATTCGGTAACCCTTACCCCAAATCTCACTACGATGAAAATTTTGCAAGGTTTTTAGAAGGGTGGACCCTTATCCTAATGAATACCACTAGGGAGACCCTTAAAGAATGGACTTTCATTATGGAGTCCCTTAACCCAATTCCTCTAACAATGGTGAACCACCTAATAGTATATCCTCTTGTTCAACACATCATTTTATATTACAATAAGTTAATAACATACTCTAGATTATACACTAGGTAAAATAATATTTTTATTTCCTCTCCATTTTCATAAATCCTTTATTCTTGTAATTAGGGGATGCTACTCTCTATTGAAAAGTACACCATCACCCAATTACAGTTTAAGGAAAAAATATAAATTATTCATCCAACACCACCTTGTACACATTTATGAACACACATAAACATTTTCCCAATTATTCAATTATTACCTTGAATAAAGAAGGATTGAGAGATAACATTCCCAATATGTTTAAAAATACACTAATTATAATCATGAATGCAATAGAAATTATTTTCTCTTATGAGAGGGATATTTTGGAGTCATATCTAGGATCAAAAAACATCAACAACAATGGGATTAAATTTTATTTATTTGGCCAATAATGGTTCTCACTGATAATTTTACTACACTAGAATTATAGTGTGTTAAGGATAAAAATCTTCAAGTTGGACTCCTGATATATTAGTTATAGAAAAATGTCATGAAAATTTCAAGCATAATAACTAAAACACCTTATTCTGGGCTCTATATCCCCCATCAGTCCAATCATCATTCTTCATCCATAATAATATTAGATGTAGACTAATATATAAAGGATTCTACTCAAATAATACCCCACACACATGTCATTGAATCTCCTACGTAATGGAAAGGGCCTCCTTCTAAGCTTTAATCCCCAATCAATCATGGAATCATTAATTAATTATTTCTATGGATATATTATGGAGTTATCCTTGTAAAGGGATATCTAATTTTTATTTCCTAAATTGTCCTCATAGGGACTAATCCTCTATGAGACTATACCAAAATTGACATTTCCCTACAAAAATTACAGATTTGAAGGGTCATATTATCATAGAATAATACTCTATGGGATCTACAATATTATTAAAAATCACACTACACTTATTCATAAAAAAATTATTAATAATGAAAACAATTTAGAACAATGTAAAACAATGTGGCCGACATACTAGTCACATGACACAAATCATCATGATATGTTCCCTATAGTATAATTTTATAATAAATGGTAGGTTCCAGCCACGTGAACATAATTTTTTCATCTATAATATAGTGGTATTTTAATTAAATTTATCAATATATATAAGATTCCTACCCAAGGTTTAAAACAAATATAAAAAAATCCATACCCACCCTCTTGGCTCTATATTCTTCTTGGGATAATCTATGTCCATCCATGATAGTACATATACTTTGTCCAATTTTATATCCCACCAAACTATTCCATATACACTATGTCGTCACATTTTATATGTAATATTTATATATTACCTATGAAACATTGTTTCACCATTCCATACTTTTGGTGGGATAATTCCTTAACTTTGAGGTTTATATTCCCTTTGGGTGTTAACATATTTCTATCCTTAGGGAATATTCCTGATGAAACCACACCCCACAAAATAATATGAAGTCATATTAGATAATCCAATAATAAATATCATGTTTATATTTTCTAGGTCGAACCAAACCATTTATTGTTAAATTTTCTAATTGATGATTATAAAAAAATAGAATATCACGTGTATGTTCAAAACTGACCATCACTATGAATCAGATTCCCAATTATCCTCAACATACAATGATTAAATGAATGTGGTGGCCCTTTTCGTTAGAATTAATAATGTAAAAAATGTTCTATAAATTATCAATAATCAATTTGGGCTCTTATTCCACTCATAGTGATATGTTGGAATCACATTTCATGGGGTTGTTAATAGCAACTAAAAATTTACCACCTCCTTGGATGGAGGTAAACATTATTTTCCCCAACTCTATTTCATTAATAAATTGAAATTCCAATAAAAGAATAAATTATTAATAATAAAATTAATGGAGTCTCTACTAGATATATGTCACGACCAGTCCCCCGGGGCCAGTGTCGTGACTACCCCAAGCCCGACTTCCATAGGCCATGGGATGGTGACTAGCACCAAAAGACATATTCCATAAAACAGAAAAAGGCATTGTCTTTAAAAACAATAAAAACACACAACCAAGCACACGGTGAGATTTGAACAAAATTAAAAAAGTATAGAAAAAACAATAGTGAAAGTAAGAGGGGTCGGAATACAAGACCAACAGTAAAGGTACAAGTACAATTGAAATACAATACAACTGAAGAAAGAGAAAGAAAAGTATTGGGTCATCCTCCGAGGTTCCTACAAGAAGAGTAGGTATAGATCACCTACTCATCACTCCATGTCTTCCCATCTCCAATGCGTACCGACAAGCCATATGGTCCACCTCCGGGCACCGTCCAGTCCTGACACCCTTGTCTTTAGTCAGAGCTATCTTTAGTCAACACCAAACACAACATGGAGTGGGCATTTCCCATTCAAGTGTGAGTATAAATATTCTCAATAGGGATCCTGAGACACTCAGGGACTCACAAAATCTACAATGGATAAACCACATAACATGAAATCAACTGATAACCCTACTTAGGTATATGCCCATATATATACCTAAGTTAGCAAGTATACCCATCTCAATCATGATGTGACACAGGGACCAACCCAAAAGCCCAAATCTCAAATGTTCCATAAAGGAAGGAATACCACAAAGGTATTACAATGAAGGAATGTAAAACACCGGTATGGACTCAGCTCACACTAGTTATATCTTTGCTACAACAGTAAAGATGATTAGATGTAACTACTGAATCATCATACTCTATTAAGATGCAGACCCACGAAGGATCCTCAATCATCATCAGACCCACAGAGGATCATAGTACATTGTCAGACCCACACATGATCCTAGTAATCCATCAGACCTACAGAGGAACCTAGTATATCTTCAGTCCCACACAAGATCCTAGTACATCATCAGTACATCATCAGACTAACACGAGATGTTATTACAGCGTCAGCACGTCATCAGACCCATACACGATCCTAGTACTTTATCAGTACAATGTCATACCAATACATGATCTTAGTACATTGTTTGTAAGTCTTCAGACCCAAAAAGGATCCTTGTAACTCGTCAGACCCACACAAAATCCTAGTACATCGTGAGACCCACACAAGCTCCTACTACATCGTCAGACCCAGACATGATCCTAGTACATCGTCAGTACATCTTCAGACCCACAGAGGATCGTAGTACATCATCAGTACATCGTCAGACCCTCATATCATCCTAGTACATCATCAGTACTTCTTCAAACACACACATGATCCTAGTACATCTTCAGTACGTCGTCACATCCAGCTACAAGATTCCCGCATTAAGCATACTCATATTCATGAAGGTCCCCACCACAATCCCCTAGTTGATACTCCAACTACCACAAAGTCCCATTAATATGTATCCCAAAGGACCACCATGTCATAGGGGTCTCAACGTAATAGACGGTGCCTGAAACAGACACACGATCTGTAAGTTATTAGCCTTTTAGTCCCTAGGGCCCGCAGGGATTATTCCTCGATCAAACCTGAAAAATCCTCAACATTATCCTAATATTATGTGGGGTATATCATAGGTACCATCTCACACTATTGTTTCCAGTTCTGTAGACGGTTTGTCAAACAGACACTCGGTGTCAAAGTTATTGCCAAAAGAGTGCAAATGGGTGGAAGTGGGTCCGTGTCTAGTCTTACCCAGTCAGACCGACCCTCTCCGACCTGGACTGGGCCGACCTGACATAGTTGTAGTTGTATTGGCCCGTACTAGGTGTCCCGGTCTACACTGGGTGACCCGGCTTGTCTGGGGGGCGTCGCATGGGGTGTCGAGGGGGGGGGGGGATTGGGGGCTCCGGGGCACGGTGCACGGTGCAGCGCGAGGGTCGTGGTACAGCATGGGGGACATATGGAGTCATAAAGAAAGAAGTATGGCGGTCCTCCAAAGCTGGACAGATGAGCTTTCGTCCTCTCTACACGTCGCGGTCGCATGCCAGTGTCCGGCTCGACTGGCATTCCTCCCATCGCTACCTCAGCAAAAGTTGTGGTTTACTTCCGCCAGGTAGCACGGTTGAGCCAACGCCTTCTTCCTGTCCGACCATGGTGATGGAATCCATTTTCATTTCCCATCAGTGTTGGTATATATCCTCTTCCATCATGAAAAACACAACAATTAATCACAATAATTGCGAGGTATTAGGGCCAAGCTTGTTTGGCATGCACTCTCCACGAATGACCGGTAATAAGTGGCTATAATTTATTTATTGTTTAAGAAAAATTTTCAACAACGGGTAAGGGTTTAGAATTCGAAAAACCACCATAAAACCTTCGACAATAATTATTCCCAAACCTGAAAAAAATATCATCTGTGAAGGAACTAGTTATAGAGTTGATCCACATTCGTTGATTAGAAGTGAAGAACATCAGAATCCATAATCACACTCAATTTAACCACTACATAAAATGTTTGATGATAGAGGTCATCAGATGGAAATAGAAAGGTGAAGAGGATTCCCACGATTTCCACATCTGCAATCACACTTCCGAAGGTGGTTTGAACATCGTCCTCATTCCTCAATTCCAGAGTTTGTTCTTTGTTGGAGAAGTGTAATGTCTCTCCATGTGTTGGGAGTTGTGGCACTTCACCGGTTCTTCATTGCTTGGTGAAGCCATCCCAAATCCTCCTCCCAAGCTAGATATAAATAGGAGGGGGGTAAGTATCCATCTTGGAATTTATTACGGTTCATTTATTAGGAAACATCCTAAATTACAACGACGCTATTACATAGTATTTAAAAATAGAAAATATGATGAATTTACTTTAGTGCAATTAATTGGGAGTATTCCAAGGGACTTCCTCACATTTTAGAGGGGTTTAGGTGGTCTACACAAACATGAATTCACAAAAAGGTATGATTTAGTTCAGGCGGTACCCAAATCATTAACAAAATGTGGAAGGTTTTAGTTTAGGTGGTCCCCACATCTTAAACTATAAGTTGGGAGTATAAAAAAAGTTTATTTTATTTTAATTCCCATGAAAAATAAAAAAACTATCCTTAACCCTGGACCAACTATTACAAAATAATGCTTGCTCATTTACTGAATGTACCTGAAAAATGTTCATAAAATTATTAACAGTCAACCACGACCTGCACTAGTCATGGTTAGGTTCTACGTAAGTGAAACACGCCCCAATGAACCCAACTGTACTCCCAGATTCCAATCCAAGTTACCTTTTAGAAGTTGTGGATTTTACAATAAAATAATTGTCACTTAATTATTTTTTTTACCACCAAAAACTAACATTCGCTGGTGGCCCACACTGGCCAAAGTTAGTATTTTCATAAATATAGTATGCCCTCATGAGATCAACGGTGTTCTTGAATTTTAAATCAGAGCTACCATTTGTGAGTTATATGAATTTTAAAAAATAATAATTTATTTAATTATATTATTTACACTAACGCCACTTTTTGGTTTTCACACAGGAGGCCCATGCCGACTAAACATAAGTATCCCCTGGGGTAAACCCGCCATCATAAACCCAATAGTTCCCTCATATTTCTGATCTGAGTAACCATTTCTGATTTATTCAACTTTTTCAGAAAACTGCTAATGTATGATATTTAATGTTTAGCCATACATCGATTGACCATTCTGTCCACTCCAGGCCTCAGAATCAGGCATCGTTAGATTTCGCATCCTCGAAATAATTCCATATATTTAAAATAATATATGGAATTTATAAAACAATAAAATATATGTTTATATATCAATGGAAAACATCTGATACATTATAATTTTTCACATCAATGTGTTGTTTTGATCAATTGTTGGAATGGGGTTAACAAATCCTACACGTTGATTTTATCTGAGCAATAAAATATAATATAAATATGTTAGAATTTAAAATATTATTTAATTATTGCCCATAATAATATTTATATGATTACAAAATCTTATCCTCTTAACCAACATTCATGCTATGGTGTCACTCTTAAAGTCCCCAATGTCCACATTCATTTGAAAAGTAGATTTGTGATGACTCATATCACTATGGTGGTGTCACATTAAATGATACCATAAGAAAAATAATGTTATATTATGGTCAGTCCATTGACCATACATTTTTTAGTGACATAATATTTCATGAATATCATTTATTCCACACTAAATCATTTTCCATTAAAAATCATTGTTAACAACATTACAACATTTAAAATTTTAATTTATGAAAATCATAATTTCTGATGCATTATGTTTTTTCCTTATTTACTTTGACATGATTAGATAGTATTACATTTTAGAAAAAGATAATTTATATTGAAATAATATTTAATTCTTGGCTTTAAAATTAATTCACCAAATATTGAAGTGTTTCTCCATCCTTATTGAAGATAATTTTTGGTGGACAATGTTTACCATAGTGACCATAATATATATTTTGAATCTCATCATGGTAGACTGAAATTTTATTGAATTCATCTAATAATTTTAATGATTCATATTCTTTGAAACACCAACATTCCATTTTATACACCACACACAATACTACACTAATTTCACCAAAATATATCCTATTTTTATTTTTTTTAGAAAATATTAAAAATTTACAATAAATACTAGAATGTAAAGAATTGTATCCTTGTGAACATGTATTTTCCCAAAAGAAACAATATCAACAATGTTATAACACCACTCATCATACCTATTTCGATAGACTACATGAGGTGGAAATTGGAACAATTTAATATTCCAATAATTTCCATCATTCATGGTGGTCACTAACATGTGGTCTATACCAATCCACAACATAAACAACACATTTTTCCAAACACCAGCCATCATTTTTTCAATTTTTTTCGTTTAAATTCTAACACATGAAATCATGAAAATTATTTGACATTATGAATGTTTTATAGTATTTATAACCATATTTTTAATCAAACATAACTAAATATTCCATATGTGGATTTTTATTGAATGTGAGAAGAAAAAAAATTGTGCATAATAATAAAAAATATTGTCAAATAAAACTATCACCATAATTTGATCCAATAAATATTAATAGAATAATAGAAAAACAACCATCATGGAAAAAGGATGGGTTCTTCCCCATTTGAACTCCTAAAGAACACCATTCAATGTTTCTAGGATTAAAAATATACTTCACCACACATTCTCATTCAACAATGAAAATAGTGTCTATCATATATGATTATAGAGAAATCTATTTCCCTGAATAAACTAGTGATGATGTGCACAATGGAACCTATGATATATGTTCACCATCAATCCTATATCAGTGAAAATAGGATAACCTAATTCATGTTAAATTCAAACAATCTATTATAGTGTTTACATATTCATATATTTTAATTCCATTAACTTAATGAATATAAAATTTCACTATTTTATTTTATTTTATTGATTTTTCCTACATTAATGTTCATTTTACCATTCCTTGTATTTTTCATCATTGGTCATGTAATTATGTTATTTTCATCAAATTATATGTGGGATTATTTTTAAATATTCATGATAAACTATGTATAAATATTATTTGATACAATTTTTCCTAGTGTTAAGCATTATTTTTTTCTACCATGTTCTTTATCGATTCCCAGTTAATGTATCACACATTCATTAGAATTAGCTACAAATCATGTCCAATTCCACTTCCAGTGTCCCAATTTAAGCATATCAAATTCATAATTACTAATTTAAATTCTCATTATCCAATATTAAAAAATAATTATACCAAGGTAAAGTTCAAAAAATATCACCATCATTATAAAAATACTGAAATCTCCCTTGTATCTAATTAAAAATTAACAAATGAAATTACTTGGATTGATCTATTTTTATATAAATGGTAATACTGACTATGATTATCTACTACTGTTTTCTATTGACATTGAAAATGGAATTTGTACATATCATTATGAATAAATGTTAATGAAAAATGTATGATATCTTAACAATCAGTGAATGAAATTGGTATACAGGAAAAGGTGAAAAAATTACCTTTAAAGGGGAACTAACTTAGGCCCAATTAGTATAACTATCAAAGTATTCATTCAATAAGTACGTTTATAATTATTTGATGAAGATAAAAATATAAGGAATATTCATCATCCCCCACATAGAATTGTTTACGAATAGATATAAGAAAATAAACCATTACATGAATTAATGGGGAAATAACACTAAATGTGAGTGATTTAGTGTGTGATAGAGAACCAAGTAGTAGTGAAAATGGTATATAGTTTTCATATAGGAGTAGTATTCATGTATATTGGTTTATATGTTTGTAGAAAAAATTAATGGCTCCCCAAGAGTTTAGTCCCAATACATTAGAGATATAAAAAAAGGGCTATGTTTTGTTTGTAAATTTTATTCTAATAATACGAAAATTAAATCAATGTTTTTCATAAATGAATTGATTGATGATTAAAACTATAGATATAATATAATTAAATGGTTTTCAATTTATTTAAATTTTTAATCTCGATGAGTTTTATGATTTTTTGATTGGAAATTATGTATCGAGTTAAATAGTTTTAATATATATAAAATTATATATATAATTCAACATATTATATAAATATTTATTTATGATTATATTTATAGCCTTATTTTAAAAATACACTAAATCCCCAAATTCCATAAAATTAATTAATCCTATTTCTAAACAACATAATAATATTTTCATATTCATATTAGTTATTCATAGTATAAAAAATAATAATTAAAAAAATTAATCATTGAATATTAATAATAGTATTTTATTTAATCAGGGAAAAAAATTACTTCTCATCTAATGATCCCACAATACAATATTAATGAACCAATAGATAATAATATAACATCATCTATTAGTTATACCATTTATGACATTAACCTATATTTTTATGAACTATATTTCCTTGTCCCTAAACCCAAAATATATTTTTTTAATGATATTACAATTAGAAAATCGAAAATCATTATTTTATTCATAATTATATTTTGTAAACCTTTAATTCAATTAGTAATGATAAAAATATAAAAATTCAACATGTATAAAAACTTTCATTTTATATTAGTTATAAAATCGAACGATCAATTAAATTGGATTATTTAAATACATTTGAAATTGTCACAGTACTTTTTCAATCCAATTTATAAGGAAAAATTTTTTATTACAAATTTTAAACATTGTTTTTTTAGTTTCATGTTATACTGTAATAATTTTAGAAAAATTGTATCAAATATTTCACCCCACCCATTTCTTCATGGGTGAGGTTCAACATTTATATTTCAAAATAGGATAAATATTTCACTACTATTTTATAAAAATGAAAACGTCAAAATAATTATTGTATCTCCAAAATATAATAGTTTCATGACATATAGAACACAGACACATACTATATTGTTTTGGAAACTCTATTCGCACAAAAAATGTAACTGCATATGCGATCCCTAAAATAGTTGTTATTTGTCATTACATAATAGTTATAAATGATATAAATACTTTATAATTATATTTAGTAATCTATAAATATTAGGATAAATCATGAATATTTTATAAAATCCCTAATATTTGGTTGGATATTTTATGAATTCTAGTTATTATAAGTACCAATGGGATTGGGTGAGACATTCTTCCCAGGATAACAAGGATATTCCCTAATCTAATAATGATGGTAGTTTTTTATAGTATATATGAAATGATATATGTTTTTCGTAAGTATCTCATATCATTTTCCATTTTACATAATAATGATATCATATTTTCATTGTATATATTTGAATAATTCAATCATTATGTATTGAAAAAATAATTCTAGTTTCACTAATAATATATTAGAGTGTTTTAATGGGATTTTTCAAACACAAAATTATTTTAGAGTTAGGATCACTCTCAGGATGAGTACATTAAATGATTAAATTAATGATTCTATAATTCAATAAAAGATTTTGGTTGATGTAATTTTCATTAATTGCCATGTTTTTGGTAATGAAATCGGAATTCCGTGTTCAATTCATTTATGTAAATGTTTGAATTATGAAATCATAGTAGTTGAAATTATGTGAATTTGGAATGAATTTGGGAATTTGGATGTTTAGATATAATTATATGATTATTTTTTACATGGAACATGGTGATGTTGGACATTTGGGTACTCATGTCAATGTTATAGAAGTTTTGGGGTAGGTAAGAGTTGAAATATTACCTTTTTATGTAGTTCATTCCATAAAATATATGGGTTATGTACTAATTTTTTTCATCCATGGGGGATTAATGTTATAAGTTGAGTTCAAACTATTAATTAGATCCTTATATGTGATTGGATGAAATATACATGATTTACTCATATAGTTATCAATATTTTACACAGAAAAGGAATTTCATATAATGTAAAATCCTGCTACATTGAGTTAATCTTGCAATAAACATGCATTTAATTCCACAATAGTTTCAAGAGACAAGTCATTAACATAGTGACCACACCTTGTCATGATGTGAATAGTTTATGTTAGTTGGATTTTTTAGAATGAAATATAATCATTATTGGTTCAAGGAACCTCCTAATATTTTAGAGAGGTGGTCTTGATATGGGCTTGTTTTGAGTAATCCTCCACTCTCATTCCCATCCTTCAATAAACCAAGATAAGAAATTGATCATAAGGAGTTTTTTTGTTATGTGAGGTCATTCCATCAATTCGTATCCCAATAATTTTCACATGATTTAATCCTCCACATTTCCTTGATTTGGTATAAGGTTATTGGGACTAATTCACTGGTGCATTTTTAAATAATCTAAGAGAATAAAGAATTTAACTATCTTGGTGAATGGTGGACCTATGATGTCGAACACATTTTTCCTTTCACCAATTTTTCTTGGTCATCACCTTGGAAAATTTATTTATTGTTTATTACTAAATTTAATAAAATTGGTTAATGAATGATCTTAATTTAGTCAGTTATTTTTCTCAAGATAATATAGAGTTTATTTTTTTACCATCCATGGATAGTATGAAATATTTTATAATAGATGACATTTCATAGGGTGTTCGTTCTTACATTATTCATCCTTAAATTAATTTATCCTTTCATTTATAAATTTTCATAGTTTTTTATTTATATTTAAATTATTAATATAGGAGCATAGGTGGCCATGTGAGATTAGATACATCATAAACATGCATATATAAGAATTGTAAGAGTATAATTGAATGGTTTCTAAATTTAAATGGTTGCTGGTCCCCTTAATAATGGTTGACATGTGTTTCAATTCATTATTATTTCTGGATGAACATTTCAAGTGTTTTTTGTATAACAGATAGAGATCAAGAGTGACTAAGAGATATGTGACATGATGGTGTTGGGCCTCCTATATTAAAAATTATTTCCCTTAATAATTTTAGAGAATTAGAATTTATGAGTGAATCTGTTTTATAAGAAGATTTATTGTAATATGAGTTGACAAAAAAGAATGGGTTGGTATCAATTCATGGGATGTAAACATGTTGGATATTATAGTTTAACTAGGGATTATAGGATGATGTTTGGTGAGTTATGTGAGTACGAGGATCCCATTTTCATTGTATTTTGTTTTACAAAAATGGTTTTGAATTGCGTACAAGGGTAAGGTATATCCCTTATGATATTTGAGATGACAAACTATGTGTTCCATGGTAATTTTAAAAGACCATGTTCTTGTATTTCATGGTGGCTCATGTCACAATATCTTGGGATGACCCCTCATTATTCGAAAATTATGTGATAAGGGACATTGATGAGGTTTAGTCAGGCTTTGAGTCATAGGTCTAGTCGAGACTATTTATTTTGGAGTCACAATGTTTTAATGAACTCGAGATTTTATTCAGAAACTAGAGACCAAGATGGGTTTGACGGACCCACTAGAATTCCTTATGATTGATATAATGGGTGATTTGAGATAAGGAGATAGATATCAATCAACTCAAATCCTATTAAAATCCAATGATCAATGTGATAGGTTGTGTACTACATGTAATTTTTCATGTGTGTTCAAGTGGATGTGATAATTAGAATCCTCTAGAGTGCAAGATAGTTTATGAGGATATACTGTTAACTAATATAGAAGACATAGGATGTGATAGTCGGCCATGTATTTTATAAACTTTTGTCATGAACCTCGCAATGAGTATTCTTAGGTAATGGATGTGGAAAATACTCGGTCATATAGATAGTACATGATATGATTGAAGACATAAATGACAGACCCTCCCATGAATTATATGATAGTGTGGTGGTATTTGGAAATATTAAAAAACCCAATTCCTTCGTGTTGTGGGTTGAGATCATGGTTGATAATTACACTATGTTTTGATTTTGGGTTTGGTTATAGGTTCGATGAGATAAGGGACAGATGGGATTCTTACATGGAACTGAATCAAGAGTAGTTGGATGTCCTGGAAGATAAGTTTGAACTTGGTGATCTGTAGTGTATATGTGTGGTTGTGGTATGATGTTGATTATACAATTGATGCAAAGTAGGAACGATTGAGTGACATAGTTTCCATGATATCATATGATGACCTGATTCACAAGGATTCCATGTGACCTACATAAAACATCGAATTAAATGTCCTTCTATTTATAGTTTATTTCCATTTACAAACACATATATGATGGATTATACTAGTTGAACGTGTTTATTCTTTACCAAAATTTTTTAACTAGACTATTTATGAGATGTTTGGTTCATTTAAATAATTCATATTTACTTTTTTTTTCCATATGAAAAAAAATATATGATCTGATAGGATTACATTAATAGGTCTTTTGGTGGAAGGGTATCCAAAAACCAAACACTATTGTTGGGATATTGTGCACATGTTTAACATTGGATTGATTTTATATGTTGTTTCCCCAGTGTATTTCTTGTGGGTGTGTGGCTATATTTCATTCTCATGAGATATATTTTAATGTATTGTGGTCTTTTTATTTTTGAATAATCTTATTATGGGATTGAGATGTTTTGGTTGATTTATAATATTTATGTGTCACTGATTTAATGAAATTGTATTCATATTATATCAGTTCATCCCTCACTGTTGGTCTCCAAACACTTGTATATGGTGGGGCAAGCTTGGTTCCATTGGTCAGCTTAGCTATGTCCAGTGATTGGTGGAATATTTTTGGAGCCTAAAAAAATGTATCAGTGAATGGGATTTTGTGTGGATGATAAAAAAGTTCTCTTAATTAATGTGTTTATTTTTGGTAATTAAAAAAAGTGTAATGTGAGTTTTTACATGTTGAATATTTGGTTAGATGTACGAATGATGATCTCGTGATGTGATGGATATTTTTTAAAAACTGATACATGTGTATCATGAACACCATTCTGGTGGGATATTCTTTTTACCAGGGGTATAATATTTATTATCTTTGATTTTATTATTATAATTGAGAGAAATGCTAAGTATGATGAGTTATTAGTGGATATTATTTAAAATTTTGGATCTTCTTCTATTAGAAGGACTATTTTTTACATGCATTGAATTTGGTAAATGATACTGACATGTCATATACATTCCTATTCTTAGAATGTTTTTTCATGTTTGGGGTCTATTTGATTATATTTTCAAAATTAATTTATATATTTTTTTAATATAACATTTTTATTTAAATATAGTTACCTACAGTAATATATTTTTTCTACCAATATTTCATATATATCTTACATTAGAGCATTCTACAGAAATTTATATATGATCACTTATATATTGGATGTATGAAAAACCACTAGAGGGTCTGGTATTCAAATTTACTAGTTGAGAGGTGATCAAATTTCGATAATGAGTTCCCTTGAGTATATGGGTTTGGTTTCGTATTTTATCAAAAACATAATAAAGGGTGTTTCATCTATATTTTCATTTTGGAAAATTACTTAATCGTGTCATGTAATTTTATTATAAACCATGAGTTTATTGATGAATGAATTCTAGAATTACTAGGACATATGAAATATGAATCACTTGGAGAATTTTACCTATTGATATTGTGTTAAATCGAATGATCAATTACAATACTCTCCCTTAATAGTTTAAATTTAATTTTGATATCATTATGGGATCATGGGTAGATAATAGTGGATTTGGAATGAAACCCATGTCGTGAGAGAGGATACACTTATCCTTTATGATATTGAGATAGTTTGGGATATGTGATGAGATTTAGAATCAATAGAATAATGGTTTGTTGGTCTTATCATGATTATGGGATAGATGGTATGCAACTCATGGCAGTATGATTCATGTTTTGCGGTCCAGTTCCATTAGAGTGCACACTTATTTTATTCTTGGTTGATCATGTAGAATAGAGGGGAAGAAAATCTGAATGAATACATGGTGGATAAATCATCCCTATTTATGATAGTTACCATTGGTATTGGGTTTTTAGAAAAATATTTGGTTTTTTGGGTAAGTTTCAAACTAGTTATAAGTGGTTCACATTGAGTTGTGGATTGGTGTGTGGGTTCTGTATGGGCCTTTTGATAATTTTATGGGTTGTACACGAATCCAAGTGGTGATATTGAAAATGTTTAGTGGTGAGACAATATTTTTCATAGTTTCCTATGGTGTCAATGAAAATTGGAGATATCCCTCGATGGAGAGAGGTGTAATCGACAATAAAATGGGATATCATAGTCTGATCAACATGTGTGTTGGACGTGAAATATATTTTCAGGGAGGAATATGGTTAAGAACTAATTGGGGTTATTGTCAAGGAGGGATTTGTGGTAATTCATATGGTTTTTGTGGAACCATTTTCTATTTTAGGATGTTATCTTTATTGTAAGTTGATAATTTAACATAAATGATATCATTTATTGTTATATGAGAGTGGTTAGTGGTTGTTGTCATGGTCTAGTACTCATGTAATTTTTTTTCGTCCATATTGATATATTTTTTAGATTAAAAAAATTCTCTTCAATTTATGTCACATCAATTTTTTATGGGAAAACATAATTACAAAGTTATAGTGAATGGAATTCTACCAGTCATAGTTGAATGATCTGTGAGTTGCATGGGCTATGCGTGTGGGGGGGATAGGTTGGTGTATGATTGATTTGGAACCCACATTCAACTATGACAATGAGTAAAATGTGCATTTCTATCTTATAAATTACTATTAAAAATTTTTATGTAATTTTGGTAGGATTTATTATGTTGGCATCAAGATTCTAGGGATGTTTAGAGTGATTTAGATCAAAATTTCATTAGTTATTTAGGTAAGAGTATGATAGATGGTATTGGTGATTTATAATCCAATTATGGAATAACCTCGAGATTTAGGCCCCAACATCGTTATGATTGTTTAGAATATATCATCATTAAATTATTGGTCAAGGCATTATGGTTTGTTGGTGTGATCATCCATATGATGGTGATAGAGATCATTTTAGTGAAAAATCATCCATATCAGTACTATAATTTTTTTTTCATGTAAATAAATTTATTAAGATTGAAGAAAAATTTGGATAATGTTCATGGAGGTTATTAGTGGGATTATGGACCACTAAAAGTTCTTTTTTAGAAATTGAATCACATTTTGTGGGGAATTATGGTCATGAATCAACCTCTATAATGAAAAGCCTCATGAAAAAGATAATTATAGGGTAATAGAGGAATTATTTTATGATACTATCTGTTTTTAATAATAAATCATATCATGATAAATTAATTATTATTATCAGTGGTGTTTAGTGATATGCTCAGCTTTGGGTGAATAGATTACATTTCCATTAGAATGTCACAGATAAATTTTGATTAGGATTTAGATGTTGAAAAAAATGAATCCTTTACAAATTGGAAATCATTGTATGTATTTATGAATGTATAGATAAAAATAATGGGTTATTAGGGATGAGTTCTGTTTTAATGGTGAACGTTTATTGAATCATAAAATTATTGTTCCTTAATTTATTGATTGTGTTTGAATTTTGATATTGGGTTGGGGTTATTCTATGAAATTAGACATAAATTTGGAATTAATGTCTTAATACATCCTTTAGTTATTTTTGTGGTCTTCCAAAAAGACTTCATTTTCCATTTTGGTTATTTTTTATGTTAATGTAGGTGTTATAAAATATAAATTTTTTTATGATATTATATTTCACACTATAACTGAAATGTTTTACACCATAATGGTGGTTATCCTAGAGGAACGGTTCTTATAAATTATATTAATTTTATAAATGGGGAATTCACACCATGGATCTTACCCGAAAATTATGATTTGGAACCCTTATATGAGGCATTCACATAATAAACCATTGTTCATACATTTATTTTTGTTAGGATGAGACAATAGCCCTCTACCTTGATCTTTTCACACTTAAATAAAGATTCATGATGTGAATGTGTGAAGTGGATGAGAATTATTTTCAGGACATCTTATAGTGATAACATAAATGTAATCCCTTTGTGTGTATGTGTGTGTTTTAGTCAGTACTATATTCATCCTTTCTAGGTTAGGGTGAACCATAGTATAAAGGAGAAATAATTTCATTAGGGTCCACCATTTCCTGATCCATCCCATCCATATACCTTACTTGTTCCCAATTGTGAAGGACAATATCATGTGGAATTTTAGGAACAATTTTATTTTAATTCACATTTACTATGAAATTACAATTTTCTTATTTGTATCTGCCAATTTTTTTCAATTTGGGATGAGGATTCATTTAATATTTAACAACATCTTATAGACATCATTTGGGATGATGGGAATTTCTATAGATTTACTAGAGGTGTTAATGGGAAGAAAACCCATTATCTTCATTCACCAATTTGGTCAAGGTAATCCCATAATGTAATTTGTAATTTATTTTTTATTAAAATGAAAAAAATTATAATTGATAGAGTTCTAGTGGTTTATTCTATGGCTAATGATGATGGGAATTGTGAAATATTAACCTTATTATGGGTTATTGGTAATGGTTTTGGAGAAAATGAGGTTCAATGTGAATTTTTATTCCATTATACCTCTTTTTATTAAATTTTAATATTACCTATATATTATTCTAATTTATTATTTATGTGCTATTGTGTGAGATAAGACCTCATGTGGTGACATGATAATATATGAGTAATTGATGTTCTTATAAATTCAAAGAGAATCTTGTTGAGGATGTTAATTCCATTTCAAAGGTAGTTCTACATTTTAATATAATTTTATATAATTTTTATATGATATTATTTCTTTATTATTTTTCTAGGTTTTTTGGTTGGGAATATTGGGCCTAAGAGCTTTCAAGTTATAGATATTGAACGCCATTGTCTCATACATGCTCGAGATGAGTAGTACTTATAACATTATGGATTTAAGATTAAAAAATAACTGAATAAATATTTTAAGAGTGTTTATTCAGTTTAAATGAGAGTTTGGGTGGGTGTCAATGTATGATAGTGACATTGTAGCCTAGGATGTTTCTACATGGGCTAGAGATATGTGGAATGATGTGTTTTGGGAAGAGAAAATTTTCTTTTCAATTGGATATTGTGTGATAATAATTGGGTTCCTCCAAGAAGATGGATGGGGTAGCTCTCTTGGGAGATGTGACAAGGGACCCATATATTATTATTCGGTGATTTGATGAATTATAATGTGGAAATAATTTGGATTTAGAGTGAGGTGTATTGGGATAGTCCCTGTGTAGTAGGAGTATGAGTAATAAATTTTTTTGATGAGGTTACCCCAATTATCAAGGTCTTGGTTAGGATTACTATAAGGAATTGGCCATAAACATTACATAATCATGTATTAAATGAATAATTTAAATTTTGGGTATTTTTGGGTTAATAGTTTTTGTGAATTATGTCATAAATATTTCATTACATATCAAAAATTGCAAAGTAGACACTTCTACTCAGTTCCCATATTTTTCACACATAAAATATTGAAAAAAATATGTATGTCTAGATCCAATATTTGGACTGGATGAATTTTCATGGATACCATCCATCATCCTATACCACATTATGTCCTGTAAAAAAATTTCAAAAACTTGGGATGAGTATAAAAAGATTAGTATGGGATACACAGAAAATAAAAATTGTTGTTTTTTCAACACAATATGTAAACCATGAATACTTTATCATAAGTAATATTTTTCACCTTTATGAAGTAGTAAAGACTCTTCACTGAATAAAAGACCACTGGTTACGTTTTTGTACCCATAATATTACTTTAATACCCATATAAAGAACACATTCCATATAAAGGTAACTTGGGTCATAAAAATAGTTATAATGAATAACCATACGGTCGACATCCACATATATCACTAATGGGAATAACCATATGGAAGACATCCATACCCAATGCATTAGAGGTTATAATATAACCAACCATCATGGTTTCTCAAGGCAAAACCCATCATTTGGTTTATCATGGAACCACCCATCAAATGTCTAATTACCATGATAATATCATAACTTATACAACAAATAAAAAGGAAAGAAATCATTTCCACATTTCATTCACAATATATCGCTTAAATAAATTGACATAAAAATCCATTATCAAAACCATTTTTGATAACAAAGTACATAAAATAGTATATGGTGTTTATTTTCCTTTTTAAAACATTACGACTTATTATGGAAGCCAAAGTGAAAATAATACTCGCAAAAGCGGAAATGTTGATGTCATCTCTTACCTTAAAAGAAACATTCATATATTTCGTTTAGTTAAACGCTTCGTTGAAAAAGATTCACTTTTACTGAAATTGAAATTCAATGGTGTTTACACAACATATAAAAGAAAGTCATGTGTTAAAACATAATATGCCTCTATGAATGAAGATTGAGATGAAGTCCCTTACCTTGTGTTCGACATTACCCGTTGGTTCATTAATCTGCTGAATAATAAACTAAAGAAAATTTATACTTTCTTAAGAATTTTTTTTCATATTTATCATTCCATTTAAATCAATTATTACCATGTTATAAACATTATGTAATCATTTAGGTTAATAATGTTCATTTTGTCGATATTTGGTACATGAGTCAAAAAGGGACTTCATATAATTACAAGTTGTTCATGTGGTCTATAGTTCACTGTATTCATAATTATATTCATGATTTAGATATCATATATATCATATATATCCATTATATACAAGTATTTAAAATATTACAAAACATTTGGATATAAGAAATGAAATACACCGTTCATTGAGATGGTAAGTCGTATGTACGCATGAACGCTAGTTTCATTTATATTTCATTTTGTAATGCAATGAAAACATAATGATAAATAATTATATTATAATTCAAGTATAATATCATATATAATTTCATTAAATCTACACTTTATATGTTCAACATAAGTCATTAACGAGTCATATCACTATGAGGGGGCGGTAGTCCGCACTTTTCAATTGAGATTATCATATTTACATACTATTGAAATCATAATGGTATTCTATAAATTATAAATACAGAATCGTAGAAAAATATAAATATAATATATATAAAATATAAAAAAGTGTCATCATCAATGTTATCATGAGAGGTAGTTGGAGATATTTAAACAATCATTGTTTCGTGATGTAGTAGTTCACTATCCACATAAACAGTATGTTCTTTACCCATTAGATGGATGTGTGTGTAAGTTGAGTTATAATCCATTTCATAAAAATAACCAAGTATATTGAAGATACTTATTTTTTTATAAAATAATAGGATAAAAATTCTTTTGGGGTTAGAGAAGTAAAATAAAAAAAATAAAACAAAAGAATTTTAGAGAAACGATTAACTTTAATTAAGGTAGCTCTCTTTGGTTTAAAAAAAAGACACCATGAAGAGACTTATGGACAAGGTTATACTTATAGAAGGATTAGAGAGATGTATGGAGCTTAATTGGGTAGATTTTGGGAAATTCAAGGGAATTTAAAGGTATAAGGAATGTGTTAGAGGTGAGAGCATTTTATTAAGGGCAGGATGGGATCTTTTGGAAGGTGTGGAAATATTATTTTATTATATATTTATTTTTGGATTATAACAGTCCAAAACTAATTAATGTCAATGTTATGATTTCTCATGGTCTAAATAAAATCATCCAATAATAATTTTACTGTTTTGGGATATTATTTTAATCATTATAATTTTATTTATTTAAATGATTTATTAATGAGGTAAACACTGTATCATTATTGTGTCATAAATAATTTAATTTATTAAATGTCTAAATATTATAAAAAAAATACATAATATAGGAACTCCTTGTATATTTGAAAATTATATTAATAGTCAAATATATAACTTACACAACCCAATGTAAAAATTAATTTAATAAAAGATATTTGTTTTTGTCATTTTTGTCTTTACATTAAGTTAATTAAAATAAAGTGTCGTTATCACTCTTATGTAGCTCCACGGGGTCCCAAAAAATAACCAAAGATGACAATGGTCAGCCATGACTCATCAAATAAGGTTAGAGAAAGGTTTATGGTAATTTTTTATTGTTATGATATTTTTTTTCAATTACCCTATTTACATTTAATCGTGGTAAAAAAAGTCAACAGTTACTATTCACAAAAATTATTTTCAACTTCTTGAAACACATTTTATTTACTAATAGAATCCTTGTATTTTAGATTTTAAAAATTAAATTAATCGAAGTGGAAAATTTTCATTTAAATGAAAAAGTCAGTTTTTTAACTACTACTTAGTGGTTTTACTATTCATCAAAATTTGATGTTTCAGTAAAAAATACCAAAAATTCAGCCTAAGATATATTTAATATTCTTAATTCAAAAATGATGTCTATTTAAAAAAATTCAAAAAATTGATGTTGGATTAACTAATTTAAAATTAATTCTAATTGTCAAAACAAATAGCGTGTTTTTAAGAAACAATATCAATCAAAAGATTGGTAGTTGTTTATGTCAAATTTTAAAGTGAAATTAATTCCAATTACCACAATTTAATTAACTGGTAAAAATATAATCTAATTAAACATTAAAACCACTTAAAATGATAATTTAACCATATAAAGAAATTAGACTGAATGCATATTTGAATTAAAAGACATAAGTTTTCACTATTCATTAAAAAATTGAATTTTATTAGAAAAATACCAAAAAATTACCCAAAGTAAATTTTCATTCCCTGATTCTAAAGAATAATTTTATTTGGTAAAATATAACATATAAATTTTCCCAACGGTATTTAATGAGGGCTCATGAAAAAAGGTGGTAAATCAACCTTTTAAAGTAAATTATGCTTAAAATTAGAATCATTTGTATTTTAAGCCTCTAACTATTGATGGATAAATGTAAAAAACATTTAAGAAACATGTATAATCATATTATTTTTAGTTATATGTTTAATCCTGCCAATACAATGGATATGTGTTAACTACTATCTAAAATAATATTATTATATAGTTAGTGTGCAATGTAAGATTTCAATGAAACCTGTAGTTGACTATCGGGTACGCCATAGAACATAATAACCCCTTTAAAGTAAAATTAATATTTAATTCAAAAATATTAGTAATTATGAAAATATCAAATTTCATTATTTATCTAGGATGTCAAATCCTTCCCCCAATTTAAAAATTGTGTCCTCTCAATTTTATTCACTTATCAAATTAATGGGGCTATTATCTCTCATAGCATTTTCATATTCACATGTTTCCTCTTCAGCCATATTGTTTTTCCATAAAACCATTACCTGGTGAATTACCTTATTTCATAACACTTTCTCTCTTCGGTCAAGAATGTGGACTGGATGTTCCTCAAAAGAGATATTATCTTCCAATATAACTCCCTCTGGGCTCAAAACATGAGATGGATATGGAATATACTTTTTAACATTGAATCATGAAAAACATTGTGTACCTGGGAAAAACATGGAAGTAATGCCACTCTGTTCACAACTGATCCAACATTGTCCAGTATTTCATAAAGTCCAATGAACCTTAGAATCATCTTTTCCTTCTTCCCAAAATTAACCACACTTTTCCATGGGGAAACTATGAGAAAGACATCATCCCCTACTTCAATAGAAATATCCTTCCTTCGGTTAACCATATATATTTTTTTCCTGCTCTAAGCTGTTCTAATGTTCTTTTGAATCTACCAAAATATTTTTACCATTTATTATAACAATTCTATTCAATCGGCTTTATTTAAGATACTTTATCACAAAAAGATAAATTTCGACATCGATTCTTATATAATTCCTCAAAAGAGGCCATCTATATACTAGAATGAAAGATGTTATTATACCAAAATTAAACCAAAGAACGAATTTGGTCCCAAATTCCCTTTTAATTCATCGAGAAAGCAAGAAACATATCCTCTAAGGTCTTGATTGTCCATTCTGACTGCCCATATGATTGTGGGTGAAAACCTGTACAAAAATTTAATTCAATACCCAACGACTTCTGAAGGCCATTAAAAATGTTCGAAATAAAACTGGGATCACTATTAGATATAATGGAGAGGGGACCAAAATGTAACCTGACTATCTCATTAACATACAACTATGAATGTTTATCTAGAGAGAAAGTATCTCTAATAGGAAGGAAATGAACAGATTTAGTCAATCGATCAACAATATCCCAGATTTCATTATTAACTAGAGATGTCTTTGGTAATACCACAACGAAGTCCATGGATATTTTCCCATTTCTACTCTGGCACTGTTAAAGACTGAAGCATCCCTTTTATTAACTGCTACTCAACATTAACATTCTGACAAGTCAAACACTTCATAGTAAAATAAAAAATATCTCTTTTCATTCATCCCACAAGTAATACTCCAAAAGATCTATGTACATCATATTACATCCATGAGGAATTGAAAATGAGGAACTATGAGCTTCACATAACAAATCATTTTTCAATTGTGAATCACAAGCAACACATAATCTCTTACCAAACCTCAACACACAATCATTACCAAAGTTAATGTCTGACAACTTACCCTTCTGAACATATTATAACATTTTCTAAAACTCATTATCTCCCTTATGTGCTTAGTTAATTATATTTAATAGGGATGATATCACTGACCTCTAAAACAAAATATAGGAATTTCATACACCAATAAATTCTATGCAAAAGTCCCTCAAACAAAAAAAACAAAATATCATGCTCCAAGTGTAGCATGTTTAATTAAGAATTGATTTTTAAAATAAAAGCATAAACCACATTATTTTCATTTCCTAGATGGTAATGGAATGTGAAATCATAATCCATGATTAATTCCAACCATCCCCTTTATCTCATGATCAATTATTTTTAATCAATATATTATTTAAACTTTTGTGGTTAGTATATATTTCACATTTTACTGAATAAAAATGATGCTTCCAAATTTTTAAATCAAAACAACAACAGATAATTCCAAATCATGTCTTGGGTAATTTAACTCATGAGGTTTAAAATGATGTGAAGCATAAGTAATTACCTGATCATTCTTCATAAGGACACAACCAATTCCATTAAATGAAGTAGCACTATAGATAACAAACTCACCATTTCTGGAAGGTAGTGCAAAAATTAGAGCATTCAACAATCTTTTTTTCAATTACTAAAAAAAATCCTCAAATTTTTTATTTCAAATGAACTGAACACCTTTTCGAGTCAACTTACTCTTTAGACTAGATAAATGTTAAAATAATTCAGCAAACCTCTGGTAATAACCTGCTAATCCAAGAAAATTGCGGATCTCGGTTATATTTTTGGGTGTTGGATAATCTTCAACATTTTATGATTTAGCAGGATCAATAGTTATACCATTTTTGAAACAATATGACCATGGAAAGAAATTTTTTGCAACCAAACTCACACTTGATTAATTACTCATAATTTTGTTTTATTTTGAGGTTTTCAGGAAAACCCTTATATAACATTCATGCTCCTCTTTACATTTAGAATGAACAAAAATATCATCAATAATCACAACCACAATTTATCACCTGATTCAACTAATCCATCACTGAAACAGACTATTCAATTCCCATTCTGACCATCTTTGGATATTGATTTGAAAGATCATTTATCTTTGTATGCTTTCCTAGATCAACTTCCCTGATTCCTCTATGAAAAACCATTATGAACACAGAAATATTTTATGCAAAGCAACATGGAAATCTGTAAATTCTCTATCATTTAAATATAAACATAAATAAATTTATGGATATTAATTTTACCAAACCCTAACTCATAAATATGTCTAAACAAACCTTTAATACCAACTATAAGGACCCAGGCATAAATAATACATAATCATATATTAAATGAATTATTCACATTGAGGATCTTTTTAGTTTTTTAGGTTTATAGAATTTGGTCATAAATATTACATTAGATCTAAAACATTACAAATTACACACTTCTACTTAGTTACCATATTTATCACAAAATAAACAGTCATGAAAAAATGAGAGATTTATTATTCCATGATTTAAAATGCATGACTTTTCCATGATACAATCCGTGAATCTATTCCACTTTATGTCCTGTGAAAATCATTTCAAAACAATGGCATGAGAAAACAAACATATTATGGTATACACAAAATATAAAAACTATTTGTTTTTTTCAAAAAAACATGTAAATCATGAATATGTTTTCATAAGTAATATTTTTCACCTTTATGAAGTAGAAAATTCTCTTCTCTAAATAAAAGATCATTTCTTACAATTATGTAATCAAAATATTAACATAAACCCATATATTGAACAAATAACATATAAAGGTAACTTCGGACAGAAACATACATAAATGAAAAAACCATATGGTCAACTTCCACACATATCACTAAATGGAATAGTCATATGGATGAATTCTATACCCAATGAATTGGAGGTTATAATGTAACCACCCATCCTGGTTTATCAATGCACCACATGTCCTTTGGTTTATCACATAACGACCCATCCAATGACCATGTACCATTATAAAATCATAACACATACAACAAATATAAAGGAAAGAAAACATTTCCACATTTAAATCCCAATATATCACTTAAATATATTGATATAAAAAATCTATCATCAAAACAATTTTCAATACCAAAATACATAAAAGTGTATAAGGTATTTATTTTCCTTTTTAAAACATTATGGCATGTTAAGGAAGCCAAAAAAATTCTTACGGTGGTGGAAAGGTCATTTTAACCACTAATGCTAAAAGAATCATTACTTTTTTACATTTAGTAAAATTATTTGTAGAAAAATAATCCTTTTTAATTAAATGATAAGTAAAAGGTTTTTATAAAATGTAATAATGAAAGTCATGTATTAAAATAAAATATTCCTAAATGAAAGGATATTGAGAAGATGTCTTATACCACCTATCCAACATGACCCATTCATTCCTTAATCACATCAATAATAAACTAATATTAATTTATACTTTCTTAAGTACCTTTCTTCAAGATTATATTTCCTTTTAAATCAATTATTACCATGTTATAGACTTCATGTAATCAATTCATTCAATAATAGTCATTTTGTTGATATTTGGCACTTCAGTCAAAAATGGATTTATTATAATTACAAGTTGTTTATTTGGTAAAATTATCCTTAAATTCATAATGATATTCATGATTTAGATATAATATATATATTATATTACCATTATATACATATATTTATAATAGTACATAACATTTTGATATAAGAAATTAAATGCACGTTTCATGAAGATGGTAAGTCGTACGTACGCATGAACGCTACTTCAATTTCTATATCATATTATAATGGAATGAAAACATAATGATAAATAATTATAATATAATTCCATTATAATATTTTATATAATTTAATTACCTCTACCCTTTATAAATTCCACATAATTCATGAACGAGTAATATCACTTTGAGGGGGTGGTAGTCTGGACTTCCTCTTATGAGATTATCATATTTACCCACAATGGAAACCAAAAAAGTATTCAATTAATTAAAAATATAGAAGAATAAAAACAATATAAATATAATATATATCATATTTAAATATAGTTCCATAATAATGGCCACCATGAGAGGCGGTTGGAGGTATTTGAGCAATCATCATTTCGTGACGTAGTTGTTCGATGTCCACTGAAACAATAAGTTGTTTACCCATTAGATGGTGGTGTGTGTAAGTGTAGTTTAAATAATTCTCATAAAAAAAATCTAGTACATTGAGGATAATGCATTTGTTTATAAAATAATGGAATAAAAAGAGTTTATCATGATGGAGAAGTAAAATAAAACAAAAAATATTAATTTAAGAGAAATCTTAACCATTAATTTGGGTAACTCCCTTTGGTTTTAATAAAAAATACTTCTTGATGTGCCTTATACATAAATTAAGGCTTCTAGGAGGAGTATAGAGATGAATTTAGATTAATTGGGGAGATGTTGGACAAGTCAAGGGGCTTGAGAGGGGTAAGGAATGGGTTAGAGGTGAGGTCATTTTATAAGGGGGAGGAGGGGCTCTTCATGAATGTGCGAAAATATTTTGTTTTATATTCTGACTCTCTGTATCTAAAGGTCCAAAACAAATTAATGTAGAAGATAATATGACACATGGCCTAAATAAAATAATCTAATAATAATTGGACAGGTTTGGGATATTATTTTAATCTGCATATTCTTATTAATTTAAACCATTTATTAATAAGGTAAACACTGTATCATTATTGTTTCATAAATAATATAATTTATATGATATCTAAATATTATAAAAAATTACAAAATTTAGGAAATATTTTTATTTTTACAATGTATATTTATAGTCGAAACGATAACTTATATAACCCTACTTCTTAGTGTTTTCACTATTCATAAAAAATTGATGTTTTTTTAGAAAAATAAAAAAAATTATTCCTAATCTATATTTGATATTATTAATTAAAAAGTGATTAATATTTCACAAAATTAAAAACAAAGTTGTTTTACTAATCAGTTCAAAATTAATTATCGTGGTCAAAACAAATAGCATGTCTTTAAGAAAAAATATCTATCAAAATCCTAACACATGTTTATGTCCAATTTAAAAGTGAAATTAATTACAATGACCTCCATTGGATTAAATGGGTAAAATATAATATAATTATACTTTAAAACCAATTTAAAATATAATATATCCATTTAAATAAATTATATTGAAAATAGATTTGAATTAAAATACAATATTTGTCACTATTCATTAAAAAATGAATTTTATCCGATAAATACAAAAAAATTACCCAAAGTAAAATTTGAAGTCCCTATTATAAAGGAAGTTTATATTTGGTCATATAGAACATATACTAGTGACCGAAACAAGATTTATTAAGGGTTCTACATCAAAAGGCGTAAAATCAATTATTATATGTTAATTAGGCTTTAAATTAGATTAATTTACATATTAATTATCTAAATTTTATTGGATAAATGTAAAAAACAATTCATACATGTATAATCATATTGTATTTTGTTTTTTTCATTCCCACCAAAAGAATTGATAGGTGTTAACTACCATTTAAAATAATAATTTTTTTGTGCAATGTATGATCTCAAAGAAACCCATTATTGCGTATCAGATAGACCATCGAACATAGAAACATCTATAAAGTGAAATTAATATTCAATTCAAAACTATTAATAAGTATGAAAATTTTATATTTAATTACTTATCGGGGATGTTACAAATACCCAAAAAAATAATGGTGTCACTGAAGGGTGAAGAAATAAAGATAAAGCTACTTAGTAGAGACAATTATGTTGTTGAAGGACCCATTGGATTCCTAAATGAGAATGGTGTGAGGTGTATTGATATGCAGCCCTATGTATCTTATGTCTAGATCCATGGGACTAGATAATTAAATGTGTGTTGTGTCTCAGGGATGGTGTTTTCCAACATGATTTTAAATGAGTTTTGATTGGGTACATACACTAATATTGGGTGTTGATCATGAGACCTTACCTATCCCCCATATGGAGTTCACGAGACATTGTATGTGATGCAACCATTTGTAGGAATTGGTTATTTACCTTACCTTTAGTATTTTATTCCAATGTAAGATGGATACTATTATGGAGAGGGTGTGAATGGGATATTATAGAAGGTAGTGATAATTTCATGTTCCTTATGTAATAAGGTAATGGCTTGTGATTTTTATGATGGACATAACATTTTTACAACTTCTAGTGGGTTAAGGACATATATTATTTATAGTTAGAGTCTATGAGTACATGATCAGTTTCTAGTTTGAAAACATGTTTTGATGATGAGATTTCATTAGGGTTCCATAATATGTATGGTTGGGCATCATAGGGTCCCAATTAGAACCTAGTGATATGATGTAGAAGGATTAGTGGTGATATGGTTAGAATGTCACATCCAATAAACTGGAATGAATTTTTTATTATACAAATACTTACAATAACATGATGGTAAATACTGGTGGAACCTTTTTTTATCATATATTTCAATTGTACTCATGTTATTGGATTTATTTTTGGAAAAAACACTAGCAAGATTGTTTTTCATGGTGCCACACTATAACATTAACAACTGATCTAACGTAATTTATTTATTGATGGAATTATTTCTAGTTATATGAGGCAATCATTATTGCGTAAAAAATTTTATTACATTTTATTTATTATTAATTCATTTAAAATTAATACTATTAAATAATTTATAGTAAAAAAACTTTTTCAACACAATAAAGGTAAAACATCAAATAATCTATCTAAACAAGATTTATTTATACATAGTTTCCTCTCAATATTTTCTTTATAATATAAAAATATTAATAATATTTCATAATTTATATAGGGAAGACTATTTTTGGGAGAACAATGAACATAATGGTTAAATTGGGTATCTATTTATGAAATATATTTCTTTGTTTCCATTTGATTTTAGAAAATACATGAACATGATCATCTGTTAATTAATAGTAAACTAATAAATTATAATTTTATTTCATCGATATATTTGATGTTAAATTTTATAGAGGAATCTTCCAAAATACCCATCTTGTCCTTCTTTTTTTTTATCACACATAAAATAGAATAATTTTTTGAAATCAACATTTTCTTTGGATAATATAGGATAAATCATTAGATCCCATATTATTTTTTAATATAATTATTCTAATAGTTTATGGGTATACTCAAATTATTCAATAATTATAATAAATGAAATCTAAATAAAATCCATTCCAATATGATGGATATAAATATAAGATGAAAAAAGATACAATTTTTTATATCAATATAATAAAAACATTTAACTATGTTTGTGGTGGATGACTATACAAAAGTGATAAAATATTGGGTTTGATGTTTTAATTGGACTCAAAGTCTAATTTTATCCACTTAATGTCAATTAATAAGGATTATTTTCAATAATTAAAATAATAAAAATGTAAAAAATGATAAATAATAATAATTATATTATAAAATTTTGTATGAAAAATAATATATTGAATCATATTTATCATCAAAAAAATGTCTAGATTTTTCATCATTTTTCAAATTCATAGAATGTATCTCATAATTAAAACTCTCTAAGAAAACATATTCTCATTTTTAATTAATATTTTAAATAAAATATTCATGCTACACACATATGCTTTAATATCACCCATGCCATTCTCAACAGCTGATCTTCATTTTCACAAATCTTGTACAATACTCTACTACATTTTTATAGGGAAATTGAAAACATAGGTAAAAAATGGTGGAGATCAAATGAATAATAAGGAAAAAACATAATTAATTGGGATAAAATATAATTAGAACCTAAAAAGGAGAGTAATAACACAATAAGATACATGAAATGATTAATTGGATGTGATCATGGAAACATATGAAATAATCATGGCACAGGGAATCATTATCATTTTTCAAACAAATGTTTGTATAACCACAATAAGATCATCATGAATGTGTAATATATATGATAAAATAAGAATTTTAAACTATATTTTTAATCATTCCCAATGGGATCATAAATAATAAATATGGATGATGTATAATTATAAAAGTAAAGAAAATGTATTTTTGTCATATGAAAATATAGTAATATCATATTAGAATAGTACAACCAACAATTTCAATAGATTAGTATAATTTGGGTAACCACCTATATCCCATGACATATATGTATTTTTCTTACCATTTATTTTCCATAGTAATAATATGATATATAAATATTTAATTGATGCATTAATGAACTACAAAATGTAGGGTCTACTAATCAAATATTGATAACCCACAAATAAATGTACCATATATAAAATATTAAATAATTTATTATAAAACTAATGTATATGAAATGGGTTTAAAAAAAAATCATAATTTAATATATAATATTCCATTGTCAATTGAACTAGATTATTTCCAAATTTCAATCACAAAAAAACATATTTTAAGTGAATTTTAATAAAGAAATAGAATTGATTTAAACTATGTCATTACTAGATGTAATAGGAATTGATTCAAGAATCAAAAAACAAGATTCCATATGATATGGGTTGTATTATATCTTCGAGTATACAAATCACTAATATGGGAGGCCTTATATTATCATTCATGCACACACACACACAAATCCCTGAAATTGTGTAGATATATGATAATTAAATTGAAATGAATGCATAAATAAATCCCAAAAATATATGAAAATAAAATAAAAATGGGAAAAGTAATATCCAGCTTATCTAAACGTATAAAAGTGTCCAACAATCTGTTATAAGGGGGTCACAATCAAATGAAACTGTCAGTACACTCCCCAACTATGCTCTAGTAAACAACCCTATCGGTTTGGCCCACTAAACCCCACATACTCTATTTAATCATAGGACACCATCAAAATTTCTTTTCTCTACATAATACACCATTGGTTTTGGTAAAAAATTTGATGGGGTGAGTATAAAAATATATATTACCTTCCAAAATACCCAAATGAATATTGATCTACTAAAAGGAAATAGTCCACTCGAACTAGAAATAGAGAACTCATACAAGAGATAAACTCTATTTTAAACACCCTTTGATATACAAAAGAAGTTTTCTTAATACACATGGTGTGTCAACCAATAAATTAAAACACCGAAACAAAACCCAGAATACAGACAGATATACACATCTTAGACCCAATGTCTCATGAGGTTCCTCCCTCATATATTGAGTCAGGTACTTACTCCAAGCCCAAAGGAAAAACTAAAATAGGATCACACACTCCATGATATCTACCATCGTAGATGAAACTCATCTGATAGATACACTCCATTATGAACAATGGCTATTTTCCTGCTTCCACATATGAGAGATACCAATCTATTGGTTATCAAAAATTTGATGCCACAAAACATACATCCCAAGTGGAAACACAACAAAAATTACACCCTCATATGATATATCCATGAAGAAAGGCATGTTGGTAGCTGAAAAATATCTATAAATAGATATGGGAACATATCCATCCCAGATGGTGGATGGTACTAACCCTACTTCAACAACTGATGTTCTAATCACTTGGAAAGGTGATCAGTCCTAGGATATGATGGGGACAATAAGAAACCTATCTAGAATACTTATGAACAAACAACATCAAATTGGGGACCACACCCAGTGTCCCATGGGGGATTCCAAGGAATAAATTTTGTAACCCAATAATCAGAACTTGATAGGGGATCACCCATATAATCAATTATGGAAGAAATAAACCAAATCGGCACAAATCAGGGATCATAGCGCACATATAGGGAAATGAAGCCCATGTAGTGTTGGTCACTATGATTACGAAAATGACACCAGGTAAAAAATGAGAAGTAGGGGATTGTATAACCAATGACTCCATAACCTAAATAAATTGTTTGATGAGTATTGGATTGTATAACCAATGATTTCATAAGTCCTTTCGTAATTTCCTACTATATAGGTGATTGTGTAGATGATGATTCCACAAACCCTACATAGCTATCTTGCAAGATAGATGATCAAAATCGCTATAGAGATGGTGATGAAGATACTGACCATCTAATCTAGGGGAAAGTAGATGGTAATGTACCCCTCCCCAGACTGCTCGTAGATATAAAAAAACACTAAATATATGATATATAATCCCACCAAAACCTATCATTAAAGATAAAAAATGTTTTTCCATGAAACTTATGTTGAGGAGATCATAATCCTATTACTGTGACAAATTCTAATTCGGACCCTAATAGGGACACACTATGGGAACTAACTCAACCATTTCTAGTAAATTGGCCTCAAACCAAGGAGCCCGAAATCCTCACCACACATCATAACTCTATGTACTAAAATAATGGACCATGATTCTCCACATGGAGAACTGGTAAGTATTGGATACTCACATGCTAGAATTCGAGCATAAAGGAAGACGATGCTAAAGGTGGAAGAAAATACAAAAAAAGACTGCATGGATAGTAAGGGGGTCATATAGTTTGTCACCCTACCTGGACACCGAGTTGTGTCCTATGACTGGTTGTCTTTGATGGGCATGTGAGCTTACGGGGCATGTGTGGGCAGCATAGGGTGTGTTTGGCCTCACCCAAGCCCCCGACCATTTATTTCCAAACAAGAATCTACTAGCCATGTACTCCATATGTTATGTACCCCTAGTAAATGTCATGTCATTGAAAAGAAGCCGCAATGATGTTCTACTTTCTTATAACAATGTACCGAACCCTATGACATGTATATGAAGGTTTAGTTCGACATGGTCATGTCCCCTTGACATGGAATCATTCTCATGTCTCGTAGCCATATGAAATGGGGTCACAACATGATTTATATCCCAAAAACATATAAAATAGTCATCAACACTCATATTCATCAAATAGGCTGAATAGACAGTGTTATCTAATACACATTTGTCGTGTATATGTGAATAACGACATGAATTACCCTCCGAGCTGTCTGAATCAACCATTATCCCCCAGAAAAAATGATCAAATATCGTGGTGTGCCTAGAAAATTTATTTTAGATAAAAAACAATAACACAACCCATAAATGTAGGATCATGACATACAACTCCGATATCCCAACCTTATGGTCAAATATAAATGTTTTGGGTAGAAAACAGTATTCAATAGATTTTTTTGCATGACACAGGGATGATCAACATCAACATTGGATTTTGGAGAGTCCTTCATTCCTCGATTTAGACTAAGGTATATTCATCACACCAAAGGGGTGAGGGATATTTGGGTATTTTTATGCACCATGGGGAAAGGGATATGGGATAATGTTTAAATTTTAATAAAACAATATATTCTATGTAACACCCATCTACCAACATGACTTCTACCCAACACCTTTAAGTGATAATTCTATTTTTATTCCTATAGTATATGTCCCATTCTAAACATGACCATGATATCATAATTACAATCAGAGAATCATATTAAGAGTTAGTTTATTTTTTCAAAGAAATGATGTTCATGTGATAAAATATATTTAATAATTTTAATATCACCATGATGAGATTCTCTAGGTCTCGAAATCCTAAAATGGCTTCGAACATGGATTATAAAATATTACAATTGAAATTTAAATGTCTTATCATCCAAAAAATGAGTTACTAATCCCTCTACACAAAATTTATTTTCATTCTAAAAAGATGACATCCTTGGATGAAGAAGCAAACTAAGCACTCCAATGGGTCTCCCATACCAGTGAGCCCACCTAGATCACTAGAAAGGCCACTAAGGGTTACTATTCTTCCTATAACAATTCAATCAGGGAACCAACTAAGCCAATACACAACCCAAATCTAGGTAAAAATGAGGTAATCATCATTAATTAATGTGGATACATATCGACATATGGGAAACAGTAAGATCTATGACTGCCTACAACAAATGGTAAGAGTGGTACCCCACCTCTCTACCCTAATGAAGATACCAATGAGACCATAATATGAATAAAAAATTAAATAAACTCTTCTACCACACACTATAATATCCAATTTAATAAGCACTATATTTTCTATAAGGTTTTTTACTCCATATCAAGAACACATATTAGCTGGGATAGATTCCCAAATTATTGTAAGTTTTAATCCATATCAAATTTAATGGTCTACACATTAATATTATTACATGAAACGTTGATGCCAATCATGGGAGGGTTATAACTAAATACACAAGTATTTTCATGTGAACACATTTGGTTTTACTATAACCTTATCATAGCCCTCCATCACCCCCACCCCACAAACACAAATTTTAGAGGGAATAATCCACAACACCTCGACACAATCCTCTTTCGGAAACACTGACTCACCCAGACGGTTGTACTCATGTCACAAAAACATTTCTTGGTGATGGAATCATCAATATTCCATTTTCTTTATAGGTTATGTAAAATATGGTAAGATGTGTTTCTATTGATGCCCCGTGTACCCCAAAAATCTCCAGAAAGGAGTATAAAAGTCAGATTACATCAATAAATTATCAATCAATTGATGAAATTTGAAATGATAGAGTGTGACTATATTTTACCATTGAGCCACTGGGTATTAGGCCTATTCATCCCACATCAGTCCTCTCCTACATCACCCAAATTCATTATCCTAGTGTGCACCACCTACGGGTGGTGGTGTAAACATGTCCCATCTCCAACTATGGATTCCATCCTTGATCCTCTTCCAAATCCTTCATCACCCAAATGTACATTCTCTAGACACTACCACTTCTGTGACAGTCTATCGGCATTCACCCTCTTATCAACATAGATGGTTAAAAAATCACTATAATGATATCTCATGCCATTATAATCATAACACACTCTATCTTATATTTGACATAAAAAATTGGCATGTTATCCTGGAGCCACTATCCTATCATCCTTGAAACTTCTCATGAAGCTTCACAACATTAAGGATCCTAGAACCTTTTTTCATCTACCTACTTCAGAGGTATCATCTCTCATGTTCCCAGCACTAATAGTTGTAATCATCTCAGACAAAAATTTCTCCATTTCCATGTCCAACTCCATCAGTCTAACAAATATGATAATTCATTGTAGTATAACTAACATCCCAAACAATATGTTTAAGAACTTATCAACATTATATGCATTGAAAAAGTAATCGCAAACCATATCCATTGAGAATTATGACATGTTATTGAACATATCTGAATACCATTCCATGGTTATGATCTCCTGATGAAGATGATGAAGATTATAAATATGCACCGATCTGAAAATGGAATGATTTAACTCTCTGTTGAAGGGTCACCATAACTCTCTTGAAGTGAGTGTAAAAGTGTATGTGGAATACACAACTAGAATCCACTAGCAAATGGATGAACGCTATTGATGTACCACCATTAGTACCACCATCTAATCAGGAGGTGACCTCACAAGGATAAAAACATGTATGTTTTCCTCAATAAATTCATCATCTTTTTGAGGATCTAGATGAAAATGATACCTTATATGTTACTACCATTGGAACTCTTGTAGTTCACTTAGACTTTAAATATACATAGCCCATACTATCGGCACAATATTATTCTCTATATGTGGTTTTCCAATAGAGAAACCAACAAATGTCAAATACTAAAGACTAGTGGCCTGAACTAGTGACTTGTTTTTAGGTGTACCATCCCTAAAATCTACTCTGTATATCATTTTTTCATGTTCTTTTGTGTCATCCAGAAATCCAATCCTAAAACACGATATTCACTGTGGATATCATTGGAAATGGATAATGAAGGAATGTTAAATAACCTAAAACATTGTACAAGATGATTCCTCTATAAGAATTTCTCTTTCAATATTTTGTTAATTTACTGAGTTAGAAAGTAGGTTATTAGAGTCATTGTCAATGGATACATTGGTCTCTACAGAAGCACTATAGTGTCTCTCCTAAAATAAATACATGAAACACTTTATCAATATTTCTATGAAAGGAAAAATATTCATAGGAAACTACAACCCCAATGTGGAACCTATTTTGATACTATTGATTCACAACCAAGCCCAATGGCTCATGAGTCATGAATCCCAAAGATCACCTTCATTGGCTAAGAGTTTATGTTTTGAACCAAGTACGATTATCATTCACAAAATATGTCCTTCTCCTATCCTACCCATACAAAATCACCCACATATACCACAATACAATAGTGAATTGATATATTTGCTAAAAATAACTGAATGAATTTATCTATCCCACAACCAGAGTGCAAAAAAATTTAAAAATAAATAAATAAAATCCCTCCAAAAGAGAATACCAAAATAATCAAACCTACCTAGATAGATGTGATAATTTTCAAATGAATCCAAAAGTATGATTTTCTTGAAATCACAAGTAAACACAATTTTTCTACATCAATATGCTCTACCTACTTTAGATTATATTGAGACTCTATCAAAATCCATTTTGTTTTCACTAGAAAAAAACATTTATGGGAAGCACCAATGAATGTGTGAGTATAAATATACACAGTATCCACCCCAAATACATGAATGAAAAATGGGAATCAAAAAGGCCACAATTATCTTCACTAGGATAAAGGGAAAAATTACTATATAGAATCTACATCTCAAACATCCTAGGATATACACAATTAGTTACCTCAGTCCACATTGTGGGCCATATAATGAATGAAAACACTATAAGGAAACACAAATGACACCCAAATATACTAATATAAAATCCAAGCCCTATGAGGTTCTAACCTCATAACATGTGACAGATTAACCCTTGAATCCCAAATGAATCAATGATCAAGGATCATAAAAACCATGAGCTCTGTCATCCCAGTTGACACTAAAATGTGAGATACAATCCATTGGGAAAAATTCTTCCAATCTTAATAGGGCATACAAGATTTTCCACTACATTAGGAATCTGAAATATGATGGAACAACATCACCATATAAAGTGGAATTACATCCAAGAGAACACACTCATTGGATCTTTACACAAATTATGTCACTCTAGAAACCAATGGATCTTGATACCTAGATAAGGTATCTCACCCATCCATGATGGGGGATGCTAATAATACTACTAGAATCACATATGGTCACGTAAATATGAAAGTGGATGACTCACAATATCAATTTTTGGACACAAAGAACATAGTATAGAATATTCATGACCACACCTCCTTGATTTTGGGATCACTTCAAAGATCTTCTAGGGGACCCCACCAAATAATTCCAATTTCCCAAAAATATCTAACTATGAAAGGGATCAATCCCATTATTGGTTCGAGTTAACCACAACTAAATGAAGAAAACATATATATATTATTTCTTAGATACGGAATTTCCACCTTTGTAGTGTTTGACACAACAATTCCTTAATCCCCACCTGGTACAACAAGAGGATTAAGGGTTGAAATAACTATTATTCCAAAAACCTATATAAACAATCTGATAAATAGGGGATAAAATAACCAATGATTCAATAAACCAAACGAGACCTCCCACCATGGTAGGAATCATATAACTGATGATGATATTATGATTATTTGGAAATACAACTAGATATGTAATATTTTTTAAACTAGTGTTGGTCTTTAAGATACCCAAAACCTGCTGTAGTGAAAATGATACATTAGTGGATCCCACCACGCCCTCATAAGATGGAGAAAACAAACATTAACACTATAACAAGAAAACCCCACCTCATCCACTCTGGTGGGATACAAAATATCTTTCCAAGATAACCCAATCATGAAGATCTCAATTTAAAATTTTGGATTTAATGGAACATCATATCATTATTGGGAGTGAACAATGAAATTCACTAAACCACTAATAGTATAAATTTGTATAACTAAAGTGACCCACAATAATTCCCCACATCATATGTCTAATTTTCAAACAGTGGCCTCCACCACGTTATACATGGAAAAATAATCAGGATGTTATAATCTCTTGATGGAATATGAGCCTAGTGGAATGATATATAAATGAAAAAATAAAATCCAAGAGGAGACTACATGGAATGATTAGATGTCTGCTTGGCATGTGACCCAACCTAAACACCAAGACATGTCCAATGGCAGCTCTTCTTTGTTGTGATTTTGATATTACATGGTGTGTACAGGATATGCATTTTGTGTATCACCTATCTCCTCCACTTA
The DNA here is from genome assembly GCA_963277665.1 of Viscum album. Taxonomy (NCBI): domain Eukaryota; kingdom Viridiplantae; phylum Streptophyta; class Magnoliopsida; order Santalales; family Viscaceae; genus Viscum; species Viscum album. The sequence continues at coordinate 1,192,982,269 of OY728147.1, forward strand.
CACAAATTAAGACACATGGCATGGAATGTTGTTTATTTCACATGACATGTACCACTATTACAAAGTGTGTCCAACCAAAACTACCAATTGTCCTTATCTCAAGACCACACATCATGGGGTCACTAAATGGTGTGTAACCATAGTACATATGATTACTTTCTCAAAACTCAACATCCCCAAATTGAAAGAGCACAAAAAATATCCACTACACTACATTCAGTATAGATTTTAATTTCATCAGGAACTACCCTACGAGCCACCCAAATTTCTCATAGTTTCACTAAAAAACACATATCGACTCTCATAGGGTTATTACCAATATTTTAATGTCTCTAAAACATTAACATAAGTAATACACAGTGTTTGAGGGAATTAAACAAAAATAACACCACCTCATGGAGAAATGTAAATTATTCAGGTTTAAAATATCACACATGAACTTTTGATGCATGATCTGGGAGTGATAACATTCAAGATCATATATCAACATCACCTCCTTTCCTTGATTTTGCATCAGGAATGTCTATCTCTCTAATGGGGGAAATGGGGTTTCATCTCTCGTTTTGTGAGAACCAAGGATGAATGGATGAGGGTTATTGATTTTATTTCATTGGAATAATATCCTCTATTTAAAACCCTTACATTTACATGCCTTCAACACAACACATGGAGCCGAAAATGTATGTGTCATGCCTAGGGTAAATGTCACATTATGAACTCAGTTGTGGTATCATAATTTTGATATGAGTCATCACTCAGTATTTATTTAAAATTCCATAACAAACATTATGTTCATGATAAAATATTTTCAGTTGTTTTAATATCCCTGAACCAAGGGCCTCATGGCCTCAGAATCCCAAAATAACTCATCTCCTATCAACAAAAATATTATATGAAGTATTCAAAATACATACAGGAAAAAATCTTTGTAACTAAAGAACATAAAATAATGATTTTAATTCTTGATAAGTTTAATAAAATGGATTAAGAAACATAAAATAATATTAATATCATTTAGAAATAATATTTATAAAATTAAATAGGATGTTACATCCAAAAAAATTTCATTATTTGAAAAAAAACATAGTTAAAATAATTTTTATAATAAACTTTTAGAATAATTTATATTGAAAAATACTTGATGGTAAATATATAAAAAAATATAAATTTAAAGATAAAAAATTTATTATATTTAGATTAAATATTTTTTTATTTATAATAATTTTTTTGGAAATCCACATCGACAAAAGAAACATAAAATTTATTTTTTAATAGAGATATAAATTATAATTAAAATATATTATGATAATTAATATTTTGATTAATAAATATTTAAATTATATAAGTATGCTATAATGAAATATATATAGACGTGAAATACCTAAAACATAGGATGTAAATTAATCTTGTAATTTTTTATTTTTTTGGATAAGGAATTCTTCCAAATAAGAAGATTTAGATATGAAGACATATTTTAAGGAGATAAGAATTTTTTAATTATATATGATATTTAAAATATGGAAACCATTTAAAAAATTTATATATTTAGTTAATTATGAATGACTAAAACATTGCTAATAATGATTAACTGATCAAAAACTCTTCCATTGAATTACATCTTACTCAGACACTCCTTATCATATTTTATAATAATTTTATGGTTTTAATTATTATATTTAATAAAATTATATAGAGTTATATCTCTAAATCTAATTTATTTATGTTTATTTATGAAACATTTAAAAATTATTCATTTTTTAATTCATTCATGAGGTTTTAATTCCCCCATTTCTTTCTATTTGTGTTTGATATAGTATTATCAATACATTCTATTTTCATATGTGTTAATCAACTACATACTATTTATAGAAACTCTATATAACATTTTATAGAATTTTTCCATCATTATTTCATCAATTTTGTGGTAGTGGTTGGTTTATTAATTTTTTTAAATATGAAAAATGTAACAAATATAAAAATGATAAAAAAATTTAATAAATGAAATTTCTAAATTAGTTAGAATATGAAATTAAAAAATTATTAAATAAATATTTTCTTTAAAATTTTTACAAGATAAATGTTTAAATTAATTTGTAATAGGGGGATGGAAGAGGGGGATATAATTGGATTAGAACACCATATTCTAGTCGGGCACTTGGACTCCATCCTCTGATTGTGAGGATTCTAGTTCTTTCTTCTTATATTCTTCTTGTACTTCTTTTATTATAGATGGATCTATTCAAGCTATCTATGGATGGAATCTATAACATAATTTTTTTTTCTGATTATCCATGTAATATAACACTGATGATGAATACTCTCTATGAGATCCTATCAAGCAAGATACCTTCACTGTAACATAAACATAATACCAACCGGGCTTCAATCAAAAACTAATACCAACCAATCGACTCTTTTCGAAAGAAAAATGTTCCACCTAAATCCACAGAGTCTCATCAAATACTGTTGCAGTGGAGGACTTACTCTTAGTCACATTCTAAATTTCATAAAGTATAAGATATTTTATTACCTCATATAAATCCGTCAATTGAATTTTGAAATTAAAATCGTTAAAATATTGTTTTTAGTAAATAATATAACTCATAGAAATTATGCATATCATATTCTAATACTAATGACCACCAAAAATATATATAGTGATAGGATCATTATTCATCCACTTATAGAAAAATAATCTATAATGTTGGGATGTTCAAATACCTATATGAATTTAAAATAAACAGTATACCTTTAATGTTATATAAGCTATCCAAAAAATTAATGACCATATGTCATTAATGCATACTGAATGCATGAATAGATGATCAATGCAGCACTACGAGACTCTACAGATATATCTGACCAAATGATTCCTTCCTATGAAAATTATATCAAATACTTTATGATAGTAATACATACTAAAGATGAGATGAGATGTAATATGGTTGGTAGAACAACATGACAGATCAAAATCAATGGTTCTTTTTTTATTCTTTGATTTTCTCAATTATTTCAAAAACTGATAACAATGATCACACAAGAAGATCTCCTAAAACATATAGATTTAATTTCATATTCTATCACCTATGGGATACCATAAACCTGACAAAAATTTAGTTATATATAGTTATTAATTAAACACATTTCAAATTAATAATTATTTTTTAAAAAACCACCAAATAATCAGACTTCTGTTTTTGAACATAAATGTGGATATGATCCCACATCACCTATGTTCTAAACAAATATTTCATAAAAATTGAACTCCCAAATCTTACCACATAATTTGTAATTATGTGAAAAATATATTAAATAAATCAACACTTAGTACGTAACTAAATTAATGAAATGTAATGAAAAAATTTTGTAACTTAACAGACCTTTATGTGTGTGGATCAATATCTAGAAATTAATGTTCCTCATGAATGTGTTTGAAAATCACCAATATCTCAATTAAAAAACCACGTCAAGTTGATGATAAACATATAGGATCTTGAGTGGGAAATGATAAAACATTAAGCTCATCACTAGGTCATAAAACCACCTGGAGGTCACAGAATATCAAATAAAAAATCTCATTGTCCATATGAAATATGGAAGGATAGTGATTAGAAAACAATTGAAGATTATTATTATATATATACATATTTATTAATTTTGTTTATAAGCCCCGTGTAATTATTTTTTAATTTATATTTATCCCCATCATCTTATTGGATGGTGTCAATATCTTCCTATTCATCCTCAATATCATAAATTCCTTTTGAATTTTAAGTTAAATCGTCCCTTTTTAATTTATATTGATCTGTCACATCATCAATTTCATTATCAACATTGTAAGTATCAATATGGTGGAATCATAAATATTCATTTCTCTTTATTTAAAATATGTACTCGAATTTTTATCTTGATAAATTTCAATTCCTTTCATTTAAATAGAACCACATTCACTTTTCCTAAACTTATTTTCATGGGATAGTATTTTTTTAATGCTTCAACATTAAATTATCTTTATTGAAGAAACACAATAATTGGAATAATATATTTTGTGTGATTAATGTGTCCTTAAATTTTTTTGTTTAATTCAATAAGGATTTTATTTTTAATATAATTAACTTTATAGTTCATATGAATATTTAAGACTCTATTATTATGAAATAAAAGAAATTTAAACATCACTACATAATTTTATCCTAGACTACATAGCTCATTTATTTCATCCATATTTCTATAAAAGTCTTCATATCATTATATATGATGAGACCCTCTCAAGGAAACAAAAACCTTTCTTTATTTACTCATCGTATGCACATTTATGAATTATAATAACATTCATAATGCATGAAATATAATATTAAAACAGTTTAGATGATGGGTTACTCAAGAAACACAATCGATTATCAATATTGTCACACTTTTTTGATACCTAATAATTTGTAGAGAAAATTATAATATACATATAAATAAATTTATTTCATATGTTAAGATATAAACAATTTATCACACCAGTCCTTGAAACCAATTGAAACAATTAAGTTACTGCCATTCTCCAAGAGAAGGAGATGTATTTTTTGGAAATTATATATTGATTTGATCAACATATAATATAAACATAAAAAATGTTAATTTATATTAAAAAATTAAATATTATTTGGTATGATCACACAATATACAAATTCATTCATTTTATAATAGATGAGAAGGACACATGTATGACGCCTTTGATGTTCATAAACTAAAATCCTCTATCTAATAACACCACCAAGGCCACATTCGGGCTGATTAATAACTAATAATTGAATGTTCTATTCATTTTTAAAATTTACCTCACAAAAAACTAATTTATTATGTTTTTAGGGACATATAAAATGTAAATAATGGGAGATGAAAAAATAAATTTCCTCCTATAAATATTTTTTTGTGATTAACAGTTAAACCAGTTCATTTATTAATCTATTTTTCTTCAGTTTCTACATACATAAAACATATGGATAAATCCATTGAATTCATATCATCCCCAAAATTTTGATTCACATGGAAAATGTATTAAAATATATTCTATTTTATCGATGAAATATGGTTGAAATAATTTTCCCTGTTTTACATAAAATTAACACAATAACCGCATGATGTCTACAAAGTGTATCATATTATATTTTCATAGGAAATATTCCATGAAAAAATTGAAATTTCTATTATCAAAAATCAAATAAAAGAAATTAAATAATAACCAAAAAATTTACTATAAGTATTTCTAATAGTACATGACCATAATGTCTTTTTAATCCAAAAATATTATTTTTGACAAATATTAATAGTTTGGAAGCAAAACCATGTGGTAGTCTCAAATAGTTAAAACATTGAAAAAATAATAAATTATTTTATTTGAAAAGTTTATAAGATGATTTTTGATTAATTAAATTCATTGATGAATTCTTTTTTAACAAATCATTTAATGTGTGCCTTCAAATTTGGAAAAGATATAACGGTGACATTACATTATCATTGATTCTACCAGGTCTGTTGAAAAAAAATATAATATATTACAAAAATAGTTCTCCTCAATATTTTGGATAGACCACATCTGGAAGACCAAATAATTCATACCAATAGAAAAGATCATGAAAAATACTATATTTAATTAAATGGTGATCATTTCCAAATCCAAATATTTTTAGTGGGATTGTAGTTTGTCCAATGGTATGTTGTGATAATTAAGAGAAAATATATTTCAAATAATGACATGAATTTTTTTTGGTGGTTCATATCATTAAATTGTACCATTTCTGAAAATATTTTTTCTCCCAAGGAAAGGATGATCAATAGGAAGATTTTTTTGATATTTATCAAATAAAAGTGGGTTATCTACCATTGAGAAGAAAAACACTCTATTGTCACACTACAATACAGATATGATCTTGTACCTTGTTTACTCCCTCTAGATAACATTACATATGATTGGAAGTTAATAATTTCCCACATTAATGAAGCTTATATATAAATAAAAATTTCACAAAAATATCATATATACTGACATCATTACTCCACAATAAATTTAACTCATTAATAATTTTTTTTAAATAAACAATGTTATTCTGGTATTATATGTATAAGAAATTATATGATCAAAAATATATATTTCTCATTCATCTCAATCAATGTATGTATGTTTTACAAGGTTAAAATGAAGGGAAAACATTAATATTGACTGTCATATGATAAAAAATGGACAGAAATAGTCTATAAAAAGTCTAAATGACATGTTTTAGGATTCTAAAGGAAAATACAGATATACATGGTCAAAATGATTCAATATGTCAAAATCAGATGGTTGCTTTAGGATTTTACTAATTAGAATAATGTTTTTGTTCCACGAAATCAATGAAGTTATCTTCACACACATAAATAATAAATATAATCATCGTGGAAGTGAGAAATTCCACAACTGTTCAATATAAATTATTCTAGTCTTACCTAGTTGAGCCACATTCAACATCAATTATCTAAATGAAGGTAAAATAACGGATGAGACATTTTGAACATAATATAAGATGCAATAATTTGAAAAAATATTGATCTTATGATAACTAAGACCATAATTATTATCCATCCACTAGACCTCATTTATATTTTTTGGAAAAAAATTTCATTTATGTAATCATGATTTAACCAAATATAATATCTATTAAAAACTGTTATTTGAAACCTAATTTATAAATTTTCATTCAATTTATTTTTCAACTTCATTATATTTTCTTATAATACAACTCAGATATAATGGATCATCAGTGAACTCTAAAATCTCAAAAAAATGAGATGGGTCAAACTCAAGAGTGAATTGAATTCCATAACAAGTATTAGTTTATTTAAATCATATACTAAAAACATCATGAATGAATGTTTGAAACCATGATAGATCTAGAACCAAATTAATATTATTTTCTCAAGAACAACATTGACCGTGATGATAGCAAAAAAAATAATTTTTTAAAAAATAAAAACAAAATTAATGACCCCAAATGTTTTCAAATGTGTAAATATTCCACATATTAAATTTAATACATGTACACATAATTTTTCACATTAGAAAAAATCATGTTTCGATGTTACAAATGATAAAAATGAATCTAAACCCTCATTATATACATGATTTATAAGAGAACCATTCATATTCTAATGACTATTAATTCAATCACAATCATGTAATAAACACCGTTATCTAAATCCTTATTCCATTCATTTTGACAAAATAATAAATAAAATTTCATTTTTATGATTATATTGATAGAATAAATATATTATCCAAAATAGGGAAGGAAATTTTAATATTATAATTTACCTACAAATATTACCAATTTTTTATGTTTACCACTCATGTTTACTAATTAGTGGTATTTTCTTAATTATATTTAATTACTTCAAATTAAAATGAAAAAAATTCATCTCTCAATATAGATAGGGTTTATACTTTAATAATTTGTTTTTTATTTACTTAATCATGGTCTAACAGAAGAAACAGTATGCTATCTTCTTGGAGCATAATTATCCAAAAATAATAATAATATTTATTATTTTAATTATATATTGTTTGAAAATGTGTTAATATAATTAAATTACTTTGGATATGAGCTTATAAATGTAAATTTTTATTAATTTTTAAAATTTTACAATTTAGTATAAATAGATTTAAATTCACCATTAATAAGTATAAATAAGGAGATTTTGTATAAATAAATAAAAAATATTATACATTAATATAATGTAATAAAATATTTTAAAAATTAATAAAAATTGTTAAATTGTATAATTTCTGATCTTAATGTCATGTAAAATAACCAATTTGTGTCAACCATGCATGTGTAAAATTCATATTGCTCATGGCCTGGAATTAATAAATTGTTTCATTTTAAATTTAAGTGTATTTTATAATAACTTATATTATTCTATTGTAGTTTATAATAAATTATCATAATTTCTATTATTTTTATTGATTTATACAAATATAATATTTTTTAAAAATATTATAAAAATTATTAAAAATATTATTGTTTTATAATAATTAGTAATAATTTATACTATTTTATATCAATATAGTGTAAATTATACTTATTTATTTAAAATTATTATAAAATTTATTAATTTATACTAATTTATAATAAATTGTATTAATTTTTTTTATTTTTTACTCATTTATACTAATTATTATTATTTTTATCTCAATATTTTATATTATATCAATTTATAATTTTTTCTATACATTTGGCTAATATATACTAATTCAAAGTAATATATAATGATTTTTCATAATTTATAACAATATCTGCTATTTTGGATTAAATTATTTTAATTTTATTTAAATTAAACCACATTTATTATGTTTACAAATATTTTTATTTATTTATCAAATATTACACAATATATATTATTTTCTATTAATTTCTAATAAATTTTTATTTTTTATTAATAATTGTAAATACTACAAATTAAAACTACTAATAACAATGGACCACTAACTATTACTACTTATTACTAATTTTTTACTAATTGTTAGTAATTATTACTGATTATTACTAATTTTTACAAATTAAAATATTTAACATAAATTTCTACTAATTATAATTAATTACCACTAATTACGACTAATTAGAACTAATTATGAATATTTATTAATGATTACCACCATTTTATATTTTTTATTTACAAGAATTTAAAAGTACCACTATTTTTATTAATTATTTCTATGTGTTACTATATACAAGTAATTTTATATAATTTTCCTTTATTATTGATAATTACCACTATTTATTACTAATTATAAAAAATTATTACTAAATATTAATAATTATTTCAAGATATGATTGATTACTCTTAATTTACAATAATTACAAATAATTATAATGATTATTACTAATTAACACATATTCCTATTAATAATTACTAATTACAACTAATTACAACTAATTACTACAAATTATTAATGATAAACACTTATTATTACTAATTGCTAACAATTATTTATAATTTTTACTAATTTTTTATATATATAATTAAATACCAATAATTGTAAATAAATATTAATAAATTATACTAATATAGAAAATTACAAAAAAAATTAAAATTTACTAACAATTATTATTAATGACCATGAATTATTAATAATTTCGAGTAATTATTAATAATTATTTATTATTATGAATAATTAGATACTAAAAATTATTGAAAATTTCTACTAATTTAAAAGGATAATGTATATTTAAAATAAATTTCCAATTAAAACTAAATAAATCTAAATAAAAATATTTACTCATACATAGCACAAATGATTTAAAAAAATTAATCCATAAGGTTTAGTGTCATAGAAATCATCTTCCAAATTTTTTTATCATGAATAATTAACCGGAATAGATCAGACGGTATATGGGGTTTTACATTGATTGGAATAAATCTCACATTGTGTTTCTTCATTCACATGGGGAGCACCAATGTATGGTATCCTAAAATAACACATTAAGCTCATTTCCATTGTTTCGTTATATGAAAGGGAATCAAAAACGTGATTTTCATTCCTTTAGACATGTCACGAAATCATGTTGATGTGGTTTGAAGCCAGGATACATTCAGTCCATTAAGGAAAACATTCCAGGGATATTCTTGTATCTGGGATTCATGGATTCAATAGAATGTTTCTTGTCTGATTCAATCAGGAGGTGCCTCCAGTCATTGTGGAAAATAAATTTGATAGAAAAGACAATTTCAACTAATTAAACCCCAAATTATATCACACGTCTAATATAGTTGTAGAAAAACCCTTTGAAAAGTACTCGATGAGCCTGATAGACACCCCCACAAATAGAGGGCCCTACAGTATCTGTTCTACACCATCAATATCCACCATTATCCACAAAGGGATTGGAGGGACCACTAGATTGATTTATCCTCAAGACTATTTTGGCCCCTATGATGATACATAGAAACCTCAAAATTTTTATTTCATAAATTTTATTTTTCATCTCACCTATTTGAATCCTTGTGGCAACGTAGACATCACTGTAAATAGCCATCATTCTACCATGAAATGAAGGAGTATGACTATGAATGAGAATGTAATATTGATCCTTCCATATATAGAACATGGAAAATAAATAATCTATCATAAACAAGATATGATCCTGCTCACTCAAATGTACAATAGTGTAAAAATGATGTAGGTCTTGCACTGAGTTATATGTCAAAATTTTTGCAACAGAAAAGGCTTGCAGATTCCCACAAAATCGTGCAATGAAATTATAGTAGATGAAAACATGGTGAACATTTTTAGTATTCTGCGAGGATACGGTTTAGACCAAATCTAGTGGAATTCCAACTCATTCTTCTCTAAAAAAATTAGGTATGCATCCCCTCAATACCCTAAATATGTGCATATATTTGGAGGGATAAATGAATGGGGGTATTCAATTCATCATCCATGATTTAATAACAATATTTCCCTCACAATTGAGCATATAATGCTCCTTGATGTTGAATATATCAATCACATGCCAATTAAAAATGAAAATATCCATCTAAAAATATTGATTAGATTTCATCATAGAGGGAACATGATAGGGAGTTACCAGTATCCTAATATTGTGTCCATGAAGCAATTTAGTAATAAAAAAATTTCTAAATGCTTGAAGGCACATCCATATTCTATTTAAGTGGACTGTCCAAGAAAACAGTTTTCCAGCAATTCATTTTTAATTTTTGGAACATCATCAAAATGGATTTTTTCATGATTTAATTGAATGATCTCATGAGGATGGGAAAAATTTATGAGGTAATATATTCGGAAGATCCACTCAACAACATTGATTTTAACATTCTTGATATAAAATAAAGATATGAGTCTCAAGATGTAATCTGATTCCTAGTGAAATTTCCAAGGAGTGCATCACTAATTCTTTTGAGATCCTTAATGGAATGACATAACATGTTGGTTGTTTCATGCACTCCTTCCATGAAATATTAATTAGACAACATTTATAAACTGAACCGGTATATATAAAACTATTAATTATGGTTTTCAGTATCTCTAATACACCTTTTTAATTTTTGTAAATAGAAAGCATTTACACACTTGGAGGTAATCAGTAAGTTGGTCAATAATATCAACCCTCCAATAGATATAGACCTCCATTTAAATCTTTCTAATTGATTAAAAATTATGGAATATATATTATAAAGATATCTAATTTGGATTTAAACCTAGTATAGATGAACAACATGTTATATGAAAAGATATTTCCCTCTTCTCATGCTAAGAGTCATGTCAACTATGTTTTTTCTAGAGGTAGAAATTCCATCCCAAAATAATATGAATTACTTGCTCCAATAATTGTCTTCTCCTTCAACCTATTAATAATATAATTTTTTTTTGATATAATACAATGTTCTTTTGGAGACATAACTAAAAATAATAATATCATCATTATACAGAAGATTTGAGGGGTGTGGAAATCCTTGCCTTCCTTGTGAATTTAATGTATAAAATTTGAGTAAGTTCAATGATACATCCACAAATATAATCTTCAGAATAATAAATAGTATACCTAATAGATTATCACCATATCTCACACCCCTTATAAACCTAATGAATCCCTTATGGGGTCTATTTATAATATTGGATGTTCTCACCATTTTAAAGACGGTTTTGATGATTTCAGTAAAGGTAGTGAAGAAACCGAACTTCATTATAATAGTTATAATGAATCTCTATTTTGTCATGTCGAATGATTTGTAGATGTCAATCCAAAGGGAATAGTTTCTATCTTCCATTTTCATCAATATCGTATTGGAAGCTTCTAATATAGTAAAATATAAATTTTTTATATAACCTTAAGAGAAAAATCAAAACTTTTGTGTATAATTATTTCTTTAATGGTACCACCCAATATATTGATAATGATTTTTAAAATCATTTATTGTATATTATTTAAAATATAAGGAATCCTAAAGTCATTGATCTCAATGGAGAATAATTATTTGGGAATAAATATAATGATCCTTGAACAATTAAAAAAATCATGGAAAATGACTAAAATATTATCCAACAACATTGGTCACCTCATACAATAAAAATATCATAAATGAACATAAAAACTTTATTAGTGAACCCATAAAAGCCTGTAGTAGTAACAATTTTTAGAGATACTGATGAATTTTTCACTTTCTCTTTCATGAAAGGGTTATGTTCCTATTATGATGATTATCAATAAATGTGGGAATAAAATTTATCATGAAGTGTGTATTATTGGCTCTATAATAATAATAGAAGTCCTGAAAATTAGTAATCACAGTATTAGAGATGTAAATTTTTAACATGTGATTGAAACCATTTATATTAGTGGACCTATCACATATCAATATTATTTTCACTATATACAGTAGGTAAAAAAATTGATTTCCCATCACTCTCCATGATACATTAGACATTTATATAATTACTATCAATGTTTCTATTAAGAGTTAAATTCTCATTATGTTTGTTATGTAATTTAATTCCCTCTTCCAAAATAGTGTCGTAATTCTGATTTCTAGTATGACAATAAGTAATAAAATCCTCAGAATCCATAAAGTCTACATCATGATTGGAAACAGATTTTTTTTCTAAAGTCCCTTATTAAAGATTTTATGTTTTTCTATCTTCCATCAAGTGACTAAATTGGGTTACCGTGTTAATCCATCATCTGTGGTTCCTAGATAATCTTTGTACATCCAGGAATAATAAACCAAAAGTTTGTGAATTTAAATTGAATACAAGTCACTATGTTAGGATAAATGTGAATCTATGAAAAATAAATATTATGGTTAGAAATATGTTTGGTAAGGATAAATCAAGAGGCTCCCATGGACAAACTCATATCATCCAATTAAATAAAACATCAATCAAATTTTCTATCATATTCTCCTCAGGTATCATAATATAATTTTGGACCCCAATAATAATCGATTTCATCCTCAGGTAAATAGTAATAATTTTACTTCCTCTCTAAATAAAACATAATTTCACATAATAAGTTTATTAATATAAAATATATATGGAATATTATTTTGAATTAATGGAAACTGAAATTTCAATGTGTTGTTGAGGAGTCTCACACACAGTAATTTAAATTTTATCATTCTTAAAAGCACATAGATATTCCAGGTCAATGACGTGTACATTTTGAAAAACAATATTGTAAACAAAGGATTTACATTTATAGAACTAATATTTAACAGAATACACATAGGTAATAGTAAAAAAAATAATTTTTTTGGGGAATATGATAGTGCCTACGGTCCTTGACTCTAGGAATTTTCCCAATTAATTGGAATTTCTAATACTATATCATCAATGCTTAAGATATTTTCCAATTGTTTTAGGGATACCTATAGGGGTGGATTCATAGTTCCATTAATTCCTTTCCTCTACACTTCCTTCTGTAACATTTATGTGTTTCATACTATATTATTCTCTTATACTTCCAAAAACTATAGAGGCGTCCAATTTTGTTTCTTGTGGTTATATTTCTACATCATCATCTATGAAACATTTTACAGCAAGGGAGATGACTTTTTTTACTTGAATGAATATAAAATATTAGTGATATTTTATGTGTTATTAAAGGAGAATACATTTTCGTGGTCGCAGAAATAATGGGATGTCCTTATTCATTCGTACGGGTTATGTGTCGAGACAGATGATATGTGTTAAAAGTGTGAGGAGGCCTAGTCTACATATAGATTAGTCTCTCCATGTTCACACCAGAGGAATGTATTCCATCATCATTGTCCACACTGACATTAATAAAAATAAAATGTTCAAGGGTATGAGGCCCAAGTTACTTTTATGAAAATATTTTACATTGAAGATATTCATATAATATAATAAATGTCACCAAAAGAGAATATTCTTCCTATTTTCCTTCCATGACTTTATCATGGTGAACATGTAATGGGGTATATGGATAAATGATAGAACATGATTCTGTAATGTCCCATTGAGGAAATTCAGTAGCTGGGTTTCGGTATCTTCAACATACTGAAGAATATGGTCATCCCTTACCTGAAGACCATGATTATAAATTAATATGACATTAGAGAAGTGTTAAGTGCGATAAGAATGATAATATTTCACTATCCCAAATAATTATTCAATGACAATTTGTGTTGTGGTATCACTATCGAGGACCACATCTAAATCCTTTAAACTTAGTGGTTTTCCAGAAACATGGACCCAGAGTTTAGAGGCATCACATACTTATTCATTCATATAGAGGGAGAAGTAAAATTATTAACATAGTTGCTAAAATTATATTTCTCTTATTCCCCAACAAGAAATTTCCTCATGAACTCTAAATTCACTAAGAATATATATATTATTTCTATTTAATTTATAATATTCATGAACAATGAACCTATGGTTCATGTAGATTGTTTTTCTTCCCTCAAAATAAATTTATTTGTCAATACAATCATCTATGGTTGTCAAAAATATCTCGTCTTAGAAGGTATTAGTCACATACAATTCAAATAATGCCTTAGTATAGTGTGAAAATAAAGAATTTTTAGTTTTCTAAATCTCGTCTAACTAGTTTTTAAATAATGATTACATATCCCACAGGATTATTGAATTCAAGTTGTTAAATTGATAATTTATATAAAAATACTATGCTATGTTATAGTATTCCTAACATTGTTTGGATTGATGTTCATATCCCTATCATATGTTTTGAGAAACCTGGGATTCAATATAACTTATCCCTAGATCTATTCCCTTCATTTATATTCATCAAAAGTGATCACAATAAAGTAGAATCCCTTCCCCATAGCCATCATTCACCATTACTCAAATTCATAGTTATCTGTAATGGGCATCAAAATCTCATTAAAATTATATATCCTTTCACTTTTCAAAGATTCCACACTTACAATAACTAAATACAATCATAAATTAATTCTTCCACCACCAAATCTGGGTTATCTAAGAGATATTAAATTCTTCTTTTCTAGATGACTCTTCTAAGGGGATGGACATAAAATCATTAATGTAGATATTCACAATATATTTGACCACATCTATGAGGTTCTACTCCATTTTTTCCATTAAAATGTGAAGACAAATCATTGCATTTGGATTATTTGTTACACACCATTGAAATAGGTCCTATGACCATGATGATCCAAAAAACATGATTTTGATCTGACACTTTGGGATTACCACCCTCAATAAATCTTCTTGGTTGAGAAATGACATTTCTCTTATCTCCCACCATGTTTCACTATCTCCATATATCATGACATTTTTTGTACATCCAAATAAATTTATGAAAAATAATTAATAAAATTACAAATAGTAAATAATAAAAATTACTAACACAAATTAAAAAATTTAACTAAATATTTATAACATCAAAGAAAAAACATAGAGCAGAACTGTTTATTAGATTCAATGATGAATAGATTCATCACTATAAAAAATTAATGTTTTAAAAATTTAAGTGTAATAAAGAGAGAGGAGGAAAATAGAGCAGTGTAAGAGGTGGAGAAAGTGAATAAATAGAGATGGGGGATATATGTTAGTTAATTTTCTATGGGACTCCGTCTGATGGTTTATCCATTACAGATAATATTTTTAGTGATGGTACCCATCATCAATACTTACAACCATAAATAACCACTTTTGTGGTGAAAAATGTTATTCATTATATGATCTATAAAAAATATTTTTCAATTTATAGTGGATTTTTAATGAACTTAATTATTTTCAAAATTATATAATAATTACTGAAAGGATTTACGAATAAACCCATAACAAATACACTTTTACCAATATATTATTTGTCATGGCATTCACTTTCCTTCTAAATTTCCAACACTAATGGAAGGATTTTTTTATTGGAATATAATAATGTTGTAGATAACATTCTCGTGGATTGGTGTGTAAAATCAGACAAAGGAATATGTGATGATAATATTTCTTATCACAGATAGTTATTTAGAAATAACTGTTTGTGATGGGATTATTCTCTAATAATTAATACACTTTGTACATGGATTATTTATGTGGAGTGACAGGCTCATTAGAAATAACACATTATTGGTGGTCATTGTTTTCACAGTAAAATAAGGATAAAATTTAATGTTTCCTAAATTGTTAAATTAATTTGTAGTAGAATTGGATGAAGAGGAAAACTATGATGATCAATGGCTAAATGAAACTTAATATAAAGAAATGAATCTATTTTTATTTAACTTCGTGGATTTAATGAATTGTAAAATCATTCCTGTGACTAGAGTTATCCCAAAATGGGAAAATAATTTAAGGATATATTTGAGTAAGGATTTTTGTGGCCTCTAATGGAAATGTTGGATTTGAGTTTAGTGGGTGAGTGGGAAATTCATAGGTGGTTCTAAGTTATAAATTTTAAAATTCACAATAATTAATATGAATGTACATTATCTTTAAAATGAAATATGATCATTAATGTAATATAAATGATTATATATTTTTTAATACCATATCCACATATTTGGAGATATAATTATCATATAATTTTTTTACATTTTCATGTATTTTAGTTCATTTAAATCATTTTAATCATCATATTATTATCTTACATTTACCTCTATGAAAAAGTTGTATTTAAAATAAATTAATTAACCATTATTATACAATCATGATAAAATTATCTCATAAATTATCTATTTAATAAAAATATATTTATTCATTATCATTACAATGTAATAATAAATTGATGAATATAAAAACATCGTATATATATACTGAAAATTATATTAAATTTTATATTCATTAAAGATTAATTTAATATATGATGAAAAAAATTCAAAACATATTGAAATATTTTTAATGAATTACACCTATAAAAATCCTATCAAATTTTTCTTATAAAATTAAAAAATATTTTTAAAATTAAAATAATATTTTAATTCCATAAGTATTTGAATCATTTAAACAATTTTATAAATATAGTTAATTAACTTCATTCTGTTAGAGTGGTAAATCTAACAAAAAATAAAACATTATAAAAATAAAAATAAAAATAATTATTCAAAACATCATTAATTTTATTATTAAAGGAAAGTAGCTATTATCCTAAAAATGATTTAAAAAACCCCTCAATACATTTACATAGGACCTAAGGGAGATCTATGTAATGGTAGTTGTTATAGATGGAGATCCATATATCATGGTTCCCATAATGAATATCCTTGAGTTTCAAGATCTCCCATTGAAAATTTCATTCAAGACATATATATTGATGGCTATTTTGGGAATGTTTATTGGGAAATGTTAGTGATACTACCTTATTTCGAATATTTTACAAATAAGAAAAATTTAGATTGCATCTACAATTTTATTTCCTAATTTTTCCCTTTATATGTCAAAGCCAGGGTGTGTTTAGTTATATTTATACACAATAAAACAATGAAAATGTTTATAATAATAAACTTTTATTATTATTTTAATTAAGTATAAATGTTTTATTTTACCAATTCTGGTATTTTAAAATATTGATAATAAGAAACAAACAACTGTATATGATATATGGCCATATAAAACCGTGATAAAATAACGACCACAACTCATTCCCCTAAAAAATTGTCTTCCCTAATTGGTTAAAATAGTTTACTATATTTCGTACTTTATTTTATCATGATTTTTTCATTTATATATTACATGATTCTTACATTTTATACTTATATATAATTTTATAATCTTCATGGTTAATAGTGATATTGAATTTATTAATGATTTTGTATTAGTATTTACATGTGGGTTGGTTCCTTTTTAAATTTTGAAATTTAAATTTAATTTACCTAATATATAAAATATTGATTTTCCATATTATAGTAATATACCTCAATAGAATTAGGTATTATTAATTTATTTCAATGTTTTGTATAAGAAAACCAGTTCAATAGACTTGGATAATTTAAATGGAAATTTTACAATATAAATTTATATAAACACATTTTACATCTCTAAAAATATTTCACCCAAAAAATTTAATTATAATGATGTAAATTCATTTGGGTTATTTTATCTATTTACATATTCATGTTCTCATGTAACATCCACTATATTATGATTCCTCCATAGAAAATTTAATAAATGTGTAGTGTTGAATAATGGTACATTATCACTATAATAAATGATTTATACTAGATATTTCATATAATTATGATCATATAATAGCTACATTGCCACTTATTTTAGTACATGTGATAAATCTGGTATATACATCCTTAAAATCATTAAATGGAATAAATCATACATATACGAGAATTGTGTTGTAAATTCTAATTTATAAGGTACAATTACAATACCACATAGAATCATAAAGGGAGAAATGTATCCCAGCCTTAGTTTATATATAATTCAAAAATACATAAACATAATGCTTAGGGATAATAAATATAATTATTTTTAACTAACCTCATAAACTAAATAATGTCAACCATTATTGACAATTCAATATATATATATATATTTCTGAAATGTGGTATTATCATTTTTATCATTTAAATTATAAATTATGTTCTAATAAACTATTCTATACCTTCACCACAACATGATAATTTTCTATATCATTTCCCGTATAAAACGTAAAACAACACATCTCTTAATTGCTCATTAATACAAGGATTATTACATATGATTACACTTAATAGTTGATAGGATATAGATAATTATAATTTCATTGAAAATTATCGACATTTCATAACAAATGAATATAAAAAAAACTTATTTATAGAAAACATCCTTATAATACTTCCACATAAAATAGTAAGCGATATCTTGGGGGCATAAATAAGAAAGGGGTGATATATATAGCCCAGTATGGAAAAAATGGAATAACATGAAGAGTGCAATAAATTTTGGAAAATAAAAATAATAGTGGGGAATAAATGGTGAAAAAATAATAAATGTGAAAAAAAGATCTATGATATTGAATGATAACATAATGTCAACCTGGGAAATTTGGAAACAACATAAAATTTTTAATCAAATAGCTTGGTCAAGAATAACTACAAGGAATTCATGATGGAAAAAGTCCCATAATGGGTTCAATTTTAATCATTATCCCATCATGATGTATGATTAAAATTAACATTTCCCCATTCATTTTAGTTCAATATCATTCCGGGTGCATTCATCACATTCATTACAATCACATGCTTTTGTGTTCCAACTAGATCATAAAACTTAGAATCATTTATTAACACATTTTATTCCATGATCAGAGAGTTTTCTATATATATAAATATATATGTGTGTGTGTGTGTCTTAATTAAATATGTATATGTTCATAATGGTTTACACCCTTCATAAAAAATGAGTAGAGGTATTTACTACCTAATAGGTTTTCATGGAAAATCATGGTGGAATTTTTTCTACATAAATACATCAATTGAAAAATCATAAGATAAGTAGATGTTAGAGAAAGTTGTATCCAATAATTTGGAAACGAAATTTTAAAAATATAGGTAAATGTCAAATAATACCCCCATAATTTAAATATGATATTGAAGGCACAATATAATGGATTAATATGAATATAGAGTTGAAAGAAATGATACATTACTCTGAGTGTGTGAATAAAATTATTTTGAAGAGAGTCTATAGTGATATGGAGATACAATAGTGGCATATAGAGATAGTATTATAGAGTATAAAATTTTTCCAATTATTTTTACAAAATAGAAATATAATCATTGTTATGTTTATATATTAAATATGTTGGGAATTATGTATTATTTCCATAACAAAGGACTCACACTATATATAAATAAATAAATAACCCACTAACCATTACATTGTTTTTTCCATTATTTCAACAAAATAAGATATTTTTTAATTATTTGATAAGTCTACAATATTAATATTATTAAATAATTTTCTTATTGATATGGAATTGATAAATTCACTTAAATAAATGCATATAAAATGGCTAAACACATTAATTATTTTGGAGGATTCAAAATGGATCCATAAAATTAATATCATAGAAATAAAATCAAATTAATTTAAATAAAATTAATATATTTGGTTATGTGTACCCATTATAATATTTATTACATTGCTTTAGGTTCATTATGATTTTATAAAATAGATAATATAATTATAACATATGTAATTTTTTATGAAAATTCAAATGTCATAGAAATTGATGTAAAATTCTCTATTTTATAATTTCAATAAAATTATTTTATAAAAATATTAATTTCAACATGATTATTTTATATATTTTTTAATTTCATATTTTAAAATAAGACTCAGTATTTTTTGAACAATGAATGGTATTTTTGAGAATTATACTTTTCACAACCAAATAAAAATTAGATATGACTTAAAAATTATTATATAATCATTTATATTTGATAATAATTATTTAACAATAATATTTTATAAAATAATATTTATTTTAATAATACAATAATTCATCAAAATAAATTTTTAAATTTAATTTAAATATTTACAAAAAATTCAATTTGTTTTTTAATATATCAAAAACATCATTAATAAATTAACAATAAGAAGTTAATATAATGATTATTCTGTTGAAAATGGAATATTAATTATCATATTATTAAAATTTTGATATATATACGATTAATACAATTAGAAATTACCTAAGGAAATGGTGTGAAATGGTGATACATTCATCATGTGGTTCGGTAGGCCGGGTTTGGTTCGTGTTATCAATTATCTTAAACTTCTGCAGTAAATGGAATATCTCATTCTTATTTTTCAGGATTTCATCTTAGGAATGATCATGGGAAAATCAGAGTATTTTTATCTACCTCGAATTCTTTTATGAATGATATCAATCGGTTATAATCCAGCTAGTTTAGGTCAGTACATACATTGTGTATTCCAATTTTATTTGTTGAAACCAAATATCAATAAAAATATTATGATCAATATTCAATGGATATATAATCAATGGTAAATTTTGATAATGATATTCTAATTATGATATAATAAATACAAGGAAATTCATTGTTTTTATAACCAAATTATAGAATCATACATATAGATAAATTTCATGTTGAATTTTATATTTTAAATTTTCAGTCTCAACAATATTTTCAAATTCAGAAAATTTTCCCATGAAATTTAAATTCCCATCATTAATAACGGATAGGGTAATTTTTTTTCATTAGACCATTTTGTTTCCATTCCACATTTCAAACATTTTGTTTCTCTACAACACTTTGACCAGGTGATTTGTCTTATTTCATATAAATATGTCTCTACGATCTATGATATTAACCGGTTTCATCACATTTTAAAGATTATTCTCCACGTAAAATACCTATGAATTATTTGAATGTGAGGGCTATATTATGTAATTCTTCAATATTGATACATTTCATACATCATCTACTTGAGTTAGGTATGGTAGGATTTGTACTAAATAATCCACCACTTTGATGTGATCACAGATCTCGAAGGGGGTGATGTATCATGAACTGTGATATCCTATCTTCAGAATCACTTTACAATATTCCGTGAACATATGGAGAGGAATACAATTTTTCAAACAACAAAATAAATTTCAAATTAATGATTTTTAGAATAACAATAATGTGCACTTTGAGAATCATTGATGTGTTGTCGAACTGTCTTATCATTTTCTAGTATATCCATGACCATTTTAGAACCCATAAGTTTTTGGTCCCAGAATTCATCCCTACAAGATGTTTTTCTTCACCTTTTACAATAAAGGGGTTCATAGGGATCTATTTGGATTCATTAGTGGAATATATTATTGTATGTGAACTCTACATGGTAAAATGTTAACCCTACCCTCCTATGAAGTCAATTGATCATTTCTTCAACGTGTCATCGATTTTATAGATACGCCGCTCATATTGGACATTATTTTTTGGGAGATAATCCATACAAATGATTGACTCATTATTCACATATTTTTGAATAATATACTATAATATGGATTTAAATCATGATTCTCAATTAGATACAATTGGTAGTGGTGTTCCATGTATCCCACCCACATCATTTATATATATCCACGCTTGTTAACAGAGTGTGAGGTAATATGAAATAAAATTAAGTGTGTATTATTCATAATAAAATCCCCCAAAACCCTGATATCTTTACTTAAAATTGATTTCATTAGATGATCATTGTAAAATTCCAAGGTTTTTTTTCATTTCCATGTTGGTATTTATAATGGTCGAATCATCCACTTGGATGCCTAATTTTCTTCCATCACTTGTGGGCATACCAGACATATTAATGTTCCCTCCATGATATACCTCTTCATAATGTCCCACCAATAGTTATATCAGATATCAAGATAATCATTTAGGATCCTAGGATGGATAGAGATGATCGAATGATGTGAATAATATAATAAATCCTTCTTTATCATATGATTTTATGGTACACATATTCATGACTCAAATTTTTTAACACCATCATCCTTAAGATTGATCTATAAATATTTACCCATTATTATAGATTCCACTATATTTTTAATTCCCATATCTTCACATTTATAATCCATTATCATTTCAAAATGATACATTTGGGAAATCAATATTGAAAGGATATATGATGTGCCTCCAATTGTGAATACAATTTCAGTCCTCCTCATGTCCAAGAGGATCATATCCTTGTCAATTATTATCAATGATAAACTTAATTGATCCTTTACCCATATGGAATAATCCAATTTATCCTCTTTCAAAAGATGGTAGTGAATTAAGAATTATTTGTCATTGATCTGGTATAACAATCCTCTTAGGAAGAATTTATTTCATTCTATATGAATACATATTGGAGTCGTTTTTGATCTGTATATATTTCACACTATTTCTCATATAGATAGGCTACAATATTTTCAGTGTGAATTTTAGGACCCCCGGACACCCTGAGTGGGGAGGTGTGAATCAGGGTGTCAAATTTTTCTTTTTAATGATGTGGATCTGGTTCCCACGTTGGTAGGAACTACATAAATCTCTATGATGGATATGATCAGCAATGAAACATTCACATGAAAATAGATGAAACAATAATTTTTAAATGGTTCATCACTATGGGCTACATCCATGTAGGATACGCTGACAAGTCGTCGGTCATAATGAAATCCACTGCACTTCACTAGTTGTGGATTACAATGGTTCAGGCCCAATCACTCTGTCCTAGGATCACTGCCTTTTCAAAGGTTCCGGGACAGCTCACTGCTTCCCTCGACTCACTCCCATTGACTACCCCTAGCTCTCTGCCCTTGGTGAAGCCCAACTTAGTTTATAGACATGATGGTCTTTCTTATAGATTCACATTAAAGTCTATGTCTCCTATTCAACAAGAGAAAATACTTTCATCAGAGTATTGAGGTGATGCACTTTTGTATTCAATACACTTCTTTAGTGAAATAACTGAATGAACTAAATCTTCTTCTTCTATTCCTTTGATTCCCAATACTGACACCTAAATGTATTGATATATTCCCCTATTTCTGTGCAGATCTGAGTTTAGTTTCATGAACCGTTCTTCTTCTCTTCAAAAAGCTCAACGAGGGTGTTAAACAACAGTCATGTGTGTGCAGTACCACTTCTCCTAATGAAACCAAATTGTTAACTTATCTTTCGTCTTCAAAAATGAATATGTTATCTGTTTCACTGATGGTATCGAGAAATCATCAATATTTCGTGTGGCCCCAAAAGGTCGGGCGTACTCCAACAGCACCTGGCGCTCATCCCCAATCTCGGCACACTGGTCCTAATATGGCGCACATGTCTTAGGCATGCAATTCCAAACAAGAACACTGGTATCCCCAAACCACCTTCCCGACATTGCCTCCTTCAACTTCAAACCTGTGCGACTCACTTCCCTCCTCTCCTAAATCACCTTGGGCACGTAGCCAACAACCGGCTGGTAGCCTCTCCTTGTGCGACCCAACTACCACTTGCGTGACTCAACCACCTGCGCGATGAGAGCATGAACAATATCTAAGTCATGAAATCCATACTGAATGAGGAGGGTTGCTCTTATATTTATAGGCATTCAGATACCTTGCGCAACAGCGCATATTTCATCCCTCAGCTCATAGGTTCTGGCGCGCAGCTCCTCCGTCCTAGCCTCCATCATGCTACTCACTTGCACGACCACACTAATAATTTCTTGACCTTCTTTACGTTGCCATATTTTGATGTTATGATCATGAAAAACTATGGGCCTGGAAGTCTCCAAACCACCTAGGCACCAGCGCACAAGTCTCTTCACAGTGCACATGTTACCTGCACGACCAACCCCATACTTGCGCAACCCTCTTTCCTTTTCCATTTTTCCATGTTCTGCTCTTTTTGTACCGCCACCAGATCATCCATTCCGTTTTATACATTCTTGTGTCAAACATTGATCATTATCCACATCCCTTGAACTCGACATTCCACCATGGAATCTCCTTTGTCAAAAAACTTTTATTTCATTTGCTTGCATTGTCAACAAGAATGATCACCTCAAAAACACTTATTTTCGATGATTTGTTTCCTTCAGAAACTCTTATTCATTCATGAATAACTCCAATATCATGATATATATCCTTTGATAGATCAGATTTAGCTTCATCATATTTTGATACAATGTGATGTGCATGTCTATCTCAGAATTCCAATCCCTCGCACATTGTCTTATTCTTCAATCGTCTTTCTATACTTCATGCAAAACAAATCATTCAATTTTTCAAGAAGTCTCTTGCATGGTTATCATGCAACCATAAAGAATTTCATGGTCTTCATCAAATCCCCATTATTTTTTAATCATCGTCAGATGGATTTAATCTCACCATTCTTCACTGTTGTAAACAATGTGTCACCTTTGACACTAATTCGTTGAACTTATGATTAGTACAACAATCATCTGAATATACATTCCTCCATTTAATTGGAGTAGTTATTGATCTCATTCATTTTTATCTTCATTGACAACTATTGAAAACAAATACATCTCTACACACAAAGTTGTCCTAACATGAATATCACTCCATGAAACATCACATCATGCATTTGGTTGTTCTGTTCATGAACATTAATCTATCTTTAATCATATGCAATCACTACTTCATTATTCATTAACACACAACCCACCCCATATTTGAATCATCACTAAATACCATGAAAATTTCTCCACTAATGGTTATTGTTCATACATGATTAGTGATAATCTCCATTTCCATGAAAGCATGTCTCCCTTCCATGTTATCTTTATAAGAGGGTTTTGATAGTCACCATAAATTTCAAAAAATCCAAAAATGTACCAATATAATTAATAGAAATTATTTATATATTTCATAAATGTTTTCATCAATATTCCATTAATTTCTTCTTCCATTAATGTGTCAAAATTATCAAATTTCATATGATAATGTTCCTTATAAATGATAATTCATTCAAATAGAATTCAGATTTTTTGTTCGTGGGATAAATATTCTATTCCATAAGGTTTTCAGAATAGATCTCAAATGCTCTTAATGTTCCTAAAAGATTTTAATGTATATTATAATTTCATCTATAAACACTAAATAAATTTAGAGGTAATATTTGAATACTCTATTCATTATGTGTATAATGATTTATAGAGAATTATTGAGTTCTAATATAATTACTATACACTCATAATACTTATATATTATCTATAAATGTTGTATTGGGGAAATTGTATTTCAACACCATATCATTGTAATATCCCTATTTAAACTCCACCATGGAATTGTATTATGATCTACATAGCTGATTGAAAAATTCATCAATTCATAGAATGTGATAATTTTTCTTTATGTGGATCTTATTGTGCTCATAATAATCAATGAAAAGGTGCATTGGCCCATCCTTCTTCTTGACGAGGAGAACTAGTAGAGCCCATGGTGTTGC
The DNA here is from genome assembly GCA_963277665.1 of Viscum album. NCBI lineage: Eukaryota > Viridiplantae > Streptophyta > Magnoliopsida > Santalales > Viscaceae > Viscum > Viscum album. Next base: position 1,193,008,219 of record OY728147.1, read on the forward strand.
ACTTTAGAGCATGACCAATTTATCTAGATTCTATTTTATATTTCTATTTATCACCTCATGTTCCATAAAAAATTATACATATTCATGGATAGTTCTAATTTTCCATGAATAAGATCGATTTAAATTCATCCTATAAGCTAGGTGGAAGACCATACAATTCCTAGTGAAACACATCATTATATTCCATGAAAAGTGAATGTATTTGAGGATGGTCCTTTTATTAAAATCTATAATTAGAGCAAGATATATTTTATAATTTTGAAATAATATCCATTCTTGAGGTTTTTGTTTTAAGAAGAATCATCCTTCTCTTTGCTATAGTACAGAATCAAATGATGATTCCTGATACAGACTGTGATTTCTTTATCACAACAATTAATATTGGGTCTTTAGAGGGAAAGAAAACATATGAACCAAATTGAATAAAATTATACAAAATATAGTTTGAAAATGATCAATGGGAATTTCAACCAAAAAATTTCAGATGTATATGAGTTATCTACATGACACACTATAATTTCCCAATTTTCAATTTTTACCGACAAATCTATATCTGTGGTTTCTGGTGGTTTTTGATTTTTTATATTAATATGTAATGATATTAATTATTTTGTAGAACAAGAATAAAAATTTATGTTTAAAATTATTTAATAAATAACTAGGGTACTTGTTATAACATCATTGTTGGGATCCAACTTAGTGGTTTTGAGGGGGAAAGCTCACCCCAATTTCCATGAATGTTGTTGGTTGTCTTCAAAAATAATATTCTTACTGCATTTGTTTGAAATGTTTCCTAGTACCTGTAAAGAAAATAAATGAAAAACTTTCCTAGGGATAAATAGACAATTACATTCCTCCATCATATTTATGGGATTCTACTATCAGAAATTACTAGTTTAGTGCCCTGTATTTCAGCACAAAAATAATTTCATCCCAATAATATGAAATTTCCATGGTGCTTCTTTTTTACTATTGACTAGCTGGATTTGGAAGATTCAAGGAATGGTTAGCTTTATCTATCAAAATTTGTGAATTAAACACCACTATTAAATTTTTATCCCAATGATACACTTTATATTCACTGATCTCTATTTCAACATTGAGGTCACATCATACAATTTCCTCCCAACTATCAATATCTCACATCACTAGGGATATTCAAAGACTATGTTATATCCCAACATAAACATGATCGAACATTCATTTGTGGGTAATGAAAAATATGGTGGCATATCATACATGTATGGTAATATTTTCCTCACACAATCTAAATTATTTTTCATATTGTTTCCTGAGGTAAAGGATATCCCTTTAAATTTTTGATCTGAGTTTCAGGAAAGTATTTTTCAAAAATAATTATTCATAATTCCTCCCACAACATCTATTTGATAACTTCCATTAGAATCATATTTTTGATCAATTTTCACCACTGATCAGCTTCTCCCTCCATATGATAAATATCCAGTAGAACATTCTTTGGTTAATAAAATTGAAAAATGAAGAAGATCATCTCAGTGGATTTGATCCATTGTTCGACAATTATGGTATCAGATGATCCATTGAATTGTGGGGGCCATTTTTTATAAAGTACTCAAATGGGTATTATTATTACATATGGCCTTTTGGGTTCATCATATAATCAATGTTTCTATTTAGAACCTTAGATTTATGTGAGTGTACTATCACAAACATTTCGATTCCTTCTTTAATATGGGTTGGTATCACATTTTTTTGTAATCACATTTCCCATAGAATTGATTTTTTATCCAATTCTTCATATTTCTTTGCAATTACTATTATAATTTAAAACATATGGATGAGTATTTTTATACAATTAAACACAAATACATAAATCCAATGACATTATATTGGTAAATTATAAATTATAAGTGAAACCATAACATTCAAATTTCTACAATTTAATGTATGTTATACATGATCTATTTCTGATCATATATAATTATGTGTATTTTTATTTTCATAATGTTTCATAATGAGATTATGGGTTTATGAAATAATATCAAACAAGTGTTTTATACTAGGTGTTACAGAAGTCCCATTATTAGGAAATACTTCATGGGTGAGTCTATTTCAACACATTATTTTCTAGTTATACCCATATGTACATATATTCCATATCCAAATCTACATGTTGAATCTAGATTGGGATTAATTTCCATGATAATGAATTTAATTTATACATATCATGATTTATAGATTATTTATTATACGTAGTCATATTCCTATGAATTTCACATGATTTTTATAATCTGAATCACAAAAAGAACACAAATTTTCCTTTGATACCAACTATAAAATCCCTTAAAATTATTACAATTTAATAAACGAAATATTACATAATATTAACCTTAATAAAAATATAAAATAAATATAATAATAATTATTTTGGGGACTGGGTCTATTAAATTAACATTTAAAATAGGATAAAAAACATCTTTATTAAAAACATCATTAACATGATCACATATAAAACTACATGAAATAACCTGAGGAAATATATAATAAATGGTTGAGATTTATATCCCTATAATTGAATGAAAATGGTAGATAATTAAAAACATGAATAATAAAACCAATTATAATATGATAACATAATGGAAACATGAGAAAATTTTGAAACAACTTAAATCACTACCTCATTATCATAGGTCAAGGAAAAAATAAAAGGCATCATGATGGAAAATTTCGCATAAAGAAATCAGTTTTAATATTAATCCCAATATGAAATCTTATGAGAATAAAATCTACCCAATGAATTGGTGTGTTATATATTGCTGGGCATGCCTATCACATTCATTTCATTGTCATTTGTAAGTGTTCCACATAGATTATAAATCATGGATTCATTTATCATCAACTTTATTCAAAAATTTGTACTGCAAAATAATAACATGTAATTCCCCAGTAAATTTGTATATGCTAATACTAGTGAACACTCTTGATAGGAAATTGGTATCGGTATTCACTACATAATTGTTTTCATGGAAATCATGATGGAATTTTTGAAGCATAACGATGTCACTATAAACTCTTAAAATGAGTCAATGGGGGAAAAAGTGGAAACTAATAATTTCTAAAAAAATTAGTAATACGGACATGAAAAAACATTTCCCATTAATATTAATTGTAAATATTATGATTAATATAATGAAAAAAATTGAATAATGAGGAGAAGGAATACTTCCCTTATATTGAGTGTGGTGTTTCAAATACGTGGGTGGAACTTCTTGATACCATGGTAGAACATTTGGAGGAATATTGAGAGGTTATGTGAGAGTAAGGATATACTCAATGGATTTTTAGAAAGTATATAGTGGAGAGTGCATTAATTTATATAGGATATGAGTGTGGAATTCATCATTATTTCTCAATCAAAGGTCTTGAAATCTATATAATAAAATACCAAACCATTATTTTCCCATAGTAACTAAAAAAATTAATTGGTTTTAATAATTTTCTATTTACATCATTTAATCCTATTAATACAATACCCATTTTGATGTTGATGGCAGTGATACACATAATGAAATGATTTTAAAATTATAAAATATATTTTTGGATTTTGACTATTCATAACATATTTGTAAAAAGGTTCAAATAAAAATAAAATAAAGTTGAAAACATATATTTGGTCTTCTATACCCTTTATTTTTTTCAAAACACCTCCATTGGGTCATTATGATGTCATAATACACATTGTATATTTATACGATATTTAATTTTTACCAAAAATTTCAACGCAATCAAAAAATTATGAAAAATTCACTATCACATTAATTTTATGTAATTATTTTAAAAATAATACAAAATTTATCAAAATAATTTTATAATCATTTGATTTTTTAATTTTAAAATAATCATTATTTGTAAAAATTATGGGTTATTTATAATAAAAGTTTTAAACCCTTAAAAAATAAAATTGGACTTCATAAATATTTATCATCATTTATATGTTATAATATTTATTTAGTAATATTATTTTATATTAATATTAATTATTTTAAAAATCAACTAATAAATCAAAACTGTTTTTTTAAAATAAATTTAAATATTTACTGAAAATACAATTTTAGTATTATTGTATAAAAATAAAAATCATTTATAATGTAATGATAATAAGTAAATATTACTATTATTATATTTTATCTAGAATATTATTAATCATTTTTTAGGTATCTGATAATGATCTCTTTAACACACCAATAAATGGCCTAAGGGTTAGGTGAGTAATGTTGAAACTTTTATGGGGTGGTTCAACGTTCATGGTTTGGGTCATGAAATAAATGAGGTAACAGTATCTAATAAACTATTTCACCCATGTTTAAGATATTGGATTATATATTTTCTATTATTAAGAAAAATCCATGTTATTCTATCTCCCTTATAATCTCTAACAAAAGGGTTTTCTTGGGTATGCTCATATTGGTTGAGGCCATCACCTAATTTTTCTATGTTAAATATATTATTCAAAACCCAATATTTATATTAATATTTTGTTAACTATTCAACAACTATATTATCAATCGTAATTATATAGAGTGGTATTTTAAATCCTATATAATTGAATTGAGGAATTTCAATTGTATTTAATAAATATAGTACATAATAAATTATCATTTATAATTGTATGTTAAGTTCAATTTATAATATTTTGGGTTGTTACAAAACAAAATTTTGTTGGATATTAATACATGGCTAAAAATATTATTATATGAGAACACATGTAATGATCCTAACTTAATAAACATAGAGCTAGTGATTACATAATTAAATTGGAAAATGATAACGTGGATTGCATAATGATTGATCAAATAGTTTAGATGCCATGGGAGATTATATACATAATGTATTTCTATTATACATTAAAAATAAAACAATGAATGATAAAATTAATAAATCATTAATGATCATTCATGGATTTCTACTTTGTATCCTAGTAAATGGAAAACATAATTCCATGAAGATCAGAATTTATGATAACCTGCTCCTAGGAATGTATAATAAAAATAAAATTCATTACAACCCAGGACATCATGGAGTAACTTTACAATGATTAGTGTATACCGCACTATAGGAATGAGAATGAGTAAGCTTAATAAATAATTCAGGTAACATGAAGGACTAGTTCAAGAAGACCTCAATGATATCTCTCCTAAAAAGGGAATCTCCAACCTCATTGGCCTTGCGATAAGCATGTGTAGCCACATGGGAATACGAATCAATTAGCTGAAGGCAATCAATCCAGAATAGTAACATCTTTCATAGAACATTTGATGAGTGATCTTTTGGAATTTGAACTACAATAGACAATTCCGACTCTATCCATAATTCATGACAACCAAATTGGACATCATACAGAATCTCTTTTATCATATCACAATGCTTTGATCCAATAGTGAATCAATTTTCAATAAAGTAGAAGAAACATCCTTTATCAAATCCCCTATAGTTACAAAAATCACCTCAATAACAGAAGGTGTCTAGGGCACCAGAAGCAGCTCCATCAACATTTAACATTACCTTCTGCGGGATATGGATAATCCATAGAAAATATTTCATACCCAGCGGATTCCTCATCCTACCATTAACACAAAGATAACGCAGTAAATTTAGATTAGGAACATCATTCCCCATGCTCCACATGTGAATATTAGCAGTAGTTTGAATAAAATGATGCATAGAGTGTGCAAAAATATATAACAAGGGATTGATGTTTTTTTAGAGAGAACAACATTTTAGGACTTCCAAATTTAATCAATAACACTAGCCTCCACTTTCAGTAGGAGGGAATAGACCATCTCACTACCGTCGGCCTAGTATACGGACAGTAGAAGCCCTTCATTAGACCAAATGGAGAGAAAAAATAGAAGGTATCTACACATATTTCTATAGCCTTCACACAGACTTACATGAATCAAACAGGTGAGACAAAGTCTTATCATCTTCCAAGCAGAACGGGCAGACAGTAGGGAGATAATGGATAGCCCGCTCCAATATGACCTATAGTGGGAGTATTCCATTCTATATTTTTTAGATAATAAAATATTATGATGGAGTAATAACATGCATGTGGAAGCTAGTAACCCAAGGTGGATGATTTATTGAGTCCCCAAAAAGGGGTTTGTAGCATTATTTTGAAATAAATTTTCCATTTAGATTGGGAATCAAAACCAGAACATCAATGTCAATAAAGTAGCAATGTATATCTTCCATTCATACAAGACTATCCAACATTCTATGATGATCTAGATTATTATAAAATTCAATAATAGTTTTAAATTATAGAGATGGCGTGATGAAAAAATACTCACAGATAGGTCGAGAAAAACAGTGGTAGTCCATTATTTCAAAGAGATCTATTTACACATCATCTATTTTGAGCATTCCATTAGTTCAGAGTAATAATGTATTAATGTAGGAAAAACAAGGGATCTTATGTAATTGGTATGGCCATTCTGAACTTTCAAAAAAATATGGTAAAAAAATGTCCAGAGAGGAATCAGAATTTGAAATTAGTTTCCAGGATTTTATTTATTTATTAATCATTGAACAATCTGATGTGTTTGATTCCCAATCATCCCATTTGGACAGTTTTGATGTAGTCTTTCCATGAAACTATGACCAGCTTCTTCTCATAAATTGAACAAGTCCATAGGAAGTTTCTCATTTTACAACTTAATTCTTTAATAAAACATCAAGGCCATATATACATAGAAAAAGAGTAAAAAAACAATGAAGTGATCACAGAATTTCCAAAACAAATTTTCCCTGACTGAAACATATTTTTTCCTTGACATTTTCCCAAGTGATTTGTAATTTTGAAGGCAATGTGTTCCATGTGGCACCTTTTATCACTTCACAAAAATAATGGTGCACCAAAGTATGTAACGGGGATAGATCCCTTTTAAACACCATTCTTTTGAGCTTTTCTATATATCCTTATTATAAAAACTCCTATAAAAAATATAACAGCTATCTTTCCCCTATATATTTTTTAACCGAAGACCGATTCATAATGTAAGAAAATACCATTAATAATAAAAATGGTTCCTTTTTCGGCTCTTCCAGATACACGATGTCATCAGCATAAAATAAGTGGGATGGAGCATACAAGTCCCTCCCAATTTTTATCCTCTAATACCACCAAACATTAGCAAGGCCAGTGAGACACCAAATTATGTAGTCCTCTATAATAGAAAAAAGCATACCAGAGAGATGGTATGTAAAAAATAATATATTGTGATATAAAATGATCATTAATGTAATTTATATAATTTATGTTTTCATAACCTGATAAGGAATTAATAATATTTGAATGAGGATAATCAATACATATTTTATTTGAACAATATTTTTTGGCTAAACAATGTTTCAAAGGAAAATATAAAAATAAAAAAACATGTATAATAATAACAGAAATAATAATAATGAAAATAAATTATTTTTAATGTTATGGTCTTACCATTAAGGACTCACTATAATACATTAGTAACCTTAATGTTGTGTACTCGTTCCCTGAAAATTCGTTGATTGGGTATGTATACACCAAATTACCATTTTTCCCAACTATTAATCCAATGGAAAATATCGATGCATCATATGGATAAATATAACTTGGCCCCAAACATCACATACAAACATGAAATTTATTCCTTATATATTTAATTTGAAAATAAATATATAATCAGTCTACCTAATTAACCAATATATATCATCATTAATCCAATAATAATGATCATCTGTATTTCACCAGTAAATGAAATTACATTTGTAATAATCTTCCATAATCTAAAATTTTATTTTTAAATAGTATATAGATTATTTAATATAATTTTTAAATAAATATAACTGAAATAAGACCGCAATACTTTAAATATGGATGTTATTTAGAAGATTATTTTCCAATAAAAAATTTTAAGGGATTTTAATCATGATCATAACTAATGAACGATATAAAAATAAATATTAATATATATATGACTAATGGATGACAGAAGTCCATCAATTAAAAAAAAATTATTAATTTTTAATTTAAGGAATATATTTATATAATTATAAAGAAAATGGAATAAAATATTTGAAAAAATATTTCTTAATGAATCTTTTTACTCTGTTATGAATGATGTTATAATTCATCTTCCAAAGATCATGTCAAAATTTTAGAATGTAATACATTTTTTATTATATAAAAAAAATTATCAAATAATGTAAAAAATATTTCATTTTATCATGCATGAAAATTTTATTAGACTGTTAATAGTTAATAATGATAACATTGGTAGTAAAATTGGCTCACTCCAAATACATTAAGAAGAACATTCATATCACAAATTTTTAACAGTTCCAAAAATAAATCGTTCAATTTTTTTGATTTTTGTATAAATAATTGTTAATAATTGAAAAGGTTTTGAATTATAACTTTACAAATAATTTATAATTATATAAAATAATGTATAAATCATTTTTTAAAATATGGATGTGAATGAAAAATATTATCGAACTAAATGAAGAAAATAATTACCCATTTTTTCATAATTATTTTAATATTTTAAACTACATAGAAGAAATGTTCAGAGAAAAATGGAAACATCTAAAACATATATAGTATATGAAAATATATGTTTTTTATTTTGATAATTTTTTTTATAATTCATCCAATATAAATTTAAATAAGTATATTCATGATGAAGTGTGTGACTTTAAAATATGCTTTTATTCCTTTAATAACATTTGAATCAAAACGGAATAAAAATAAAAAATTAATATAGACATTAAAACCATTACTATATTTTATTCCTTAATATAATATATCAAATTGGTTTTATGTAAACCATATAATGAAATTAGGTGCAAAATATAAAATATATCACAATTTATTTTCAATGAGATGAAAATGCATTACCTTGGATTCCTGCATGATTTGACAAAATATATCCACCATAATAATAAATTTTAACTTATTCAATAATTCTGTTACAACCTATTTGAGATATTATATTTTTATGTTCTTTTTATTATCATGTTACATCCATTATATGAATAATTACTTCTTCCATTGATTACATAATGTAATCATTTGAATTTAACAAAATTTTATCCCCTATAGTTCACATGGACATTGGGGTAATAAAATTATTCATAATCTATGTATTGTAATTAATTTTGTGAAAATAATTTTTTATCCATTATATAAAATATTAATTCATTAATTCAATATGGTAATAGAAAATGAATCACCTCCCTTTGTAGAGGAGGAAGTCCACACCTACGCTTTATAAAAATTATAATATTATTATGGATAGAGGGATAAATATATCAAATATTATATATTCATAATCATAATAGTTAAATAAATATAAAATATATTAAATAATTAAATATTTATAGTTTTTAGTGTAAAGTATTGTTGTGAAATAAATTATCCCAAAAAATGGATATAGTAGTCCATACATAAAAAAGAGTTGTGATTTCATTTTACAGAATATGGATAACAAGTAATAAATGGTTGTACAATTGACATAAAAAAATTAGTATATTAAATATATTGATGTAATTTTCATATGATGGTTATTGAATATATTAATAATTTTAAAAATTATGAATCCTAAAAAATATCAATACAAACAAATACCTTATCATTTTGTAACATTTTATTCATACACATTAATGTTAAAATACGTTGTGTTTTTGTCATAAAATTCCACTATTACATATGGACATATATTTTAGATTTATTTGGGTAGGTATTGGTAAATATTATTCAATAATTTAGTGTTAATAATTGTGGGTATGTTGTAACAGATTATATGTGAGGTGGGTGGAAAACATTTTAATATTTAGAACATTCTAATAAAATAAAATAACTATATTGGGAATGTATTACCACATCGGATCTGTTCTAAATATGGTATTATATAGGGTAAAACAACATTCAACTAATAAGAAATGGTCATGTTTTTTAGGTTATTTTATCCATTCACTTTTTCTTTTAACCCCCCTCATTATTTTTTTACCCTTAACACAGTGATATGTATCTACATTGTATACTATTCATTATGATAATAAATACGATGAAATAATTAAATAATATTAATTATGATATTTTCATTTACATTATTGATTTTAGAATATTCAATTACATGTTGTGGAAAAATCATTTTCATTTAAAATCTAAAAATATTGTAAAAATATTTATTTTAAAAATGTATGTCTTAAGAACAAAAATATTTTTCTACAAAAATAAAGTAGAATGTTGATTCTCAATAAATTTTTTATATTATGATAAATTATTGAAGGATTAAATTAATTTAAAATTAGAATAATTGTGAAATGAATATTTTAAATTTATTAAAATAAAAGAATAAAAAATAGATTTTAAATTAATGAAAATGATACTTATAATTTTAAAATATAATAAACAAATTTATTTGATAGAGAAACATATTTATGGATATAATTGTATTACTTGTTAAATAGATATTTGGAAAATATATAAGTTCTTGAATAAATTCAATTCATTCCAATATATTTATTATTATATAAATTTTTATGAATTTTTTACTTTTATATTTTTCAACAATCACCCAATGGTAAATAATTAATGAAAAATCTAGAAAATTTACGTTAAGATAATTTTACATGATGAATTAATAAATTAAATAAAAAAAATTCAAATTAGATTTATAAAATTTATGAATTTTTGTTTTAATAACATTATTGGATAAATCTATATACAGTGTGATATATTTTCCATAGAATAAAAATAAATATTTCAATATTTTAAGCCAATGTGATTAAAATTTAGAAGGGGAATATTTAAATCTAACCTCATTTTATATTTTTCAAGATATATTATAGTGATTCATCAAAATATTGATGGATATAATAGTCTAATGCTCAATTAGAGGATAAAAATTAATGTTGATGAGCGACTATGCATCTTATAAATATTGAGGGCGTATATTGTACATTGATATAAGAATATGATCATGACATGATATAAATGATTTCGGTTCTATTAGAAGACAAACCACTAAAATTATTTATATTTTATGATGTTAATAAAGGAAAAAAATCCAGTTTAAGTAAAATATAATTTTATTAATTTTTATGTTGACCCATGACAACAATTATAGAATTTTTTCCCATAAAAGGAATTGGAATACTTATAATTAAATAAATATATATTTTATTCTACTTTAATTTGAGTATATGTATTTGATTTATCATCCCAATATACTTTTGACATCTATTCATGATTTTCATGTAACAACCCATGTTTCTCCTCTATAAAAAACATAATGGTTAATAGCATATAACATATGAATCACATAAATTTAAAAAAACCATGACATACTACAAAAACATTATTAATAAATGTAAAAATTAACTATAATAAAAAAAATATTAAAATCTATAAACAATAGCCAATAAATAATCAATACATGTTAATATTGAAAAATAATATTTTTATCAAAACACAGTCTACTTATAATTTTCATTATTCCAAAAATAGTTTTTAAATATATAAATTTTTAAATTTCATAAAAATAAATTTTAAACTCCCCACATGACCATATTCATAACACGGTTTTAGTAATTTTTGTTAAAATGATTCATTTTGAGGTTGAAAAATATGATTTTCAGGGAAATTATTATGTTGATGATTTTATCATTATTTATATATAGAATTATTTTAATAAAATTAAAGTAAATTTAGTAGAATATTAGTATATGGAATAATTTTTAAAAAAAAATACTACATTGAATTATAAATATTGTACTCAACATTTATAGAACATAATAAAAATGATAGTTCAATAAAACAATTTGATCATTGCATTAAATGGTATAATTTCATGTTAAGATTCAATTATTATCATTTATTCATATACTCATACCATTAACATGAATTATATAAAATAAATTTATGTCAATAAAATCGGAAATTATATTAAATATAAAATTTATATAAACTAAATGATAGAATTTTTTTCCCAAAAATCAATTTTCATGATTAAGTGTTATTATTTTAAATTTATTAGTTAAAATAATATAAATATGGTAATATAAAATTATTAAAAAATTAACAATTATAAGGATCTTATTTGCGAAGGAGATATCTTTACTTTTCATATAAAAATTAATCACAACTGCTATAAAATATTTACCCATGTAAAAATAGAAAATAGTTAAAATGATTTTTCTTTTTGAAAATGGCCAATGCATTAAAAACATATCATTACAATTTTCCAGTCCATATGGTTTCCCACTTTTCCCTAATAATACTATTTTGTTCAGTTTTAGACTATTTACTCTTGAATATTTTCCTAAAATTGTTAAAAAAATATGATTTTTTCTAAAATATACATTTTCTTATCTTATAAAACGATATAATATTCAATCATTAAATACATCAAACATTTATTAAAATATGTTTGAAAAGATTCCAAATATTCTTATAAATTATTTCCATTAATAACCAAATTTCCCTAATACCAAAATTTAACCAGTGTCCCTCAAATATAGGGCCTCCATCAAACGGATGTTCAGAGTCTCATCCTAGGTATCACATCATCCAAAACATTTTATTTATATTAAAGATATTATAAATAATCAAAATCTATACTAATATAATAAAATAAAAGTAATTTGTGTGTTGATATTATATTAAAATAGCGATATAACCATTATTTATTCTCTTCTATATACTATGAACAACAAGAATTTATATGTCTGCATGTGCGCTGATTACAGCTTCCACAAAACAAGACTTTTATGTTTTCATCACTACCCCATGGAAAGGTCATAAATATAGAATTTAGGAATATATATTATTTACATAATATATTATTTATTCTTAAATTATAACTGAAAATCCATGTTCACCCCTAATATTCATGGGGTAACATAAATGTTTATCATGAATTGGGCATACTAAGACCTCCATGATTCAATGTGTTTCATTTTAATTCACATACACACATTTATACTTGTAAATTGTATTAGATGTTGATATAATATATATATATATATAGGTAATATATATCATTAATATTTTTTTATTACAAAATATTTTATGATCATTTTTAGGTAATATTATAATATCAGTAAATACAATAAATTCATTTATTATATTTATGATTTTCATGAATCTTGACTAAAAATAAAATGTAATAGTATTTTTAAATCAAGAATCATTATAAAAAGATTAAATAGAATTATATGCTTTTATAATGATTTTATTTTGGAGAAATAGGAATACCAACATTACTTTAACAAACCATGTTCAAAATGGTCATGATTTAATACCCTCAATGTATAAAAACTATTTTGATAATATATTACATGAAGTGATTTTTTAATAGTGAATATAATAAATATAAATGTATTTGAATAATTTTCATAAATATATAATAAATAAGCTTATGATTATGATTCATTATTTTTTCACCTCTTTGAATCTCTTGGGTAAATATATTATATTTGGTAACATAAACTCCACTCATTGAGACATATATTTTTTTATTAGAACTCCATTTTTTACTTAATTTCATTAAATATTGAATAAAACTTATTAATCCATAGATAAATGTTTTTTTGAACAAATTCCATCTCTATAAGATTTTTTATTTTAATTTTCCATAACAAAATTGAGATTTCTGATTAGAGGATCATAACAATGACATTGATGAAGATAAAAAAATAATTTAAAAAATATATATTTTTGTGGTTTCGATTTAATTATATTAAAATGTGATCTACCAATAATTTATTTATTTTTCATATTTCAGATTATGATATATTTTATTTAGGTGCTTACTTTGGTTGATCATGCTTTTAGTATCATGTGATTAAATTTATAACCTTATTTAGTTGATTTATAAAATTATAATTATATCACAGTTATTTATTAAAATAGAAATATTTGGATTTTTATGCTATAATTTTCTTATTTAATTTCCATGGATTTTAATATGATAGTTTTAAAATGTACTGAAAACTATTTTTCCTTATATGGGTTATTCTAGGATATAATTATTTTTTTCTCTTGTGTCACAAAAATATATAAAATATGAAATCTGTGTGACCTATATATCCATCCAATTCATTGGGTAACCGTTTATATCTCATGATATAGAAACATTATGTGGGCCGGTTAAAATATATCTTGTTTCACAAAGGGTTATTGTATTAGAATTTTTCTCTACTCACAATTTTTGGAGTGACAGTTTTAGCAAGTAGCTAGGTTCATAATGATAAGAATGAATATTTTGATGACTGTTCCACATTATTTATTAAATTCCATGCCTCATGTTTTATTTTTATGATTACATGGTCAAAGTGTTATCGTTATATATATCATGACTATCATTCATGTTTATGATTAAATCTTTAAATATAATCATTTGTAAAAGTAGATATTTATCCAATATTCATTTATTTATATATTTATTTGATCAGACAACACTATTTTTTGATATTTCATCCCTTATAGAGAATTTGAGCTACATCATTTTTTTTATTTTCCCTTCACTAGAATATTATGATGATTCTTTCACCCGGAATGTCATTGTGTGGAATTTTTTTGGTGATTTTTTAACAATATTTGAAATAATTTTATGTTCTTATTTATAGTTCCAAAGATAATAAAAATTAGGTTCTATGAGTTGTATGAATATTTTGGGTTGTAATATTGAAACTATATAATGAATGTATTATTTATATGTGTTTTTCATGGGTCTATTTAGTTGTTATCAAATCCAAAAATTGTTATTTTAGAGACTAATATGACAGAACCTTAGTGAGAACTCCTTGGATAATCCATAATAAAAAATAACATATAATTTAATGGTAAATAATTCATTATTTCATTAATAAAAATATATCACTATTTGGATAATACAAATGGACTGGGTTTTTCATAAATGTGTCCAGGGATAATATCCTTGAAAAGAGTTTTTCGAGTATATCTCAACAAATATTTAAGTGTATGGTGAATAGACCCTTACTATTAATCTATTTTGATATTCCCATTGGATATTCCTATGTAATTTAATAAATTAATAATCAAATACAATGAATTTTTTTATCATGATACTTATGAAATGTATAGATAATTTAATATAGAAATAGTTGTACAAATAAAATATTGAAACATAAGGTGTTAATATTGAATAATTAACCATTTATTTTTCTATTATTTAGATAACAGTCACAATCGAAAAATTTATATTTGTATTAAATTATGTATCATTATAGTGAGCATTACTCTTTTCATGATATAGATGGAACTAGATGAAACTATAGTAATTATAGATGAAATAGAAATTTTCTTTATTATTAATAGTGACAAAGTTTGGAGTTAAAAATCATAGTAAAATTTCCACAAAACACTATGAGATGATGAATAATGAACATAATAGTGTCAACATATAAAACTCAACTTTCATGGAGAATCATTCTATAGAATATTTTATAATTCATCATCCAACTTTATGAAATTCTCCTTCAATTGAATTTATTATTGAGTAATGGATTAATGTAATTGAAATGATATTTTATATCATTTAATTCATGGTGCATGAGAATGTCATTTTAAATATATATTATCTATAAGGTTTGGATGACCATGGATGAAATATTTTTTTATCATATGATGAAATTTGATGAAATTTAATACATTACGTTTGATTATTTCAATTGATTATTATTCAATACAAATTTCGCTTAGACTCTTCATTGTAAGAGGGAATGAAGTTTCCTTGAATTGAAATCAATGAAATTTTAAACACCAAGATCATAAATATAAAACATTATTAGACTCACATGATACACCTCATAGTATATGTATATCCAAAAAAATAATATTTTTTAATTCTTTGGTTGTTTAAAATGCAGTCTTTAGAAATAGTTAGTTATAACTGAGTTTGTAATCTATGAGGTATTTTTTCACTATATGAATAGGATTAAAATGGATAATAATTCCAATTTATATTTTGGTGAATAAATTGGATAAATATATTATCTCATATGTTCTAATGATTCATTTTATGGGGTAATGAATGTCTAACTAATAACAAGATATTTATTTTAGAGTAATAACCAAGTCAATTTCCTTAAATATTCCTATAAGTGGTAAAAGTGTAATATTTTTAGTCATCTAGCTCATGAGTACTGATGTAATGGAAATAATAATAAAAATACCATTGTGGAGATAAAATATCTTGTTTATGGTCCCCCAACTGTTCAATTTTGAAATTCTAATAATATTGTTATTATGTGAATCAATTCTCTAACACTATAGTTATTGAGATAAATATGAAGAAATGGCCTCCCAAAATATTGTTGAAATGAAGGTAATATTCAATCATTACTATTGAGGTGGGATGCAATAATTGTTTTTAATGTACTTGCATTGTCTAATGTTGATCTGGGAATCACTTATTAAATAATATTTCATTTCATTCTATTTTGTCTTCTGTTTTGTAATGAACCCAAATTCATGACATGAAATTATCAATATCATGATATATATTAAAACACATATTGGTAATAAATGTGAATAAAATGTGTCCAAATAATATAAAATCAATATTTTTGGAGAGATACTTTTAGAAAATTATGTTCATCTATTTGTAGTTACCCTAGAATGAATTTTTGGGTTATAAATTTCTTTCATTATATATTGGTCATATGAATAAATGGGAATGTGAGATATCTGTTAGTATACCTAATCATCCTATTATCATTTATTAATTCAAGGATGATATTACCCCATCATTATAGAAAAAACTACAGTATGGGTCTTGATATAAAACAATAAGGGGTTAATAAGTTATATTATTTTTCAGAAAGGTCACATTGAGAACAAAGATGCTTATGGGGGATTATGATAAAGTGTTTTTATGAATTTCATAATGTTTTTTAAGATTTTGTGTTTTTGTTCTAAATATAAATAATCTATAAAAAAATTTATTATCACAATATATCCTATTGGAATGTGTTCTATTCACATAGAGTAATTGAAGAAGAAATTTAAAGATAATATTATGTATGGAATTATATTCCATATTGTTTCTCCATTGTTTGAACTGATCATGTTTATAAAGAATAATGATTGATCAATTTATTATTTCAACTATTATCATCATAATAACATAACCATGATAAAAATTAAATAACTAATACCCCATATTTTTGAAAAGTCTTATCAAATTAGAGGGTCTTAACTCTTTTTAATAACTGATATCTTATCTAGAAATCATCAAATAAGTGTATAGGATAGTGTATTCCTAAAGAAAATTTTTGAAAAATATACAGAAATTGTGAGTTTATAGTTATTACATTTGGAAAAAATAATTCTCATTCTCTATACAAAAAATATATTTAGTATACAATTTAGATTTTACAAATATCAGTTTCTTTAGTCTTTATCAATCACCTTGATATTTTTGGGAAATTGTTTTCAAATAAATTTAATTTCACCGATAGAATGTATTTCACACTATCCCATACCAAATTGAACGATAATATAGTATACCATAATAAAATATTCATTATATCTAATGTTAAGGATATAAATAAAAAATAAAAAAACAAATATTTTTAAAAAACTTATAAAATAATATCAATGTTTATTAATTTATTACATATCATTATAAAAATTATATGAAAATAAAAATAATTGTTTTCTAAATAAACTATTTTTCAGCTCAAAATGATATTTCAAAGTAATAGAAAAAATTAATTAATATAGTTGAATTAATTTAACGAAATATATATATTATATTATGTAATTTTATTATCATTCATTTAATATTTTTTCATGGCATGGGATTAGAATAAATACAGTCTTATGCATAAAAAATTAATTTTTTTTAAAATGATTCTATTGTGTTGTTTATTGTTATATTAAAATTAATTATTTAACCATGTTAAATTTATATTTTAAAAAATAATCTTAATATTTGGAAACGATATTTGAATAATAATAAACGAGTTATGGTTTAAAAATTTTATGAAATGATTAATTATTCTATTAATAGTGAAATTAATAATATTTAATAAAACATTTCATTCGGTTTAAATAATCGATTATGTTTTATTTTTGAAAATAAATTAAAAGTAAATTATATTGAATTATATCAATATTAATCCATTTTATATCATTTTAATCTATATTATTCTGAATTTTTATATAACATATTGTTTATGTAAGAAAACATTATATTCGAACAAACCATATTTTCAGCATGATTGCAAGTTGTATTTGTAAATATATTCTTCCAATTATATAAAAATACTTTATAAATTTATTCTAATTTTTATTTGGAATATTTAATATAAGTTTATATTTTATACTTAATTTTTTGTATCAATTTATATTAGAAACAATAATAATTTGTTAAAAAAATTAAGGTTACAACAGGTTTATCGACAGTTAATAAAAAAGATAAGGAAATGTTGGTTAATTGAACATGTATGAATTATATTTTCTAGTAATATCTATACTTATCCTATCCCACAATCAAAAATAAATTTATTTACAAAAAGTTTTTTTGAATTAGTTTATCATTTTGTATTCTATTAGGTATTTTTCATGTATGTTCCATGTGGGTATCCTTCCCCACATATAAAAGGAAACATCCTCCCCTCTCATCTATGCACATAATTATTAATTTTTCTAAAAAAGTCATACAAAAAATGCATTCCATAAATACTTCTCTATGGGTAACAACACCATGATTTTTAAATACATATTAGAAATTCTTTATGTGTAAATCTAAAGAGAATTTTTTAGGAAGAGGTATAAATCTTAATAATGTGTTTTTTATTTCATCTTATACCATAAGTTAATATTATTATTATATTATTTGTAAACAAAATTCTATCCAATATAATTATTTTATATTATTATCATTTCATAACATATATCTATCTCCACATTCATAAAACGTGAAATGGAATAGTTGATTGTGTTTACATCAAACTCCCGCCTCATAATCTTATTTTTTACATTTCGATATCCACCTAAAAATTCTAGATATAATTATGAATTAAAAGTATAAATATATTATTTAATATATAATTATACCTAAGGAATGATAATATCATATCAACCTTCTTACTATACAATCTATTGGAAATAACAATGCCAGTCATGCATTTTTTTGGACTACCTCATTTACGAAGTGACATGATTTTTTTATTATTTTTAATGGTAGATAAAAAGGATAGATTTAATCAATATATATTATATATAAGTTAGAAAAATAATTAAATATTGAAAAAATATATTTTATATTTAGTTAGTTAAATTTGTTTAAAAATATATATAATGTTCATGAGTATGTACGACTTACCATATAGTTGAATATTGGAATTCATTTTTATATATATTAGATGTTGTTTTTATATAAATATTTATATAATTAATATATATGCCATTTTTTTCATGAATAAAATTATTGAAATTTTTTAACCATTATCAATGTAAACATAAAATATCCACCTTACCAAAACATAAATGAAAATTGAATTAGTTATCACCTAGAATAATGGTTTTAATAATGAGTAAATAA
Organism: Viscum album; assembly: GCA_963277665.1. Classification (NCBI taxonomy): domain Eukaryota; kingdom Viridiplantae; phylum Streptophyta; class Magnoliopsida; order Santalales; family Viscaceae; genus Viscum; species Viscum album. Next base: position 1,193,027,823 of record OY728147.1, read on the forward strand.
TAAATAACTTATAAAGGGTTATAATTGATTCATATATGGTATGATAGTTTTGTTTATTATTATGTAATTCATGTATAATAAATTTTTATTTTTTATTTAGGATGATTGAATGCATATATAGGTAGTTATACATGATGTAATGTAGCATCATCTTAAAAATATTTTCATGGGACTCCTAACATATTCACCAATATTTTCCTCCATGTTGGAAATATAACAGTAAATAAGATCATATATTAATGTAATTATGAAAAAATAGGTTCTAGAAATATAATTATAAAGATAATTATTTCATTTTTCTTATAATTTATATGATACGAATGTGGTGATGGTTTTATGTCACAATATTACTATTTATCATCATAATTTATGGTTATATTTCTTGATGATGAAATATTGTTATCTCAATCTAAATAAAATAATGTATTTTTTTATCCTATGATCATTTCATTATATTGAATGATTTAATTTCAATTTTTCCACATTATGTACTTGAGAGATTGAAAGAATTATTTTAATGAGGAATGAAATATTTTGTCACTACTCTCAATACTCATTCTCATCCATGGTCATGTTTTCTAATAATATCATAAATAATGATTTTAATTTTCTATGATAAATTTAAAATAATTTTTTTCTAATTTTATATTTTAATAATTTTTTCAAAATATATTTTTCATGAGACTTTATAAAATGAGAATGTTTAAAAATTTTATATAAAATGTAATAGGAATATTGATTTTTATATGTAAAACATGAACATAATTTAACACCTTCATGAACACTCAATTACCTTAATCCCCTTTAAATTTTTTGATATATATTTTTAACTATTTTTTTAATATTTTTCAATTTTCAATATAAAAACTGATTTTAAATTTAAAAAGGTATTTTCATGATAACATATTTTAATTGAAAAATTATAATATTTTTATTTATAATTTTTAATCGTTTGATTATTTTTAATCATTACTTGGATTAAAATCTTATGGTACTAAATTTATTTCATTCAATGGTTGGTTAATTAAAATGATTATATGATATTTATGAATCACTGTTCTTTTCAATGAATTTTTTCAGGATGAAATTATTATTATACCCATTTAAAATCACATGTTATGATATAATTAATGTCTTATGTTCTGCTGGAATAAACATAAATAATTTACATAATTTGATCAATGGGTAACATATTATATATAGAAACTATTCATTGTTTAATTATTAATTTTATTTGAGATAAAAATGTATATTAGTGGTTATCCCTGTCCCAAAATAGGTATATGTGATGTTGTCTGATGCCCAAAAGTGGGAACACATTAGGTTATCCGCTTCTTTATGATGTTAAATAAGTATTTATCCAATTCCTATCATGTTATTAAATTATTGGCGGAGATCATTGACATATGAAATTCTCTTATTATGAGGATCCCACAATTCTATGTCTTACGTCAATGTTATGATCACATGGCTCCTCTTCCCTGATTAAATTTGGTCAATGTCTTTTAAAAATACATGATTTATACCATGTCACAACATAATGATAATTATTATTAATGTTAAGGGTTTTAAATGTTATTCTCTTGTTATAATACTCATATTACCATATTATTCTTATGTGGTCAATAATAACCCCATTTTATATGATTACTGAGCATCTAACCTCACCATTTCATATGTTTTCCTTCCCCAGGTAATGAAGAAAGGTATTATTTTTAATATGTCTCATATGGTGCTAGTTATTTAGAATGTAGTGGGAGATGATGCAGTTATCTTATGATACAATTATTTACATATCCATGTTTCCAATGAAAATAATCATCTATGAACTATTGGAATTATTTTTATATGTAAAATATATAATACAATACTATGATACAATAACTATATATAAAAATACTAAGTAAATAAAGTTTTTATTAATGGTGAGGATTACTTATTATTTTATAAAAAGTATTAGAAAACATTTGTATGAACCATAGTGATAAATCAAATTAAAGGAAAATTAATTAGATTTTTTGGTTTGGATATATGGATTGGTTTCAAATTCATTACATTAATATTTGGATAATACAAATGGGTGTGAAAGTAAATTGTTTTACCTTGGGATAATAAAACACAAAAAGATGTAGTATTATATGACTAGATAATTACCATTTCTACTAAACTAGGTCTTGATGTACACAAAGATTAACACTCTAGTGGGTTAGGCTTTTCCAATTCACAAACACATGACGAATCATCATGAAGGATTTGAATAGATATTGACTTTGAATGGCCAATGATAAACATAAGGTGGAATATATTAAAAATATGGGGTCATTTATTATCCATCATATGAATTAATATTCATTACTTATCTCTCTAATCAAATATTTTTTATTGCATTATTAGTCGTTTTTTATTTTACTAAAGTTTTAAAGAAAGAATTTTGTGGTTGAGTTTATAACATGTAAGATCCATAATTAATGTATAATATTTGAGATTATTTATATATGAATTTTTATATTAATAAATTTCATAAAGTATACTAATTCAAAAAATCAATTATCAGATTCTGAGTTTGTAGTGAAATCACATGATGGTATAATGATCACTTCTCCATTCTATGATTCTTCTCCAGTTCATGATCATGAACTTTTTCCTCTATAAAATCTTCCTATTCTCACTCAATGTCATTCTTATGTTATCTGATGAATGAATTGGATTTCTATACATAAATTCCACATAAATTTTCAATGATTGGAAGTCGAGTTTAAAATTCCCTACCAACCAATTATCATATATATGTGTGATAATAAAGGTGAAAATCCAGTCAAAATAACATCTAGTTCTTCTGTCTTAATTCCTATCAAAGATTGAATTTTATGTAAAATAGATTGGGACAAACTATAAATAAAACAAATAAATTTTTTTTATGAACTATTTTATGTTATTTAAGAGGATTATAATAGTATTACCTTGACTCGTGAATTAGATTTCTAAATAGTAATGAGATGTAGCACCAAAAATATTTCCAAGACTCCCATTAGAATTGTTCGATTTTTTTAAATTTATTATTGAAAAACATTAAGAGAATATAAAAAAGTATTTACTCATCCATGTGTGTCGCCATGGGGTGCATTATTTTTTTTGTTAAGAGGAAATAATGATTGATAAAAAAATGGATTTATTTTCTGAAACATAAAATATCATAATTAATGACATGTAACCTCTTCCTTGTATTGTTTTATTATTTTTCAAACATCATAGAGCTCAATATTATCAATACATTTACTTTTAATATATATATCATCAATTCACATCCAAAAATTGGCATATAACAATGAAAACATTACATACTTGGTATCAACAAGAAGAAAATATATTCACTACAATTAGTCTTAATAATTCCTACACAGTGATCATGGATTTAATGAATAGAGTACCTATTGAAATAATTGATCAATTTATGGTTTTATTTATGTATTATATTCTTATATATTGAAATTTTAAGGATGTTTATAATGATTTCATTATGATTAAATTGAATACCCATATGATGGATAATATATAAGAAAAAAATTACCAACTATGATTTTTTTTAAAAGGTTTCATTTCATGGTAAATTAATTTTAGGAGATGTTATATTGATAGAACCAGCAATGATAGAATTTAATAAATTCCAACATAGACCCATTATTATGATTGAGATATAATGATTAACTTTTTAGAGTGATATTATAAATTGTTTTTTAATTATTTCTGAAGGTGGTTTTATTTTTCATCAAGTAAACATAGAAAGGATAAAACTTCCTTTGGAAATATTAATATGTTGAAAAATTCAAGGAACTGAAGTGACAGTTAGTATGTTCACTAGTTCATTTATTACCATTCAATAGAGAATTGTTTATAATCTCTATATATACATAATTAAGGGATTCATATTCAATATCATTATAAATTAAACATCTATAGATTATTCCTTACAATAATTTTATTTTCATGAGAAAAACTACCTAAGTCTAGATTTGGAGATAAAGTGTTAATTTTTAAAAATAAATTTGTAGAGGAATTATCATTATAGATAAAGTTGTAATATAAATGGAATGATATGAATATTAACCCAATAATATTTTTAAACTAATTAATGATTATGATATTTCAATACATTACCACCAAGGGAAAGAATACAAGGTGGGAGATTATTTTAGTTTTTAGGATCATGTTATGTTATTTATGATCATCATCACATAAAATCATATATTTATACATTTGAAAATAATTGATCAAGAAATTTATAAGGAGATAAATATTATATTTCTCAAATAATTGATCAACCATCTATCCATGATACAGTTTAAGAGGAACATATGTACGATGTAGAGATATTGATGGATGTGAGAAAAATACCTCAACTAAACATTGATTATGAGAGAATGATATGGTTTAAGAAAAGTTTATGTTATCTTACATACATATTTTAATGAATAATATTTTTATAAGAATTGTAATTCTTCATTTTCTATTAACCCTGGATGTGTGATGATATATATAGGTGTTGAATAATATTTTTTGTGGATAACATGAAGAGACATATATTTGAGTATGTATGTTGGTTACTAATATTTCATTATTTTATGGAAATGAGATAAAATTTATAGGGGGTTTTAATCTATTACGCATACCAGAATGAAAATGGGAAGACATATTCATATAATTTATCATCAGAATCCCTAAAAACCATTAAATAATATAATTAAATTTCGGTTATAGTCTTTTTAAATTATTCACATGTTGTTTCTATTAGAGTATATTTCTCTCAATATAATATTTAAGGGATTTATATTAATGATTTGGCAAGGCTATATATAGAATGAAATCATATTTTATCTGATCAGGATCTGAGGTATACCTTCATGTTCTAGTTACATTTGTATCAGGATATGGATGCAGATTACAATTTCAGAACAATATATCATTCTTGTACAAATGGTCATTCGAGAAGAAAAATTAAAACCATATAGGATATGTTTGGAATTTTTTCAATGAATGTTCAATGTTTTAGGGATCTAAATCATTCTCCAAATGAGTTTTTTACAAAAATATAATCGACACATGCATTTAGATGGATCATTTTGATTCCTTCATTAGAGTTAAATGTATAACTACAATATGATTGGATGATGTTAGGGAATGAATGATATTGGGAACTGTTGTAGCTAACGAAATGGAAGATGATATTTGATCCAATCAGTAGAAAATTAATCATGAATAGATTCTACATGATGTTATTGTTGAAAATAATCAATGTCTTATAGATTTTGAAGTTTATGAGAAGGTATTTATATTAATTTATTCATTAAATTATGTTATACAATTATAAAATACATGAAATATTATTCCAAGGAATATTATGGACATTAAAAATTCATGAAAAAGTTTTGAATGTATCATATCAATTGGTGCTTTGACGAAAACCCTATAATGTTCAAAATATGTTCTATATTTCACTCACGAGGACGTATGTATTAGATTATTAACATGTAGAAAACAAATAGGTTCTACCACTATACTATGATATCTATTATCAGTTGTAATAACTTGATATTCTAGGTCAAAGAGTTAATGTTCTATGAATGAAGACCACTAATAATATTAGGATTTTTTGGAAAACACAATAATGTATAGTATCTACATGGGAACATGAAGATATCATGTAACACCTTAAGATTTTGTGAAATTTATATTTCTCAATTTATTTTTTTCTTTTAGATATATTCATTTAATGAACCACTAAAAAATATTTTTTAAATAAAAATGTTTGTATTGAGTGAAATAAATCAAAATAATTGATTAACGTTTGCTAAATGAAACATAATGTTTTTCTAGAGTTACAAATAATGTTGAATTCCTTTGATAGCGTGCATAACATGAAAGTCTGAGTTTTTAGTGAACAAATTTATATTAATATTATTATTCTAAAACTATTGTTGTAGCTATCACATAAACATTGGAATGGATATGACAAATATTAATAACTAAATTTTGGAAATATTATTTAATAATTTTACATAAATTTATTCATTTGTTTTTTAATTAGTATATGTACATTTAAGAACAATTTTACATAAAAGAAATTACAATTATAAGAAAAATATTTTAATACATATAAAATCAATTGTATCTCAATAAATTAAATAAAACACTTTTGATTAATGTTATTATTATAATTTATTATAGGGAGGTTTGGGAAAACTTGTATTGTTAAAGAAGAAAAAAATATTGAATAGAAAGGGAATGGATGGGGTTATACAAGGAACATTACCACATGTCAAAATATACCAAAGTAAATCAAGCATCATAATAAAATGGATATAAATCATCATCATTATCAAACAAGTCATTGTCATATAGGGGACCATGATCCTTAGTGCCTATAGTAAACTTAAAATAGGAATTTTCTTTCCTAGGTATAGATTTTATTAGATAAACATATTTAATACCTTCATCATCTACAATAACAATTTACCCTTTAGACAATACCTAACTATATATTTTATTTTTCAGTGAATCATCTTTGTTATCATCCCACCTTCCTAGAATACCTTCGGGTTCCCTCAATTTATTAATTTATTCTTGAATCCTGGAAAGATTGCCGTCATCAACTGACTTCCATTACACCACATGTGCAGGAGAAGAGTCTAGAAGACACTAATCCAGTGTCACTCCGGGTATAAGTTTTCCCACAACTGCTTGTTAATGGTCAATGTGTTCAGGCACTAGAATCAGTTCCATATCCTATTATTCATGTTTTTCTAGTGCCTTATCCAGTTGTGGACCATCTAAACCCCGTACATTACAATTGTCAATAGAGGGTTTCTTATCACAATGTGAATCCCCGTTTTTTTGAAGTATTCTCCCTCACTTTCTTCTAGGAAGATTCTACAAGCTGACATTTTGAAGATCAGGAAAAGTGAACTAAATTTCTATAAAACATATCCTTAACATTACAAATATATAGACACTCTAATTAAAAGTTAAAGAGTCATTCCTTTTACACTTTTAAAGGAATATCATCACCTGAAGCTAAAAAATATATATTATGAATCCAATAAGAGCTCAGATCAATCTTCACCAGTATCATAGTATAGTGACCAAATTTGGAAATATATATATTCTTATAAATTTTTATAGGAATTAAAATAGCTAAACTAATATGAAATAATATTTTTGGATTCCAAAAAATAAAATTAAGACCAATAATTTTAATCCGGACTTGGGATCTATTTTTTTTATGGAAACAGGATAAAAATTAAAATTCCACTCTTGAAATATTATCACATCTGGCGTCAAAGTGATTAAACTGAATCCCCACTCGATTTTCATTAGAACCTCCAATGAAAAATTAATTTGAATGAAAACCTAACCCTAGGGAAGACGTTTCCATCCAAAAAACACCATATAGAAGTCATTTTTTAAAAAATTCATCAAATTTCCCAAAAACATTAAGAGGATGAACAATCCTAGCAATTATTAAGCGTTCAAAATTTTTAAATCTATTAAGAATCGCCTCCCTATTAGTATTCACAGAAGATATATCACCTTTCTAGACTATTTTTCAAGAACAAAATCCTTTACGTACACAAATTTCCTTATATTGTGATTGGTATATTTGTAATTATAATTATTAAAATTTTCTTTGGCCGATGGACCCATCACCGCATTTGCTACATCATTGTGTAATGAATAAATACCGCTTATATCCAAATATCCTATACAAAAATATTAAAAATACACCATATCCACCATTGAAACAGACTAGGCACCACCTGCACCAGTCTCCCCTTACGTTAGACCAGTTGTGGCCGTTGAACTACCAATCTTAGTTGTTCTGGTGAGAATGCCTTTATGCACCGATGTGGGTCTGTGCACACCACTCACTCCACCCAAACCATGCACCACCACCCTCACTTCTGCAGTATCAGACCCAATAACTCTATCTCCCCCCTAAAACCACCCACATCAGAAGCCACATCATCAATACTTCTCGTTCTTATTACATCTCTCACCACTACCACCCTGCAAGCATCACATGCAGCTCCTGTCTTTGTGCCGAAAACATCGGAAGTCGTTGCCGTTCATGCTGTGTTTTCTCTATATGAAAAAGTCTATGTCACTGAATCAATCATCAACTCCACTATATATCTGCAAGCTAGTCTGATCGCATTTCTATTAACAGGTCAATAGCAATCAAACTGCCCTCCTCGGAATAGGAAATCAACCGCTTATTCAACTATTGCAAAACCATGATCTATGACAACTAGAGAGAGAGTCATTCTTGCGCATCCCCATCCATTAAATCCCCAATAATGATATATTATATATTCAATAAATATTTTTAAAATTTATGAAATTTAGTTTATAGGTATATTATAACAATGACACAAATTGTATGTATAAAAAGATGTATTATTCTAAAAAATTACTTTATTTCATTTTAATAATGAAATAATATTAAATACATTTTTTATAACATTTATTGATTTTATATTTCAAAATAACATTAAAATATAACATTAGAACATAAAAATTAGTTTATTGTTATTTTCTAGTATTTTTCTGTGATGTTTAATTTTTATGATGAATAAGGAAACACCATTGTTTTTTATTCAAAATTACATTTTCATATAATTAATTAATAAGGATAAATTATATTTTTAACTTTTATTATTTTATAATTAAATAAATTTTTCATAAATTAATCAAAATTATTTAATTTTGTAAAATTTCGCATTGAAATTAGGTGTAAAAACATACAATACTTTAGAGCATTTTTTCCATTCAAAACTAGCTTTGTTGTCTTGCTTGTTGGATTAAATTAAAAATAATATATACCACTATAGGTATTGGTATTTATAAAAATGGATTACATATTTGGAATTAAGAAATATATATTATTTCAAATAATTTAAAATTCATTTATTAAATAAATATTAGAGAATGTAATTAAAAATTCTTATAATGAGTAATAGAATATTTATCGTAAAAATGACAAATCCTTACAATTAAGGGCCAAAATTACATATAAAATTTTCTAAAATCAATTTTATGGATGTATTTAGGCTATATAATCAATATTATATAATTTTTTTCTTTTTTTGATAAAATTTTTATAGGAATAATATGGGAGTAATTCTCTTTTAAAATATTTAAAACAATGTCACTCCTCTATTCTATGGGGGAACTCAAACTGCCCACATACTCATATCTATAAAACCCATTGAATCGAAAATCCTATGATAAAATAAAATCCTATAATCCCTTAATTAGACCTTGAATCATCCCTTTGAGTAATAATCAAGCTAAAAATACCTTTTTTAATAGAAAATGGAGTTACACATAGAAGAGTTAACATCATTCTTCAAGAACATTTCTAATAGTTTCTTTCTTCACCACCTAATTTAATATTGTTATAATACTATATAATAAAAAATTATCATCAATATAAATATATGTTGTTATTATATGTGTTCTATGTTTACATAGACAAACATCCATCTAATTTGTAATAAACATACCATTCTTGTGTATGAAAAACTACTGCCTCATGAAACAATTTTTTTCTTTATCCCATTAAAACCTATAACTGTATGGAATTATAATGAAAAATGTATTTTTATATTTTTTATATTATATTAATGAAGTATTTATTATTCTATAATAATTATATAAAAAATACATTTATGATATCCATTTTGTGTATATACGATAATTTCGTTTGGGGAAGTGTGGACTACCACCTCTTCAATGCTATGATATTTTTTCAAAACATACATGAAAACTGTTGAGGATATGTTTAGTGAAAATATAAGATATATATTAAATATAAATTCCATATTATTTATAAAATTAAAATATAAATATTGTTCTTCTAGTTTATTTGTTTCAATATCACAATAAAATAGAATCAATGTTTATTTGTACGTATACACTACTATATCCATTAACAGTGAATTCCGTTTCCCACTTCATTATTCAATTGATTATTATAATAAAAATTTAATGAATATAAATTAAATATATATCATTATAAAAATAATTGAAATAATTATATAGGTATATAGACAAAAATTAAAAAAATTATGGAACATGTGAATAAAGTGTTTACTAACCAAAACATAATAATAAGAAGGACGTGGGTGGTATAAGTCCATAAATTGTATTAGTTATAAGAATATTGTTCCATGGTATATTTAAAATAATATTATATTCATTATATAAGTGATTGTGATGAGTACAATGAGATTCAAGGTACAAGGTAAGGTAATTTCACCTCACTTTTTTTCCATAAGATACCTTCCTTATTCACCAATCATTTCATTTGTGTGGTGTGTGTACTAGACATGGATGTATTTTATTATTATTATAAAGAACTTTTCCTATATTTTAATATCCATTTGAAGAACATTAATTCATTTTTTATGTTCCAAATGTAAAAAAATCATTGAATTAATTTTGTCTCAATTTTTCTTCTTTGGGACACATGCCACATTATGAAACTATATATTTATATGAGGTTAAAATAATTCCATTGAAATGTTATATTCAGAATATAATTTATTTAATGATATGTGAATATTTATGTAATATTAATATTTCTATTTAATTATTATTAGGAGTCACAAAATTGTGTACAATTTGTAACTAAAATCTAATCAATTATAAAGACTATTTATGAATATGTTTCTATTGATGAATGATTATTATACAACTCTCAGGAAATTTGATTAATTTTATTAACATGTGGTTATAAATTTTGTATCAATTTAATTGTATAGTTTTCCCAATATAGAATAATTAGAGAACTACGAAAATATTTTAATAAAAAACCTACTTTATTTCTTATTTCAATTAAAAATATGTGTACTTTCAAAAACATGGATTTATAAAATTATTTTTAATTTATTTAGTATTATACTATAATATTTAGTGGAAATTTATACCCATGGATTACTTTTTTACAAAATATATTTAAATATAATATTTTTTCATTTCCCAATCATGGAAAATTTATAATCATTTAAGGTGAAAAAAAAATTCTTATCATTTTTGGATTTACCCACCATTATGAGAATAAATTCCATGATAGTTGCTTTTAAAATTTACAAGGATATTTTTCCAAGAATTTTTTTTAAATGATTCATAAATTTATCAATTTTTAAATTATTATATAGAATATTTCTTTTAATAATTTGTTTTAGGTTTAAGAAGTGTTTTTAAATTTTTTTTAAACTACTCTTATAATTTTGCAATGTTTTCATTCAAATAAAATTAATTCTATGATTTCAAATATTACATTATAACATTAAACTGTGTTTTAAAAAATTACTTTCAAAACATTTTAAATATTTCTATATAATTGCTCAAATTTTTTCCAACGGAATTGTTTTCATAAGGTTATCAAACTTCCGTTATATGTTTTTAATACATTTTAAATGATAATAGTTTTCTAATGGCATAATTGTTTAATAATAATTTTAAAAATTTCAAAGGATGTTATCCTTAATAAATGTTTTTAAATGATATTTAAAAAACTTCTATGATGAAATCCATTTCTATTGCTCATGTCTTAATGGTGTAATCATCTAAATGATTCATTCATATTTTTTCTCTAAATGGCTACTATTTTTATGTGATATTTTATAGTAAAACCATCTATGATTAATTATTTATGTGATTTAGAAACCATTTTTTCATTAGTTTTTATTTTGATTAATTTACTATGAAGGTAATCTATTTTGAATAATTTAATATATGATTACATGTTTATGACACACTTTTCATTTCTTCAGTTGTGATATGAATGTTTATGATCTTGGGGAACAATTATGTAGATTATACTATGAGATGGGTTGGACCTATATATCCCTCCAATTCATTTAGTAAAGACTTATATCTCATTAGATTATTTTGGGGTTGGTTTTTATAGGATTGATCTACTTTGGAGGTTGGGGAAACCCGATACATTATGTAAATATGAGGAAAACCAATCCCCTATGTGAATATGAGGAAACCTTGTCCACTATTGATTTTGAGTGGAACCCAATATCATTCAATGAATGGATATTAACTTGGTATGATGGTGTGTCCCTCCCCATTGGTTTAGTCTCCATGAAGTTCCTTGATATGATTAAGAAATGTGTCTTTACTCAAATAGAATTACAGTAAATATTTAGGGGGTTTCCACCATTCCAGGTCTTGCACCCATGTAACGATTTCATGGTTTTTTAAATTTATTTTCTTATGATTCATTCCTTATGAACTACGAACCATTATTATTTGAATTTGTTTTATGATCATTGATATTCATGATTTGATAATTGAGTGTTATGATCACATTTTATAGCCTTATGCTTATTCTTATCCTTATATCTCTCTCTTGTTTATCATTATTTAGGATATGCGCTAAATCATTTTTATATATACTTCCCCATGTTTTGAAGATTTATATTATGTATGATTCTTATAATAGGGTTTCTTTTCATAGGGAACATAATGGGATATAATGTATCTCACTCATGTATTAATTATTAGGTTTCCATGATTCCAAAGTCACTAAACTAATACGGTCATTGTTCCTCTATTTTTATACCATAATAAGTATTCAGTAAATATAATGAAATGTATATGTATGGTATGAAAAATTTCTTGTAGTTGGATTCAAAGAATAATTTTTTTCCACCCTTTGTAAATGAGCATGATAAAACAATTGTGAGATTCCTTGGGATATTTATAAGGATATGTCTGAGGGAGCCTCTGACGATAAGTAGAATGATGATTTAATGTTAGAAAAATGTCCAAAAATTTGGGTAATGGATATTGTTGGTGGATTCAAAAAATTAGTTACATATATGTATACTAAAATAATATATTTATCAGGAATAAATGTAACTAGGTGTAACAACTCTGACATGTGTTTCTGGGACTCCAATGAGCATAACCTGGTACACGAAAATAGGCCTTTCTATATACAGGGTTTGAAACTTCTGGGGGATATTCAATGGAAATTATCAAAATCCTTGGGAACCATCATGAAGAGATTAAATGGAATTTGGATATAAATAACCTAGTAGAAACATAAAGTGTCATATATTAAGTATGTTACCATAATTTGGGAATCGTATAAGTTGGTTTTCATGATTATTTGGTTTCTCAGTATGATAATTATTTCCCCATAAATGATTTATAGTTTGAGTTAGTTATGGAAACCATATGTAACTAGGTGGAAATTTACTGTGATGTATTTTTTTATGAAAATTCAAATCGGATGGTCACTCGAGTGAAGTAAGTTATGATAATGTGTTTTCAGTTTTCTTGGAACATAAATTAAAATGTGTACCTTAACCGTCGCTAGGAATCCCCATGGTTGAGAAAGAAGGTGTCCACTATGATTTAGATAAATGGAGACCACGTAGGAAAGACGGTCAAGTTTAAATTGGCTCATGAATGTGAAAATAACAAGCTATGTGAATGTATTAGAGGAATAATAATATTTTTTGACTGTGGAAATAAAGGACATAATTAAAGTAATTGAAATGTAAAAAATTAATGGTTTATTTGAATAAATGGATGGGAATATTGGCCTCCCTAATAAATTATCAAAGGTTAAATTATTTTATTGTTGAATATATGTTCATTATGGTAAGCGATTCCCCTACTAGAAATCTCATGAAGGAATTTAGCATGGTGATATGAGTAATTGTTATATTGTGAATGGTGATGAAAATATAGATAAAATGTAAAACCAAATAGGTATTAAGTTATAGTATTAGTTATCATTCTTATTTGTTATGAATAATGATGAATAATAAAAAAATTATATATTTTAATACATGAATTATTTTATATTAATTATGAAATATAAAAGGATTATTCAGCCATTTTTTTAACTCAGGATTTAAAATTTTATGTTGAATGTTTTTTAAGGAAAATAAAAATGATTTTATAGAGAGTTCAAATTTGTACTACGCGAAGATAAACAATAATATATTTCTTATGTTAAGATAATTTTTTAGCTTAATGTTATGATGGACTGAATAATTTAATTAGATGGTTATTATTAGCTTATTACTAATTAAGTACTTTTTCAAAAGTGGTTATTCTATAATTGATAATTTTACAATATATTTTTATTTAAAAAATATATAAAATATACATTGGAATACAGAACATACATCATTCCAATAATTAATTGTAGTAATTGCAGTTATTAACATGTTTCAATGGAATAAATCATAGTAATATTCAAATGTTAGGTAGGAACAAACCTAGATAAATATTATGATTTGTGAGGGATCAATGATATGATTTAATTGAGACATTTTTTTCCGTGTTTCTAGAGTTTTGGACTTCAATAATATAGATGTGTTATATAGAAAAACATTTATGTAGTTTATTATGTTAAGAATGAGATTGTATTGTAGATATAAAAGTATTTTTTCACAATATAAATATTTATTCATAATTTATATCTTGTGATATTAATTTTTTGATAAAAAAATTTAATCACCTATGATTCTATTTATAGATATCATGATATGTTAGTTCCTCATTCATGGAAACTTGACATTAATTTCATTTAATGATATTTTATGTTGAATTATATAATGTCAAAACACAGTTTATGTTGTCCCTGATATAATTTTTTCATATCCTTCAATGAAAATTCTTCAACTTTGGGAAAATGATCTTGGAAGAAAATGTTTTCCAAATACATTTATTTTTTATAAACCAATTTCCTTTTAAATCATAAAAAATTAATGAATTGGAGAAAATAAAACTTCCATTAATCATTCAAGTGATTATTATTAACAACCACAATACCTCCATATAATTAAATACCATTTTCCTTGAAGCCTATTTTTTCACATCAAAACTAAGTCATCCTTTGTGGAAACCTATTTTCCGGTCACATTGGATAATTGTTGGGTTTCCAAATATCATTTTTAAAATTAAAATTTCTTATTAATTTATAAAAATTGGGTTTCTATAAATTTATCTATCATGAATTACTCCACTGATAACCTATTTGAATTATGTTGTTATGTTTCATTTTTAAGGGACTTATAATTTAACACCTTGAGATAGTGTGAAATATTCTTTTTTGAAATTAATTTTTCATTTTTTATATTTTCATATCATTTGAAACTAAATATAATTTATTACATTAAAGAACTACATATTTAATATTGGAACATCTTTAGGGAATTATATTATCTCATGGTACAGGATAACATATGATTTTTCATGAGTTACACACACTATAGAGTTCTTTCAATAACCTGTGTAACACGGAGGCCCATGTTTTTATAGAACTAAAATATATAATTAGCATAATTACTAAAATATAACTACAACTACAACCAATCTATTTTAATTAATGATAAAAATATGATTAAATAAAATGGGAATATATGTTTTACACAGATATACAAATGAATCCTTTTTTATCAATTAGTATATATAAATGTATGATCAATTTGAAAATAATGTAATTACTTATATATGAAAACTATCGTTCTATCTAAAAAACAATTTTATCTCAATATATTGAACTATAATCTTATGATTAATGTGATTAAAAATTATATAATATGTTAAATGAATTATTTTTAAAAATTATCTAATATATTTTTAATGTGTAATATAAGAAAACATAAAATTTTATGAATAAAAAAACATTCCTTTAAAAAGTAACATAACCGCCTTTTAATAGAGAACTCATTTAAAATATATTCTATTTGATATTTTTTGATTTTATATGTCAAAAATAAATCTCATATTTGAAGACGAAATATAATAATTTGTTGTGCGAAAATTTACTTATTTTTTGGTATATTATATCATTTATGAATGGGGAAAAACACTGAATTTTAATTTAGAACTACATATTCATATAATTTATTTAAAATAATAAATTAAAATATTAATTGGTTTTATGTTTAATTATGTCAATTATATAACTATTAATTAAATATATGTCATTGGAATTAACTTTAATTTGAAATTAGACATAATAACTTACCAACCTTTTAAATATCTTTATATTAACAACCAACTTTTTCACCTCATCTGTGGGATAAATTGTGAATTAATTGATACCACATATATGATTGAAATTTAAAATAATGGATTCAATATCTCTAATATTAATAATAATTATTTTCAAATATGTTCAACTTATGTCTTTAGAAAAATATTTATGAAGGTAATTACAATTAATAAAAATATTGAATAAGCAAATTACCTTAATTGGGACTAAACCATACACATAAGTGAAAAATAATCTATAAAAACGTATAAAATCCATTGGATGTCGATATTTTTACCATTTTATCCCTTGGATACAATTTGGTCCATTATTTGAGGAATGTTTCATTTAAAAACATTATTATATTTCCCTTATCATTCATTTTAATGAATTTCACTCCTCCTCCACTATAAAAAGGGTCTCAACCATCCAATATATTCACATCTCTCTAGCCCATTTGGTCACCGTAAATCAAAAAAAATAATATCCCAACATTTACCCCTTTATCTATTAATCCTCCCATTGGTCATAAATCCTTCCAACGAATCTCTTTTGTGCTAATCGAAAATATTACCCAAAAAAGCGGTCAAATCCTTCCTTAAGATCCATTAAATTAGTTTATTTATATAGCACAATAATTATTATTATTAAATGATTATATAATAAAACAATAATTATTAACGTAATGAGTGTTTTTTATTTTATGTTTTTGAACTAAAAATAAAACCCCTTCCATCTAATAGGTAACGAACATACCGTTCTTATGTATGACAAAGTTCCACCTTATCAAATTATATTGATCATTTTTAAACTAAAAACTATAATTTTTATGAATTATAATATAAAAATATTTTTTTATAATATATACAATATATTTGATTTATTTATTATTTTTTAGTTATTAAATAACACATTCATTCATTAAATCCATTTTTTTATGTATGATAATTTCATTTGGGGAAATGTGGAAAACAACCTCCTCAATGTCATGTGATTAATTCACAAGATACATGGAATTAACTATTTATGTATTTTGGGAAAATATTTTAATATAATAAATAAAAATTATATTTTAATTAAATCATATATATATATATATATTTCATTTACATTATTTTTTTCAATAAATTAATATATCAGAAACAATGTTCAAGAGTATATATGACCAAACATTTTCATGAACAATGTATTCTATTTCAAAATTCTACATTCTATATATTATTAAAATACAAATATATTGAATATAAATAATATTTATATAATTTTTTAAATTAAAGAAATCATCATATGTGTATAAATACAAAAAAAGTAACAAATTTTCGCACGCCCAAAAAAAAGTTTATATAACACAAAACATATTCTTAATGTGGAAGGAGGTGACATAAAAGATTATATGGAATTATATATAATAATAGATTTATTTTCTAGAATTATAATAATCTTATATTCATTATAAATGATGTTGTAATGATTACAACGAGTGTCAATTCATATTGTAATGGAATTTTATCTCAGTTTTTAGTTCTGGTTGATACATGCTGTAATCCACTCTCATTTAATTTTTATGATTTTTATAATACCCATTGATGTATTTTAAGATTTATATAATTAAATTTATGGGTATTTTAATATTTATTTTATGATATTAATTTCATGGGGATTATAATTAAAATGTTAACAAATTGAAAAATTAATGTTGACTCGTTTTTCCTTCTTTGATACACATGCCATGTTATGACCGTATATTATTATTTGAGGTGTATATACTACCTTAGAAATGTAATAACATGAGTAGTAATATTTTTAGGACATTTAATGCCTTATTTAATCTAATTATTTAAATTATATTAATATTCAATGATACTAAATTTATAATGGTTTATTTCTACAATCTTATCATTTATTGTTTTTTTTAAATTAAACTTTATTTGATGAAATATTATGATACATCTGTCGATAAATCTAATGAATTTTATTACCATGTGTTCATTCATGTTATATCATTGTAATGGTATAATTTTTACACTCTTAGTTACTTAAGGTAATTATGATAATTTCTTCAGGAAAATCTGAGTTTATTTATCCATTCGGTTAGAAATATGTTGTCTTTTAAATCCATGTTTTCTAAAATGGTTTTCAAAAATAGTAAAATATTATCATGTAATGTTCAAAAGTAATTTATAACCATGTATTAAATTTTTTAATTATTTTCTTAAATTGAATATTCATGTCTTTCTCTGATCAAGGATCTTTTCAAAAAATATAAGGTGGAAAAAAATTTCACCATATACCGACTTACCTGCCGTCATAAAAATTATTTCTATAATACATCCAATGTTTGTTTAAAAGATTTTATTTTTAAAAGAATTTTTTTCCAAATATTCTACCATTTTATTATTTAAAATAAATTTATTAAAAAAAATTATTTTAAAATAACAAATAAATTTTCAGAATTGATTTAAAATATTTTCAAATCATCCTTATATATTTACAAAAGTATGTTATCAATGAAATAAATTTCATTGATTTCATATGTTCCACTATATGTAATCAATGTGTACCAAAATAAATTTTTTTCAAATCATTTTGAATATTTATTTATATATTTTCATAGTATTTACAATGAATGGTTGTCTGAATGTTTTGCAGCTTCCTTTATTAGATTCTAATGTGATTTCAATGAAAATGGATTTCAAAAGAATTTAAATAAAATAAAATATGAAAATTTATTTTTAGAAAAAACTGTTTTTAAAAAATATTTAATTGTTTTTTACATCTAATATGACTTCTATTAAGGTTACTCAAACATTTATTTGGAAATTAACCAATGTAACTTTTCATATTATGTTACTGAATGGTTTATGTATTTATAGAATGATGTTTATGAAACCAGTATCA
Source organism: Viscum album (assembly GCA_963277665.1). Classification (NCBI taxonomy): domain Eukaryota; kingdom Viridiplantae; phylum Streptophyta; class Magnoliopsida; order Santalales; family Viscaceae; genus Viscum; species Viscum album. The sequence continues at coordinate 1,193,046,793 of OY728147.1, forward strand.
TTTTCGAGAGTAGTATGATTATGAAAACCACATGTTATCATGTTTATGTATTTCTATGTATTGATTATGAAGCCTACCACTTTGCTATATATTAATATAGGACTACATTATTATTAAACCAATTTCATTTCATGGATATGATGTGAATTTTTATGATCTTATAGAACATAGATGTATGATTAAATAATGTGATGAGTGGAAATTATATCTCCCTTTGATGAATTTTTTAAAAATTGATATCTCGTTAGATAATGATGGTATTCATGTCAAAGGTATTGATAAAATATAGTATATTTGGAAATCTGATCTACTATGGTAAAATGGGGAGACCCGATCCACTATGGAGGGATGGGGAAACCCAATCAAATATGGGAATATGAGGAAACCTGATACCTTATAAGTAAGGGATTGTGACTAAGGAAGGGGGTGTTTCCTGCCCATTTTTTTCCATTACAATCAATTAAAAAGTCTAGAAATTCAACATGACAAATAGGTAATGATATTACATAGTTATGTGTATGCCATCTTTTTTTGTCTTACTCATATGTTAAACTTTCTTATCCTATAATAATTTTTTCCTAATTATTAATTCCTTATAAATGGGTATCCATTATTACCTATTTCATTTTTATGATCTTTTATATCTAGGGTTTGATATTCTAATATTATGACAATTTCTTATTTCCCTTATGCCCATGTTTATTCTTACATATCTTCATTGTTTACCGTTAGTGAGTATTTGAGCTCTCCAATTTTTTATTTCTTTCCGCTGATTATGAAGTTGTTTTTTAGTAATTATATGTCTAATAGGTTTTCTATTCATAGAGAATCTATTGGTAGATAATGTAGTTCAATTATTTACTAGTGTTTATGTTTCCACGATTCCAAAGGCACAAATCAAATAACGTTCTTTGGTGTCTATTTTTGTAATGAATAATGTATTCCATAAAAATGAGGTAATTTCTATGTATATTAATTCTATATTGCTATATATCATTAACAATAAATATCAATTGAAATTTGTGTCAAATAAATTATTTTGATGGGAAATGTTTTCTATGGTGTATAATGAAGAACCCTAATATATTATGAAATGTATATTTCTAAAAAACAATAATGTTTGTGATACCTTGAAATACATGTAACCCGGATTCAAAATAAACGATAATAAATTATAAAATAATATCCTATCCATTAAATTGGATCATATAAATTGGTCATTTAAATTATGAAAATAATATATTTTATAAATTTATATCATTAACTCATATGTTACCAAGAGATTATAAATTATAATAAAAATCATTTTAAAGTAAATGAAATACTTTTCTAAAAACACATTTTCATGTCTTCCATGATTTTTTATTATAATAAATAAAATTATCCTCTATTGAATAATTATTTTCATTAAATTTATATATAATATTCCTTAAAATCTATTATCATATATAAAATATTTTTTCTAGGAATTGGATACGAATCAATCCAGTTTTATGCTAAAATAATTTTTTTTCTAAAAAGTTGGGTTATCTTATTTTACAAATGTATTTTAATATTAATTTTTATGACATTAAAATATTTAATAAATTAAAATGATAATAATTTTTTGAATACAAATTTCATAATTAACCTGATGTGAATGTTTTATCTTTTTAATAAAATGTAAATTTTGATATTAATATTTAAGTCTACTTAGATGTAAAAAAATGTATATCTGTTTAAGGAAATTAATAAATTTAATTATGTCAATAAAAATAAAAAAATATCATTTATATTATGAAAAATCATATTACTATAATTAAAATCAATTTTTTTTAGTTTTAATTTGATAAAAATTTTATATAATTGTTTTTCTTTAGATGAATGCCTTTGCAATATAGGTGTGGATTTTTTTTTAAATTAGATTATAATATTTCATTGGATTGATTATGCTAATGTGGATCCCATAATGTGATTCATAATAAATAATATTTTTTAATTAGGTGAAATAATTTTTATTCATAGTGAATAGTAAAATTATTAGAGGTTAATTACATATATTAGGTTAAAATGGGTTTACTAGGGGTTTAAGCCCAAAAACATTTTCATGCTTTCCAAATTATAATTTTCTAAATATTTTTTTGATAATATTTAAAACATATACTATATGTAATCTAATATAAGTAACTTTTTATCATTATTATTAGCAATGAAATCTACATTTTTTGTTCTTTTTGGAAAATTCCATGTGGCTTCCAATTGGTATTCTTATAACTTATAAAAGGACACCTACTCTCATATCCTTTCTATAATTAATGGTCCTCTTTGATTACAAATAAACTTAATACCCTTAAATTATATCAATACACAATATATTGATCACCCATTTATGTTAGAAAAACAATCCTAGTATTACACCATGACAAAAGTTCCATAAGGTGGTTCCATGAGCCATATTATCCCATGACCTCAGGTATACTTCCCCATACGCCAGTGGTAGCCCACAAGCAGTACTAGACTATCATGTAATATGCAGAGACTATACCCTCTTGATCAAATCATCACAACATAGAAAATAATAAATAATTACAATATTATAAAAAATCAACACATGGATAATAAAACTTTAATGGAAGACCAACATCTCCAAATAATCCCAACAACTAGATTAAATGACATAAACCAAATTAGTATATTTTTCATGATATATAGGTGTAATTTGTGGAACCGAAAATAAAGACACACTGAACCCTCCTAAGTGTGTCCAAACATTATGATTTTTTCCCTCATCCATTCCATTTAATTGGTAACATCCTAGCCAACTAACATATGCATCTTTACCTTAATAATTCAAGAAGCATGTAGATTATCTAGGCAGTGATCAGGTTTCCCATGTAGGGTGTTATTAAAACTTATTCCCCCATAAAATAGTGTGTATAGCAATAACCAATATACCATATTGTATATAGTTATATAAATAAATAAATAAAAATGATAAAGTAAACAATTCTCATAATAAAATTATATGATAATTAACCACATAATCTCTAAATTCATGGTAAAACCCAGTCTAATAACATATGATTCATCCCATGATGGATTTTAATCATTCCACAAAAATGATACCACATTTCACAATTGAATGGGTTTCATTAATCGTTTAATCCCAAAATCACGATCAATCAATGGGGTCATATATCAGTGGGAGAGCACCCTATAAGTATTTTTGGTCATAGTACCTACCCCAAAACACATTGATCACATGAAATGAATATATATAATGGTCTCCGAGAGAGGATTTCTAGCACCTTGTGTGTATTTTTCAGAATAAACCATATCCCCCCAACACATTCACATAATATCGAATCTTGTGGTTCTATGTACAAAACCCAATTATCATCCATTTCCACAATTCATTAATCAACCATTTTAAACAACTCATTTATAAAGAACATTCAAAATACAGAATTTATAACAATATTCATAAATCGTAACTCAAAATCTTCACTATAACATTACAACTAATGGGTTTCCATGTTGTCTTGTTTATAAATCATCAATGGGTCCAATGGGTCCCATGAAGGATTTCATAATCCCATTATAAATATATCATATAATTATATTCATAATGAAATTTCCTAATGTGGAAGTTAGAATATAACAACTAAATAACCTTTATTATAAAAAATATATAGGACTTTAAATTTATTTCATATACCTCATCATCGTTGACGATCATTCTCCAAAACAAACTCCACGATTTTATATTGAATGTTAAAAACCAAAATAATTGAAGATATCAAGGATCAACACCTAAAACTATTACATATTTAAACAAAAAAATCATAAACTATATCTAAACAATCTCCAGTAGATGAAAAATCCACGATATTCTTCAGGATAGAGATATTAGATTGAGATTGTTTAATCAAAATATTATAGAGAGTGCAACCGTAGAGAATTTGAACCATCAATTGGATAATTTATTTTCCATGAAAAGGTTTTCTAGAGCCATGGAATCTCCAAAGATCATAAAAAATATATGGAAAATTTTTAGAAACATTCCATGGATATTTGTGGGAAAATTGGGTGTTCGGTAACATTAATAAAATATTTTGGGGATATAAATATCAAGTGGATGGTTTCGTAGGATAAGGTAAAGTGGTTTCCAATTAAATACCATGTTCATAGTGGGTGGGTGGTTTTTTCGATGATGTGTATGGTTTGAATCACTATGTTCCAACCATGAAATTTATATCTATTGTATTGTTCAATGATTAAGGAGGGATGCCTCGTAGTTTTTTCCACCATAAACCAAAAGTTGTCACATCACGTACCTCCAAATGAGGTGCATGTTATCTTAGTGAAAACTATACAGTATTTACTAATCATGCACCATCCAGGAATAAAACATTTTGATTTTAAAATTTTCTATTTCCACCCGAAAATTAATTTTCATCCAATTTATAACTAAATCAATGGGAACATAGTACATTAAAATATTGACATGGTACCTCTAGAAATTGTCAGCTTTATAAAATAATTCATCCTTATAATTCATTATCCTCGAGCTTTATCCCCATGAATATCTATGATTTTGAGCAAAAACTATCTGGCCACTATGTCATGATACATTATTATCCAAACCATTATTATTACTGAACACTTCAATGTTTCCACAACAAACATAATATTTGTATTGTCTTTCTGCGAAACACCATCTCATTGTAATCCAAAATATGAATTAGATGCTCCTAAAAGGGTGAAGATAACTCAAGATCAACATCATAAATATTGATCTCATCAAAAGGGTTAGGGTGATAATTTTGAAGACATGAAACAAGAAAAAAATTATGCATAACTCTATACATATTTGGATATTCCAATTGGTATTCCACTGGTACAATATTCTTCCCAACCACAAAATTTCAACAAACATGGGTGCCAACATTTCCTAACTATGTAACCTAAAGTGAACCAATATAGTCAACACCTAATGGAATAAATGATCAAACAATATAAAATAATATGGTCAATGAAATAAAAAAATATATCACTTATACCTACTCTGATCTCCTGCTAAATGTTTCAAAATCTTCTAAACATACTCATGATGTCCCCTAGAAAAACATTAGTTCCAAAAAACCAGTCTCACCTACCAAAATCCATCAAAATGTGATCTACAAGACCCACCTTAAAGAGAATAATATTTTAGAATCTAAACAATTTCATGAAAATTACTGTTATAGGAAAAATCAATGAGGGACAATTATTTCTCACAAGACCCACCAATGTCTCAGACACAGGACCAAGACATATCCTTCAACACCACTATTTCTTTTCTAAATTCAAATTCATTTATAGATATTAATCCATAGTCACAAAAATATGTTCACCTAACACCATTGATACACAATGATATATCTCTAAGTAAATCATGAATTAGAGTATGAAACAATACTCTAAAATACCCCATGAAATCAAATAATCTATTGAATTTGCATTTCATATAAGTTGTTAATTATGAATGCCTCCCATATTGGTATGAAATTGGATACATTCATTAACCAGAAAAAAATTACCCCAATAGCATTATTATTTAAAGGGATCCTTGGAAGTCCAACTATATAGTCCATGTTAACATCCTCCAACTTCTATTCCAGAATTTGAAATATCTATAGTAAAGAACAATAATTTGATTTTCCCTATCAATTAAAAATCCTTTACTCAACTTCTCTTCCTTGAAATGGGAAATAAATCTGTCTCTCATGTGTATGAGAGACTACAACATCACAAAATTATGTAATTATTTTTCTATACCCACATATAAAAATTGATAAAATTATTTATCAAAAAAATATAATACTTGTGTCATAATTATAATTATTTAAGTATATTGTTGTAAATAAATTCCTACAATCCAATTAATTGGAAAATGATAATGTATCCAAACTGTACATGTGGCCCTATTGCATTAAGAATTGATGTGATTCATTTTTCATTTTATTTTTAAAAATATAGCAATGTGAATATTTCCAATGAATATATATTATAAATATGGAGAAAAATTATCTTATATTGGACAAATTTATTTATCTTTTTTGTTACATCAATTGATTAAAAGGAAACAATAATGATGAATACATGAGGCCCGTCATCTCTATGAATGGCGCAACTCATTTTTACAACTCTAAATTTAGGGATGAATATAAAAACTAATATAAAAAATACATATGATATTAATATAATTATGAAAATTCAACTGATGATGGAACAATGATCAATGTATAAGTACAAATACCACTAAACCCAATAATACATAAAATGAAGTAGTTGTAAACCAAAAAAGTAATTTCAATAAATTATTATTTATAAATTCGTGATAAAATATAAAAATTCAAACATATATGATATTATTTAAATTTTTTAGAATTATTCATAATAAAACTTTATTTATTAATAATGGTGGGTTTAATGAGTATTATGGAATATAGGCCTGAGGTAAACCATTTACTTCTCACTTTTATTTCAATTTCACATATTCAATGTTAGCCAATTATTTATTATGTGTCATGTATACATATCATATGAATATCATTTATGATTTTAATAATTTATATTATGGGACGTAGATTTCCGACTAATGTAATTTATTTCTCTGATCTTAAATTAAAAAGTGACTAATGTGGTAATGATTTTATGTTAAAATCATAATGATGATTAGAATTATTTATGATTAAGTCCATGTTAATGAGATCATATGATCAAACTCTTAAAAAGAAATTTCACATTCTAATTCCATAGTTTGTTATTTATAATTAATTTATTTCCTTTCATTTTCCTTATCTAAAATATATTTATTACCAAAATCACCAGTACTATTCCTATACATGATGAACAAACTCTTCCACTTATACCTGGATCAATATGTTTAGTATTTTTTGATGAAATCATGGTGTACTCCAAGACTCATGATAACCATTTCCCATATATTATCATCTTCATGAGTAATCTGAGAGGGAATCCATTATAATCCACTATATCTAAGTTTGAGTGTTTGATCGATCTGGTAAAATTCATTAGCCACATCATCTCAGAGGATGGTGCATTTGTAGATCAAGAGAAGGTCCAATTAGTGGTTTATTGTGATTAACCCCAAGAAAGTGTCTAATATTGAATTCTTTATGTGTTATATTGCTATTGCGAGTGGTCCGTCCAGGAAGTGTCCCATTTGAAATCACCACTTTTTGACCAAATGAAAATGGGGAAAAAATTTGAAATCATAGAAGATTGTGGGGATTCATTCTTGGAGTTATAGAATCATTTTACATTGAGACCAATCATGAATGTTTCTGATCAAAGTGTGAAGTATACATTGAATTCTGATGCATCTTGGATAAGAATCATAGCTGTGTTGATACATGTATATTATTGGTGTCATATGCGTCGTAGAATTTGAGGACTCATGATAAAAAATACCCATCATATAAACTCTATTTAGTCACTATGGTTAATTCATTTATTTGTTGGATGCATTAAATATTGTGTGAGAAGTTTACTATGTTTACAAATCACAAAATATAGAGGTATATCTTCTCAAAGAATGATTAAAATATCATCTACTGTACAAGGGATGAGTTTATGAATCAATTTTATTTTAAGATACAATATATGCCTTGGATGGGAAAAAATGTAGCTGAATATATTAGTTGGAAATCACATTCTCTTTTGGTGTATGAGTATAGTGTGGGGTGGAAAACTGTGACATTGATAGCTGAGATGGTTGTGGTGGTTCAAGAGATTTAGGAGGAGATGAAACTCTTGCCAGTTTTAGTGGAGGATACACATTTGAAAAATCTTAGAGACATTAATTATGAGGATATTCATAGTTTGAACTTGATGGAAATCCTTGATGGAGAGTAGTCACCTTCATATTGGATACTACATGAGGTTGAGATATTCTATTTCATAAATATGGTAGTTCTTCATATGAGCATGTGAGAGGATCTAATTTGAAACTTCCATTCCTTGACATGGGATGTACTTCGTGGTAGTAACCAAAATGTATCATGACCTAAGATGATAGTTTTTGTGGTCAGACATGAAAAATTATAAATTCAGACTCCTGATATGATACTACACCTATCAGCGAGTGATGGAAAAGAAATAATGACCCTGAGGTTTGCTACAGCCAATTCCCATTCTTGAATGGATATTGGACACCATAAAATGGAGTCCTTTTGCGTGTCTCCTAAAAAACTCTAACGAATAATGATGTGATATTGGATATTTCTAACTAATTGATGAATAAATCACATTTATTTTGTGTACTGTATATTTCCTTCTTTTAGTAGTTGGGAGAGTTTTATGTTCACGAGATAGTTCATCTACATGGGGTTCAAAAGACTATGGTTTCAGATCATGACTATATTTTTACATCACACTTCAAGAAATCCTTAACGAAGGAACTAGGTACATATTTCCTATTGATATTGGCCTTCTAGCCACATATTGATATGTAATCGTAACATATTATAAAACTTCTTGAGTATATATTGTGGTCATGTATTAATGACTTCATCGGGTCATGGGAAAATCAACAAGATTTTGTGGAGTTTTCATATAGAAACAATTATAAAAAAAACTATACAAATGGAAACATATGATACCCATTATTTTAATACAATCATATCACTTTTTTGATGGACAAGATTAGGTGAGTTTGAGATATTGGTATTGAGTCTCATATATGAGATGACGGTGTATGGAAAACTAATTTGGAAGGTAATGGATGTTCCCTTGAGTAGAAAAAGGTTGAATGATGATATAAAAAGATTAACCATAGACTTTTAAGAGGGTGATCATGTATTCCTTCAGTTTTTTCCTACATTATATCATTGTAGGATAAGAAAACCCGACATGTTAATGCTTATGATCATCGAACCATTTGAGGTTGTGGAGAGAATTTGTCTGCTGTTATTCTGATTGTATCTTTCAGAGAAATTCAGTTTTATTTCTAATTTCTTCCATGTGCCAAATAATGGAATAATCAACCTGATCCTTCTCATGTGATCTATGTGGATGGGGTTGAAATGTTGATATAATTATCCCATAAGGTGTATATGACACAAGTAATTGATAAATGTGAGAATGTGTTCTAGTGAAATATTTTTCCCGTTGTTTGTGACTTGTGGAAACCTAGGCATGTGCATAGAAGAAACATGTTAAAGGTAGATGATATATACTCTTAGTGGAATGATAATTTTTCCTAGGTAACATAGTTACGCTTGGGAGTGTGTCTTGAATATGATATTTTATATGGTTTGGAGATTGAAGGATCGCATCCTTTTTGAGAGTTTTTAGAATCATAATTGTTTTTAAAATTTTAACATGTTTTGAATAACATTAAATTGGGTTTTCCCTAGGTATTATTGAGTATTTTTAAAAAAAATTAAGTAAATAGGGTTGTTTACGGTCAGTGCATGGTTAAAGAAAATTGTTACACCAACCTAGAAAATTGTGCAGCCCTAGACATTTGGGGTTCACAAAGGTGGAACATGGTTAGACAACCCATATATAAAAAATAGAGAAACCATGCACACCTAAAATACTAGGTGTCCTATTGAAGAACATGGATATAGAAAATCATGTTCCCCTACCCAAGAAACAATGAATGATTTTTAATGTGGCCCAAAAATTATATTTTAATTCCCTCAAACACCTGAAACAAACATATTTCAAACGAAACTCAAACTATTTTGATTTTGGATGATTTCCTAGATTTTTAGAGGGACTCAAATTTCGTCCAACCTCTATTCATTAGGATTAAATGTTCAGATTGAAGATCCACACCTCTCCCAGAATGGGGATCTACTCCCACTTTCATTCTTTTCCATCTTCCATCCTACATCTTTTATTTTAGGATATTTATTCTCTATTATTGGGAGATATATAGATCAATTATTTTGAATATATGTATTTTTTTCTATATATACATTGACCATATCCAGATTTTGGATAAATTTTTATCTAGATTCTGATATATATCATTGTGATTCTCATCATTGGGGATTTATATTTAGAGATCTTTCAACATAAAATCAAGGTTGGGGGGTCTATTGTTCAATTACAAAAGTCATGATAACAATTACATGTATTTGATTTTATAAATTAGTAGGGTTATTAGTATTTTTAAATCCTAAATTTAATTAATTAATTTGTAAAATTAATTATTGGGATATATTGGAGTCTTGATTTAATAATGGAATTATTGAACATAGATAACTAATTGATGAATTAGTTGTCAATAAATATAATTTTATAGTTGTAGATAGTAAAATGTTTCATTCTTTATATGAATATCGATAATTGTATTTTGTATAATTAATTGTGGATTATTGAGATTGGTTGAGTTATGAAAACAAATTGTCAAATTATCTAATAGGGTTGATGCGATTAATTAATCATTAGGAAAATTAATGGAATTAATATTATTAATTTGTTATAAAATTAATTATAAAATTAATTGTACTTAATTAATTAATTATTTATTCAGATATTGATCATTGATTACACTTTCATGGAGTTGAACTTGGGATTAATTTGGTGTGAGCGATTAATTTTTGAGAAGGACCATGGGATATTTTTTATAAGGACCACGGAATACAATTAAAACTAATACCATGATAGATTATATAGTTATTTCCATGGAATACGATGAGTTTTCATTGAGTTGGGATAAGGAAAATATAGAGAGATCTTCTCCCTCAGTCGAGTAAGAGATTATGCATCATTTTGTGTCACAAACATTATAACTTTTAGGGTAGATGCCTATATACTCATTCCCCATGTTATATTGATTTAAATGTTTTATGTATACAATAAAATGCGAAATAAGGAGGTGAAATTGTTCTTACGATGGCTTGGGATGATGTAGGTCTCAAGGTTTGGGTGTCATTGGGAACCAAAGAGATTTTGTGGTTAAATTAATGCAAATTGAAAATGTAACAACTATTAATATATATGCATTGTAATTATTTACTGATAGAATGGATTACCCTGTTATTGATTAGATTTCATTTAGATATTGTTGGTGGTGGAATTATGAACTGTATGGAAACCCTACATGGGATGCATGATTAGTACATGAATATATTACATTATTATAGGATAGCTTAGGGGAAAAGGTCCTGTGTTGGATAGATGATTTTGAGATGGAGAGTTGATGAGGGAACTTGATGTAGCTTGGGACCCGCATGGGTGTGGTTCGTGTCATTATTTTTAATTTTTCTTTTCTACACTTTTCATATACTTTATCATGATATGTTTCATTCTTAGGGTGGATCATTCATTTCTTACATTGTTTATATTGAGAATACGGTATTTTTATTGTTACATAGTGTTCCATTATTGTTTATTTATTTTTCAAGTTGTATTTATTTGATAAGATAAGCCATAATATCCACATGATTAACTTATCAAACATGTTGTACTCAATTTTTGCCTCTAGTGTATGATAAGGCACACATGAGGTCATGCCACTGACATTATCATGACAATAATTTGTAGCACCTGAGATGAGATGTTACATGTATATACATCCCCCATATTTTTATTTTACATAAATAAATATTAATTCATTACGTTTAATATTTCAATTCATGTTTATTTTTTTATGGGGTTGGATTTTAGAAATTACTTAAAATGTAGGAATTTTTATTACGATCTCACTTTCTCAAGGGATTACGTTTAATTCTGTTGATGGAATCATGAAATGTATACATAATAGGATCCAACCATTTTCTTATCTACTAAATATTTATGGATTATCGATATTTTATACCATATTTTAATCTCTTTGTTACATAATTCATGTAATTATTTCATTATAAAAAACTAATTTTATTTCTCTTAAAATCACATATTTTTTTATTTCCATGTTTTTAAAATTTATATATGGAATTTTTTTGTAATAAAATTACTAATTTTGTGATTTTTTTATACATTATGTTTAAAAATCATTTTTATGGAATATATATACTATTTTTTAGTGGTTAACTTTGAATAAAAAGTCAAAATATATGTCATTGTATTATATATTAATAATAGATATCCACAACATTGCAATTATTTTGACAAAATATAGTTTCATATATAAATTTTGATTTGATTTATAAAAATCACAATTTTGAATTATTATATTAATTTTTAAATACATTTAATTTCTTAATTTGAAGAATATTATTTTATTTTGACAACCTATATTCCCATTAAACCATTTTTCACATATTATTTCTTGATCAATTTAGTTTTTTTTAATATTAATTGGAAAATCAGTTTCATATAATAATTTAACATGGAACATTATTTTTTTCTTTAATATCAATATTCATTGAATAAAGGATATTATTATTCCTTAAAATATGTACCATTAATAAATATTATTTTTATATAATAGTTTAACTGGTTAACAAGGGAAATATTAATATATTTGTATTCTTTTATCAAGATAGATAGTTTTTTAAAATTTATATTGTTTGTAAGTTAAATTATTCAATATATACATTAGGTATTCATTATTATATTTAGTATTAAGTGGAAAAAAGAAATATATATAACCCTACGAAATTGATTGGTCTCATGAGACAAATAATTTTTTCCAAATTTAATGGGGTTTTATCCCTAGTAATATACATTTTAAAAACTTGGCCTTTACTGTTTGGATATATAGAAGTCTTAGATCATGAAATTAAATATTATTCATTTACATCATTATGAATATTTTTTATATTATCAATGAGATTATTGTATTAGTAATATCAATAGATTTGTTTTTTTTCCTGACTTGTTGATTAAATGGAATATCGTTTTAGTATTTTACCTTTCTGTATTCAATATTCCATATATAATTTCGATAGTCATATAGATGATTAATTAGAATAATGTTTCTATTATTTACCTTTACATATTGATTGACTTATTTACTAAAAACATATTCCTCAAAAAATTACCCTTATTTATATTTTGAGACCACTATTATTTGATTTCATATCCCAGTAATATTAAAAATTATTCATTTTATAAGTTTCAGTATTATTAATGATTTTAATTACTATGTTTTATATTTTATCCCTAATGTAGATTATTGTTATCATGTTTGTATCTAGTTCTCTAAAACTACAAAACTGACCAGTACATCATGATTTAGACACATGTATTTATTCTAATGTACTAAAATATAAAATGGCTCTAGGTTATAAGATTTATGTTTGTTATAATTGGTGTCAGATGATTTTTAATTGATTCCTTGGAAAATAAATTTAATAAACAAAATTTATGGGACAAAACCCTATGATATAATTTATGAACATTCCTAATTCTATTATAATTTACAATGTTTTTTCTATGGTTTAGATTTTGTTGTTTTTTATATTATCACATTCATATATGGATACAACTGGTTATTATGCTTATGGAAATGTTGTATGAATAGATAATAAATAAATAAAATAGGTCCATTGGTCTTTATGAAAATCCTCTCTTCCTGAACAAAAACGTTCGTACTACACACGCAGTCTAAAAAACCATATTGAAATTCATAGGATAATAATTCTTTTTCGTAAAATATATTATAATATAATTTAAAAAAATTTCCCCAATGAAATCATTTTTAAGATTATGAGATTAAAAATGCATAAATATTCATCTTACGTTAATTGTAACGACTTATTTTGAGTTATAAATTTGTACTTATGATTTATAATGTAATCATAAAATACAATATATTCCACTTTTTATAAATGGGTCTTCAAATTCATAATGAAATACACTCACTTGGTCAATAAATAAATTTATTTCTTGAGAAATCCAATACAACTCATATTTTAATAATGAGATCATGGATATATTATGGTAGAATAATTTGGTCATGATAAATAAACATTCCTAATTAGTGTGACCTATTTCTCCATAGTGCGATTATATTATGTTCTATCACATTATGTGACCAAATACCCCATCATTTTGAGGGAATACTAATCTTGATATATTCAAGTAATGAATTATGTCCACTTAAAAGTTATTTATCACATTTGAATTAATTAAAATTAAAAAGTTCATACATATAGTATAATATCTCATGGATGAAATAAATAAATAGTGATCATTGATCTATAATTCATGAGAGGAAGAAGAAATATGACACATGTAATACATATATTTTAAGAATAAATTCTTTAATAAAATTTTCCCTCATGAGAAATGATCCAATATGGAGATAATATTACTAAATTAAAAGAAATATGGGAAATAAATTTGTGTTGGGTATATGTCTATCATTACTAGAAGACCCTAATACTATATAGAATAGATACAAAAATATAATTTAATAGTAGGCATTTCATTGAATGTATTATGAAAATCCTCTAAACGGAACTATTTTCTCAATCATTATACTAATATAATGATAGATTTTTATGCACTATCAAAAGAGTAATTGAAATTTAAACATACTATATGTTTAATAAGAATAAATAGAAGATTAAGTCAGATTATACCCTTGATAAATTGAATGCATAATTGAATATTAATAATAATACATTTAAATTTTATTAATGTCAAAATTTTGGAAGAAAATATCCTAGAATATTGCATAATTAAATTGGAGTTTATTAAAAGTATATAGGGAATGATAATATAGACCATGGATGTAATGGAATTAAAGAGACCACTAATATCAAATTTATACTCTATAAATAAATAAATATTTATTTTAACTGATTTTAGATGTGTCGAGTTATTTTTCTAAAGAATAAGTCCTTATGATTATTAAGTAACTACATCTAAGGATGATGTTCCAAAAATGTTGTAGAAGGTAAATTAATATTGGAAAAAAAAAATTAATTTTTTTTTGGAAATCCATAGTCTTTTATATCATTCTTATTATTTAGGAAAATTACAAACATCCCCAAAACCGTATGAAAGGATTTTCTAATAAAACACTTAGTGTATGTCTCACCAAAATAGGGACGTTTCAGGAAGTTCCTAATATGACATATACACATGCCCTATTTGAAGTGTCTATTAGAATAATTTTGGTCAAAATTTATATAATCCTTGATATTGATTGGAAATAAAAATAATATGCAGAGCATTATTGGAATTACATGATAATTACTATATGTTATGAAGACATATAATTTTGTGTCATTATAGTATATATATCATCATTAGATTCATTTTTATATCCAATCATACTAGATCATATCACTACGAATCATGGTGATGAACGGAAAACATCATACATGAATGGAAAAGGTAAAAATCATCTGGATGATTTACCTATTTTACATGAATACCTTGATTTATTTCCTTAATAATTCTTTTGAAATTCTAAAGATCTTGAAGTTGATTTTATTATGATTTAATATATTATCGAACAAAAATTATAAAGTTTAGCCATAGAATGGGAACTATGTATATTGTATAGTTTAAGAAACAATAAGATGAGTTGATAGATAAGTGATTTATTCTCCATAGTGTTCCAAAATTTTAGGAACATGTTCACTTTGTTATGAAAAAAATAGATCCAGGAGGTTTCAAATTGATTGTAAGTAAATCTTTTCTATTAAAATAAAAATGAAGTATCCTACCCTTTTATTAATTACTTCTTCACTAAAATTCACTGAGCTCAATATTTATCACATAATTTATGTAATTCAAATATAATTAGTTGTGTGTAAATAAGGAAGACATTCTGAATGAGGTATAGAAACTTTCATTTTACATTAATTCCATCTTGATTGAAAAATTCATACAATATTTTAATATATATATTGAATATAAAATTAAATTAATATCACCATGATTATTTTTTGTGGTATCCATTAATAGTATTTTGATTTATTTCTGTTTCTAAAAGAACCATGAGGATCACTTGTGTATAATACATGAGTCTCTTAGAATAAATGAGTTATATGGTAAATTTATCAAGTGTGAACTATCAAATCTAAATTATTTTTTCCATGGACATATTTCTTACAAGGATCAAATCTTATTTGATCCCATGATGACAATAGAAATTATACAATATACTACACCAATGACCATATTTTTGGTGTGGAGTTTTATTGGTTAGGAACGATATTATCGGTGAGCCGTTCATAATTTATTTAGTTGGATAACTCATTTACAAGGAATACACATAATGTGGTTATGTTAATTTGAAAAATTGAATGTTTATTATTTTTTCAATGAATATAAGACAATATTGATCAATAATATAATTTTGAATATACTAATATTAGAATATTAATATTTGATATGTAGTGGTGCATAAAATAAGGGACATTGATTTTATCTTTTGGCAAATGATAATGTTATTTTATATAAATCAAGATACTGAAATTCTAAACAGTAAAACTACCCAATCCATCATCATGAGTGGGATGATATAATACATTCTATGGAGTTGTGGAGAAATTATCTACATGATAAAATATGTTGGATATACATGACTATAAGAGCCTGGAATAAATTTTCTTATAGAAAGATATCATCTTGAAAAAATTATAATTTAATGAGCTAATCATGGATTATGATTTCTCAATATACTACCATCTAAGAAAGGAATATAATAATGATGAAGCATTATGGTTTTTGGGCCAGTATTATGACTTACAGGGGTCCTAATTGTATAGGTATAGTAAAGGGGGATATTTGAATTCTAATGGAAGTGGAGACATATCACTTTTCTAAATGGATATAAAAATTATATTTAGTGTATAATATAAATATTTACAAAACTAATGTTGAGAATTTATAATAATAATCAACATCCTAAACAATGGGATGTTAAAGAACATAATTTTGGAAGTTGTAATTATATAATTTTTTATGGGAATGTGTGTTTTGTCTATACCTGAGTTGAAAAAAAATTATTGGACGATTCTCACAACACAATTTGTTCTATCAACCAAAGAATCATTATAATCTGTAGGTATTTGAGGGAGAGGTTTAGGTGGATAACATGAGGATGGAATCTATAGATAATGTGTTGTGGTTATTACTTCCAAAATATGGGAAACAAAAAGGGATAATATCATCAAAATTCATGAAACCTCTTTCAATGACTATATGAATAATGGGATGAAATTATTGTAGACATTCTCATATGTCTTACAAAGGGTCATATGAATAATGATAAAATAATGGTTTTTATTAATCACCATAACAAATCTACAAATTTCAACAATATAAGAGAATACTTTTCCTATTAAGGTACATAAAAGCGTATATATTAATATTTTTATTATACATAATGGACCACCTCTTTCAATAAAGATGTTCAATTATCATTATTTTACAATGAAAGTTTTTTAAGAGTCTTCATGCTCTAGTTACTATGATCATTTCCAAACTACCTACATTCCATATAATTATGGATAACCTAAAATGAGAATTGGATCATTGGAAGTCATGTTGAGGACATTTTCAATTGATATTCTATGTATATGGAATAATGATTTTCCTTTACTACAGTTTGAAAATAAAATTAGTTTCCATTGAATATTCAATTGGAATCATATGATGAATTATATGGTAATAAATACCATACTACAACTCATTTGATTGAAATTGTTGAAAGGAATATTATAGTCCTAGAACATATTGAGAATGAAATGATAAAGTCAATGTACATTTAGGATAATATTAAATATGATAGAATTATTTATAATATTTATAATGATAACTTTAGAAAAGATTCATAATTTCAAAAGGAAGATCATGTTTTTCAAAGCATCTCCATGGAAGGGTGTCATTTTTTCAGTAAAAATGAAAAATTGAGCCACATGTAAAACAAACACTTTAGAAATAGTAAAACGATTGGAGATTTATATAAAATATTATAAATTCCAAAATATTTCTCTAATATATGTGATTTTATCCATATATCATTTTTGTGGTATTAAATTATATACCCAACATGGGTTCTCACCTATAGGAAAACAGAATTTGAACATGATATATCTAATGGTGAGGACACAATCTAGATTTCAAACACTAAGTATTACATATTGAGGAATCAAATCAATCATTTATTAATCTTACATTGGATAAATCATAAAATGGTGGAATAAATTTGATAACTATATTATTAAAATTAGAATAATATACCACATTTGTTTAATTGGTATTATACATGATAATTTTTTAGTTAATATATTTTATTTGATGGAAGAATGTAAATCCCATGATTCAATTATAGTAGTTGAGAAATAAAATACAATAAAATTATAATATAAAGATGAATTTAATAAATCATTACCTATAATACTAATTTTGAATTAAAAATATCCATTTTTAAAATATGTTTTCAAAATAATACTAAAATGAATTTTTTATATCATTTCCAAACGAATAATATTTTTGAATAATAAATAAATTAGTATTTAACTATTCCCCATTTTATTCAAAAATATGTATTATATTATACAAAAATATTATGTTACTAACTATACATTTAATATAAATACTTATAATAACAGTTAGATGTAAAAAGTGATATTTTTCCAATAATAATTTTTCAATAAAATGATTCTATTTAAAAGTGAATATAGTCTGAACATTTAAACTAATTAATATATCATTTAATGATGAAATATTTAAATTAAATTTATAGTTTATATATCATACTAAATTATTTTAAATCAATATAATTATGATGAGTAGTCATATAGTTAATATAATACAATCTTATCCATGAAACGAGTATTCCTTGGAAAAGCAATTTTCTATGTAATGTATAATTTTAAATTCAAACCAACATATTCTGGAACATTGAAAATAATTTTTGGAAATTTATTTAATAACAATAATTAATAGGATTAAAATTATTTGATATAGTTAATTTTTTTTTTTATAATCCATAGTAGAAATAAAAAAATTAATTTATCTAGTTAATGTTAAAACAAGTTTATCAGGGGTTAATCCAAAAGATAAGGGTATGATTCCAATAAAAACTATGAAAATAAACATTTATTAAATTTTACAAAATATATTAAAAAACCATTAAATTTAATTCCATTTTTATTAACATATTTTGTGAATGATTTATAATTTTTCATTCTTTTTGGAAATTTCCAAATGATATCCTTGAAGGCCCAGTCCCCCACTTATAAAATGTATCCTCTAAAAACCAAAAAATTTAAAACACATGAGTAATTTATCTATACCAAAACCATTAAAGCTTTATACCCAAAATACTTATTCACAATATATAGTTACTGAAATTTTAATAAATCCAATCACATTTTTCTTAATAGGATATCCAAATGTTGTTTGTTTAAGTGAATGTAATTGTCCTCAATAAGAATTTTTTTTTTTAATAATTCAATTAAAAAATCAATTATTTATTAATAATAAACATATAATAACACCAATATCTAACCTATATAGAGATATGTTATAATGATTATGGATTAATATTTATGCAAATATTTCTCTATAAAATGGGAAACAATTTCATTTCTCTTATGTATAGTAGACTACAACTTCTTAATCCGATTAAACATATTTTCCTTAACTGACTAAAATTTTAAGTAATTATGAATGAAGTAATTAATTTAAATAATACTATTGACTGTATATTTAATCATTAAAATTAATATATCATCCACTTCATTATACATTCATCCATTAATGTAATAGTATCACTGCTCGTACATACATTCTACCGACCGTCTTCATGAAGTGATACATTTCAAATTCCATGTACAAAAATAAATAATTATTATAAAATATTCAAATGATTTGATTTTATATTTATAACAGTAAAATAAATTTTTATATGATGTACTTCTGTCTGGTTAAAATGAACTACAACTTCTATGACAAAACGTGGTTGAGTAAACATCGAAATTAACACCTAAAACAATAAGAATAAAACAATATAGGTAACAAATGGGTGAAAAGATGTTATAAGAAGAAGATATATGATATTAAAATTATTAAAACTATATAATTATAAATTAATGAAATGGTTAAAACTATTATTCATTAGTTTCAATGATGTTTATCTATGTGAGAATATTGAGGTAAGGGATTTCATCTCAATTTCCATTCAATGGAAAAAAAATCATCAATACACAACGAATCTGATTTCTACTGCATTTATATGGCCGCACTGATTTATTAAAAATTGAACTTTATTTATTTATCATGGTAAATGTTTCGATTATTTTTTAAAGGGGTTACAATATATGTTACTAAATATATAAAAATCAATTCTTTAATCTTAGGTTTTGTTGTGATTTCACATACTTAATTGGTCAATTCATTTATAATATCTTTAATAAGAACTACAATTTTACATCCCCACTATATATTTAAGTATTTTACATATTTTCAACCATATATTCCTTTATTTATTATAAGAATTAAGAAAATAATTTTTGAAAATAAAAACTGGTTTTATTTCACTTTAAATTGGATATATTTTCCGTTCTCATTGAATTTTTAAAAAAAAATTCTAAATCTACAATTTTTACATCTAAAATGATTTATTAAGAAAATATCATTTTACCCTTTAAATTGATAATTTTTTATTGATATATTTATATTTTCTATAAATGTTTTTTTGTTCAAAAATTCAAAATGAATTTCTTATTAATGTATATAGTAATAACAGACATCAATGTATTCATAACTCTTTTAAATATTTATCTACTTATAAATAGTTTCAATTATTTTTACAAGAAAACTATTTAATAATGTATTATATTAAATTTTTACTTTTATTTTCATTATTATTCCAATGGACGTTATTTTATTCCAAAAACAAATATTTTGGATGTACTAATGGTCACCTCTCATGCCTTGATTAATTTTGTGATTTATTATTTTCACATGAGATAATTAATTTATTATTATAATTTATCAATTTACATTAAATTAATCTTATATATCATTAATCTATTAATCGTGAATAATAAAATTACCTAAATAGTATTCCACTACAATTTAAATTGTTTACGTTGAATGATATTTAATTAATATTGAGAATATATGGAAATATTTATATTGTACCCAATATAGATATTTATTAAAACAATGTATTATTCATCAATTAAATTTATCATTGTATATGAAAGGAATTATTTGATCACAAATTAATGGGAATGGACCTAAAATATATGTCCCCTTGAAGGATGGTCATGTATCATGCGATAAATGAATTTTCCAAATTTAATGGGTTCTTACCCATAGTATTAAATTGTCTTAGATAAAAATATTGACAGTATTTATGTGATGATATATGAGATCATGATATCCAATATTAAGCATCATCTTCATTGAGAATTAAATAATTATTATCCA
The DNA here is from genome assembly GCA_963277665.1 of Viscum album. Lineage (NCBI taxonomy): Eukaryota > Viridiplantae > Streptophyta > Magnoliopsida > Santalales > Viscaceae > Viscum > Viscum album. The sequence continues at coordinate 1,193,068,147 of OY728147.1, forward strand.
GGAGGTTATGTCATTAGAATCTTCCATTGATGCATTTTTTTATGATGTTATTGATTAAATGGAATGTGTGTTGAATTATTCACCTTACCAAAATGGTTATTCATAATCTAAATATTATATAAATGTTTACCTTAAAATGGATTACATGTTTATTTATTTACCTTTACATATTTATTATTCCATATTTATTTAATATATCTTCCATTTTATGTAACCCTTAAAGATAATGTTATCTAAACCTTATATTATTAAATTCCTTTACATATATTGAAAAATTAATTTAATGAGTAAATGGATGTTGAATGTTTTTAAATACATTTTTTCTGAAATGTAAAATGGGTATCATGTATGTTTCTAGTTCACTAGAGCTAATAAATTGATTGGCCCATTAGGCGTTGATCATTGGTATATATGAAAAAGAAATAATGTTGAAATCATCTATGGGTTACTCGAGTCAGTGCTGTTAAATAAAACATGAATTTATAATAGTTAGTTGGGTTTATTTATTTAAACATGATAATATCCTTGAAAAAAATTATTCCTGAGGAATAATGGAGCATTCAAAAATGATTTTTCACTGAATTTTATCTATCTGGGTGATTTAATGTAAGGGAAACTCATAAAAAATTAAAACTCACTAATATCATAGTGACACTGGTTCATGAAAATAAATATAGACGAAATAATTCTTCAATAGAGGTCAATTTAAACAAAATTGAAATTTTTATATTTTCTATTCAATTGTATCACTATTAGTATGATAAATAGAAAAATCTAAAAAATTACCTATAAACATTTTTCTACACCAAAAACATTGATTTAATTTAATTTTTTTTATCAAAAACAATGATAAATGGGATTTTATTAAATATTTTTATTTTATCATATCTTATTCTAGCTATGATTAACACTATTGAAATTTTCCAACGTACAATTCTATAACTAAATTAAGTTAATGAATTTTCGTATTTGAATGATTGAAATTTTTCATTTCACTATTATTTGAACTACTATATATTTTTATATCCATTATATTTTTAAGTGAGATTGAATAAAAATAAATGATAATAATATAAATGATAAAAATGGAAATGTGGATTTTACATATGTTTAGCATGTAAAAAATAATATAATTTTTTTTATAAAATTTATTTGAATATGTAAATAGAGGTTTTCTAACAATCCTTATAACACTTGTAATGATGGGAATAAGATAATAAATACACATTTTATAAAAGTATGATAAATTTTATTATTCATATGATTGAACCTAAATC